>OW028645.1:25000-1275000 GCA_932294365.1 Diachrysia chrysitis
TCTTTGTTAAAATTCAATAGTACATCACTTATTTTTCAAAAATCGTATAAAAATTCTTTAAAATTCAATTTTTCAAAAACTTTCTTTTTATTAGTACCCAATATTAGTCTCAGATTGTAGGTCTCCTAAAGGCCTATCAAACTATATAGCACACATAGGGTGTGTTCATACCGATTTTCCAAATTAATTAACTTTTTCTAAAAATTTTATCGTTTTTGCCGGTTTTCCCCGGAATTTTGTTCCCGGGTATACACAGTTTTTTACACCGTTGAATAGCAATTGACGAGCCCTTTCTAACGACACCACTCACGTGGTGCTCCGAAAACCGGGAGTTGTAAAAATTTCGAAAAATCTGTTCTTCATACATTTACTTTGAAATTATTCTAAGTACATAAATCCACCTAAGCGCGACACTGTTTACAAAGAAGCGTCGACAACTTTTTTGTTTTTTACTCGATTTTCGTCTAGTTTTTTGTGTGTTCGTGCCTGTCTCGACTATATATTGATATTTCGCGCATTTACACGCGAAAATTGTTTAACATTTTCATAATTTTCATGAAAATTCGTATTTTTTATTGACTTATATATATTGACTACATATAACTTTGTTATTTACTGGTGGATTTCCGAAATTTTTGCACCAACGTACAGATCTCAACGAGACCTATTCAGCGATACCTATATTCTTTGTTAAAATTCAATAGTACATCACTTATTTTTCAAAAATCGTATAAAAATTCTTTAAAATTCAATTTTTCAAAAACTTTCTTTTTATTAGTACCCAATATTAGTCTCAGATTGTAGGTCTCCTAAAGGCCTATCAAACTATATAGCACACATAGGGTGTGTTCATACCGATTTTCCAAATTAATTAACTTTTTCTAAAAATTTTATCGTTTTTGCCGGTTTTCCCCGGAATTTTGTTCCCGGGTATACACAGTTTTTTACACCGTTGAATAGCAATTGACGAGCCCTTTCTAACGACACCACTCACGTGGTGCTCCGAAAACCGGGAGTTGTAAAAATTTCGAAAAATCTGTTCTTCATACATTTACTTTGAAATTATTCTAAGTACATAAATCCACCTAAGCGCGACACTGTTTACAAAGAAGCGTCGACAACTTTTTTGTTTTTTACTCGATTTTCGTCTAGTTTTTTGTGTGTTCGTGCCTGTCTCGACTATATATTGATATTTCGCGCATTTACACGCGAAAATTGTTTAACATTTTCATAATTTTCATGAAAATTCGTATTTTTTATTGACTTATATATATTGACTACATATAACTTTGTTATTTACTGGTGGATTTCCGAAATTTTTGCACCAACGTACAGATCTCAACGAGACCTATTCAACGATACCTATATTCTTTGTTAAAATTCAATAGTACATCACTTATTTTTCAAAAATCGTATAAAAATTCTTTAAAATTCAATTTTTCAAAAACTTTCTTTTTATTAGTACCCAATATTAGTCTCAGATTGTAGGTCTCCTAAAGGCCTATCAAACTATATAGCACACATAGGGTGTGTTCATACCGATTTTCCAAATTAATTAACTTTTTCTAAAAATTTTATCGTTTTTGCCGGTTTTCCCCGGAATTTTGTTCCCGGGTATACACAGTTTTTTACACCGTTGAATAGCAATTGACGAGCCCTTTCTAACGACACCACTCACGTGGTGCTCCGAAAACCGGGAGTTGTAAAAATTTCGAAAAATCTGTTCTTCATACATTTACTTTGAAATTATTCTAAGTACATAAATCCACCTAAGCGCGACACTGTTTACAAAGAAGCGTCGACAACTTTTTTGTTTTTTACTCGATTTTGGTCTAGTTTTTTGTGTGTTCGTGCTAATATTAACTATTTATTGATACTTCGCGCATTTACACGCGAAAATTGTTGAACATTTTCATAATTTTCATGAAAATTCGTATTTTTAATTGACTTATATATATTGACTACATATAACTTTGTTATTTACTGGTGGATTTCCGAAATTTTTGCACCAACGTACAGATCTCAACGAGACCTATTCAGCGATACCTATATTCTTTGTTAAAATTCAATAGTACATCACATATTTTTCAAAAATAGTATAAAAATTCTTTAAAATTCAATTTTTTAAATACTTTCTTTTTATTAGTATCCAATATTAGTCTCAGATTGTAGGTCTCCTAAAGGCCTATCAAACGATATAGCACACATAGGGTGTGTTCATACCGATTTTCTAAATTATTTAACTTTTTCTAAAAATTTTATCGTTTTTGCCGGTTTTCCCCGGAATTTTGTTCCCGGGTATACACAGTTTTTATATCGTTGAATAGCAATTGACGAGCCCTTTCTAACGATACCACTCACGTGGTGCTCCGAAAACCAGGAGTTGTAAAAATTTCGAAAAAACTGTTTCTCATACATTTACTTTGAAATTATTCTAAGTACATAAATCCACCTAAGCGCGACACTGTTTACAAAGAAGCGTCGACAACTTTTTTGTTTTTTACTCGATTTTGGTCTAGTTTTTTGTGTGTTCGTGCTAATATTAACTATTTATTGATACTTCGCGCATTTACACGCGAAAATTGTTGAACATTTTCATAATTTTCATGAAAATTCGTATTTTTAATTGACTTATATATATTGACTACATATAACTTTGTTATTTACTGGTGGATTTCCGAAATTTTTGCACCAACGTACAGATCTCAACGAGACCTATTCAGCGATACCTATATTCTTTGTTAAAATTCAATAGTACATCACTTATTTTTCAAAAATAGTATAAAAATTCTTTAAAATTCAATTTTTTAAATACTTTCTTTTTATTAGTATCCAATATTAGTCTCAGATTGTAGGTCTCCTAAAGGCCTATCAAACGATATAGCACACATAGGGTGTGTTCATACCGATTTTCTAAATTATTTAACTTTTTCTAAAAATTTTATCGTTTTTGCCGGTTTTCCCCGGAATTTTGTTCCCGGGTATACACAGTTTTTATATCGTTGAATAGCAATTGACGAGCCCTTTCTAACGATACCACTCACGTGGTGCTCCGAAAACCAGGAGTTGCAAAAATTTCGAAAAAATTGCCCGCCCACCCGCCCTAATCTCATTTGGTATATCGATTCCGGAGGTTTTTGCCCCATACATTTTGGTACCCCAAAACTTTGAGGAGCAATATCTCCGGAACCGATAGTGCTAGAGTGGTGCGGTTTGCGGCGTTGGACAGGTGTTGAACCGCTCTGTCTGATTCACATTATCTTGAGGCTCTTAGCTGAGAGACTACCTTTTTGGCACCTGAAACTGCACGCAGCAGGCTACACTAAATTATTTTTAGGCCGCTTTTGGACGTTTCTTGCTTGCAAGAAGCGCTTTCCTGCTAAAGCGTCCGCAGGCCAGAGTGGCTGGTGCCTTTCTGACGGCTCAACGTGTGGGTAATCCACTTTTTACATAAATTAAGCAACCAAAAGCTAATTCAGTTGTCCAAATAATAATAAAAATTCTAAAAGCTCAATATTTTAATTAATCGATTTCATTTTAATAATTATACAATTTTATACACCTATATACAAATTTAATACTTCTACAATTTTTTACAATATTAATTTTAAAACTGTGTTTAAAACTTCTACAAACTTACCACTATTTTCAGGTTGGGTTAGGGGTTTCCCGGTCCCCTCCTTTGTCTTCCTTGTCCCTCGATTCTCCAGCAATAACCCAGGATGTTCCGCACTCCGGCTAAAAAGTCCTTAGACCAATCGTCGCCAACAACGCCCCCAAAACTAACCCAAAAATCAGCCAACTTCAAGACCCAGACGAAAGTCCGGAGGAACACGGGGGAGCTGGAAGCGGGAAAGGTCCTCTTCCCGGACGAAAGCGCGGCCAATCCAATACCACCCAGCAGGCTACAGGAGGCGAGGGCCTGGGTGGCGAAAGCTAAGATGGCTCTTAATTCCTCTCGGAATTTAAAGACCGACATAAAGGCTTCTGTCACCCAGGCCATCGACAGGCTATATCAGCTCATTAAAGAGGCTGAAGCCGGAAAACCTGTGTGCTCTTCCCCATCAACATCTAACAGCTCGGACGCGGAGGAGCACATGAAGGACTTGCAGCCACGGGCAGACGCAGAAGGAGTCCAGGCGGCTAACCAAGCTGGGGTCTCTCAGTTGCTCTCTTCATTGGCTGAACACAGTAAGCTAATGAAGGAGAGCAACGAGAAGGCGGACCAGCTAAAAAAAGGCTCTGGAGAATAAAAATGAGTCCCTGGAGGTGGCAACTTATGCGAGCGTGGCGGCAAAGGGGCGAAAACGCCCGGAGCCAACCGCATTGCACTCAGTCGTGGTCACGTCCAGGGACGAAATGGAAACGGGGGAGGAAGTCTTGGGGAGGGTGCGGAAAGCGATTAACGCGAAGGCAGGGGGCATCAAAATTGACCGTGTCCGGAAAGCAAAAGACCAGAAGATCGTCATCAGCTGTAGAACCGAAGAGGAGCGAAACAGGGTCCGCAACAGAATCGAGTCTGCAGACCAACAACTTGAGGTCCAAGAGGTGCAGAACCAGGACCCCCTCGTTGTCTTCAAGGATGTCCTCACTTTCCATAAGGACGAGGACATCTTGGAATTCTTGAGGACACAAAACAAGAGGTTGTTTCGTGACCTCACAGCTGGTGACGATCGTATGGAAATAAGATTCCGGAAGAAAGCACGGAATGCCCTCATGTCGCACGTGGTCGCCAGAGTATCCCCCGTTCTCTGGAACAGGTTGGTAGAGGCGTCTGAAGCGTACATTGACCTCCAGCTCATCAGAGTAGAGGACCAGTCTCCGCTGGTCCAATGCTCGATGTGTCTGGGGTACGGCCACAGCAGGCGCCTCTGCACACAGACCGAGGAGAAATGTGGATACTGCGGAGGCCCTCATCAGCGTAGCACTTGCGCTGAAAAGCTCGCCAACGCAGCTCCCACCTGCTGCAATTGCGTTTTAGCAAACTTGGAAGTAACGGGGCACAGTGCTTTTAGCACGGACTGCCCCGTTCGACGCAGGTGGGACTCGTTGGCCAGAGCAAAAACGGCGTACTGCTGAGGGCCTCCTTGCGAATACGGCAGATATACAGGTCGGCCAATTAGCCAGCAACAGGCCAGTCACAGCGCGCCCGACGAGTTGTCCAAGCCCGGTTTCGAAATTGAAAAGTCGCTACACAACTGAAGGCCCGAGCCACGGCGAAACACGGTACGTTAAAATAAAACGACGCAAAACAAATTTTACCCAGTTTCGTGTGAAACTGGGCAATTTAAAAAAGCAGAACTCATTTACCGTGCCGCCGGGGTTCGATGAAACCTCACCGAAAGACCCAGATAGCGAAGCCGGGTGGGGAGCACTCGGCGCTAGAACTCCTGACATGGCATATGTCTTTACCGCAAACTGCACCACCCACTCTCGTAAAATTAAAACCTCAAGCCAAACGCGCGTTCTGCAAAAAGGCAAAATAAGAAAAAGCAAAACATATCGCACATAAAAGATGGCCATGTTAAAACATGTCCACCTTTCATACTGCAAGGCAGCAACTTTGGCAATAGACGGGAGATAGCAAAAATAGCACCGAGGCATATGACCTATCCCACATTCCCCTAAAAAACTTTTTCTTTTTTCAACAATTTTAAATGCCGCAAAACCGCACCCTGCGCCCCAAAGACTCTGACCCCCATGTCAGAGGGATAAGAAGCATCCAAACAATTAAAAAAAAAAAAAAAAAAAAAAAAAAAAAAAAAAAAAACCTAACCTAACCTAACCTAACCTAACCTAACCTAACCTAACCTAACCTAACCTAACCTAACCTAACCTAACCTAACCTAACCTAACCTAACCTAACCTAACCTAACCTAACCTAACCTAACCTAACCTAACCTAACCTAACCTAACCTAACCTAACCTAACCTAACCTAACCTAACCTAACCTAACCTAACCTAACCTAACCTAACCTAACCTAACCTAACCTAACCTAACCGGTCGACAACTTTTTTGTTTTTTACTCGATTTTCGTCTAGTTTTTTGTGTGTTCGTGCCTGTCTCGACTATATATTGATATTTCGCGCATTTACACGCGAAAATTGTTTAACATTTTCATAATTTTCATGAAAATTCGTATTTTTTATTGACTTATATATATTGACTACATATAACTTTGTTATTTACTGGTGGATTTCCGAAATTTTTGCACCAACGTACAGATCTCAACGAGACCTATTCAGCGATACCTATATTCTTTGTTAAAATTCAATAGTACATCACTTATTTTTCAAAAATCGTATAAAAATTCTTTAAAATTCAATTTTTCAAAAACTTTCTTTTTATTAGTACCCAATATTAGTCTCAGATTGTAGGTCTCCTAAAGGCCTATCAAACTATATAGCACACATAGGGTGTGTTCATACCGATTTTCCAAATTAATTAACTTTTTCTAAAAATTTTATCGTTTTTGCCGGTTTTCCCCGGAATTTTGTTCCCGGGTATACACAGTTTTTTACACCGTTGAATAGCAATTGACGAGCCCTTTCTAACGACACCACTCACGTGGTGCTCCGAAAACCGGGAGTTGTAAAAATTTCGAAAAATCTGTTCTTCATACATTTACTTTGAAATTATTCTAAGTACATAAATCCACCTAAGCGCGACACTGTTTACAAAGAAGCGTCGACAACTTTTTTGTTTTTTACTCGATTTTCGTCTAGTTTTTTGTGTGTTCGTGCCTGTCTCGACTATATATTGATATTTCGCGCATTTACACGCGAAAATTGTTTAACATTTTCATAATTTTCATGAAAATTCGTATTTTTTATTGACTTATATATATTGACTACATATAACTTTGTTATTTACTGGTGGATTTCCGAAATTTTTGCACCAACGTACAGATCTCAACGAGACCTATTCAGCGATACCTATATTCTTTGTTAAAATTCAATAGTACATCACTTATTTTTCAAAAATCGTATAAAAATTCTTTAAAATTCAATTTTTCAAAAACTTTCTTTTTATTAGTACCCAATATTAGTCTCAGATTGTAGGTCTCCTAAAGGCCTATCAAACTATATAGCACACATAGGGTGTGTTCATACCGATTTTCCAAATTAATTAACTTTTTCTAAAAATTTTATCGTTTTTGCCGGTTTTCCCCGGAATTTTGTTCCCGGGTATACACAGTTTTTTACACCGTTGAATAGCAATTGACGAGCCCTTTCTAACGACACCACTCACGTGGTGCTCCGAAAACCGGGAGTTGTAAAAATTTCGAAAAATCTGTTCTTCATACATTTACTTTGAAATTATTCTAAGTACATAAATCCACCTAAGCGCGACACTGTTTACAAAGAAGCGTCGACAACTTTTTTGTTTTTTACTCGATTTTCGTCTAGTTTTTTGTGTGTTCGTGCCTGTCTCGACTATATATTGATATTTCGCGCATTTACACGCGAAAATTGTTTAACATTTTCATAATTTTCATGAAAATTCGTATTTTTTATTGACTTATATATATTGACTACATATAACTTTGTTATTTACTGGTGGATTTCCGAAATTTTTGCACCAACGTACAGATCTCAACGAGACCTATTCAACGATACCTATATTCTTTGTTAAAATTCAATAGTACATCACTTATTTTTCAAAAATCGTATAAAAATTCTTTAAAATTCAATTTTTCAAAAACTTTCTTTTTATTAGTACCCAATATTAGTCTCAGATTGTAGGTCTCCTAAAGGCCTATCAAACTATATAGCACACATAGGGTGTGTTCATACCGATTTTCCAAATTAATTAACTTTTTCTAAAAATTTTATCGTTTTTGCCGGTTTTCCCCGGAATTTTGTTCCCGGGTATACACAGTTTTTTACACCGTTGAATAGCAATCGACGAGCCCTTTCTAACGACACCACTCACGTGGTGCTCCGAAAACCGGGAGTTGTAAAAATTTCGAAAAATCTGTTCTTCATACATTTACTTTGAAATTATTCTAAGTACATAAATCCACCTAAGCGCGACACTGTTTACAAAGAAGCGTCGACAACTTTTTTGTTTTTTACTCGATTTTCGTCTAGTTTTTTGTGTGTTCGTGCCTGTCTCGACTATATATTGATATTTCGCGCATTTACACGCGAAAATTGTTTAACATTTTCATAATTTTCATGAAAATTCGTATTTTTTATTGACTTATATATATTGACTACATATAACTTTGTTATTTACTGGTGGATTTCCGAAATTTTTGCACCAACGTACAGATCTCAACGAGACCTATTCAGCGATACCTATATTCTTTGTTAAAATTCAATAGTACATCACTTATTTTTCAAAAATCGTATAAAAATTCTTTAAAATTCAATTTTTCAAAAACTTTCTTTTTATTAGTACCCAATATTAGTCTCAGATTGTAGGTCTCCTAAAGGCCTATCAAACTATATAGCACACATAGGGTGTGTTCATACCGATTTTCCAAATTAATTAACTTTTTCTAAAAATTTTATCGTTTTTGCCGGTTTTCCCCGGAATTTTGTTCCCGGGTATACACAGTTTTTTACACCGTTGAATAGCAATTGACGAGCCCTTTCTAACGACACCACTCACGTGGTGCTCCGAAAACCGGGAGTTGTAAAAATTTCGAAAAATCTGTTCTTCATACATTTACTTTGAAATTATTCTAAGTACATAAATCCACCTAAGCGCGACACTGTTTACAAAGAAGCGTCGACAACTTTTTTGTTTTTTACTCGATTTTCGTCTAGTTTTTTGTGTGTTCGTGCCTGTCTCGACTATATATTGATATTTCGCGCATTTACACGCGAAAATTGTTTAACATTTTCATAATTTTCATGAAAATTCGTATTTTTTATTGACTTATATATATTGACTACATATAACTTTGTTATTTACTGGTGGATTTCCGAAATTTTTGCACCAACGTACAGATCTCAACGAGACCTATTCAACGATACCTATATTCTTTGTTAAAATTCAATAGTACATCACTTATTTTTCAAAAATCGTATAAAAATTCTTTAAAATTCAATTTTTCAAAAACTTTCTTTTTATTAGTACCCAATATTAGTCTCAGATTGTAGGTCTCCTAAAGGCCTATCAAACTATATAGCACACATAGGGTGTGTTCATACCGATTTTCCAAATTAATTAACTTTTTCTAAAAATTTTATCGTTTTTGCCGGTTTTCCCCGGAATTTTGTTCCCGGGTATACACAGTTTTTTACACCGTTGAATAGCAATCGACGAGCCCTTTCTAACGACACCACTCACGTGGTGCTCCGAAAACCGGGAGTTGTAAAAATTTCGAAAAATCTGTTCTTCATACATTTACTTTGAAATTATTCTAAGTACATAAATCCACCTAAGCGCGACACTGTTTACAAAGAAGCGTCGACAACTTTTTTGTTTTTTACTCGATTTTCGTCTAGTTTTTTGTGTGTTCGTGCCTGTCTCGACTATATATTGATATTTCGCGCATTTACACGCGAAAATTGTTTAACATTTTCATAATTTTCATGAAAATTCGTATTTTTTATTGACTTATATATATTGACTACATATAACTTTGTTATTTACTGGTGGATTTCCGAAATTTTTGCACCAACGTACAGATCTCAACGAGACCTATTCAGCGATACCTATATTCTTTGTTAAAATTCAATAGTACATCACTTATTTTTCAAAAATCGTATAAAAATTCTTTAAAATTCAATTTTTCAAAAACTTTCTTTTTATTAGTACCCAATATTAGTCTCAGATTGTAGGTCTCCTAAAGGCCTATCAAACTATATAGCACACATAGGGTGTGTTCATACCGATTTTCCAAATTAATTAACTTTTTCTAAAAATTTTATCGTTTTTGCCGGTTTTCCCCGGAATTTTGTTCCCGGGTATACACAGTTTTTTACACCGTTGAATAGCAATTGACGAGCCCTTTCTAACGACACCACTCACGTGGTGCTCCGAAAACCGGGAGTTGTAAAAATTTCGAAAAATCTGTTCTTCATACATTTACTTTGAAATTATTCTAAGTACATAAATCCACCTAAGCGCGACACTGTTTACAAAGAAGCGTCGACAACTTTTTTGTTTTTTACTCGATTTTCGTCTAGTTTTTTGTGTGTTCGTGCCTGTCTCGACTATATATTGATATTTCGCGCATTTACACGCGAAAATTGTTTAACATTTTCATAATTTTCATGAAAATTCGTATTTTTTATTGACTTATATATATTGACTACATATAACTTTGTTATTTACTGGTGGATTTCCGAAATTTTTGCACCAACGTACAGATCTCAACGAGACCTATTCAGCGATACCTATATTCTTTGTTAAAATTCAATAGTACATCACTTATTTTTCAAAAATCGTATAAAAATTCTTTAAAATTCAATTTTTCAAAAACTTTCTTTTTATTAGTACCCAATATTAGTCTCAGATTGTAGGTCTCCTAAAGGCCTATCAAACTATATAGCACACATAGGGTGTGTTCATACCGATTTTCCAAATTAATTAACTTTTTCTAAAAATTTTATCGTTTTTGCCGGTTTTCCCCGGAATTTTGTTCCCGGGTATACACAGTTTTTTACACCGTTGAATAGCAATTGACGAGCCCTTTCTAACGACACCACTCACGTGGTGCTCCGAAAACCGGGAGTTGTAAAAATTTCGAAAAATCTGTTCTTCATACATTTACTTTGAAATTATTCTAAGTACATAAATCCACCTAAGCGCGACACTGTTTACAAAGAAGCGTCGACAACTTTTTTGTTTTTTACTCGATTTTCGTCTAGTTTTTTGTGTGTTCGTGCCTGTCTCGACTATATATTGATATTTCGCGCATTTACACGCGAAAATTGTTTAACATTTTCATAATTTTCATGAAAATTCGTATTTTTTATTGACTTATATATATTGACTACATATAACTTTGTTATTTACTGGTGGATTTCCGAAATTTTTGCACCAACGTACAGATCTCAACGAGACCTATTCAACGATACCTATATTCTTTGTTAAAATTCAATAGTACATCACTTATTTTTCAAAAATCGTATAAAAATTCTTTAAAATTCAATTTTTCAAAAACTTTCTTTTTATTAGTACCCAATATTAGTCTCAGATTGTAGGTCTCCTAAAGGCCTATCAAACTATATAGCACACATAGGGTGTGTTCATACCGATTTTCCAAATTAATTAACTTTTTCTAAAAATTTTATCGTTTTTGCCGGTTTTCCCCGGAATTTTGTTCCCGGGTATACACAGTTTTTTACACCGTTGAATAGCAATCGACGAGCCCTTTCTAACGACACCACTCACGTGGTGCTCCGAAAACCGGGAGTTGTAAAAATTTCGAAAAATCTGTTCTTCATACATTTACTTTGAAATTATTCTAAGTACATAAATCCACCTAAGCGCGACACTGTTTACAAAGAAGCGTCGACAACTTTTTTGTTTTTTACTCGATTTTCGTCTAGTTTTTTGTGTGTTCGTGCCTGTCTCGACTATATATTGATATTTCGCGCATTTACACGCGAAAATTGTTTAACATTTTCATAATTTTCATGAAAATTCGTATTTTTTATTGACTTATATATATTGACTACATATAACTTTGTTATTTACTGGTGGATTTCCGAAATTTTTGCACCAACGTACAGATCTCAACGAGACCTATTCAGCGATACCTATATTCTTTGTTAAAATTCAATAGTACATCACTTATTTTTCAAAAATCGTATAAAAATTCTTTAAAATTCAATTTTTCAAAAACTTTCTTTTTATTAGTACCCAATATTAGTCTCAGATTGTAGGTCTCCTAAAGGCCTATCAAACTATATAGCACACATAGGGTGTGTTCATACCGATTTTCCAAATTAATTAACTTTTTCTAAAAATTTTATCGTTTTTGCCGGTTTTCCCCGGAATTTTGTTCCCGGGTATACACAGTTTTTTACACCGTTGAATAGCAATTGACGAGCCCTTTCTAACGACACCACTCACGTGGTGCTCCGAAAACCGGGAGTTGTAAAAATTTCGAAAAATCTGTTCTTCATACATTTACTTTGAAATTATTCTAAGTACATAAATCCACCTAAGCGCGACACTGTTTACAAAGAAGCGTCGACAACTTTTTTGTTTTTTACTCGATTTTCGTCTAGTTTTTTGTGTGTTCGTGCCTGTCTCGACTATATATTGATATTTCGCGCATTTACACGCGAAAATTGTTTAACATTTTCATAATTTTCATGAAAATTCGTATTTTTTATTGACTTATATATATTGACTACATATAACTTTGTTATTTACTGGTGGATTTCCGAAATTTTTGCACCAACGTACAGATCTCAACGAGACCTATTCAACGATACCTATATTCTTTGTTAAAATTCAATAGTACATCACTTATTTTTCAAAAATCGTATAAAAATTCTTTAAAATTCAATTTTTCAAAAACTTTCTTTTTATTAGTACCCAATATTAGTCTCAGATTGTAGGTCTCCTAAAGGCCTATCAAACTATATAGCACACATAGGGTGTGTTCATACCGATTTTCCAAATTAATTAACTTTTTCTAAAAATTTTATCGTTTTTGCCGGTTTTCCCCGGAATTTTGTTCCCGGGTATACACAGTTTTTTACACCGTTGAATAGCAATCGACGAGCCCTTTCTAACGACACCACTCACGTGGTGCTCCGAAAACCGGGAGTTGTAAAAATTTCGAAAAATCTGTTCTTCATACATTTACTTTGAAATTATTCTAAGTACATAAATCCACCTAAGCGCGACACTGTTTACAAAGAAGCGTCGACAACTTTTTTGTTTTTTACTCGATTTTCGTCTAGTTTTTTGTGTGTTCGTGCCTGTCTCGACTATATATTGATATTTCGCGCATTTACACGCGAAAATTGTTTAACATTTTCATAATTTTCATGAAAATTCGTATTTTTTATTGACTTATATATATTGACTACATATAACTTTGTTATTTACTGGTGGATTTCCGAAATTTTTGCACCAACGTACAGATCTCAACGAGACCTATTCAGCGATACCTATATTCTTTGTTAAAATTCAATAGTACATCACTTATTTTTCAAAAATCGTATAAAAATTCTTTAAAATTCAATTTTTCAAAAACTTTCTTTTTATTAGTACCCAATATTAGTCTCAGATTGTAGGTCTCCTAAAGGCCTATCAAACTATATAGCACACATAGGGTGTGTTCATACCGATTTTCCAAATTAATTAACTTTTTCTAAAAATTTTATCGTTTTTGCCGGTTTTCCCCGGAATTTTGTTCCCGGGTATACACAGTTTTTTACACCGTTGAATAGCAATTGACGAGCCCTTTCTAACGACACCACTCACGTGGTGCTCCGAAAACCGGGAGTTGTAAAAATTTCGAAAAATCTGTTCTTCATACATTTACTTTGAAATTATTCTAAGTACATAAATCCACCTAAGCGCGACACTGTTTACAAAGAAGCGTCGACAACTTTTTTGTTTTTTACTCGATTTTCGTCTAGTTTTTTGTGTGTTCGTGCCTGTCTCGACTATATATTGATATTTCGCGCATTTACACGCGAAAATTGTTTAACATTTTCATAATTTTCATGAAAATTCGTATTTTTTATTGACTTATATATATTGACTACATATAACTTTGTTATTTACTGGTGGATTTCCGAAATTTTTGCACCAACGTACAGATCTCAACGAGACCTATTCAACGATACCTATATTCTTTGTTAAAATTCAATAGTACATCACTTATTTTTCAAAAATCGTATAAAAATTCTTTAAAATTCAATTTTTCAAAAACTTTCTTTTTATTAGTACCCAATATTAGTCTCAGATTGTAGGTCTCCTAAAGGCCTATCAAACTATATAGCACACATAGGGTGTGTTCATACCGATTTTCCAAATTAATTAACTTTTTCTAAAAATTTTATCGTTTTTGCCGGTTTTCCCCGGAATTTTGTTCCCGGGTATACACAGTTTTTTACACCGTTGAATAGCAATCGACGAGCCCTTTCTAACGACACCACTCACGTGGTGCTCCGAAAACCGGGAGTTGTAAAAATTTCGAAAAATCTGTTCTTCATACATTTACTTTGAAATTATTCTAAGTACATAAATCCACCTAAGCGCGACACTGTTTACAAAGAAGCGTCGACAACTTTTTTGTTTTTTACTCGATTTTCGTCTAGTTTTTTGTGTGTTCGTGCCTGTCTCGACTATATATTGATATTTCGCGCATTTACACGCGAAAATTGTTTAACATTTTCATAATTTTCATGAAAATTCGTATTTTTTATTGACTTATATATATTGACTACATATAACTTTGTTATTTACTGGTGGATTTCCGAAATTTTTGCACCAACGTACAGATCTCAACGAGACCTATTCAGCGATACCTATATTCTTTGTTAAAATTCAATAGTACATCACTTATTTTTCAAAAATCGTATAAAAATTCTTTAAAATTCAATTTTTCAAAAACTTTCTTTTTATTAGTACCCAATATTAGTCTCAGATTGTAGGTCTCCTAAAGGCCTATCAAACTATATAGCACACATAGGGTGTGTTCATACCGATTTTCCAAATTAATTAACTTTTTCTAAAAATTTTATCGTTTTTGCCGGTTTTCCCCGGAATTTTGTTCCCGGGTATACACAGTTTTTTACACCGTTGAATAGCAATTGACGAGCCCTTTCTAACGACACCACTCACGTGGTGCTCCGAAAACCGGGAGTTGTAAAAATTTCGAAAAATCTGTTCTTCATACATTTACTTTGAAATTATTCTAAGTACATAAATCCACCTAAGCGCGACACTGTTTACAAAGAAGCGTCGACAACTTTTTTGTTTTTTACTCGATTTTCGTCTAGTTTTTTGTGTGTTCGTGCCTGTCTCGACTATATATTGATATTTCGCGCATTTACACGCGAAAATTGTTTAACATTTTCATAATTTTCATGAAAATTCGTATTTTTTATTGACTTATATATATTGACTACATATAACTTTGTTATTTACTGGTGGATTTCCGAAATTTTTGCACCAACGTACAGATCTCAACGAGACCTATTCAACGATACCTATATTCTTTGTTAAAATTCAATAGTACATCACTTATTTTTCAAAAATCGTATAAAAATTCTTTAAAATTCAATTTTTCAAAAACTTTCTTTTTATTAGTACCCAATATTAGTCTCAGATTGTAGGTCTCCTAAAGGCCTATCAAACTATATAGCACACATAGGGTGTGTTCATACCGATTTTCCAAATTAATTAACTTTTTCTAAAAATTTTATCGTTTTTGCCGGTTTTCCCCGGAATTTTGTTCCCGGGTATACACAGTTTTTTACACCGTTGAATAGCAATCGACGAGCCCTTTCTAACGACACCACTCACGTGGTGCTCCGAAAACCGGGAGTTGTAAAAATTTCGAAAAATCTGTTCTTCATACATTTACTTTGAAATTATTCTAAGTACATAAATCCACCTAAGCGCGACACTGTTTACAAAGAAGCGTCGACAACTTTTTTGTTTTTTACTCGATTTTCGTCTAGTTTTTTGTGTGTTCGTGCCTGTCTCGACTATATATTGATATTTCGCGCATTTACACGCGAAAATTGTTTAACATTTTCATAATTTTCATGAAAATTCGTATTTTTTATTGACTTATATATATTGACTACATATAACTTTGTTATTTACTGGTGGATTTCCGAAATTTTTGCACCAACGTACAGATCTCAACGAGACCTATTCAGCGATACCTATATTCTTTGTTAAAATTCAATAGTACATCACTTATTTTTCAAAAATCGTATAAAAATTCTTTAAAATTCAATTTTTCAAAAACTTTCTTTTTATTAGTACCCAATATTAGTCTCAGATTGTAGGTCTCCTAAAGGCCTATCAAACTATATAGCACACATAGGGTGTGTTCATACCGATTTTCCAAATTAATTAACTTTTTCTAAAAATTTTATCGTTTTTGCCGGTTTTCCCCGGAATTTTGTTCCCGGGTATACACAGTTTTTTACACCGTTGAATAGCAATTGACGAGCCCTTTCTAACGACACCACTCACGTGGTGCTCCGAAAACCGGGAGTTGTAAAAATTTCGAAAAATCTGTTCTTCATACATTTACTTTGAAATTATTCTAAGTACATAAATCCACCTAAGCGCGACACTGTTTACAAAGAAGCGTCGACAACTTTTTTGTTTTTTACTCGATTTTCGTCTAGTTTTTTGTGTGTTCGTGCCTGTCTCGACTATATATTGATATTTCGCGCATTTACACGCGAAAATTGTTTAACATTTTCATAATTTTCATGAAAATTCGTATTTTTTATTGACTTATATATATTGACTACATATAACTTTGTTATTTACTGGTGGATTTCCGAAATTTTTGCACCAACGTACAGATCTCAACGAGACCTATTCAGCGATACCTATATTCTTTGTTAAAATTCAATAGTACATCACTTATTTTTCAAAAATCGTATAAAAATTCTTTAAAATTCAATTTTTCAAAAACTTTCTTTTTATTAGTACCCAATATTAGTCTCAGATTGTAGGTCTCCTAAAGGCCTATCAAACTATATAGCACACATAGGGTGTGTTCATACCGATTTTCCAAATTAATTAACTTTTTCTAAAAATTTTATCGTTTTTGCCGGTTTTCCCCGGAATTTTGTTCCCGGGTATACACAGTTTTTTACACCGTTGAATAGCAATTGACGAGCCCTTTCTAACGACACCACTCACGTGGTGCTCCGAAAACCGGGAGTTGTAAAAATTTCGAAAAAATTGCCCGCCCACCCGCCCTAATCTCATTTGGTATATCAACTCCGGAGGTATTTGCCCCATACATTTTGGTACCCCAAAACTTTGAGGGGCAATATCTCCGGAACGGATAGTCCTAGAGAGCTGTGGTTTGCGGCGTTGGGTAGGTCTCGAACCGTCCTTTAATATAAATTGTCCTTCGCAACGCCTTGTTGCGAAGCCACTCCTAGGCACTCGTATCTGTAAAACAGGTACGCAAAAATTTTCATTGACGGGCCGGTTTTGGCCATTTCTTGATTAAAAAGAAGTGTCTTACCTTCAAAGCCGGCCACAGAGCATAGCGGCCGAGTCCTCCTAAACGACGCAACGCGCGGCAACCACTCCGCCTACCTGAAAACATAAAATTACCAGTTATTATATACATATAGAAAATTTATTTTAACATTTATTGCACAGCACCATAAAGATCTACATTTTTAACTATTTTAATTATATACAACTATATTACTTATACAATTTTTTACAATTTTTAATTCAAGTGTATTTACAACTTTTACAATCTTACGTCAAAAACAGGTTGGGTTGGGTTTCCCCTCTCCCATCCTTAGCTTATCTGTCCCTCGACTTCTCCATCTCACATAATGTTCCGCACTCCCGCAAAAAAGTCCTCAGACATGTCACTGCCAACTACTCCCCCTAAATTAACGCAAAAAACCGACACATTTAAGACCCAGACGAAAGTCTGCAGGAACATGGGGGAGGTGGAGGCGGGAAAGGTCTTGTTCCCGGAAGTAAGCCCGGCCCTCTCAGTACCGCCTAGCAGACTACAGGAGGCGAGGGCTTGGGTGGCGAAGGCCAAAATGGCTCTAAATTCCTCACGTAATTTAAAGACTGACATAAAGGCCTCTGTCACCCAGGCCATCGATAGGCTGTACAAACTTATAAAGGATGGTGATGATGAGAGAAACGTGTGCCCATCCACACCGGTACATTATAGCGCCGATGTGGAGGGACACACGGAAGATCAGCAGCCTAAGGAGGAGCAAACCGGGGACCAGACGGCGGGAAACACACAAGTCTCTCAGTTGCTCTCCTCATTAGCCGAACACACCAAGCTAATGAAGGAGAGCAACGAGAAAGCGGTCGAACTAAAGGAGGCCCTCCAGACCAAGGGTGGGTCCCTGGAGGTGGCCACGTATGCCAGCGTGGCGGCAAAAGGGCGCAAACGCCCGGAGCCGACCGCACTCAACTCGGTTGTGGTCGCGTCCAGGGACGAGATGGAG
Source organism: Diachrysia chrysitis (assembly GCA_932294365.1). Classification (NCBI taxonomy): domain Eukaryota; kingdom Metazoa; phylum Arthropoda; class Insecta; order Lepidoptera; family Noctuidae; genus Diachrysia; species Diachrysia chrysitis. Next base: position 43,130 of record OW028645.1, read on the forward strand.
ACAGGGGAGGAGGTCCTTGTAAAAATTAGGAAAGCGATCAACGCAAAGGATGGAGGCGTTAAAATTGATCGCATTCGAAAAGCCAAAGATAGGAGGATCGTCATCAGTTGTAGAACAGAAGAGGAGCGGAGCAGGATTCAGACTCGAATCGAGGCAGCCGACCAGCAGTTAGAGGTCCTGGTGGTCAAAAACCAGGACCCCCTCGTCATCCTCAGGGACGTCATGAGTTTCCACAAAGATGATGAAATCCTGGAGTTCCTGAGGATGCAAAACAAGAACCTGTTCCGTGACCTCCCAACTGATGACGATCGGGCGGAGATTAGATTTCGAAAGAAGGCGCGTAACGCACTTATGTGCCATGCTGTTGTCAGGGTGTCCCCCGTTCTTTGGGGCAGGCTTCTGGAGGCGTCTGAGGTGTACGTCGACATGCAACTCATTCGAGTGGAGGACCAGTCCCCGCTGGTCCAATGCTCAATGTGTCTGTCGTACGGGCACAGCAGGCGCCTCTGTGCCGAGAAGACGGAGAAGTGCGGGTACTGTGGTGGCCCTCACCAAAGGAGTGACTGCGCTGACAGGCTCGCCAACGCATCTCCCACCTGCTGCAACTGCGTCACAGCAAACTTGGAAAAGACGGGGCACAGTGCTTTTAGCATGGACTGCCCCGTCCGACGCAGGTGGGACGCGTTGGCTAGAGCAAAGACGGCGTATTGCTGAGGGCCCCCTAGCACACATTCTGGCAGCACATGGCATGCGAATACTGGGCTGTGACGGAATGGAGTATGAAAAAACCCGGTTGATAAAAAATTTGGTTCGGTTTCGTTTGAAACCGGGAAAAATTGGAAAAAAGAACCAACACACCAGGCCGCCGCAGCTCAATAAGCATCTCGCCATCAATAACGCGCCTTCTCTTCATAAAGGTGATTACCCAAAGAGGCACACAGGACTTATGAAGCCCCACGCAAATACCAGACGCGAAAATCTCTTAATAAAAGTGCATAGTTCATCCAAGATTATAAGTGGCACAAAAATACCAGCAGTCGCGAAAAATGAGCATGGGACATGATAACCACATGTTCCAACATTTTTAAATGCATGAGCAAGTGGCCCAGCACTGAAAATCGCAAACTAAAGTGGAGCAAACACACAGCTGAAATGCTGATTCCTAAAAACCCCTCTTTCCCATAAAACTTTTTCTTTTTAAAACGTAATTCGCAAAAATATACATCTGAACACCAAGGACTCTGACCCCCATGTCAGAGGGATAAAACAGCATCCAAACACAAAAAAAAAAAAAAAAAAAAAAAAAAAAAAAAAACCTAACCTAACCTAACCTAACCTAACAATTTGAAACCTTAATATTTACACACCTAAATTTGTCAAACCAAACCTAATATAAAATTGAATTAAAATGAGAATGAGAATGAGAATGAGAATGAGAATGAGAATGAGAATGAGAATGAGAATGAGAATGAGAATGAGAATGAGAATGAGAATGAGAATGAGAATGAGAATGAGAATGAGAATGAGAATGAGAATGAGATTGAGAATGAGAATGAGAATGAGAATGAGAATGAGAATGAGAATGAGAATGAGAATGAGAATGAGAATGAGAATGAGAATGAGAATGAGAATGAGAATGAGAATGAGAATGAGACTGAGAATGAGAATGAGAATGAGAATGAGAATGAGAATGAGAATGAGACTGAGAATGAGAATGAGAATGAGAATGAGAATGAGAATGAGAATGAGAATGAGAATGAGAATGAGAATGAGAATGAGAATGAGAATGAGAATGAGAATGACAATGAGAATGAAAATGAAAATGAAAATGAAAATGAAAATGAAAATGAAAATGAAAATGAAAATGAAAATGAAAATGAAAATGAAAATGAAAATGAAAATGAAAATGAAAATGAAAATGAAAATGAAAATGAAAATGAAAATGAAAATGAAAATGAAAATGAAAATGAAAATGAAAATGAAAATGAAAATGAAAATGAAAATGAAAATGAAAATGAAAATGAAAATGAAAATGAAAATGAAAATGAAAATGAAAATGAAAATGAAAATGAAAATGAAAATGAAAATGAAAATGAAAATGAAAATGAAAATGAAAATGTTTGAATTGAATTGGAATTGAATTGGAATTGAATTGGAATTTAATTGGAATTTAATTGGAATTTAATTGGAATTGAATTGGAATTAAATTGGAATTAAATTGGAATTGAATTGAGATTCAATTGGGGAATGAAAATGGAAATGGAAATATAATTTAGGCCGAGTAATATTTTGCTGGTTATTATTTTACCCGGTTCTTATGTAAGTCGGTTATTATTTGAGCTGGTTTTTATTTCAACCGATAATTATTTAAGCCAATTATTATTTAAGCCCACTGTTACTTTAGCTGATTATAATTTTAGCCGATTGTTATTTTAGCCGATAATTATGTAAGTAAATTTTTATTTTAGCCGGTTCTTATTTTGGCCTATTACTATTTTAGCCGATTATTTTTTTAGCCAGTTATTATTTAAGCCGATTATTATTTAAGCCAATTATTATTTTAGCCGGTTATTATGTAAGTAAATTTTTATGTTAGCCGGTTCTTATTTTAGCCGATTATTACTTTAGCCGGTTATTATTTTAGCCGGTTATTGTTTTAGCCGATTATTTTGTAAGCCAATTATTATTTTAGCCAGTTATTATTTTAGCCAATTATAATTTAAGCCGATTATAAATTTAGCCGATTATTATTTTAGCCAATTATAATTTAAGCCGATTATAAATTTAGCCGATTATTATTTTAGCCAATTATAATTTTAGCTCATTATTATTTTAGCCGATTATTATTTAAGCCAATTATAAATTTAGCCGATTAGAAATTTAGTCGGTTTTTATTTTAGCCAATGATTTTGTTTGCCGATAATTATTTAACCAATACAGATTCTGATACCGATACCGATACCGATACCGATACCGATACTGATACCGATACCGCCACCGATACCGCCACCGATACCGATACTCTTCCTTGTAAAACTCAACATTTACAATCCTAGCCTTGTGAAACCTTACATTCTTTAATCTAACAATTTAAAACCTTACATTTTAAATCTAACGCTCTCAAACTTAACATTCACAAACCTTACCTTGTGAAACCTAATATTGTCAAACCTTACATTTTTTAACCTAACAATTTGAAACCTTAATATTGATATGAAAATGAAAATGAAAATGAAAATGAAAATGAAAATGAAAATGAAAATGAAAATGAAAATGAAAATGAAAATGAAAATGAAAATGAAAATGAAAATGAAAATGAAAATGAAAATGAAAATGAAAATGAAAATGAAAATGAAAATGAAAATGAAAATGAAAATGAAAATGAAAATGAAAATGAAAATGAAAATGAAAATGAAAATGAAAATGAAAATGAAAATGAAAATGAAAATGAAAATGTTGGAATTGAATTGGAATTGAATTGGAATTAAATTGGAATTTAATTGGAATTGAATTGGAATTGAATTGGAATTAAATTGGAATTTAATTGGAATTGAATTGGAATTGAATTGGAATTGAATTGGAATTGAATTGGAATTTAATTGGAATTGAATTGGAATTAAATTGGAATTAAATTGGAATTGAATTGAGATTCAAGTGGGGAATGAAAATGGAAATGGAAATATAATTTAGGCCGAGTAATATTTTGCTGGTTATTATTTTACCCGGTTCTTATTTAAGTCGGTTATTATTTGAGCTGGTTTTTATTTCAACCGATAATTATTTAAGCCAATTATTATTTTAGCCGGTTATTATGTAAGTAAATTTTTATTTTAGCCAGTTCTTATATTAGCCGATTATTACTTTAGCCGGTTATTATTTTAGCCGGTTATTGTTTTAGCCGATTATTTTGTAAGCCAATTATTATTTTAGCCAGTTATTATTTTAGCCAATTATAATTTAAGCCGATTATAAATTTAGCCGATTATTATTTTAGCCAATTATAATTTAAGCCGACTATAAATTTAGCCGATTATTATTTTAGCCAATTATAATTTTAGCTCATTATTATTTTAGCCGATTATTATTTTAGCCAATTATAAATTTAGCCGATTAGAAATTTAGTCGGTTTTTATTTTAGCCAATGATTTTGTTTGCCGATAATTATTTAACCAATACAGATTCTGATACCGATACCGATACCGATACCGATACCGATACCGATACCGATACCGATACCGATACTGATACCGATACCGCCACCGATACCGCCACTGATACCGATACTCTTCCTTGTAAAACTCAACATTTACAATCCTAGCCTTGTGAAACCTTACATTCTTTAAACTAACAATTTAAAACCTTACATTTTAAATCAAACGCTCTCAAACTTAACATTCACAAACCTTACCTTGTGAAACCTAATATTGTCAAACCTTACATTTTTTAACCTAACAATTTGAAACCTTAATATTTACACACCTAAATTTGTCAAACCAAACCTAATATAAAATTGAATTAAAATGAGAATGAGAATGAGAATGAGAATGAGAATGAGAATGAGAATGAGAATGAGAATGAGAATGAGAATGAGAATGAGACTGAGAATGAGAATGAGAATGAGAATGAGAATGAGAATGAGAATGAGAATGAGAATGAGAATGAGAATGAGAATGACAATGAGAATGAAAATGAAAATGAAAATGAAAATGAAAATGAAAATGAAAATGAAAATGAAAATGAAAATGAAAATGAAAATGAAAATGAAAATGAAAATGAAAATGAAAATGAAAATGAAAATGAAAATGAAAATGAAAATGAAAATGAAAATGAAAATGAAAATGAAAATGAAAATGAAAATGAAAATGAAAATGAAAATGAAAATGAAAATGAAAATGAAAATGAAAATGAAAATGAAAATGAAAATGAAAATGAAAATGAAAATGAAAATGAAAATGAAAATGAAAATGAAAATGAAAATGAAAATGAAAATGAAAATGAAAATGAAAATGAAAATGAAAATGAAAATGAAAATGAAAATGAAAATGTTTGAATTGAATTGGAATTGAATTGGAATTGAATTGGAATTGAATTGGAATTAAATTGGAATTGAATGAGAATGAGAATGAGAATGAGAATGAGAATGAGAATGAGAATGAGAATGAGAATGAGAATGAGAATGAGAATGAGAATGAGAATGAGAATGAGAATTAAATTGGAATTGAATTGGAATTGAATTGGAATTGAATTGGAATTTAATTGGAATTGAATTGGAATTGAATTGGAATTGAATTGGAATTGAATGAGAATGAGAATGAGAATGAGAATGAGAATGAGAATGAGAATGAGAATGAGAATGAGAATGAGAATGAGAATGAGAATGAGAATTAAATTGGAATTGAATTGGAATTGAATTGGAATTTAATTGGAATTGAATTGGAATTGAATTGGAATTGAATTGGAATTAAATTGGAATTGAATGAGAATGAGAATGAGAATGAGAATGAGAATGAGAATGAGAATGAGAATGAGAATGAGAATGAGAATGAGAATTAAATTGGAATTGAATTGGAATTGAATTGGAATTGAATTGGAATTGAATTGGAATTGAATTGGAATTGAATTGGAATTTAATTGGAATTGAATTGAGATTCAATTGGGGAATGAAAATGGAAATGGAAATATAATTTAGGCCGAGTAATATTTTGCTGGTTATTATTTTACCCGGTTCTTATTTAAGTCGGTTATTATTTGAGCTGGTTTTTATTTCAACCGATAATTATTTAAGCCAATTATTATTTAAGCCCACTGTTACTTTAGCTGATTATAATTTTAGCCGATTGTTATTTTAGCCGATAATTATGTAAGTAAATTTTTATTTTAGCCGGTTCTTATTTTGGCCTATTACTATTTTAGCCGATTATTTTTTTAGCCAGTTATTATTTAAGCCGATTATTATTTAAGCCAATTATTATTTTAGCCGATAATTATGTAAGTAAATTTTTATTTTAGCCGGTTCTTATTTTGGCCTATTACTATTTTAGCCGATTATTTTTTTAGCCAGTTATTATTTAAGCCGATTATTATTTAAGCCAATTATTATTTTAGCCGGTTATTATGTAAGTAAATTTTTATTTTAGCCGGTTCTTATTTTAGCCGATTATTACTTTAGCCGGTTATTATTTTAGCCGGTTATTGTTTTAGCCGATTATTTTGTAAGCCAATTATTATTTTAGCCAGTTATTATTTTAGCCAATTATAATTTAAGCCGATTATAAATTTAGCCGATTATTATTTTAGCCAATTATAATTTAAGCCGATTATAAATTTAGCCGATTATTATTTTAGCCAATTATAATTTTAGCTCATTATTATTTTAGCCGATTATTATTTTAGCCAATTATAAATTTAGCTGATTAGAAATTTAGTCGGTTTTTATTTTAGCCAATGATTTTGTTTGCCGATAATTATTTAACCAATACAGATTCTGATACCGATACCGATACCGATACCGATACCGATACCGATACTGATACCGATACCGCCACCGATACCGCCACCGATACCGATACTCTTCCTTGTAAAACTCAACATTTACAATCCTAGCCTTGTGAAACCTTACATTCTTTAATCTAACAATTAAAAACCTTACATTTTAAATCTAACGCTCTCAAACTTAACATTCACAAACCTTACCTTGTGAAACCTAATATTGTCAAACCTTACATTTTTTAACCTAACAATTTGAAACCTTAATATTGATATGAAAATGAAAATGAAAATGAAAATGAAAATGAAAATGAAAATGAAAATGAAAATGAAAATGAAAATGAAAATGAAAATGAAAATGAAAATGAAAATGAAAATGAAAATGAAAATGAAAATGAAAATGAAAATGAAAATGAAAATGAAAATGAAAATGAAAATGAAAATGAAAATGAAAATGAAAATGAAAATGAAAATGAAAATGAAAATGAAAATGAAAATGAAAATGAGAATGAGAATGAGAATGAGAATGAGAATGAGAATGAGAATGAGAATGAGAATGAGAATGAGAATGAGAATTAAATTGGAATTGAATTGGAATTGAATTGGAATTGTATTGGAATTTAATTGGAATTTAATTGGAATTGAATTGGAATTAAATTGGAATTGAATTGGAATTTAAATGGAATTTAACTGGAATTTAATTGGAATTGAATTGGAATTGAATTGGAATTGAATTGGAATTGAATTGGAATTGAATTGGAATTGAATTGGAATTTAATTGGAATTGAATTGAGATTCAATTGGGGAATGAAAATGGAAATGGAAATATAATTTAGACCGAGTAATATTTTGCTGGTTATTATTTTACCCGGTTCTTATGTAAGTCGGTTATTATTTGAACTGGTTTTTATTTCAACCGATAATTATTTAAGCCAATTATTATTTAAGCCCACTGTTACTTTAGCTGATTATAATTTTAGCCGATTGTTATTTTAGCCGATAATTATGTAAGTAAATTTTTATTTTAGCCGGTTCTTATTTTGGCCTATTACTATTTTAGCCGATTATTTTTTTAGCCAGTTATTATTTAAGCCGATTATTATTTAAGCCAATTATTATTTTAGCCGGTTATTATGTAAGTAAATTTTTATTTTAGCCGGTTCTTATTTTAGCCGATTATTACTTTAGCCGGTTATTATTTTAGCCGGTTATTGTTTTAGCCGATTATTTTGTAAGCCAATTATTATTTTAGCCAGTTATTATTTTAGCCAATTATAATTTAAGCCGATTATAAATTTAGCCGATTATTATTTTAGCCAATTATAATTTAAGCCGATTATAAATTTAGCCGATTATTATTTTAGCCAATTATAATTTTAGCTCATTATTATTTTAGCCAATTATAAATTTAGCCGATTAGAAATTTAGTCGGTTTTTATTTTAGCCAATGATTTTGTTTGCCGATAATTATTTAACCAATACAGATTCTGATACCGATACCGATACCGATACCGATACCGATACCGATACCGATACTGATACCGATACCGCCACCGATACCGCCACCGATACCGATACTCTTCCTTGTAAAACTCAACATTTACAATCCTAGCCTTGTGAAACCTTACATTCTTTAATCTAACAATTTAAAACCTTACATTTTAAATCTAACGCTCTCAAACTTAAAATTCACAAACCTTACCTTGTGAAACCTAATATTGTCAAACCTTACATTTTTTAACCTTACAATTTGAAACCTTAATATTGATATGAAAATGAAAATGAAAATGAAAATGAAAATGAAAATGAAAATGAAAATGAAAATGAAAATGAAAATGAAAATGAAAATGAAAATGAAAATGAAAATGAAAATGAAAATGAAAATGAAAATGAAAATGAAAATGAAAATGAAAATGAAAATGAAAATGAAAATGAAAATGAAAATGAAAATGAAAATGAAAATGAAAATGAAAATGAAAATGAAAATGAAAATGAAAATGAAAATGAAAATGAAAATGAAAATGAAAATGAAAATGAAAATGAAAATGAAAATGAAAATGAAAATGAAAATGAAAATGAAAATGAAAATGAAAATGAAAATGAAAATGAAAATGAAAATGAAAATGAAAATGAAAATGACAATGAAAATGACAATGACAATGAAAATGAAAATGAAAATGAAAATGAAAATGAAAATGAAAATGAAAATGAAAATGAAAATGAAAATGAAAATTTAAAATGAAAATGAAAATGAAAATGAAAATGAAAATGTTTGAATTGAATTGGAATTGAATTGGAATTTAATTGGAATTTAATTGGAATTGAATTGGAATTGAATTAGAATTAAATTGGAATTTAATTGGAATTGAATTGGAATTGAATTGGAATTGAATTGGAATTGAATTGGAATTTAATTGGAATTGAATTGGAATTAAATTGGAATTGAATTGAGATTCAAGTGGGGAATGAAAATGGAAATGGAAATATAATTTAGGCCGAGTAATATTTTGCTGGTTATTATTTTACCCGGTTCTTATTTAAGTCGGTTATTATTTGAGCTGGTTTTTATTTCAACCGATAATTATTTAAGCCAATTATTATTTTAGCCGGTTATTATGTAAGTAAATTTTTATTTTAGCCGGTTCTTATTTTAGCCGATTATTACTTTAGCCAGTTATTATTTTAGCCGGTTATTGTTTTAGCCGATTATTTTGTAAGCCAATTATTATTTTAGCCAGTTATTATTTTAGCCAATTATAATTTAAACCGATTATAAATTTAGCCGATTATTATTTTAGCCAATTATAATTTAAGCCGATTATAAATTTAGCCGATTATTATTTTAGCCAATTATAATTTTAGCTCATTATTATTTTAGCCGATTATTATTTTAGCCAATTATAAATTTAGCCGATTAGAAATTTAGTCGGTTTTTATTTTAGCCAATGATTTTGTTTGCCGATAATTATTTAACCAATACAGATACTGATACCGATACCGATACCGATACTGATACCGATACCGCCACCGATACCGCCACCGATACCGAAACTCTTCCTTGTAAAACTCAACATTTACAATCCTAGCCTTGTGAAACCTTACATTCTTTAATCTAACAATTTAAAACCTTACATTTTAAATCTAACGCTCTCAAACTTAACATTCACAAACCTTACCTTGTGAAACCTAATATTGTCAAACCTTACATTTTTTAAACTAACAATTTGAAACCTTAATATTGATATGAAAATGAAAATGAAAATGAAAATGAAAATGAAAATGAAAATGAAAATGAAAATGAAAATGAAAATGAAAATGAAAATGAAAATGAAAATGAAAATGAAAATGAAAATGAAAATGAAAATGAAAATGAAAATGAAAATGAAAATGAAAATGAAAATGAAAATGAAAATGAAAATGAAAATGAAAATGAAAATGAAAATGAAAATGAAAATGAAAATGAAAATGAAAATGAAAATGAAAATGAAAATGAAAATGAAAATGAAAATGAAAATGAAAATGAAAATGAAAATGAAAATGAAAATGAAAATGAAAATGAAAATGAAAATGAAAATGAAAATGAAAATGAAAATGAAAATGAAAATGAAAATGAAAATGAAAATGAAAATGAAAATGAAAATGAAAATGAAAATGAAAATGAAAATGAAAATGAAAATGAAAATGAAAATGAAAATGAAAATGAAAATGAAAATGAAAATGAAAATGAAAATGAAAATGAAAATGAAAATGAAAATGAAAATGAAAATGAAAATGAAAATGAAAATGAAAATGAAAATGAAATGAAAATGAAAATGAAAATGAAAATGAAAATGAAAATGTTTGAATTAAATTGGAATTGAATGAGAATGAGAATGAGAATGAGAATGAGAATGAGAATGAGAATGAGAATGAGAATGAGAATGAGAATGAGAATGAGAATGAGAATGAGAATGAGAATGAGAATGAGAATGAGAATGAGAATGAGAATGAGAATGAGAATGAGAATGAGAATGAGAATGAGAATTAAATTAGAATTGAATTGGAATTGAATTGGAATTGAATTGGAATTTAATTGGAATTGAATTGGAATTGAATTGGAATTAAATTGGAATTGAATTGGAATTTAATTGGAATTTAAATGGAATTTAATTGGAATTTAATTGGAATTGAATTGGAATTGAATTGGAATTGAATTGGAATTGAATTGGAATTGAATTGGAATTGAATTGGAATTTAATTGGAATTGAATTGAGATTCAATTGGGGAATGAAAATGGAAATGGAAATATAATTTAGGCCGAGTAATATTTTGCTGGTTATTATTTTACCCGGTTCTTATTTAAGTCGGTTATTATTTGAGCTGGTTTTTATTTCAACCGATAATTATTTAAGCCAATTATTATTTAAGCCCACTGTTACTTTAGCTGATTATAATTTTAGCCGATTGTTATTTTAGCCGATAATTATGTAAGTAAATTTTTATTTTAGCCGGTTCTTATTTTGGCCTATTACTATTTTAGCCGATTATTTTTTTAGCCAGTTATTATTTAAGCCGATTATTATTTAAGCCAATTATTATTTTAGCCGATAATTATGTAAGTAAATTTTTATTTTAGCCGGTTCTTATTTTGGCCTATTACTATTTTAGCCGATTATTTTTTTAGCCAGTTATTATTTAAGCCGATTATTATTTAAGCCAATTATTATTTTAGCCGGTTATTATGTAAGTAAATTTTTATTTTAGCCGGTTCTTATTTTAGCCGATTATTACTTTAGCCGGTTATTATTTTAGCCGGTTATTGTTTTAGCCGATTATTTTGTAAGCCAATTATTATTTTAGCCAGTTATTATTTTAGCCAATTATAATTTAAGCCGATTATAAATTTAGCCGATTATTATTTTAGCCAATTATAATTTAAGCCGATTATAAATTTAGCCGATTATTATTTTAGCCAATTATAATTTTAGCTCATTATTATTTTAGCCGATTATTATTTTAGCCAATTATAAATTTAGCTGATTAGAAATTTAGTCGGTTTTTATTTTAGCCAATGATTTTGTTTGCCGATAATTATTTAACCAATACAGATTCTGATACCGATACCGATACCGATACCGATACCGATACCGATACTGATACCGATACCGCCACCGATACCGCCACTGATACCGATACTCTTCCTTGTAAAACTCAACATTTACAATCCTAGCCTTGTGAAACCTTACATTCTTTAAACTAACAATTTAAAACCTTACATTTTAAATCAAACGCTCTCAAACTTAACATTCACAAACCTTACCTTGTGAAACCTAATATTGTCAAACCTTACATTTTTTAACCTAACAATTTGAAACCTTAATATTTACACACCTAAATTTGTCAAACCAAACCTAATATAAAATTGAATTAAAATGAGAATGAGAATGAGAATGAGAATGAGAATGAGAATGAGAATGAGAATGAGAATGAGAATGAGAATGAGAATGAGAATGAGACTGAGAATGAGAATGAGAATGAGAATGAGAATGAGAATGAGAATGAGAATGAGAATGAGAATGAGAATGAGAATGACAATGAGAATGAAAATGAAAATGAAAATGAAAATGAAAATGAAAATGAAAATGAAAATGAAAATGAAAATGAAAATGAAAATGAAAATGAAAATGAAAATGAAAATGAAAATGAAAATGAAAATGAAAATGAAAATGAAAATGAAAATGAAAATGAAAATGAAAATGAAAATGAAAATGAAAATGAAAATGAAAATGAAAATGAAAATGAAAATGAAAATGAAAATGAAAATGAAAATGAAAATGAAAATGAAAATGAAAATGAAAATGAAAATGAAAATGAAAATGAAAATGAAAATGAAAATGAAAATGAAAATGAAAATGAAAATGAAAATGAAAATGAAAATGAAAATGAAAATGAAAATGAAAATGAAAATGAAAATGAAAATGAAAATGAAAATGAAAATGAAAATGAAAATGTTTGAATTGAATTGGAATTGAATTGGAATTGAATTGGAATTGAATTGGAATTAAATTGGAATTGAATGAGAATGAGAATGAGAATGAGAATGAGAATGAGAATGAGAATGAGAATGAGAATGAGAATGAGAATGAGAATGAGAATGAGAATTAAATTGGAATTGAATTGGAATTGAATTGGAATTGAATTGGAATTTAATTGGAATTGAATTGGAATTGAATTGGAATTGAATTGGAATTGAATGAGAATGAGAATGAGAATGAGAATGAGAATGAGAATGAGAATGAGAATGAGAATGAGAATGAGAATGAGAATGAGAATGAGAATTAAATTGGAATTGAATTGGAATTGAATTGGAATTTAATTGGAATTGAATTGGAATTGAATTGGAATTGAATTGGAATTAAATTGGAATTGAATGAGAATGAGAATGAGAATGAGAATGAGAATGAGAATGAGAATGAGAATGAGAATGAGAATGAGAATTAAATTGGAATTGAATTGGAATTGAATTGGAATTGAATTGGAATTGAATTGGAATTGAATTGGAATTGAATTGGAATTTAATTGGAATTGAATTGAGATTCAATTGGGGAATGAAAATGGAAATGGAAATATAATTTAGGCCGAGTAATATTTTGCTGGTTATTATTTTACCCGGTTCTTATTTAAGTCGGTTATTATTTGAGCTGGTTTTTATTTCAACCGATAATTATTTAAGCCAATTATTATTTAAGCCCACTGTTACTTTAGCTGATTATAATTTTAGCCGATTGTTATTTTAGCCGATAATTATGTAAGTAAATTTTTATTTTAGCCGGTTCTTATTTTGGCCTATTACTATTTTAGCCGATTATTTTTTTAGCCAGTTATTATTTAAGCCGATTATTATTTAAGCCAATTATTATTTTAGCCGATAATTATGTAAGTAAATTTTTATTTTAGCCGGTTCTTATTTTGGCCTATTACTATTTTAGTCGATTATTTTTTTAGCCAGTTATTATTTAAGCCGATTATTATTTAAGCCAATTATTATTTTAGCCGGTTATTATGTAAGTAAATTTTTATTTTAGCCGGTTCTTATTTTAGCCGATTATTACTTTAGCCGGTTATTATTTTAGCCGGTTATTGTTTTAGCCGATTATTTTGTAAGCCAATTATTATTTTAGCCAGTTATTATTTTAGCCAATTATAATTTAAGCCGATTATAAATTTAGCCGATTATTATTTTAGCCAATTATAATTTAAGCCGATTATAAATTTAGCCGATTATTATTTTAGCCAATTATAATTTTAGCTCATTATTATTTTAGCCGATTATTATTTTAGCCAATTATAAATTTAGCTGATTAGAAATTTAGTCGGTTTTTATTTTAGCCAATGATTTTGTTTGCCGATAATTATTTAACCAATACAGATTCTGATACCGATACCGATACCGATACCGATACCGATACCGATACTGATACCGATACCGCCACCGATACCGCCACCGATACCGATACTCTTCCTTGTAAAACTCAACATTTACAATCCTAGCCTTGTGAAACCTTACATTCTTTAATCTAACAATTTAAAACCTTACATTTTAAATCTAACGCTCTCAAACTTAACATTCACAAACCTTACCTTGTGAAACCTAATATTGTCAAACCTTACATTTTTTAACCTAACAATTTGAAACCTTAATATTGATATGAAAATGAAAATGAAAATGAAAATGAAAATGAAAATGAAAATGAAAATGAAAATGAAAATGAAAATGAAAATGAAAATGAAAATGAAAATGAAAATGAAAATGAAAATGAAAATGAAAATGAAAATGAAAATGAAAATGAAAATGAAAATGAAAATGAAAATGAAAATGAAAATGAAAATGAAAATGAAAATGAAAATGAAAATGAAAATGAAAATGAAAATGAAAATGAGAATGAGAATGAGAATGAGAATGAGAATGAGAATGAGAATGAGAATGAGAATGAGAATGAGAATGAGAATTAAATTGGAATTGAATTGGAATTGAATTGGAATTGTATTGGAATTTAATTGGAATTTAATTGGAATTGAATTGGAATTAAATTGGAATTGAATTGGAATTTAATTGGAATTTAAATGGAATTTAACTGGAATTTAATTGGAATTGAATTGGAATTGAATTGGAATTGAATTGGAATTGAATTGGAATTGAATTGGAATTGAATTGGAATTTAATTGGAATTGAATTGAGATTCAATTGGGGAATGAAAATGGAAATGGAAATATAATTTAGACCGAGTAATATTTTGCTGGTTATTATTTTACCCGGTTCTTATGTAAGTCGGTTATTATTTGAACTGGTTTTTATTTCAACCGATAATTATTTAAGCCAATTATTATTTAAGCCCACTGTTACTTTAGCTGATTATAATTTTAGCCGATTGTTATTTTAGCCGATAATTATGTAAGTAAATTTTTATTTTAGCCGGTTCTTATTTTGGCCTATTACTATTTTAGCCGATTATTTTTTTAGCCAGTTATTATTTAAGCCGATTATTATTTAAGCCAATTATTATTTTAGCCGGTTATTATGTAAGTAAATTTTTATTTTAGCCGGTTCTTATTTTAGCCGATTATTACTTTAGCCGGTTATTATTTTAGCCGGTTATTGTTTTAGCCGATTATTTTGTAAGCCAATTATTATTTTAGCCAGTTATTATTTTAGCCAATTATAATTTAAGCCGATTATAAATTTAGCCGATTATTATTTTAGCCAATTATAATTTAAGCCGATTATAAATTTAGCCGATTATTATTTTAGCCAATTATAATTTTAGCTCATTATTATTTTAGCCAATTATAAATTTAGCCGATTAGAAATTTAGTCGGTTTTTATTTTAGCCAATGATTTTGTTTGCCGATAATTATTTAACCAATACAGATTCTGATACCGATACCGATACCGATACCGATACCGATACCGATACCGATACTGATACCGATACCGCCACCGATACCGCCACCGATACCGATACTCTTCCTTGTAAAACTCAACATTTACAATCCTAGCCTTGTGAAACCTTACATTCTTTAATCTAACAATTTAAAACCTTACATTTTAAATCTAACGCTCTCAAACTTAAAATTCACAAACCTTACCTTGTGAAACCTAATATTGTCAAACCTTACATTTTTTAACCTAACAATTTGAAACCTTAATATTGATATGAAAATGAAAATGAAAATGAAAATGAAAATGAAAATGAAAATGAAAATGAAAATGAAAATGAAAATGAAAATGAAAATGAAAATGAAAATGAAAATGAAAATGAAAATGAAAATGAAAATGAAAATGAAAATGAAAATGAAAATGAAAATGAAAATGAAAATGAAAATGAAAATGAAAATGAAAATGAAAATGAAAATGAAAATGAAAATGAAAATGAAAATGAAAATGAAAATGAAAATGACAATGAAAATGACAATGAAAATGAAAATGAAAATGAAAATGAAAATGAAAATGAAAATGAAAATGAAAATGAAAATGAAAATGAAAATGAAAATGAAAATGAAAATGAAAATTTAAAATGAAAATGAAAATGAAAATGAAAATGAAAATGTTTGAATTGAATTGGAATTGAATTGGAATTTAATTGGAATTTAATTGGAATTGAATTGGAATTGAATTGGAATTAAATTGGAATTTAATTGGAATTGAATTGGAATTGAATTGGAATTGAATTGGAATTGAATTGGAATTTAATTGGAATTGAATTGGAATTAAATTGGAATTGAATTGAGATTCAAGTGGGGAATGAAAATGGAAATGGAAATATAATTTAGGCCGAGTAATATTTTGCTGGTTGTCTACGCGAGACACTGGA
Organism: Diachrysia chrysitis; assembly: GCA_932294365.1. Taxonomy (NCBI): domain Eukaryota; kingdom Metazoa; phylum Arthropoda; class Insecta; order Lepidoptera; family Noctuidae; genus Diachrysia; species Diachrysia chrysitis. The sequence continues at coordinate 59,467 of OW028645.1, forward strand.
GCTTTGACGCTCAATAAAACGATGAATAGTTCTTGAAATACACTTGGTTTAATGATACTTTTGCCCTAATGCTGATTACAATTTTGTTTTAGAATAATAGAAAAATATGAAGTGGAACACGTCCGTTCGTTAGATCAAGATTGCAAGTCATTATATAATAAAAAATAGGAAGGTAGAAGTTTTTCATTACGCTAATAGAATTGTAGGTGCAAGTACCGTCACTAGTAAAGTTAAGAAATAGCAAACAGTTGCAGCACGTTGATCATAACATTTCATCAGGCGTTAACATCTTCCCCGCCGTTAAAAGTCCCCGACTTTTAACTCTCTATTAAATGCTCAGTAGCTGGTAGTGGGCAGAGTCGCGTGAAGGGCCTCCGGTAACATCCATGCGTGGTTTGTACGTCTGCCACGCGACATTCTCCATCGGGCCCAGGAAACAATTTGCTGATTCGGCACAATTTGCTGATTCGGCCCATTCTCCAACACAATGGTGGCAAATTCTCCTCCTGCAGCAGTACTAGGTCACCAACGTTTAATGGAGTGTCTTTCGTACGCCACTTGGACCTTTGTTGCAACTCGGCCAGGTACTCCTTTTGCCATCTCCTCCAAAAGTGCTGACGGATTTGCTCCAGCCTTTGGTAGCGTTTCAGCTGAGTGGACTTGCAGTCTTCGTAACTCGGTGAAGGCAGAGCGGTTAGTGATCGGCCAAGCAGGAAGTGCCCTGGGGTGAGGAAAAATGGGTCATTTGGAGACGAGGACAAAGGACAAAGTGGGCGACTATTCAAAATGGCTTCCACTTGAGCAAATAAAGTTGATATTTCTTCAAATGTCAAGTGCGTGTTGCCCATTACACGTCTTATATGAAATTTGGCCGATTTCACCCCGGCCTCCCAGATACCACCAAAGTGGGGAGCATATGCAGGAGAAAACAAAAATTTAATTTCTTCTTCGTTTGAAAATTCCGTGATGGCCTTGTGATTACATTTTAAAAAATTACCGATTTCTTTAGCTGCGGCAACAAAATTGCGGCCATTATCACTAAATATCTCAGCAGGCTTCCCACGCCGAGATATGAACCTACGCAAGGTAAGGATGAAAGCATCCTTTGAAAGATCGCTCGCTGCTTCTAAGTGGACACATTTGTATCTGAGACAAACGAAAATGCATAAATAGCACTTTGTGACTCTTGATCCGCGACCTTTCCTATTTAAGACAAAAAAGGGGCCGGCAAAGTCTATTCCCACACTTCGAAATGGGAAGTCCACCGTAACGCGCTGAGAGGGCAAGTTCCCCATTATAGGTGATAAGGTCTTACCCTGCACTCTTCTACACGTGATGCAATTGTGCACAGTTCGCCTAGCAAGGTGTCGGCCATTGATAGGCCATATGTACTCCCTAACGCTGGCGAGAAGAAGCTGTGGACCGGCGTGTAATTTAAGCAAATGCTCCCGTTCAAAAATCAGCTTGGTGAGATGGTGAGATGAATGTAGAAGGATAGGATGCTTACTGTCAAACGGTATGGTGGACGCGTCCAAACGGCCTCCTACCCGAATCAAACCGTTGGGATCCATGAAAGGAGCAAGTGCTATAATGGTCGATTTTGAACTAAGAGTCTTCTCCTTGGAAAGTAACCCGTATTCTGCAGGGAAAGATTCTTGTTGTGCAGTACGACATAAAAAGTGGAAAGAATCCTTTAGCTCATCTAAACTCAAAGCGTTTACGCGTTTGGAATGAGGATGTCGTAAATTATGCAGGTACCTTAATGCATAAGCATAAATACGTTTTAACTTGTGTAGTTTATTAAAATTATGAAATGGAATTATTGATAATTTACCGACATTAGTATTAACATTTATTTTTATTTCAGGAATTTCACACTCTAGCTGGGATTTGCTGGGGCATAAAGTAGGCCAGGAAAGTTCTTCTTGAAGCAAGTATTTTGGCCCTGTCCACCATAGGTTATGATCCTTAAGTTCCTCAGGATATACGCCGCGAGAGACGAGATCTGCGGGATTATCTGAGGTAGGTACATAACGCCAGCAAGAGAGCTCTGTCAGTTCTAGGATTTCAGCGACTCTGTTTGCCACGAAGGACTTCAACTTTCTAGAGCTAGTATGCAGCCAAGCAAGGACGACACTGGAGTCACACCAATATAGCTTGTGAGTTATTGGGAATCTCAGAGAGTCGACGACCGCCTTGCACAATCGAGCGGCAAGTAATGCAGCACACAGTTCTAGTCGAGGTATTGTACAAGCCTTGATAGGTGCTACCTTGGACTTAGAGCACAATAGGTTAACGTGAACATTACCTGCTTCGTCGATAGACCTGATATAGACGCAAGCGCCATAGGCTCTTTGGGACGCGTCGCTGAAGGAATGGATTTCCGTCACTATCGGTGAGTCACATAGGACCTTCCTAGGTAGTGTGATTAAAGATATGTGTGATAAACTACTTGAAAATTTACGCCAAGCTCTCACTATCTCTTCCGAAAGAACATCATCCCAACCCACTTTATCAAGCCATAACTGCTGCATTATTAATTTAGGTATAATAATGCAGGGGCTAACAAAACCTAGTGGGTCGAAAACCTTAAACGAAGTGGATAGTATGTAGCGCTTTGTAATTTTGTCATTACTAGGGGGGATTTCGAAAGAATAATGTAGCCTATCGGTATTAGAATTCCACCCTAAACCTAAAGCATTTGAGGACTCGCTAATTATTAATGTGTCTGAAGACCTTTCAGATAAAGACTCAAGAACTTTAGAAGAATTCGACTTATATTTCCGTAAGTTAAAACATCCTGCACTTAGGGTTTTAGATATGGCGATTTGAATGCGCTGTAGCTCATCTTCAGAGTCGCAACCCGTAATCAAATCGTCGACATACAGATCATGTTGAGCGATAGTTCTAATAAGAGGCTCGCTGCACTCCTCGCCCAACTGCCAAAGACACCTCGTGCTCAAATAACTAGCGCTTGCAAAGCCGTAAGTCACAGTATTTAATTTTAAGATCTTTAGGGGCAGATTCTCATCTTCTCTCCATAGGATAAGCTGTAAAGTTCGATCGGACTCATCTAACAGACATTGACGGTACATTTTTTCTACGTCAGCTGTTAAAAGGTACTTATAAAGACGAGCTCGAACTAATATGGAGAAAAGAGAGTCTTGAATTTGAGGCCCAACCATCTGTATGTCATTGACAGAAAGGCCAGAGGAGGTGCGTGCTGATGCATCGAAGACCACTCTGATTTTAGTCGACTCACTGTTTTCCTTAAATACGGGATGATGAGGTAAGTAGTAGCAGAAGTTAGATGATAAATCTTTTGCTGAGACTTCCGAAAGATGACCTAGCTCTGCGTACTCCCTAATAAATGCTATGTACTGTGATTTAACTTCAGGCTGTCTCCTGAATCGCTTTTCCAAGTGTGAGAACCTTTTCTTGGCCATATTATAGGAGTCACCGAGACAGTCAGGAGAGTCGATTAAAGGTAACTTGACACAAAATCTGCCATTTTGTAAGCGGTAGGTGTGTTGCAAAAAATGCCGTTCACATGCCTGCTCGCTTTCAGTTAGATGAGATTTTAATGGGATTTCTTCTAACTCCCAAAATCTATTTAAATTGTATTCTATGCTTTTGCTATTAAGTGAATGGGTTAGATTATGATTACATTTAATACTGTTTTTAATTTGCAGACATTGTGGCAAGGGGCCTCCAATCAACCAGCCGAGCTTGGAGCTGTGTAACCTAGGAAGACTAGGCCCTAACGACCGCTGCTCACCACCTATTATGTCCCAAAATAAATCCGAGCCTATCAGTACGTCTATGAAACACGGCTGATTAAATTTGGGGTCCGCAAGGATTATATGATTAGGAATATTGAAGGATCTAATATTGATGAATGAATCAGGTATTGAACCTGTTAGCTCCTTCATTACGTAAAAGTTAGAAATAACGCTAAATGATGAATTATTTGATTTTAATCGGGCAATGCAATACTCAGATATAGTTGCCGAATGATTGTTGCCAAAACCAATTATTTTAGTAGCGCTAGTAGGACAGTCTTCTATGGATAGTCTTTGTTTCAGAGCTTCACTAATAAAAGAAGATTGGCTGCCACAATCAAGTAAGGCGCGCACTACCTCAGATTTGCTAGTCTTAGGGTTGACTACTTCAATCATAGCAGTACATAGAAGAGCTTGTTTACTACCGTGATTGTTGCAGGTGACTACCGTCTCAGATGGACTATCAACGTTGGGTGTATTGTCGTTTGTAGGAAGATGTAATAGTGTGTTATGTCGCTTGTTGCATTCGCGGCAACGACCTAGACGACATTTAAAACTGGGATGACCTGATCTCAAACAATTAAGACATAGTTTTAATTTGGTTGCCTCCGCTATACGCTCGCGTATGCTCTTTGCCTTGAACGAAGGACAGTCGAAAATTCTGTGATCAGCATTGCAGCACGGACAAAGGCATGACGATGACACTTGTGTTTGGTTGCTACTATTAGTGTACGCATGAGATTTTGTATGTGTGTGATCGGATTTGTTAGAGTGGCCTGAAGGCCGCTGCTGCCCATGAGTAGGCTTAGAAGACTCTGTCTTGCTGCGGTGCAAAGACTCAAGCACAGTTGCACGATCGTTCAAAAATTTATGAAATTCTTTAAGCGTAGGTGCGTCAGTTGACAACGCGTTACGGTATTCCTCCCACTTCATAAAGGTGTGATTGTCCAGCTTGGACGCAACTAAGTGGATTATAATGACATCCCAATGTTCTGTAGCTTGTCCTAAATTGGAAAGGGCACGTAGATTCTTGGTCACGTGGTCAACCAAAAAACGCAACGATTTCTCTGACTCCTTGCTTATAGCATGTATATTAAATAATTCACTGAGGTGATGACTTATTAGTAAGCGTTTATTGTCATAACGATCAAGTAGTAGGGACCAAGCCTCCTTATAATTATTGGAAGAAACTTCTAGATTCGATATAGTACGTGCTGCTTCTCCTTCTAGGTAGGAGATTAAATAATGGAACTTGTTTACGGGACTAATTCTATTATTTTCATGGATTAAGGATCGAAACGTGTCACGAAATTCCATCCAACGAAAATATGATCCGTCGAACTTGGCAATTTGTATCAAAGGAAGCTTGAAACCCATTTCATTATGATCAAGAGCACAATGTGTTATGTTGTGAGGACTGCTTGAGTCATGAATACTGTCATCCTTACCATGCAATTGTAGCAGGTTTTGAGCCGTTACAATAATATTAATAAATTCCCCCTCAATATTTTCTCGCTCCTCAAGTTCATCTTTCAACCCACTAGAATTATAAATTTCTATTTGACTTTGTAAGTCATCAAATCTTGACGATAAAGTTTCGAATTTACTAAGTTTTAGTGTAAGTTCCGCCTTTTGTGTCGCAGTAAATGAATCCAGTCGTGATAATCTTTCTAAATAATTTCTAAATTTAGTTACTTGGCCTTTGACAGAACTACGTCTAACATTTAACTCCGCCAAGGTCTTAGTATCATCCCTTAGACTCATTGTGATTGTTAAAAATAAAATCAAACGAAAAATAAATTAAAGTTATACAAAAAATTAATTAAATTTATGATCGTTAAAGTAAAAGTGAACCAATGAAAGGTATATATGCTCACGCCCCTCGTTGGTGATGTCTGCCGCACGGGAGGCCGCACGGGAGGCCGCAGACGCGGGCTCCGCCCTGATGCTGGCTCCGCGACAGGCGCGATGTGCGCGAGCGCTCAGCGATGTGTACGGAGAAATGGGGCAAATCTGAAATGTTCAGCGGAATAATCACTACATGGATATGACTATAAGGCACGGCAACCTTTGGCAATGAATTTAATGATTAAATAATTATATGGAATAAAAAATGTATGTAGGTACCTAAAGATGTAAAATTCACTTAAATTCGTTTTGAAAACGCATGACTCTTAACAAAACTCGAAAAGTGGAACATAAAATCTCCTTGTTATTCGTATATTAATAATGCCGAAGCAATACTAACAAAGAAAACTAACACAAATTATAACGCAAAATAAACTTTGTATGTGGATTTTGAACCTTGAATTTGCACAAGTAGAAACCATGAAGAATATGGATAGGCTAATAGGCTATGCGGTTTATAGGATATTTAGGAACATAGGAAGGGCACCTAGCTGCAATAATCCTGCTGCGCTGCGGTGTGATGTCGTTATAACTGCGACTGTGCCCGGCGGTACTAAGTGCGTTCTTCTTGACGTAATTCCTCAATAATATAGCTGACTTCCAAAGGCTGGTTGCGTTGCGGTGCTGACCGGCTGATGGCTGCGGCGCTGTGCTGACCAAAATCCAGCTAGACTTTGGTAATCCTCAGTATTCCTCAGATTGCAGGTTCGTGTCCTGTCACGGTCGCCACTTATGTCTACGCGAGACACTGGAGCTTTGACGCTCAATAAAACGATGAATAGTTCTTGAAATACACTTGGTTTAATGATACTTTTGCCATTAGGGCAAAAGTATCATTAAACCAAGTGTGAAGCTGATTACAATTTTGTTTTAGAATAATAGAAAAATATGAAGTGGAACACGTCCGTTCGTTAGATCAAGATTGCAAGTCATTATATAATAAAAAATAGGAAGGTAGAAGTTTTTCATTACGCTAATAGAATTGTAGGTGCAAGTACCGTCACTAGTAAAGTTAAGAAATAGCAAACAGTTGCAGCACGTTGATCATAACATTTCATCAGGCGTTAACACTGGTTATTATTTTACCCGGTTCTTATTTAAGTCGGTTATTATTTGAGCTGGTTTTTATTTCAACCGATAATTATTTAAGCCAATTATTATTTTAGCCGGTTATTATGTAAGTAAATTTTTATTTTAGCCGGTTCTTATTTTAGCCGATTATTACTTTAGCCAGTTATTATTTTAGCCGGTTATTGTTTTAGCCGATTATTTTGTAAGCCAATTATTATTTTAGCCAGTTATTATTTTAGCCAATTATAATTTAAGCCGATTATAAATTTAGCCGATTATTATTTTAGCCAATTATAATTTAAGCCGATTATAAATTTAGCCGATTATTATTTTAGCCAATTATAATTTTAGCTCATTATTATTTTAGCCGATTATTATTTTAGCCAATTATAAATTTAGCCGATTAGAAATTTAGTCGGTTTTTATTTTAGCCAATGATTTTGTTTGCCGATAATTATTTAACCAATACAGATTCTGATACCGATACCGATACCGATACTGATACCGATACCGCCACCGATACCGCCACCGATACCGAAACTCTTCCTTGTAAAACTCAACATTTACAATCCTAGCCTTGTGAAACCTTACATTCTTTAATCTAACAATTTAAAACCTTACATTTTAAATCTAACGCTCTCAAACTTAACATTCACAAACCTTACCTTGTGAAACCTAATATTGTCAAACCTTACATTTTTTAACCTAACAATTTGAAACCTTAATATTGATATGAAAATGAAAATGAAAATGAAAATGAAAATGAAAATGAAAATGAAAATGAAAATGAAAATGAAAATGAAAATGAAAATGAAAATGAAAATGAAAATGAAAATGAAAATGAAAATGAAAATGAAAATGAAAATGAAAATGAAAATGAAAATGAAAATGAAAATGAAAATGAAAATGAAAATGAAAATGAAAATGAAAATGAAAATGAAAATGAAAATGAAAATGAAAATGAAAATGAAAATGAAAATGAAAATGAAAATGAAAATGAAAATGAAAATGAAAATGAAAATGAAAATGAAAATGAAAATGAAAATGAAAATGAAAATGAAAATGAAAATGAAAATGAAAATGAAAATGAAAATGAAAATGAAAATGAAAATGAAAATGAAAATGAAAATGAAAATGAAAATGAAAATGAAAATGAAAATGAAAATGAAAATGAAAATGAAAATGAAAATGAAAATGAAATGAAAATGAAAATGAAAATGAAAATGAAAATGAAAATGAAAATGTTTGAATTAAATTGGAATTGAATGAGAATGAGAATGAGAATGAGAATGAGAATGAGAATGAGAATGAGAATGAGAATGAGAATGAGAATGAGAATGAGAATGAGAATGAGAATGAGAATGAGAATGAGAATGAGAATGAGAATGAGAATGAGAATGAGAATGAGAATGAGAATGAGAATGAGAATGAGAATGAGAATGAGAATGAGAATGAGAATGAGAATGAGAATGAGAATGAGAATTAAATTAGAATTGAATTGGAATTGAATTGGAATTGAATTGGAATTTAATTGGAATTGAATTGGAATTGAATTGGAATTAAATTGGAATTGAATTGGAATTTAATTGGAATTTAAATGGAATTTAATTGGAATTTAATTGGAATTGAATTGGAATTGAATTGGAATTGAATTGGAATTGAATTGGAATTGAATTGGAATTTAATTGGAATTGAATTGAGATTCAATTGGGGAATGAAAATGGAAATGGAAATATAATTTAGGCCGAGTAATATTTTGCTGGTTATTATTTTACCCGGTTCTTATTTAAGTCGGTTATTATTTGAGCTGGTTTTTATTTCAACCGATAATTATTTAAGCCAATTATTATTTAAGCCCACTGTTACTTTAGCTGATTATAATTTTAGCCGATTGTTATTTTAGCCGATAATTATGTAAGTAAATTTTTATTTTAGCCGGTTCTTATTTTGGCCTATTACTATTTTAGCCGATTATTTTTTTAGCCAGTTATTATTTAAGCCGATTATTATTTAAGCCAATTATTATTTTAGCCGATAATTATGTAAGTAAATTTTTATTTTAGCCGGTTCTTATTTTGGCCTATTACTATTTTAGTCGATTATTTTTTTAGCCAGTTATTATTTAAGCCGATTATTATTTAAGCCAATTATTATTTTAGCCGGTTATTATGTAAGTAAATTTTTATTTTAGCCGGTTCTTATTTTAGCCGATTATTACTTTAGCCGGTTATTATTTTAGCCGGTTATTGTTTTAGCCGATTATTTTGTAAGCCAATTATTATTTTAGCCAGTTATTATTTTAGCCAATTATAATTTAAGCCGATTATAAATTTAGCCGATTATTATTTTAGCCAATTATAATTTAAGCCGATTATAAATTTAGCCGATTATTATTTTAGCCAATTATAATTTTAGCTCATTATTATTTTAGCCGATTATTATTTTAGCCAATTATAAATTTAGCTGATTAGAAATTTAGTCGGTTTTTATTTTAGCCAATGATTTTGTTTGCCGATAATTATTTAACCAATACAGATTCTGATACCGATACCGATACCGATACCGATACCGATACCGATACTGATACCGATACCGCCACCGATACCGCCACTGATACCGATACTCTTCCTTGTAAAACTCAACATTTACAATCCTAGCCTTGTGAAACCTTACATTCTTTAAACTAACAATTTAAAACCTTACATTTTAAATCAAACGCTCTCAAACTTAACATTCACAAACCTTACCTTGTGAAACCTAATATTGTCAAACCTTACATTTTTTAACCTAACAATTTGAAACCTTAATATTTACACACCTAAATTTGTCAAACCAAACCTAATATAAAATTGAATTAAAATGAGAATGAGAATGAGAATGAGAATGAGAATGAGAATGAGAATGAGAATGAGAATGAGAATGAGAATGAGAATGAGAATGAGACTGAGAATGAGAATGAGAATGAGAATGAGAATGAGAATGAGAATGAGAATGAGAATGAGAATGAGAATGAGAATGACAATGAGAATGAAAATGAAAATGAAAATGAAAATGAAAATGAAAATGAAAATGAAAATGAAAATGAAAATGAAAATGAAAATGAAAATGAAAATGAAAATGAAAATGAAAATGAAAATGAAAATGAAAATGAAAATGAAAATGAAAATGAAAATGAAAATGAAAATGAAAATGAAAATGAAAATGAAAATGAAAATGAAAATGAAAATGAAAATGAAAATGAAAATGAAAATGAAAATGAAAATGAAAATGAAAATGAAAATGAAAATGAAAATGAAAATGAAAATGAAAATGAAAATGAAAATGAAAATGAAAATGAAAATGAAAATGAAAATGAAAATGAAAATGAAAATGAAAATGAAAATGAAAATGAAAATGAAAATGAAAATGAAAATGAAAATGAAAATGAAAATGAAAATGAAAATGAAAATGAAAATGAAAATGAAAATGAAAATGAAAATGAAAATGAAAATGAAAATGAAAATGAAAATGAAAATGAAAATGAAAATGAAAATGAAAATGAAAATGAAAATGAAAATGAAAATGAAAATGAAAATGAAAATGAAAATGAAAATGAAAATGAAAATGAAAATGAAAATGAAAATGTTTGAATTGAATTGGAATTGAATTGGAATTGAATTGGAATTGAATTGGAATTAAATTGGAATTGAATGAGAATGAGAATGAGAATGAGAATGAGAATGAGAATGAGAATGAGAATGAGAATGAGAATGAGAATGAGAATGAGAATGAGAATGAGAATGAGAATGAGAATGAGAATTAAATTGGAATTGAATTGGAATTGAATTGGAATTGAATTGGAATTGAATTGGAATTTAATTGGAATTGAATTGGAATTGAATTGGAATTGAATTGGAATTGAATGAGAATGAGAATGAGAATGAGAATGAGAATGAGAATGAGAATGAGAATGAGAATGAGAATGAGAATGAGAATGAGAATGAGAATTAAATTGGAATTGAATTGGAATTGAATTGGAATTTAATTGGAATTGAATTGGAATTGAATTGGAATTGAATTGGAATTAAATTGGAATTGAATGAGAATGAGAATGAGAATGAGAATGAGAATGAGAATGAGAATGAGAATGAGAATGAGAATGAGAATGAGAATTAAATTGGAATTGAATTGGAATTGAATTGGAATTGAATTGGAATTGAATTGGAATTGAATTGGAATTGAATTGGAATTTAATTGGAATTGAATTGAGATTCAATTGGGGAATGAAAATGGAAATGGAAATATAATTTAGGCCGAGTAATATTTTGCTGGTTATTATTTTACCCGGTTCTTATTTAAGTCGGTTATTATTTGAGCTGGTTTTTATTTCAACCGATAATTATTTAAGCCAATTATTATTTAAGCCCACTGTTACTTTAGCTGATTATAATTTTAGCCGATTGTTATTTTAGCCGATAATTATGTAAGTAAATTTTTATTTTAGCCGGTTCTTATTTTGGCCTATTACTATTTTAGCCGATTATTTTTTTAGCCAGTTATTATTTAAGCCGATTATTATTTAAGCCAATTATTATTTTAGCCGATAATTATGTAAGTAAATTTTTATTTTAGCCGGTTCTTATTTTGGCCTATTACTATTTTAGCCGATTATTTTTTTAGCCAGTTATTATTTAAGCCGATTATTATTTAAGCCAATTATTATTTTAGCCGGTTATTATGTAAGTAAATTTTTATTTTAGCCGGTTCTTATTTTAGCCGATTATTACTTTAGCCGGTTATTATTTTAGCCGGTTATTGTTTTAGCCGATTATTTTGTAAGCCAATTATTATTTTAGCCAGTTATTATTTTAGCCAATTATAATTTAAGCCGATTATAAATTTAGCCGATTATTATTTTAGCCAATTATAATTTAAGCCGATTATAAATTTAGCCGATTATTATTTTAGCCAATTATAATTTTAGCTCATTATTATTTTAGCCGATTATTATTTTAGCCAATTATAAATTTAGCTGATTAGAAATTTAGTCGGTTTTTATTTTAGCCAATGATTTTGTTTGCCGATAATTATTTAACCAATACAGATTCTGATACCGATACCGATACCGATACCGATACCGATACCGATACTGATACCGATACCGCCACCGATACCGCCACCGATACCGATACTCTTCCTTGTAAAACTCAACATTTACAATCCTAGCCTTGTGAAACCTTACATTCTTTAATCTAACCATTTAAAACCTTACATTTTAAATCTAACGCTCTCAAACTTAACATTCACAAACCTTACCTTGTGAAACCTAATATTGTCAAACCTTACATTTTTTAACCTAACAATTTGAAACCTTAATATTGATATGAAAATGAAAATGAAAATGAAAATGAAAATGAAAATGAAAATGAAAATGAAAATGAAAATGAAAATGAAAATGAAAATGAAAATGAAAATGAAAATGAAAATGAAAATGAAAATGAAAATGAAAATGAAAATGAAAATGAAAATGAAAATGAAAATGAAAATGAAAATGAAAATGAAAATGAAAATGAAAATGAAAATGAAAATGAGAATGAGAATGAGAATGAGAATGAGAATGAGAATGAGAATGAGAATGAGAATGAGAATTAAATTGGAATTGAATTGGAATTGAATTGGAATTGTATTGGAATTTAATTGGAATTTAATTGGAATTGAATTGGAATTAAATTGGAATTGAATTGGAATTTAATTGGAATTTAAATGGAATTTAACTGGAATTTAATTGGAATTGAATTGGAATTGAATTGGAATTGAATTGGAATTGAATTGGAATTGAATTGGAATTGAATTGGAATTTAATTGGAATTGAATTGAGATTCAATTGGGGAATGAAAATGGAAATGGAAATATAATTTAGACCGAGTAATATTTTGCTGGTTATTATTTTACCCGGTTCTTATGTAAGTCGGTTATTATTTGAACTGGTTTTTATTTCAACCGATAATTATTTAAGCCAATTATTATTTAAGCCCACTGTTACTTTAGCTGATTATAATTTTAGCCGATTGTTATTTTAGCCGATAATTATGTAAGTAAATTTTTATTTTAGCCGGTTCTTATTTTGGCCTATTACTATTTTAGCCGATTATTTTTTTAGCCAGTTATTATTTAAGCCGATTATTATTTAAGCCAATTATTATTTTAGCCGGTTATTATGTAAGTAAATTTTTATTTTAGCCGGTTCTTATTTTAGCCGATTATTACTTTAGCCGGTTATTATTTTAGCCGGTTATTGTTTTAGCCGATTATTTTGTAAGCCAATTATTATTTTAGCCAGTTATTATTTTAGCCAATTATAATTTAAGCCGATTATAAATTTAGCCGATTATTATTTTAGCCAATTATAATTTAAGCCGATTATAAATTTAGCCGATTATTATTTTAGCCAATTATAATTTTAGCTCATTATTATTTTAGCCAATTATAAATTTAGCCGATTAGAAATTTAGTCGGTTTTTATTTTAGCCAATGATTTTGTTTGCCGATAATTATTTAACCAATACAGATTCTGATACCGATACCGATACCGATACCGATACCGATACCGATACCGATACTGATACCGATACCGCCACCGATACCGCCACCGATACCGATACTCTTCCTTGTAAAACTCAACATTTACAATCCTAGCCTTGTGAAACCTTACATTCTTTAATCTAACAATTTAAAACCTTACATTTTAAATCTAACGCTCTCAAACTTAAAATTCACAAACCTTACCTTGTGAAACCTAATATTGTCAAACCTTACATTTTTTAACCTAACAATTTGAAACCTTAATATTGATATGAAAATGAAAATGAAAATGAAAATGAAAATGAAAATGAAAATGAAAATGAAAATGAAAATGAAAATGAAAATGAAAATGAAAATGAAAATGAAAATGAAAATGAAAATGAAAATGAAAATGAAAATGAAAATGAAAATGAAAATGAAAATGAAAATGACAATGAAAATGACAATGAAAATGAAAATGAAAATGAAAATGAAAATGAAAATGAAAATGAAAATGAAAATGAAAATGAAAATGAAAATGAAAATGAAAATGAAAATGAAAATTTAAAATGAAAATGAAAATGAAAATGAAAATGAAAATGTTTGAATTGAATTGGAATTGAATTGGAATTTAATTGGAATTTAATTGGAATTGAATTGGAATTGAATTGGAATTAAATTGGAATTTAATTGGAATTGAATTGGAATTGAATTGGAATTGAATTGGAATTGAATTGGAATTTAATTGGAATTGAATTGGAATTAAATTGGAATTGAATTGAGATTCAAGTGGGGAATGAAAATGGAAATGGAAATATAATTTAGGCCGAGTAATATTTTGCTGGTTATTATTTTACCCGGTTCTTATTTAAGTCGGTTATTATTTGAGCTGGTTTTTATTTCAACCGATAATTATTTAAGCCAATTATTATTTTAGCCGGTTATTATGTAAGTAAATTTTTATTTTAGCCGGTTCTTATTTTAGCCGATTATTACTTTAGCCAGTTATTATTTTAGCCGGTTATTGTTTTAGCCGATTATTTTGTAAGCCAATTATTATTTTAGCCAGTTATTATTTTAGCCAATTATAATTTAAGCCGATTATAAATTTAGCCGATTATTATTTTAGCCAATTATAATTTAAGCCGATTATAAATTTAGCCGATTATTATTTTAGCCAATTATAATTTTAGCTCATTATTATTTTAGCCGATTATTATTTTAGCCAATTATAAATTTAGCCGATTAGAAATTTAGTCGGTTTTTATTTTAGCCAATGATTTTGTTTGCCGATAATTATTTAACCAATACAGATTCTGATACCGATACCGATACCGATACTGATACCGATACCGCCACCGATACCGCCACCGATACCGAAACTCTTCCTTGTAAAACTCAACATTTACAATCCTAGCCTTGTGAAACCTTACATTCTTTAATCTAACAATTTAAAACCTTACATTTTAAATCTAACGCTCTCAAACTTAACATTCACAAACCTTACCTTGTGAAACCTAATATTGTCAAACCTTACATTTTTTAACCTAACAATTTGAAACCTTAATATTGATATGAAAATGAAAATGAAAATGAAAATGAAAATGAAAATGAAAATGAAAATGAAAATGAAAATGAAAATGAAAATGAAAATGAAAATGAAAATGAAAATGAAAATGAAAATGAAAATGAAAATGAAAATGAAAATGAAAATGAAAATGAAAATGAAAATGAAAATGAAAATGAAAATGAAAATGAAAATGAAAATGAAAATGAAAATGAAAATGAAAATGAAAATGAAAATGAAAATGAAAATGAAAATGAAAATGAAAATGAAAATGAAAATGAAAATGAAAATGAAAATGAAAATGAAAATGAAAATGAAAATGAAAATGAAAATGAAAATGAAAATGAAAATGAAATGAAAATGAAAATGAAAATGAAAATGAAAATGAAAATGTTTGAATTAAATTGGAATTGAATGAGAATGAGAATGAGAATGAGAATGAGAATGAGAATGAGAATGAGAATGAGAATGAGAATGAGAATGAGAATGAGAATGAGAATGAGAATGAGAATGAGAATGAGAATGAGAATGAGAATGAGAATGAGAATGAGAATTAAATTGGAATTGAATTGGAATTGAATTGGAATTGAATTGGAATTTAATTGGAATTGAATTGGAATTGAATTGGAATTAAATTGGAATTGAATTGGAATTTAATTGGAATTTAAATGGAATTTAATTGGAATTTAATTGGAATTGAATTGGAATTGAATTGGAATTGAATTGGAATTGAATTGGAATTGAATTGGAATTGAATTGGAATTTAATTGGAATTGAATTGAGATTCAATTGGGGAATGAAAATGGAAATGGAAATATAATTTAGGCCGAGTAATATTTTGCTGGTTATTATTTTACCCGGTTCTTATTTAAGTCGGTTATTATTTGAGCTGGTTTTTATTTCAACCGATAATTATTTAAGCCAATTATTATTTAAGCCCACTGTTACTTTAGCTGATTATAATTTTAGCCGATTGTTATTTTAGCCGATAATTATGTAAGTAAATTTTTATTTTAGCCGGTTCTTATTTTGGCCTATTACTATTTTAGCCGATTATTTTTTTAGCCAGTTATTATTTAAGCCGATTATTATTTAAGCCAATTATTATTTTAGCCGATAATTATGTAAGTAAATTTTTATTTTAGCCGGTTCTTATTTTGGCCTATTACTATTTTAGCCGATTATTTTTTTAGCCAGTTATTATTTAAGCCGATTATTATTTAAGCCAATTATTATTTTAGCCGGTTATTATGTAAGTAAATTTTTATTTTAGCCGGTTCTTATTTTAGCCGATTATTACTTTAGCCGGTTATTATTTTAGCCGGTTATTGTTTTAGCCGATTATTTTGTAAGCCAATTATTATTTTAGCCAGTTATTATTTTAGCCAATTATAATTTAAGCCGATTATAAATTTAGCCGATTATTATTTTAGCCAATTATAATTTAAGCCGATTATAAATTTAGCCGATTATTATTTTAGCCAATTATAATTTTAGCTCATTATTATTTTAGCCGATTATTATTTTAGCCAATTATAAATTTAGCTGATTAGAAATTTAGTCGGTTTTTATTTTAGCCAATGATTTTGTTTGCCGATAATTATTTAACCAATACAGATTCTGATACCGATACCGATACCGATACCGATACCGATACCGATACTGATACCGATACCGCCACCGATACCGCCACCGATACCGATACTCTTCCTTGTAAAACTCAACATTTACAATCCTAGCCTTGTGAAACCTTACATTCTTTAATCTAACAATTTAAAACCTTACATTTTAAATCTAACGCTCTCAAACTTAACATTCACAAACCTTACCTTGTGAAACCTAATATTGTCAAACCTTACATTTTTTAACCTAACAATTTGAAACCTTAATATTGATATGAAAATGAAAATGAAAATGAAAATGAAAATGAAAATGAAAATGAAAATGAAAATGAAAATGAAAATGAAAATGAAAATGAAAATGAAAATGAAAATGAAAATGAAAATGAAAATGAAAATGAAAATGAAAATGAAAATGAAAATGAAAATGAAAATGAAAATGAAAATGAAAATGAAAATGAAAATGAAAATGAAAATGAAAATGAAAATGAAAATGAAAATGAAAATGAAAATGAAAATGAAAATGAAAATGAAAATGAAAATGAAAATGAAAATGAAAATGAAAATGAAAATGAAAATGAAAATGAAAATGAAAATGAAAATGAAAATGAAAATGAAAATGAAAATGAAAATGAAAATGAAAATGAAAATGAAAATGAAAATGAAAATGAAAATGAAAATGAAAATGAAATGAAAATGAAAATGAAAATGAAAATGAAAATGAAAATGTTTGAATTGAATTGGAATTGAATTGGAATTGAATTGGAATTGAATTGGAATTAAATTGGAATTGAATGAGAATGAGAATGAGAATGAGAATGAGAATGAGAATGAGAATGAGAATGAGAATGAGAATGAGAATGAGAATGAGAATGAGAATGAGAATGAGAATGAGAATGAGAATGAGAATGAGAATGAGAATTAAATTGGAATTGAATTGGAATTGAATTGGAATTGAATTGGAATTGAATTGGAATTGAATTGGAATTGAATTGGAATTAAATTGGAATTGAATTGGAATTGAATTGGAATTGAATTGGAATTGAATTGGAATTGAATTGGAATTGAATTGGAATTGAATTGGAATTGAATTGGAATTGAATTGGAATTTAATTGGAATTGAATTGAGATTCAATTGGGGAATGAAAATGGAAATGGAAATATAATTTAGGCCGAGTAATATTTTGCTGGTTATTATTTTACCCGGTTCTTATTTAAGTCGGTTATTATTTGAGCTGGTTTTTATTTCAACCGATAATTATTTAAGCCAATTATTATTTAAGCCCACTGTTACTTTAGCTGATTATAATTTTAGCCGATTGTTATTTTAGCCGATAATTATGTAAGTAAATTTTTATTTTAGCCGGTTCTTATTTTGGCCTATTACTATTTTAGCCGATTATTTTTTTAGCCAGTTATTATTTAAGCCGATTATTATTTAAGCCAATTATTATTTTAGCCGGTTATTATGTAAGTAAATTTTTATTTTAGCCGGTTCTTATTTTAGCCGATTATTACTTTAGCCGGTTATTATTTTAGCCGGTTATTGTTTTAGCCGATTATTTTGTAAGCCAATTATTATTTTAGCCAGTTATTATTTTAGCCAATTATAATTTAAGCCGATTATAAATTTAGCCGATTATTATTTTAGCCAATTATAATTTAAGCCGATTATAAATTTAGCCGATTATTATTTTAGCCAATTATAATTTTAGCTCATTATTATTTTAGCCGATTATTATTTAAGCCAATTATAAATTTAGCCGATTAGAAATTTAGTCGGTTTTTATTTTAGCCAATGATTTTGTTTGCCGATAATTATTTAACCAATACAGATTCTGATACCGATACCGATACCGATACCGATACCGATACCGATACTGATACCGATACCGCCACCGATACCGCCACCGATACCGATACTCTTCCTTGTAAAACTCAACATTTACAATCCTAGCCTTGTGAAACCTTACATTCTTTAACCTAACAATTTGAAACCTTAATATTGATATGAAAATGAAAATGAAAATGAAAATGAAAATGAAAATGAAAATGAAAATGAAAATGAAAATGAAAATGAAAATGAAAATGAAAATGAAAATGAAAATGAAAATGAAAATGAAAATGAAAATGAAAATGAAAATGAAAATGAAAATGAAAATGAAAATGAAAATGAAAATGAAAATGAAAATGAAAATGAAAATGAAAATGAAAATGAAAATGAAAATGAAAATGAAAATGAAAATGAAAATGAAAATGAAAATGAAAATGAAAATGAAAATGAAAATGAAAATGAAAATGAAAATGAAAATGAAAATGAAAATGAAAATGAAAATGAAAATGAAAATGAAAATGAAAATGAAAATGAAAATGAAAATGAAAATGAAAATGAAAATGAAATGAAAATGAAAATGAAAATGAAAATGAAAATGAAAATGAAAATGTTTGAATTGAATTGGAATTGAATTGGAATTGAATTGGAATTGAATTGGAATTAAATTGGAATTGAATGAGAATGAGAATGAGAATGAGAATGAGAATGAGAATGAGAATGAGAATGAGAATGAGAATGAGAATGAGAATGAGAATGAGAATGAGAATGAGAATGAGAATGAGAATGAGAATGAGAATGAGAATTAAATTGGAATTGAATTGGAATTGAATTGGAATTGAATTGGAATTGAATTGGAATTGAATTGGAATTAAATTGGAATTGAATTGGAATTGAATTGGAATTGAATTGGAATTGAATTGGAATTGAATTGGAATTGAATTGGAATTGAATTGGAATTGAATTGGAATTGAATTGGAATTTAATTGGAATTGAATTGAGATTCAATTGGGGAATGAAAATGGAAATGGAAATATAATTTAGGCCGAGTAATATTTTGCTGGTTATTATTTTACCCGGTTCTTATTTAAGTCGGTTATTATTTGAGCTGGTTTTTATTTCAACCGATAATTATTTAAGCCAATTATTATTTAAGCCCACTGTTACTTTAGCTGATTATAATTTTAGCCGATTGTTATTTTAGCCGATAATTATGTAAGTAAATTTTTATTTTAGCCGGTTCTTATTTTGGCCTATTACTATTTTAGCCGATTATTTTTTTAGCCAGTTATTATTTAAGCCGATTATTATTTAAGCCAATTATTATTTTAGCCGGTTATTATGTAAGTAAATTTTTATTTTAGCCGGTTCTTATTTTAGCCGATTATTACTTTAGCCGGTTATTATTTTAGCCGGTTATTGTTTTAGCCGATTATTTTGTAAGCCAATTATTATTTTAGCCAGTTATTATTTTAGCCAATTATAATTTAAGCCGATTATAAATTTAGCCGATTATTATTTTAGCCAATTATAATTTAAGCCGATTATAAATTTAGCCGATTATTATTTTAGCCAATTATAATTTTAGCTCATTATTATTTTAGCCGATTATTATTTAAGCCAATTATAAATTTAGCCGATTAGAAATTTAGTCGGTTTTTATTTTAGCCAATGATTTTGTTTGCCGATAATTATTTAACCAATACAGATTCTGATACCGATACCGATACCGATACCGATACCGATACCGATACTGATACCGATACCGCCACCGATACCGCCACCGATACCGATACACTTCCTTGTAAAACTCAACATTTACAATCCTAGCCTTGTGAAACCTTACATTCTTTAATCTAACAATTTAAAACCTAACATTTTAAATCTAACGCTCTCAAACTTAACATTCACAAACCTTACCTTGTGAAACCTAATATTGTCAAACCTTACATTTTTTAACCTAACAATTTGAAACCTTAATATTGATATGAAAATGAAAATGAAAATGAAAATGAAAATGAAAATGAAAATGAAAATGAAAATGAAAATGAAAATGAAAATGAAAATGAAAATGAAAATGAAAATGAAAATGAAAATGAAAATGAAAATGAAAATGAAAATGAAAATGAAAATGAAAATGAAAATGAAAATGAAAATGAAAATGAAAATGAAAATGAAAATGAAAATGAAAATGAAAATGAAAATGAAAATGAAAATGAAAATGAAAATGAAAATGAAAATGAAAATGAAAATGAAAATGAAAATGAAAATGAAAATGAAAATGAAAATGAAAATGAAAATGAAAATGAAAATGAAAATGAAAATGAAAATGAAAATGAAAATGAAAATGAAAATGAAAATAAAAATGAAAATGAAAATGAAAATGAAAATGAAAATGAAAATGAAAATGAAAATGAAAATGAAAATGAAAATGAAAATGAAAATGAAAATGAAAATGAAAATGAAAATGAAAATGAAAATGAAAATGAAAATGAAAATGAAAATGAAAATGAAAATGAAAATGAAAATGAAAATGAAAATGAAAATGAAAATGAAAATGAAAATGAAAATGAAAATGAAAATGAAAATGAAAATGAAAATGAAAATGTTTGAATTGAATTGGAATTGAATTGGAATTAAATTGGAATTAAATTGGAATTGAATTGGAATTGAATTGGAATTGAATTGGAATTGAATTGGAATTGAATTGGAATTTAATTGGAATTTAATTGGAATTGAATTGGAATTGAATTGGAATTGAATTGGAATTGAATTGGAATTTAATTGGAATTGAATTGGAATTAAATTGGAATTAAATTGGAATTGAATTGAGATTCAAGTGGGGAATGAAAATGGAAATGGAAATATAATTTAGGCCGAGTAATATTTTGCTGGTTATTATTTTACCCGGTTCTTATTTAAGTCGGTTATTATTTGAGCTGGTTTTTATTTCAACCGATAATTATTTAAGCCAATTATTATTTAAGCCCACTGTTACTTTAGCTGATTATAATTTTAGCCGATTGTTATTTTAGCCGATAATTATGTAAGTAAATTTTTATTTTAGCCGGTTCTTATTTTGGCCTATTACTATTTTAGCCGATTATTTT
Source organism: Diachrysia chrysitis (assembly GCA_932294365.1). NCBI lineage: Eukaryota > Metazoa > Arthropoda > Insecta > Lepidoptera > Noctuidae > Diachrysia > Diachrysia chrysitis. The sequence goes on from OW028645.1 coordinate 80,895, forward strand.
TTTAGCCAGTTATTATTTAAGCCGATTATTATTTAAGCCAATTATTATTTTAGCCGGTTATTATGTAAGTAAATTTTTATTTTAGCCGGTTCTTATTTTAGCCGATTATTACTTTAGCCGGTTATTATTTTAGCCGGTTATTGTTTTAGCCGATTATTTTGTAACCCAATTATTATTTTAGCCAGTTATTATTTTAGCCAATTATAATTTAAGCCGATTATAAATTTAGCCGATTATTATTTTAGCCAATTATAATTTAAGCCGATTATAAATTTAGCCGATTATTATTTTAGCCAATTATAAATTTAGCCGATTAGAAATTTAGTCGGTTTTTATTTTAGCCAATGATTTTGTTTGCCGATAATTATTTAACCAATACAGATTCTGATACCGATACCGATACCGATACCGATACTGATACCGATACCGCCACCGATACCGCCACCGATACCGATACTCTTCCTTGTAAAACTCAACATTTACAATCCTAGCCTTGTGAAACCTTACATTCTTTAATCTAACAATTTAAAACCTTACATTGTAAATCTAACGCTCTCAAACTTAACATTCACAAACCTTACCTTGTGAAACCTAATATTGTCAAACCTTACATTTTTTAACCTAACAATTTGAAACCTTAATATGAAAATGAAAATGAAAATGAAAATGAAAATGAAAATGAAAATGAAAATGAAAATGAAAATGAAAATGAAAATGAAAATGAAAATGAAAATGAAAATGAAAATGAAAATGAAAATGAAAATGAAAATGAAAATGAAAATGAAAATGAAAATGAAAATGAAAATGAAAATGAAAATGAAAATGAAAATGAAAATGAAAATGAAAATGAAAATGAAAATGAAAATGAAAATGAAAATGAAAATGAAAATGAAAATGAAAATGAAAATGAAAATGAAAATGAAAATGAAAATGAAAATGAAAATGAAAATGAAAATGAAAATGAAAATGAAAATGAAAATGAAAATGAAAATGAAAATGAAAATGAAAATGAAAATGAAAATGAAAATGAAAATGAAAATGTTTGAATTCAATTGGAATTGAATTGGAATTAAATTGGAATTTAATTGGAATTGAATTGGAATTGAATTGGAATTAAATTGGAATTTAATTGGAATTGAATTGGAATTGAATTGGAATTGAATTGGAATTGAATTGGAATTTAATTGGAATTGAATTGGAATTAAATTGGAATTAAATTGGAATTGAATTGAGATTCATGTGGGGAATGAAAATGGAAATGGAAATATAATTTAGGCCGAGTAATATTTTGCTGGTTATTATTTTACCCGGTTCTTATTTAAGTCGGTTATTATTTGAGCTGGTTTTTATTTCAACCGATAATTATTTAAGCCAATTATTATTTAAGCCCACTGTTACTTTAGCTGATTATAATTTTAGCCGATTGTTATTTTAGCCGATAATTATGTAAGTAAATTTTTATTTTAGCCGGTTCTTATTTTGGCCTATTACTATTTTAGCCGATTATTTTTTTAGCCAGTTATTATTTAAGCCGATTATTATTTAAGCCAATTATTATTTTAGCCGGTTATTATGTAAGTAAATTTTTATTTTAGCCGGTTCTTATTTTAGCCGATTATTACTTTAGCCGGTTATTATTTTAGCCGGTTATTGTTTTAGCCGATTATTTTGTAAGCCAATTATTATTTTAGCCAGTTATTATTTTAGCCAATTATAATTTAAGCCGATTATAAATTTAGCCGATTATTATTTTAGCCAATTATAATTTAAGCCGATTATAAATTTAGCCGATTATTATTTTAGCCAATTATAATTTTAGCTCATTATTATTTTAGCCGATTATTATTTTAGCCAATTATAAATTTAGCCGATTAGAAATTTAGTCGGTTTTTATTTTAGCCAATGATTTTGTTTGCCGATAATTATTTAACCAATACAGATTCTGATACCGATACCGATACCGATACCGATACCGATACTCATACCGATACCGCCACCGATACCGCCACCGATACCGATACTCTTCCTTGTAAAACTCAACATTTACAATCCTAGCCTTGTGAAACCTTACATTCTTTAATCTAACAATTTAAAACCTTACATTTTAAATCTAACGCTCTCAAACTTAACATTCACAAACCTTACCTTGTGAAACCTAATATTGTCAAACCTTACATTTTTTAACCTAACAATTTGAAACCTTAATATTGATATGAAAATGAAAATGAAAATGAAAATGAAAATGAAAATGAAAATGAAAATGAAAATGAAAATGAAAATGAAAATGAAAATGAAAATGAAAATGAAAATGAAAATGAAAATGAAAATGAAAATGAAAATGAAAATGAAAATGAAAATGAAAATGAAAATGAAAATGAAAATGAAAATGAAAATGAAAATGAAAATGAAAATGAAAATGAAAATGAAAATGAAAATGAAAATGAAAATGAAAATGAAAATGAAAATGAAAATGAAAATGAAAATGAAAATGAAAATGAAAATGAAAATGAAAATGAAAATGAAAATTAAAATGAAAATGAAAATGAAAATGAAAATGAAAATGAAAATGAAAATGTTTGAATTGAATTGGAATTGAATTGGAATTAAATTGGAATTAAATTGGAATTGAATTGGAATTGAATTGGAATTGAATTGGAATTTAATTGGAATTTAATTGGAATTTAATTGGAATTTAATTGGAATTGAATTGGAATTGAATTGGAATTGAATTGGAATTGAATTGGAATTTAATAGAATTGAATTGGAATTAAATTGGAATTGAATTGAGATTCAAGTGGGGAATGAAAATGGAAATGGAAATATAATTTAGGCCGAGTAATATTTTGCTGGTTATTATTTTACCCGGTTCTTATTTAAGTCGGTTATTATTTGAGCTGGTTTTTATTTCAACCGATAATTATTTAAGCCAATTATTATTTAAGCCCACTGTTACTTTAGCTGATTATAATTTTAGCCGATTGTTATTTTAGCCGATAATTATGTAAGTAAATTTTTATTTTAGCCGGTTCTTATTTTGGCCTATTACTATTTTAGCCGATTATTTTTTTAGCCAGTTATTATTTAAGCCGATTATTACTTAAGCCAATTATTATTTTAGCCGGTTATTATGTAAGTAAATTTTTATTTTAGCCGGTTCTTATTTTGGCCTATTACTATTTTAGCCGATTATTTTTTTAGCCAGTTATTATTTAAGCCAATTATTATTTTAGCCGGTTATTATGTAAGTAAATTTTTATTTTAGCCGGTTCTTATTTTAGCCGATTATTACTTTAGCCGGTTATTATTTTAGCCTGTTATTGTTTTAGCCGATTATTTTGTAAGCCAATTATTATTTTAGCCAGTTATTATTTTAGCCAATTATAATTTAAGCCGATTATAAATTTAGCCGATTATTATTTTAGCCAATTATAATTTAAGCCGATTATAAATTTAGCCGAATATTATTTTAGCCAATTATAATTTTAGCTCATTAATATTTTAGCCGATTATTATTTTAGCCAATTATTATTTTAGCCGGTTATTATGTAAGTAAATTTTTATTTTAGCCGGTTATTGTTTTAGCCGATTATTTTGTAAGCCAATTATAAATTTAGCCGATTATTATTTTAGCCAATTATAATTTAAGCCGATTATAAATTTAGCTGATTATTATTTTAGCCAATTATAATTTTAGCTCATTATCATTTTAGCCGATTATAATTTTAGCCAATTATAAATTTAGCCGATTAGAAATTTAGTCGGTTTTTATTTTAGCCAATGATTTTGTTTGCCGATAATTATTTAACCAATACAGATTCTGATACCGATACCGATACCGATACCGATACCGATACCGATACTGATACCGATACCGCCACCGATACCGCCACCGATACCGATACTCTTCCTTGTAAAACTCAACATTTACAATCCTAGCCTTGTGAAACCTTACATTCTTTAATCTAACAATTTAAAACCTTACATTTTAAATCTAACGCTCTCAAACTTAACATTCACAAACCTTACCTTGTGAAACCTAATATTGTCAAACCTTACATTTTTTAACCTAACAATTAGAAACCTTAATATTGAAATGAAAATGAAAATGAAAATGAAAATGAAAATGAAAATGAAAATGAAAATGAAAATGAAAATGAAAATGAAAATGAAAATGAAAATGAAAATGAAAATGAAAATGAAAATGAAAATGAAAATGAAAATGAAAATGAAAATGAAAATGAAAATGAAAATGAAAATGAAAATGAAAATGAAAATGAAAATGAAAATGAAAATGAAAATGAAAATGAAAATGAAAATGAAAATGAAAATGAAAATGAAAATAAAAATGAAAATGAAAATGAAAATGAAAATGAAAATGAAAATGAAAATGAAAATGAAAATGAAAATGAAAATGAAAATGAAAATGAAAATGAAAATGAAAATGAAATGAAAATGAAAATGAAAATGAAAATGAAAATGAAAATGAAAATGTTTGAATTGAATTGGAATTGAATTGGAATTAAATTGGAATTGAATGAGAATGAGAATGAGAATGAGAATGAGAATGAGAATGAGAATGAGAATGAGAATGAGAGTGAATGAGAATGAGAATGAGAATTAAATTGGAATTGAATTGGAATTGAATTGGAATTTAATTGGAATTTAAATGGAATTTAATTGGAATTTAATTGGAATTGAATTGGAATTGAATTGGAATTGAATTGGAATTGAATTGGAATTGAATTGGAATTAAATTGGAATTTAATGAGAATGAGAATGAGAATGAGAATGAGAATGAGAATGAGAATGAGAATGAGAATGAGAGTGAATGAGAATGAGAATGAGAATTAAATTGGAATTGAATTGGAATTGAATTGGAATGGAATTGGAATTTAATTGGAATTTAATTGGAATTGAATTGGAATTAAATTGGAATTGAATTGGAATTTAATTGGAATTTAAATGGAATTTAATTGGAATTGAATTGGAATTGAATTGGAATTGAATTGGAATTGAATTGGAATTGAATTGGAATTGAATTGGAATTGAATTGGAATTTAATTGGAATTGAATTGAGATTCAATTGGGGAATGAAAATGGAAATGGAAATATAATTTAGGCCGAGTAATATTTTGCTGGTTATTATTTTACCCGGTTCTTATTTAAGTCGGTTATTATTTGAGCTGGTTTTTATTTCAACCGATAATTATTTAAGCCAATTATTATTTAAGCCCACTGTTACTTTAGCTGATTATAATTTTAGCCGATTGTTATTTTAGCCGATAATTATGTAAGTAAATTTTTATTTTAGCCGGTTCTTATTTTGGCCTATTACTATTTTAGCCGATTATTTTTTTAGCCAGTTATTATTTAAGCCGATTATTATTTAAGCCAATTATTATTTTAGCCGGTTATTATGTAAGTAAATTTTTATTTTAGCCGGTTCTTATTTTGGCCTATTACTATTTTAGCCGATTATTTTTTTAGCCAGTTATTATTTAAGCCGATTATTATTTAAGCCAATTATTATTTTAGCCGGTTATTATGTAAGTAAATTTTTATTTTAGCCGGTTCTTATTTTAGCCGATTATTACTTTAGCCGGTTATTATTTTAGCCGGTTATTGTTTTAGCCGATTATTTTGTAAGCCAATTATTATTTTAGCCAGTTATTATTTTAGCGAATTATAATTTAAGCCGATTATAAATTTAGCCGATTATTATTTTAGCCAATTATAATTTTAGCTCATTATTATTTTAGTCGATTATTATTTTAGCCAATTATAAATTTAGCCGATTAGAAATTTAGTCGGTTTTTATTTTAGCCAATGATTTTGTTTGCCGATAATTATTTAACCAATACAGATTCTGATACCGATACCGATACCGATACCGATACCGATACCGATACTGATACCGATACCGCCACCGATACCGCCACCGATACCGATACTCTTCCTTGTAAAACTCAACATTTACAATCCTAGCCTTGTGAAACCTTACATTCTTTAATCTAACAATTTAAAACCTTACATTTTAAATCTAACGCTCTCAAATTTAACATTCACAAACCTTACCTTGTGAAACCTAATATTGTCAAACCGTACATTTTTTAACCTAGCAATTTGAAACCTTAATATTGATATGAAAATGAAAATGAAAATGAAAATGAAAATGAAAATGAAAATGAAAATGAAAATGAAAATGAAAATGAAAATGAAAATGAAAATGAAAATGAAAATGAAAATGAAAATGAAAATGAAAATAAAAATGAAAATGAAAATGAAAATGAAAATGAAAATGAAAATGAAAATGAAAATGAAAATGAAAATGAAAATGAAAATGAAAATGAAAATGAAAATGAAAATGAAAATGAAAATGAAAATGAAAATGAAAATGAAAATGAAAATGAAAATGAAAATGAAAATGAAAATGAAATGAAAATGAAAATGAAAATGAAAATGTTTGAATTGAATTGGAATTGAATTGGAATTGAATTGGAATTGAATTGGAATTAAATTGGAATTGAATGAGAATGAGAATGAGAATGAGAATGAGAATGAGAATGAGAATGAGAATGAGAATGAGAATGAGAATGAGAGTGAATGAGAATGAAAATGAAAATGAAAATGAAAATGAAAATGAAAATGAAAATGAAAATGAAAATGAAAATGAAAATGAAAATGAAAATGAAAATGAAAATGAAAATGAAAATGAAAATGAAAATGAAAATGAAAATGAAAATGAAAATGAAAATGAAAATGAAAATGAAAATGAAAATGAAAATGAAAATGAAAATGAAAATGAAAATGAAAATGAAAATGAAAATGAAAATGAAAATGAAAATGAAAATGAAAATGAAAATGAAAATGAAAATGAAAATGAAAATGAAAATGAAAATGAAAATGAAAATGAAAATGAAAATGAAAATGAAAATGAAAATGAAAATGAAAATGAAAATGAAAATGAAAATGAAAATGAAAATGAAAATGAAAATGAAAATGAAAATGAAAATGAAAATGAAAATGAAAATGAAAATAAAAATGAAAATGAAAATGAAAATGAAAATGAAAATGAAAATGAAAATGAAAATGAAAATGAAAATGAAAATGAAAATGAAAATGAAATGAAAATGAAAATGAAAATGAAAATGTTTGAATTGAATTGGAATTGAATTGGAATTGAATTGGAATTAAATTGGAATTGAATGAGAATGAGAATGAGAATGAGAATGAGAATGAGAATGAGAATGAGAATGAGAATGAGAATGAGAATGAGAATGAGAATGAGAGTGAATGAGAATGAGAATGAGAATTAAAATGGAATTGAATTGGAATTGAATTGGAATTTAATTGAAGATTGAGATTCAATTGGGGAATGAAAATGGAAATGGAAATATAATTTAGGCCGAGTAATATTTTGCTGGTTATTATTTTACCCGGTTCTTATTTAAGTCGGTTATTATTTGAGCTGGTTTTTATTTCAACCGATAATTATTTAAGCCAATTATTATTTAAGCCCACTGTTACTTTAGCTGATTATAATTTTAGCCGATTGTTATTTTAGCCGATAATTATGTAAGTAAATTTTTATTTTAGCCGGTTCTTATTTTGGCCTATTACTATTTTAGCCGATTATTTTTTTAGCCAGTTATTATTTAAGCCGATTATTATTTAAGCCAATTATTATTTTAGCCGGTTATTATGTAAGTAAATTTTTATTTTAGCCGGTTCTTATTTTAGCCGATTATTACTTTAGCCGGTTATTATTTTAGCCGGTTATTGTTTTAGCCGATTATTTTGTAAGCCAATTATTATTTTAGCCAGTTATTATTTTAGCCAATTATAATTTAAGCCGATTATAAATTTAGCCGATTATTATTTTAGCCAATTATAATTTAAGCCGATTATAAATTTAGCCGATTATTATTTTAGCCAATTATAATTTTAGCTCATTATTATTTTAGCCGATTATTATTTAAGCCAATTATAAATTTAGCCGATTAGAAATTTAGTCGGTTTTTATTTTAGCCAATGATTTTGTTTGCCGATAATTATTTAACCAATACAGATTCTGATACCGATACCGATACCGATACCGATACCGATACCGATACCGATACCGATACCGATACCGATACCGATACCGATACCGATACCGATACCGATACTGATACCGATACCGCCACCGATACCGCCACCGATACCGATACTCTTCCTTGTAAAACTCAACATTTACAATCCTAGCCTTGTGAAACCTTACATTCTTTAATCTAACAATTTAAAACCTTACATTTTAAATCTAACGCTCTCAAACTTAACATTCACAAACCTTACCTTGTGAAACCTAATATTGTCAAACCTTACATTTTTTAACCTAACAATTTGAAACCTTAATATTTACACACCTAAATTTGTCAAACCAAACCTAATATAAAATTGAATTAAAATGAAAATGAGAATGAGAATGAGAATGAGAATGAAAATGAGAATGAAAATGAAATTGAAAATGAAAATGAAAATGAAAATGAAAATGAAAATAAAAATGAAAATGAAAATGAAAATGAAAATGAAAATGAAAATGAAAATGAAAATGAAAATGAAAATGAAAATGAAAATGAAAATGAAAATGAAAATGAAAATGAAAATGAAAATGAAAATGAAAATGAAAATGAAAATGAAAATGAAAATGAAAATGAAAATGAAAATGAAAATGAAAATGAAAATGAAAATGAAAATGAAAATGAAAATGAAAATGAAAATGAAAATGAAAATGAAAATGAAAATGAAAATGAAAATGAAAATGAAAATGAAAATGAAAATGAAAATGAAAATGAAAATGAAAATGAAAATGAAAATGAAAATGAAAATGAAAATGAAAATGAAAATGAAAATGAAAATGTTGGAATTGAATTGGAATTGAATTGGAATTGAATTGGAATTGAATTGGAATTTAATTGGAATTTAATTGGAATTTAATTGGAATTTAATTGGAATTTAATTGGAATTTAATTGGAATTGAATTGAGATTCAATTGGGGAATGAAAATGGAAATGGAAATATAATTTAGGCCGAGTAATATTTTGCTGGTTATTATTTTACCCGGTTCTTATGTAAGTCGGTTATTATTTGAGCTGGTTTTTATTTCAACCGATAATTATTTAAGCCAATTATTATTTAAGCCCACTGTTACTTTAGCTGATTATAATTTTAGCCGATTGTTATTTTAGCCGATAATTATGTAAGTAAATTTTTATTTTAGCCGGTTCTTATTTTGGCCTATTACTATTTTAGCCGATTATTTTTTTAGCCAGTTATTATTTAAGCCGATTATTATTTAAGCCAATTATTATTATAGCCGGTTATTATGTAAGTAAATTTTTATTTTAGCCGGTTCTTATTTTAGCCGATTATTACTTTAGCCAGTTATTATTTTAGCCGGTTATTGTTTTAGCCGATTATTTTGTAAGCCAATTATTATTTTAGCCAGTTATTATTTTAGCCAATTATAATTTAAGCCGATTATAAATTTAGCCGATTATTATTTTAGCCAATTATAATTTAAGCCGATTATAAATTTAGCCGATTATTATTTTAGCCAATTATAATTTAAGCCGATTATAAATTTAGCCGATTATTATTTTAGCCAATTATAATTTTAGCTCATTATTATTTTAGCCGATTATTATTTTAGCCAATTATAAATTTAGCCGATTAGAAATTTAGTCGGTTTTTATTTTAGCCAATGATTTTGTTTGCCGATAATTATTTAACCAATACAGATTCTGATACCGATACCGATACCGATACCGATACCGATACCGATACTGATACCGATACCGCCACCGATACCGCCACCGATACCGATACTCTTCCTTGTAAAACTCAACATTTACAATCCTAGCCTTGTGAAACCTTACATTCTTTAATCTAACAATTTAAAACCTTACATTGTAAATCTAACGCTCTCAAACTTAACATTCACAAACCTTACCTTGTGAAACCTAATATTGTCAAACCTTACATTTTTTAACCTAACAATTTGAAACCTTAATATGAAAATGAAAATGAAAATGAAAATGAAAATGAAAATGAAAATGAAAATGAAAATGAAAATGAAAATGAAAATGAAAATGAAAATGAAAATGAAAATGAAAATGAAAATGAAAATGAAAATGAAAATGAAAATGAAAATGAAAATGAAAATGAAAATGAAAATGAAAATGAAAATGAAAATGAAAATGAAAATGAAAATGAAAATAAAAATGAAAATGAAAATGAAAATGAAAATGAAAATGAAAATGAAAATGAAAATGAAAATGAAAATGAAAATGAAAATGAAAATGAAAATGAAAATGAAAATGAAAATGAAAATGAAAATGAAAATGAAAATGAAAATGAAAATGAAAATGAAAATGAAAATGAAAATGAAAATGAAAATGAAAATGAAAATGAAAATGAAAATGAAAATGAAAATGAAAATGAAAATGAAAATGAAAATGAAAATGAAAATGAAAATGAAAATGAAAATGAAAATGAAAATGAAAATGAAAATGTTTGAATTGAATTGGAATTGAATTGGAATTGAATTGGAATTGAATTGGAATTAAATTGGAATTGAATGAGAATGAGAATGAGAATGAGAATGAGAATGAGAATGAGAATGAGAATGAGAATGAGAATGAGAATGAGAATGAGAATGAGAATGAGAGTGAATGAGAATGAGAATGAGAATTAAATTGGAATTGAATTGGAATTGAATTGGAATTTAATTGGAATTTAATTGGAATTTAATTGGAATTGAATTGGAATTAAATTGGAATTGAATTGGAATTTAATTGGAATTTAATTGGAATTGAATTGGAATTGAATTGGAATTGAATTGGAATTTAATTGGAATTGAATTGAGATTCAATTGGGGAATGAAAATGGAAATGGAAATATAATTTAGGCCGAGTAATATTTTGCTGGTTATTATTTTACCCGGTTCTTATTTAAGTCGGTTATTATTTGAGCTGGTTTTTATTTCAACCGATAATTATTTAAGCCAATTATTATTTAAGCCCACTGTTACTTTAGCTGATTATAATTTTAGCCGATTGTTATTTTAGCCGATAATTATGTAAGTAAATTTTTATTTTAGCCGGTTCTTATTTTGGCCTATTACTATTTTAGCCGATTATTTTTTTAGCCAGTTATTATATAAGCCGATTATTATTTAAGCCAATTATTATTTTAGCCGGTTATTATGTAAGTAAATTTTTATTTTAGCCGGTTCTTATTTTGGCCTATTACTATTTTAGCCGATTATTTTTTTAGCCAGTTATTATTTAAGCCGATTATTATTTAAGCCAATTATTATTTTAGCCGGTTATTATGTAAGTAAATTTTTATTTTAGCCGGTTCTTATTTTAGCAGATTATTACTTTAGCCGGTTATTATTTTAGCCGGTTATTGTTTTAGCCGATTATTTTGTAAGCCAATTATTATTTTAGCCAGTTATTATTTTAGCCAATTATAATTTAAGCCGATTATAAATTTAGCCGATTATTATTTTAGCCAATTATAATTTAAGCCGATTATAAATTTAGCCGATTATTATTTTAGCCAATTATAATTTTAGCTCATTATTATTTTAGCCGATTATTATTTTAGCCAATTATAAATTTAGCCGATTAGAAATTTAGTCGGTTTTTATTTTAGCCAATGATTTTGTTTGCCGATAATTATTTAACCAATACAGATTCTGATACCTATACCGATACCGATACCGATACCGATACCGATACCGATACCGATACTGATACCGATACCGCCACCGATACCGCCACGAATACCGATACTCTTCCTTGTAAAAGTCAACATTTACAATCCTAGCCTTGTGAAACCTTACATTCTTTAATCTAACAATTTAAAACCTTACATTTTAAATCTAACGCTCTCAAACTTAACATTCACAAACCTTACCTTGTGAAACCTAATATTGTCAAACCTTACATTTTTTAACCTAACAATTTGAAACCTTAATATTTACATACCTAAATTTGTCAAACCAAACCTAATATAAAATTGAATGAGAATGAGAATAAGAATGAAAATGAAAATGAAAATGAAAATGAAAATGAAAATGAAAATGAAAATGAAAATGAAAATGAAAATGAAAATGAAAATGAAAATGAAAATGAAAATGAAAATGAAAATGAAAATGAAAATGAAAATGAAAATGAAAATGAAAATGAAAATGAAAATGAAAATGAAAATGAAAATGAAAATGAAAATGAAAATGAAAATGAAAATGAAAATGAAAATGAAAATGAAAATGAAAATGAAAATGAAAATGAAAATGAAAATGAAAATGAAAATGAAAATGAAAATGAAAATGAAAATGAAAATGAAAATGAAAATGAAAATGAAAATGAAAATGAAAATGAAAATGAAAATGAAAATGAAAATGAAAATGTTGGAATTGAATTGGAATTGAATTGGAATTGAATTGGAATTGAATTGGAATTTAATTGGAATTTAATTGGAATTTAATTGGAATTTAATTGGAATTGAATTGAGATTCAATTGGGGAATGAAAATGGAAATGGAAATATAATTTAGGCCGAGTAATATTTTGCTGGTTATTATTTTACCCGGTTCTTATGTAAGTCGGTTATTATTTGAGCTGGTTTTTATTTCAACCGATAATTATTTAAGCCAATTATTATTTAAGCCCACTGTTACTTTAGCTGATTATAATTTTAGCCGATAATTATGTAAGTAAATTTTTATTTTAGCCGGTTCTTATTTTGGCCTATTACTATTTTAGCCGATTATTTTTTTAGCCAGTTATTATTTAAGCCGATTATTATTTAAGCCAATTATTATTTTAGCCGGTTATTATGTAAGTAAATTTTTATTTTAGCCGGTTCTTATTTTAGCCGATTATTACTTTAGCCAGTTATTATTTTAGCCGGTTATTGTTTTAGCCGATTATTTTGTAAGCCAATTATTATTTTAGCCAGTTATTATTTTAGCCAATTATAATTTAAGCCGATTATAAATTTAGCCGATTATTATTTTAGCCAATTATAATTTAAGCCGATTATAAATTTAGCCGAATATTATTTTAGCCAATTATAATTTTAGCTCATTATTATTTTAGCCGATTATTATTTTAGCCAATTATAAATTTAGCCGATTAGAAATTTAGTCGGTTTTTATTTTAGCCAATGATTTTGTTTGCCGATAATTATTTAACCAATACAGATTCTGATACCGATACCGATACCGATACCGATACCGATACCGATACCGATACCGATACCGATACTGATACCGATACCGCCACCGATACCGCCACCGATACCGATACTCTTCCTTGTAAAACTCAACATTTACAATCCTAGCCTTGTGAAACCTTACATTCTTTAATCTAACAATTTAAAACCTTACATTTTAAATCTAACGCTCTCAAACTTAACATTCACAAACCTTACCTTGTGAAACCTAATATTGTCAAACCTTACATTTTTTAATCTAAAAATTTGAAACCTTAATATTTACACACCTAAATTTGTCAAACCAAACCTAATATAAAATTGAATTAAAATGAAAATGAGAATGAGAATGAGAGTGAGAATGAGAATGAGAATGAGAATGAGAATGAGAATGAGAATGAGAATGAGAATGAGAATGAGAATGAGAATGAAAATGAAAATGAAAATGAAAATGAAAATGAAAATGAAAATGAAAATGAAAATGAAAATGAAAATGAAAATGAAAATGAAAATGAAAATGAAAATGAAATGAAAATGAAAATGAAAATGAAAATGAAAATGAAAATGAAAATGTTTGAATTGAATTGGAATTGAATTGGAATTAAATTGGAATTGAATGAGAATGAGAATGAGAATGAGAATGAGAATGAGAATGAGAATGAGAATGAGAATGAGAATGAGAATGAGAGTGAATGAGAATGAGAATGAGAATTAAATTGGAATTGAATTGGAATTGAATTGGAATTAAATTGGAATTGAATGAGAATGAGAATGAGAATGAGAATGAGAATGAGAATGAGAATGAGAATGAGAATGAGAATGAGAATGAGAATGAGAATGAGAGTGAATGAGAATGAGAATGAGAATTAAATTGGAATTGAATTGGAATTGAATTGGAATTTAATTGGAATTTAATTGGAATTTAATTGGAATTGAATTGGAATTAAATTGGAATTGAATTGGAATTTAATTGGAATTTAATTGGAATTGAATTGGAATTGAATTGGAATTGAATTGGAATTGAATTGGAATTTAATTGGAATTGAATTGAGATTCAATTGGGGAATGAAAATGGGAATGAAAATGGAAATGGAAATATAATTTAGGCCGAGTAATATTTTGCTGGTTATTATTTTACCCGGTTCTTATTTAAGTCGGTTATTATTTGAGCTGGTTTTTATTTCAACCGATAATTATTTAAGCCAATTATTATTTAAGCCCACTGTTACTTTAGCTGATTATAATTTTAGCCGATTGTTATTTTAGCCGATAATTATGTAAGTAAATTTTTATTTTAGCCGGTTCTTATTTTGGCCTATTACTATTTTAGCCGATTATTTTTTTAGCCAGTTATTATATAAGCCGATTATTATTTAAGCCAATTATTATTTTAGCCGGTTATTATGTAAGTAAATTTTTATTTTAGCCGGTTCTTATTTTGGCCTATTACTATTTTAGCCGATTATTTTTTTAGCCAGTTATTATTTAAGCCGATTATTATTTAAGCCAATTATTATTTTAGCCGGTTATTATGTAAGTAAATTTTTATTTTAGCCGGTTCTTATTTTAGCAGATTATTACTTTAGCCGGTTATTATTTTAGCCGGTTATTGTTTTAGCCGATTATTTTGTAAGCCAATTATTATTTTAGCCAGTTATTATTTTAGCCAATTATAATTTAAGCCGATTATAAATTTAGCCGATTATTATTTTAGCCAATTATAATTTAAGCCGATTATAAATTTAGCCGATTATTATTTTAGCCAATTATAATTTTAGCTCATTATTATTTTAGCCGATTATTATTTTAGCCAATTATAAATTTAGCCGATTAGAAATTTAGTCGGTTTTTATTTTAGCCAATGATTTTGTTTGCCGATAATTATTTAACCAATACAGATTCTGATACCTATACCGATACCGATACCGATACCGATACCGATACCGATACCGATACTGATACCGATACCGCCACCGATACCGCCACGAATACCGATACTCTTCCTTGTAAAAGTCAACATTTACAATCCTAGCCTTGTGAAACCTTACATTCTTTAATCTAACAATTTAAAACCTTACATTTTAAATCTAACGCTCTCAAACTTAACATTCACAAACCTTACCTTGTGAAACCTAATATTGTCAAACCTTACATTTTTTAACCTAACAATTTGAAACCTTAATATTTACATACCTAAATTTGTCAAACCAAACCTAATATAAAATTGAATGAGAATGAGAATAAGAATGAAAATGAAAATGAAAATGAAAATGAAAATGAAAATGAAAATGAAAATGAAAATGAAAATGAAAATGAAAATGAAAATGAAAATGAAAATGAAAATGAAAATGAAAATGAAAATGAAAATGAAAATGAAAATGAAAATGAAAATGAAAATGAAAATGAAAATGAAAATGAAAATGAAAATGAAAATGAAAATGAAAATGAAAATGAAAATGAAAATGAAAATGAAAATGAAAATGAAAATGAAAATGAAAATGAAAATGAAAATGAAAATGAAAATGAAAATGAAAATGAAAATGAAAATGAAAATGAAAATGAAAATGAAAATGAAAATGAAAATGAAAATGAAAATGAAAATGAAAATGAAAATGAAAATGAAAATGAAAATGAAAATGAAAATGAAAATGAAAATGAAAATGAAAATGAAAATGAAAATGAAAATGAAAATGAAAATGAAAATGAAAATGAAAATGAAAATGAAAATGAAAATGAAAATGAAAATGAAAATGAAAATGAAAATGAAAATGAAAATGAAAATGAAAATGAAAATGAAAATGAAAATGAAAATGAAAATGAAAATGAAAATGAAAATGAAAATGTTGGAATTGAATTGGAATTGAATTGGAATTGAATTGGAATTGAATTGGAATTGAATTGGAATTTAATTGGAATTTAATTGGAATTTAATTGGAATTTAATTGGAATTTAATTGGAATTGAATTGAGATTCAATTGGGGAATGAAAATGGAAATGGAAATATAATTTAGGCCGAGTAATATTTTGCTGGTTATTATTTTACCCGGTTCTTATGTAAGTCGGTTATTATTTGAGCTGGTTTTTATTTCAACCGATAATTATTTAAGCCAATTATTATTTAAGCCCACTGTTACTTTAGCTGATTATAATTTTAGCCGATAATTATGTAAGTAAATTTTTATTTTAGCCGGTTCTTATTTTGGCCTATTACTATTTTAGCCGATTATTTTTTTAGCCAGTTATTATTTAAGCCGATTATTATTTAAGCCAATTATTATTTTAGCCGGTTATTATGTAAGTAAATTTTTATTTTAGCCGGTTCTTATTTTAGCCGATTATTACTTTAGCCAGTTATTATTTTAGCCGGTTATTGTTTTAGCCGATTATTTTGTAAGCCAATTATTATTTTAGCCAGTTATTATTTTAGCCAATTATAATTTAAGCCGATTATAAATTTAGCCGATTATTATTTTAGCCAATTATAATTTAAGCCGATTATAAATTTAGCCGAATATTATTTTAGCCAATTATAATTTTAGCTCATTATTATTTTAGCCGATTATTATTTTAGCCAATTATAAATTTAGCCGATTAGAAATTTAGTCGGTTTTTATTTTAGCCAATGATTTTGTTTGCCGATAATTATTTAACCAATACAGATTCTGATACCGATACCGATACCGATACCGATACCGATACCGATACCGATACCGATACCGATACTGATACCGATACCGCCACCGATACCGCCACCGATACCGATACTCTTCCTTGTAAAACTCAACATTTACAATCCTAGCCTTGTGAAACCTTACATTCTTTAATCTAACAATTTAAAACCTTACATTTTAAATCTAACGCTCTCAAACTTAACATTCACAAACCTTACCTTGTGAAACCTAATATTGTCAAACCTTACATTTTTTAATCTAAAAATTTGAAACCTTAATATTTACACACCTAAATTTGTCAAACCAAACCTAATATAAAATTGAATTAAAATGAAAATGAGAATGAGAATGAGAATGAGAATGAGAATGAGAATGAGAATGAGAATGAGAATGAGAATGAAAATGAAAATGAAAATGAAAATGAAAATGAAAATGAAAATGAAAATGAAAATGAAAATGAAAATGAAAATGTTTGAATTTAATTGGAATTTAATTGGAATTTAATTGGAATTTAATTGAGATTCAATTGGGGAATGAAAATGGAAATGGAAATATAATTTAGGCCGAGTAATATTTTGCTGGTTATTATTTTACCCGGTTCTTATTTAAGTCGGTTATTATTTGAGCTGGTTTTTATTTCAACCGATAATTATTTAAGCCAATTATTATTTAAGCCCACTGTTACTTTAGCTGATTATAATTTTAGCCGATTGTTATTTTAGCCGATAATTATGTAAGTAAATTTTTATTTTAGCCGGTTCTTATTTTGGCCTATTACTATTTTAGCCGATTATTTTTTTAGCCAGTTATTATTTAAGCCGATTATTATTTAAGCCAATTATTATTTTAGCCGGTTATTATGTAAGTAAATTTTTATTTTAGCCGGTTCTTATTTTAGCCGATTATTACTTTAGCCAGTTATTATTTTAGCCGGTTATTGTTTTAGCCGATTATTTTGTAAGCCAATTATTATTTTAGCCAGTTATTATTTTAGCCAATTATAATTTAAGCCGATTATAAATTTAGCCGATTATTATTTTAGCCAATTATAATTTAAGCCGATTATAAATTTAGCCGAATATTATTTTAGCCAATTATAATTTTAGCTCATTATTATTTTAGCCGATTATTATTTTAGCCAATTATAAATTTAGCCGATTAGAAATTTAGTCGGTTTTTATTTTAGCCAATGATTTTGTTTGCCGATAATTATTTAACCAATACAGATTCTGATACCGATACCGATACCGATACCGATACCGATACCGATACCGATACTGATACCGATACCGCCACCGATACCGATACTCTTCCTTGTAAAACTCAACATTTACAATCCTAGCCTTGTGAAACCTTACATTCTTTAATCTAACAATTTAAAACCTTACATTTTAAATCTAACGCTCTCAAACTTAACATTCACAAACCTTACCTTGTGAAACCTAATATTGTCAAACCTTACATTTTTTAACCTAAAAATTTGAAACCTTAATATTTACACACCTAAAGGAGACCATTCATATTGGGCCCAAAATCGAAAGTGCCGGCCACTAAAAAAAAATGTTTTTAATCTGTTCGGGACATCATTTTAAGCATTTGGTACTATGGCACCAACACTATGGCACCATTATTTTAGCGGCTATATATGTTTAAAGATCACATTTTTCGTACATTTGAAAACGCTAGTAATCTGTTTAGGACATCATTTTAAGCATTTGGTACTATGGCACCAAAACTATGGCACCATTATTGTAGCGGCTATATAAGTTTAAAAATCAGATTTCTCATACATTTGACTTTAAGCCGGCCAGTACATAAAAAAAGGTTTTTAATCTGTTTGATACATAATTTTAAACATTTGGTACTATGGCACCAAAACTATGACACCATTATTTTAGCGGCTATATAAGTTCAAAAATCAGATTTCTCGAACATTTGACTTTAAGCCGGCCAGTGCATAAAAAAAGGTTTTTAACCTGTTTAGGACATCATTTTAAGCATTTGGTACTATGGCACTAAAACTATGGCACCATTATTGTAGCGGCTATATAAGTTTAAAAAACAGATTTCTCGTACATTTGACTTTAAGCCGGCCAGAATATGAAAAAAGGTTTTTAATCTGTTAGATACATCATTTTAAGCATTTGGTAATATGGCACCAAAACTATGGCACCATTATTTTGGCCGATTACAGTACAGTCACAGTATAGTCCGTTTAACTGATTTTAACTTCTATTTCGTTGGTGACATGATAAATGGCAGCTGTAGTAACAGTTGGTATTGTAACCACATTTATGCTTATGATCCGATCCATATGCCTATGAAATAGTAGTCAAAATCGGTTGAACAGACTGTAAAAAGGTTTGTTTAAATATTTTATCTTATTTCCAATAGACTTATTTAATTGGTCATTCTCAATGTCAATTTCTCTAGATTTTTGCCAAAATTCTGTAAGTGTGACTATACTATTAAAAAGATACCTTAAGTTTAACTGACTAGACATAAACACGTATGTAATCAAAAAATATATTTAAACCTAAGTAGTTTAAGGAAAAAGACTTGCTAGACTTAACCAGGTATGTACTTAAATAATATATTTACTCTTAAGGTCAAATATACGAGAAATCTGATTTTTAAACTTATATAGCCGCTAAAATAATGGTGCCATAGTACCAAATGCTCAAAATGATGTTCTAAACAGATTAAAAATCTTTTTTATGTACTGGCCGGCTTAAAGTCAAATGTACGAGAAATATGATTTTTGAACTTATATAGCTGCAAAAATAATGGTGCCATAGTTTTGGTTCCATAGTACCAAATGTTTAAAATGATGTATCAAACAGATTAAAAACCTTTTTTCATATTCTGGCCGGCTTAAAGTCAAATGTACGAGAAATCTGTTTTTTAAACTTATATAGCCGCTACAATAATGGAGCCATAGTTTCGGTGCCATAGTACCAAATGCTTAAAATGATGTCCTAAACAGATTACTAGCTTTTTCAAATGTACGAAAAATGTGATCTTTAAACTTATATAGACGCTAAAATAATGGTGCCATAGTGTTGGTGCCATAGTACCGAATGCTTAAAATGATGTCCCGAACAGACTAAAAACATTTTTTTTTAGTGGCCGGCACTTTCGATTTTGGGCCCAACCTTGTATGAAACCTGAATGATCTCCTTTGTCAAACCAAACCTAATATAAAATTGAATTAAAATGAAAATGAGAATGAGAATGAGAATGAGAATGAGAATGAGAATGAGAATGAGAATGAGAATGAGAATGAGAATGAGAATGAGAATGAGAATGAGAATGAGAATGAGAATGAGAATGAGAATGAGAATGAGAATGAGAATGAGAATGAGAATGAGAATGAGAATGAGAATGAGAATGAAAATGAAAATGAAAATGAAAATGAAAATGAAAATGAAAATGAAAATGAAAATGAAAATGAAAATGAAAATGAAAATGAAAATGAAAATGAAAATGAAAATGAAAATGAAAATGAAAATGAAAATGAAAATGAAAATGAAAATGAAAATGAAAATGAAAATGAAAATGAAAATGAAAATGAAAATGAAAATGTTTGAATTGAATTGGAATTGAATTGGAATTAAATTGGAATTGAATTGGAATTGAATTGGAATTTAATTGGAATTGAATTGGAATTGAATTGGAATTGAATTGGAACTTAATTGGAATTTAATTGGAATTTAATTGGAATTTAATTGGAATTGAATTGGAATTGAATTGGAATTTAATTGGAATTGAATTGGAATTAAATTGGAATTAAATTGGAATTGAATTGAGATTCAATTGGGGAATGAAAATGGAAATGGAAATATAATTTAGGCCGAGTAATATTTTGCTGGTTATTATTTTACCCGGTTCTTATTTAAGTCGGTTATTATTTGAGCTGGTTTTTATTTCAACCGATAATTATTTAAGCCAATTATTATTTAAGCCCACTGTTACTTTAGCTGATTATAATTTTAGCCGATTGTTATTTTAGCCGATAATTATGTAAGTAAATTTTTATTTTAGCCGGTTCTTATTTTGGCCCATTACTATTTTAGCCGATTATTTTTTTAGCCAGTTATTATTTAAGCCGATTATTATTTTAGCCGGTTATTATGTAAGTAATTTTTTATTTTAGCCGGTTCTTATTTTAGCCGATTATTACTTTAGCCGGTTATTATTTTAGCCGGTTATTGTTTTAGCCGATTATTTTGTAAGCCAATTATTATTTTAGCCAGTTATTATTTTAGCCAATTATAATTTAAGCCGATTATAAATTTAGCCGATTATTATTTTAGCCAATTATAATTTAAGCCGATTATAAATTTAGCCGATTATTATTTTAGCCAATTATAATTTTAGCTCATTATTATTTTAGCCGATTATTATTTTAGCCAATTATAAATTTAGCCGATTATTATTTTAGCCAATTATAATTTTAGCTCATTATTTTTTTAGCCGATTATTATTTTAGCCAATTATAAATTTAGCCGATTAGAAATTTCGGTTTCGGTTAAAAACGAAGGTACCGATACCGATACTGATACCGATCCTTGTAAAACTCAACATTAACAAACCAAGCGTTATGACACCTAACATTCTTTAATACAACATGTTTAACCTAACAATTTAAAACCTAACAATTGGAAAAATAACACTCTCAAACTTAACCTAACCAAACCTAACCTTGTGAAACCTAACTTTGTCAAACCTAACAGTTTGAAACCTAACACTCTCAAACCTTACCTAACCTATCATAAAAAAAATTGAATTGAAGTTGAATTGAAATTGAATTGAAATTGAATTTCACTGTTAGGTTTGACAAGGTTAGGTTTGTGAACAACAGTTTTTGTACGACTCGTACTCTGTAGTATTGTGATTGTAAATAATTATTTATGAATTTTTACTATAGTCAATTTAAAGGTCATGAAACATATTTTCAGTAAATACCAATATTAAATGGGTTTAACGTATGCTTTGATGTCTCGGCATGCCTAAATGTTATTTCCAGAGAGGTGCGATTTTACTGACGCCGAGTGTATAATGTAAGATATATTGTATTATAATGTTGTACCTACGTTTAATAAATAATAAATATTATAATAATAATTGATTGACTGTCGAAACGAAGGCGGTGGAGGTATGACAATGAAACAACGGATTAACTCTACAATACGACCTATTTATTAATATTTATATACAGTGTGCGGCCGGGGGCCGCGGGAAGCGCGGGGCCGGGGCCGCGGGCGGGGCGGCGAGCGGGGCCGGGGCCGCGGGCGCGGCGACGAGCGGGGCCGGGGCCGCGGGCGCGGCGGCGAGCGGGGCCGGGGCCGCGGGGCGGGCGGCGCGGGGCGCCCGCCGTGCGGCGCGTCAGAGCGCGGAGAGCGCGCGCGGGGTGTGCACGGGCGCCAGCGGCGGCAGGTGTGGCGGCGGCTCGGGCTCGTCCAGGTCCAGCGCCGCGTCGATCATGGTGGTGTCGTGCAGCAGGCGCAGGCGCGACGCGGACAGCGCGGCGGGCGGAGGCGCGCGGCGCGGCGGCGGCGAGCCCTGCAGCGGCACGGGGTCCAGGTCCAGCGAACGGTTCATGTACGCGTGGCGCGCTGGCGAACCGCCCTCAAACAGGTTGCTGTAGCTGCCGGCGCCGGCCCAGGGCGCGGGCGCGGGCGCGGGCGGGGGCTGGGCCGCCACCGGCGGCGTGCTCAGCACGCGCACGAAGCTCGCCGGCAGCTCGTCCTTTACGTCGATCGTGAACACGCCGCGCCTGGAATGTACGATAGAGAATGTGAGATACAAGATATTAGATCTTAGATAACACATGTGAGATGCACGCACCGGTCGATGAGGCTGGGCGCCAGCGGGCCGCACAGTACGTGCCAGCAATTAGCGCACGCATTACCACGCGAGTAGGGGTTCGGATTTGACACGCCGCGACGCGTGGAAAACGACCCCTTAATCTGTAAACAATTAAATAGTACTTACTCACGCACTTATTTACGCATTTACTATGTTTTGATACATGAGAGTTCATAACCGTCGCACGATTACATACCATTCAAATGAGCAACTGGGCACTGGCAAAACAACGTTTGCCGAGTCAACGAGTAATATAATAAATTATGAGGTTGGAGAGACTCACGTCCTCGTTGGTGGTCTGGTCGGTGGAGGCGAGGTAGGTGTGAAAGCCAGCCAGGCCCAGCACGGACCACACGGACAGGAAGCAGACGGCGGCGGCCACGGCCGAGGCGGGCGAGCCGCGCAGAGCCGCCGCCAGCCCCGCGCCGCGCGCCAGCAGTGCCAGGTGCGTCACGGCGCACGCGAACACGAACACCGCCAGGAACGACAGCGACACCACGAACGTGTAGAAGTAGCGGTAGTTGCGCTTGCCCACGCAGTTGCCCACCCACGGGCAGTGGTGGTCGAAGCGGTCCACGCAGTTGTCGCACAGCGAGCAGTGCGAGGCGCGCGGCGGGCGGAACATCTTGCACGTGAAGCAGTACTTGAGCTTGACGGCGCGGCCGCGCACCAGCACCTCGCGCGCGCGCGGCGGCGGCCGGGCGCCCGCCGTCGCGTCGCCCGCCTCCAGCGCCGCCGCCTCGGCCGCCGCGGCGCGCGGGATGATGCCGGGGTCGGACAGCGCCGTGCGCAGCAGCGCCGACAGCGTGAGCGCGAACAGCGCCGCGCCCACGGCGGGCACGGCGGCCGACACGCGCGCCGCCAGGAACGGGCAGTCGAAGGCGAAGTGCAGCGCGCACGTGCCGCAGATGAGCGCCAGCGTCAGCGCGAACACGCCGGGGTGCGGCGCCGTCATCAGCCGCCCGTCGCACCAGAAGCGGTTGCGGCCCGCGAACACCTCCCACTTGCGCGTCACGCGCCGCGAGGCCATGGCCGCATGCCCGGCCCTGACCGGCCCTGCCCCTTACCCGACACTCTCTACCTACACAACAAACCACTCAGTCTTTTATTATTACATACACTCTTAATGCTAATGAATATTGTTAATCATTTTATAATGTAATTTGATTTTGATTAAGAGACCTATAAAATGCCAATTTTGCATTGTAATTATTTCAGTAATAAATCAGCCATATTCAGTGATTATCTGGTTGTTTGTTTATTATCAGTAATTATTGATAAAATACCAAGCATTTAGTTTACACTTATTGATAATTATATAAAAAAAGTTGTATTATGAATATTAACTAAATTCTCAAGGGCATGCAATTGTCTAGTCAACATTTTATACCTCTAATATCAGCAACAAAAATGGGCACAATTGCTAGTCAAACCTATTATATGTGTAGGTTAAACTGATAAAGTGAAATATAAGTACATACTATGGAAATAGGTTAGAATTATAGCAATTTAGTGGTTGCTTACCTACCATACCCTATGTAATTTATATGGTATATGTTTTGCCTGAGGCTTTGTCCGCGTGGATGTCGGCTATCACTGCAAAAATTACTAATTGTCCTATCTTAGGAGCCAATCTTACTACATACAAAGTTTTATCAAAATATGTTTAAAGGTTTAGCTGTGAAAGTATAACAGAGATACTGACTGAGTTACATTTGCATTAAATATATTTTCCAAAAGCAATTAAAGTATTTATTTTGATATAAGCATCAATTTGTTACTACCAAATGTGCATTAGAATTAAATTATCAATTTTTATTGTATATATGGTTCACTATTTTGGTGGTAATGGCTTACACATAAAAGATAGATGACGTGATGTGGGTTTTTTTGTAAAACTATTTAAGATAAACTTTTCCACTATCTACATATATAAAATAATTTGTCCTGAATGACTGACTGATGGATCAACGCACAGCCTAATCCGCTAAGCATAGAAATCTGAAACTAGGAGGGTGTGTTAATTGAAAGATGTAGGCATACTAGGATTTTTTAAAATTCAACCTAAGGGTTGAAAAAGTATTTTAATGTTTGTATGGAAATCCATCATTTTAAAAAGTTGAGGCCTGAATTTTCATACACAAACTTCTGGTTAGAACTAAATAGACAAGGAAATAAGCATAATCTTCCCTCAAAAAGGGTAAAATAGGTGTTGGAAGTTTTATATGGAAAGTCCGTCATTTTCAAAGTTAGAAGTATAATATTTCATATACAAGCTTATGGTTAGTGATAAACAAAAATGTATTGCAAAATTTTTTGAAATCTACCCTCTGAAAGGGTTTAAATAGGGGTTGGAAGTATTATATAAGTGGTACATGAAGTGTCAATTAACCAATAGATAATTGATTGGTTAGCAAATTAAATCTTTATCAAATTACCAAAACAGATGTTTCAGTATGTTAAATTTGCATTCATAACTGTCAAACTTCTATCTTCTAGTTTAATCAGATTAGTTTTTTTTGCCACAAGTATGATCCTGTGCTCAATGTTATAGGAACATAACATTGCATATTAAATGAATTTAATAATGCCCATGTATGATAATGAAGTTACTACAGACTTTTTTTATTTGATTTAAAGGTTCCTTTACTGACATCCAAAGACTAGTTTGAGGACTTTTAAATGCACATGCACATCGCGACTAGTTCACTTACCTTAATTGTAGTTTCCAAAGAATATTATAAGATAAAAACTATCTTTGATTTGGCCCATATAAAATGTAGATAAAGTTTACAACTTGCTGTTAAGCTGACTAAATACCAATACAAATTCTTATGTACATAAATTACGTACTGTAACTTTGATTATATATTTCTATCAATTATACGTACGTTAGTAATCATATTTAAATAATTTAATTAGATAAAATATAAGTTTTACAAGGAAATAAAACTTTCTTGTTTTCTATATGACAGTCAAAGTAGTCATAGACTATACATAAAGATTAAAGGGACTTTTACATAGACAACAAACAACACAACAGTAATTGTCTTCAACCATGTCTACAGCGCCAGTATTTTTTTTACAAAACTTAAAAACAAAAATTCGGGGGGTTGCCTTACAAGTTTGACTGTTTTTATTCGGTGAAATATTTAAGCCACAACGTTATTGTACGTTTTCTAAGAATGTTTTGTTCAAAAACTGCCGCAGCATAACAGGTTTCATAATTTTGAAATACTGAGTTTGAGAGCTTTATTATTAGTATCTTGTATGTCTTATTTTTCACGGTTTATCCTCAGTAACGAGAATACCCGGGCCTTTGAAAGGCTTACGTGGGGACACAGGTCCAACACGCAGCGGCCCTGTTAAGAACTTTAATATGGGATGGGCATCTACCAGGGGCCGTTCACCCTACTCTATGGGAGATCAGATATGAACGGCCAAAGACAGCTACAAAACTATTGTGAGTTGTAGTGCTAAAACTAATTTATGCTATGATAAGGTGTATGGGTTCTTTGAACAAAATAGGAAAACTATGACACCTGCCTTTCAACATGTATAAATGCAATCAAATTGGCAGGTGGTAACTCGCCAGCTCACTAGATTGCCCCCCCAAACAACCACCACTGCAGGGAGCAAGGAGCAGCACCAGTGATTCTAGCGACCCCTTTCTAGCCAGCCAGTCACGGCAAGAAAGAGCTGGAAATCCTAGTGAGTGACTCCCTGGGGCACTCAGGCCCGTTGTGTCGCTACTCACAAATAATTTGCCAAAAGCTGCCCGGCGGATGTATGCTCCTACATAGACCTTCAGATACATATTTTATTAATGTAGATCCTAATTTCTTTGAAAATTACTGCACAAAATCTTCCGAACGAAATAGTATTTGAGTACCGACCTAATACATTCCAATGTATATATTTTGAAGTTCAGAAAAGCAAGTTCATAAGCCCTCAGTTATTGCGTCATTCTCATGATGAGGTAGTGATTTACCTCGGGGTTTATTAATATTTCCTTTATTCAATTTATAAACATATAAAATATTTTTTTAAATATACATTAAAAAAAAACATATATTTAAAAATATAAATACAGTCTCCAACCGGCATCGGAAACAGGGTTCAAGCTGCCGGTGGTTAGGGTCCCAGAGAGAGGAACCTCCTCACGATACGCGCCGTGACCAGAAGTACCGCTTTCTGGATCAAACCCTTGACCCAGATGCCTAACGAGAGCCTCTTAAGGTGTTGGTCGAGGCTCTTGGCTATTAAGCCGTTGGCTGTCACGACTATCGGGACAATGATTGCTGAGTCCACCTCCCACATGTCGACAACCTCGTGCGCTAAATCCAAATATTTTATTTGTTTTTCTTTTTCAGCCTTCTCGAGGTTCTCGTCATGGGGGATAGTGATATCAACAATCATTGCCCGGCGCTCTGATCGATCTATCACCACTATATAAGGCTTATTGGCTACAATAGTCCTGTCAGTGATGATAGATCGATCCCAGTACAATGTGACACGACCATTTTCGAGAACTGGGTCGGGAACATACCTGTAGTACGGCATCTCAGATTCCACAAGTTTGTATTTCAGAGCAAGCTGCTGGTGGATAATCCTGGCCACTTGGTTATGTCCGTGCAAGTATTCGCCGTTAGCAAGACGTGAACAACCGGAAATTATATGTCTTAAGGACTCACCTGGACAGTGACATGCCCGACATATGTCGACTGACTATCCTTTACAATATATTTCCGGTAGTTGTTCGTCATGATAACTACATCCATAATTGCACATACAAACCCTTCGGTTTCTCCGAAGAGATCACCAAAACGTAGCCAGGCCACGGACGCTAAAAATCTACATCAGGCCCATGAAGGGTCCGATAATAGCGTCCGTGTAGCTCCTTGCTTTGCCATAAATCTTTGCGATCTTTGACACTCAGTACTAAAGGTTTGTGCCAGTTCTCTTTGCCTAAGGAGAGCGGAGTGAGGCCCTTATCCACTACCACCACATCTCGATGCATCCCCACGTCAACTTGGAGGAAGTACTCCCTGAGGTTACATACCTCGCGATTATGGAGGGTCTTAGCATTCAAAAAGCCTCGACCCCACATTTTCGCGGGATATATAACCTCATTACCGAAGACCGTGGGTGGTGCATTCGATTTGCGGTCAGTAGTGTTCGGACTCTCCTATCCAAGGCGTCTAACTCAGTCTGAGTCCACTTGAGTACACCAAAGGAGTACATCAACACTGGCATGACCCAACCATTAAAGGCACGCACTTTGTTGCCCCATGACAAAAGACTTTTCAGTACTTTGTTCAGGCGGCCAAAGAAACGTGTCTGTAATGATTGTTTCATGTCAGCAACGTTGATGCCTAACGCCTCTGACATACCCAAGTACTTGTAGGTCTCCGTTGCAGAGAGTGACCTTAGGTTTATAGAATCCGAGAGCTGTATGCCCTGGGATTCCATAATCCCGCCTCGTTTTACATGCATGACTGCACATTTGTCAACAACAAATTCCATTCTGATGGAATTACTGAAACTTTCAGTGATCTTCAGTAACTTCATCAGTTGCAATTTATTAATATTATTATTATCTTATATTCAAACATAACTATATAATTGGTAAACTTATGAATGTGTTGCGTATTTTATTATGTTTTGTTACCAGTATTCTAAACACCAATTTTTATGTTAAGTTCCATGCAAACTTTCATCCCTCTATTTTAACGGATAGGAGGCAAAATGTATAGATTGTTAAATCAAATCAAATTATTCGAAAGACGGTTTTATAAAAATCATTCTAAAGAAGCTGAAATTTTAGGTGGTTTTACCAAAGACCCAAAGACCACCGATTAATAATTTTGATTGTCGACAAGGACAACACTGGGAAACTGACAGACACTAGATAGTACAGCAGACGGACATGAAATAGACCATTGTCAATGACAAAAGAATATGTAGAGGACATGAACTAAACCTCAGAGCAATAACTAAAGCATAGAGGGAGCATGAAATTTCACTATAGTTATACTCTTTTTGCTTATGACACATTAATTGTGAAAACAAGGATAGGTATATAATTATAAAGGTTGCTTAAGGCAATGCTGTCCACTTTTTTTGGCTCGGTAGTGATGTGCCGTATTTGGCATAGGTAACATCGACATGAAGTTCAAAAAAAATATTACAGATAATTTACATAGATTTAATGTACGTTATTTTCATGTCATATCACTTCAAAAGATACATATTTGTCAAGCGAATGATACATATCCAACGCATCGACATAAATTACGTAGTCCCTAAATTTACGAATAATCGGCGGATAAGCTACCGAGGTCACTCTGCTACTGAAGTATTCGCTCCGCATGCGATAATGCGTAACAAATAATTAAAATAATAAGTATTGGGCTGCATCATCTCTCGGACTTCTGAATTAACACATTGTTAATCAGAGTCGGTGAGGCCAAACGCAAGATTGTTTCACTAATGTTGCATACGTCGCCCTAAAGACGTAATAAATAGAAGGCAAAATTTAAACTTCAAGGCAGTGACCTTGGTAGCCTAGTTGGCAAAGCCACTGGCGCGTCAAGTCAGTGGTCGCAGTTTCGAGTCCTGCCTGAGGTTTAAGTTATTCTTTCTATTATTTGTATTTAATTACAAATATTCGCTCCGCATGCGATAATGCGTAACAAATAAATAAAATAATAAGATAAATTTACTATAAGTAATGATTATTTTTTTATTTAACATGAATTTTTTTATTTACAATTTCATATAAATATACAAACTTAACAATATCATATACACTTAAAACAAAACTAAATTCTTTACTAGTAAAAAACTAAAAAAAAGCGATTCATCCGCATCGCTGTCGACTGAAAGTGTACCCTAAAGAGTTCCTGCAGAGTTTCTTTGCTTTTTCTAAATCCTGTTAAAGCTTTCTCATTTTGTTTGTTACTGCTTAACAACACGACGAGCTCGAAATTGGCATTTCATTTACATCTATTTCCATAGCATGTGAAGAACCCTAAAAAAAATGAAAAAATATTATTTATTTTTATTAATTTTCTCAGATTATATAATACAAGTAATATGTTTTAAAACCAACTTTCTGATTTTCAGCTTCAGTTTGAACTTGACACGATGTTAAATGGACAGCTTGTAAATTTACTTGGCTGTCAGCATGATTAGTAGTAGGAGAATTATGTTCAACTTGTATAATTTGCAAGGGCTCACGTCCTGGATTTGGGTGTAAATTTTCATTATCATCGGTATCCTGAAAAAGTAAATGCTTAGTAAAAGGTTTTTTTATTGAATTTTGGGACACGGGACTGTGAACGTTTAAGAGGTAGGTAAAATAAAGCAAAAACCAACTACATGAGAGCACATAAAAATGTCTTTTTTACCAATAACAGGGATGATATGGCGCCTGGTTTAAGCCTTCTCCATTTATCGTTCCATGCATAGCAGTCATCCGTAAAATGTTTTGAACATATACGGCTATGCTTAGTCCAACAATTTCTGGCTCTTATAAGCACTTTAAACCAGTTCTCTCTATTATTTGGACGCATACTGTAAAAGAAACCGATATCTGCTATCATTTATTGGCATAAAATGATCGTATCGAATAGTGTCGATAAAAAGTATCTACTTCACTAGCATAACATAACCTCACAACTTAACAAATTACTTTTTTGAAAATTAATTCCCTAAAACAATATAATTTTTAATAAAGATAGTTTGAAGGGATCATTATCAATCTAATGTGTATGTTATTAGCTATCACATACAAAAATGATGCGTGATTTTATAAGAAAACTGTAAAAAAACACTTACCGATGAAGGCTTACGAATTCATTGTTATATTTCCGTGATGAATGAGATTTACACGATAACACAAAACAAGCCATGTTAACGGCTTATTTATCTGTCCTTCTGCACCTTCTTTACACAATCAAATTGCATAAATTATGCAAAAAAACAATTATTTTTAAAATAAACAATGACCAGCACAAGAACTGAATTCACGACGTAATATACGACTAAATCGAATACTTTGTACAGTTAATCGTGTACTAAGCAACAATGCGCTTTTTTAATTGGTCGTGTATAAAGAGACCAACTATGACCGTTTGACAATTTCGGAGTGTCCTTTTAGTTTTAAGCATATATTAATTCATATGTGTTGATCTCTTTTAAGTGTAAGAAATTTTCCATAAGAGAGAAGAGCTGAGATATATCGTCATTTGTATCTATTTTGTACGCTCCCTCTATGCTAGTTATTGCTCTGAGAACTAAACGATCTTTTCGTTTCCCAAAAAATAAACTAAAATGGCGTAGGCTCCACCCACTACCTAGTGCTGTCCATAATTGCTCATTCATTGAAATGCTATTCATCGTATTGATTACGAACCGATTAATCGAAACTAAATACTTTTAAATAATGATTGGGATTTTAAGAAGGGATTAAAATCAATGTATGGATCGTTTTGCAAGCCACACTCAAAATGTAATTACTTAAAAAAATCGAAATGACGATAAGTAATTTGAAATGAATAGATTATTTGAATGATGGTTTAACGAAAGACGTATTAAAGCGGGCTGTTATTCAATCGTCGTTCTAGGACATCGCAGTAAGGATTAAGTTTAGTATAAAAAGTCTGCTGTTACGAAATACGGCCGTAAAAAAAAATAAAAAAAAGTACTACTTTAGCGATCAGTTTGATTCAATTTTTTATGTTTAACACCTGATAGTTTTAGCAATAATTACTGCGTATTTTATTATATGATTAAAAGTCTTACATGTTAACCAAGCCAGAGAAAAAGATCAAATAAAACTGGAATTACAAGGAATTCAAAACTACAACGTGCGTTGATAAAATTAAACAACAGAAATCGTTATTAGTATGCATTTATTGGGAGAACAGTTTTACAAATAGGTACAATAATATTTATAATTAGTATTAAGTACAAGGTAAATTACAATAAAGTCTTCCATGCTAGAAAGGTGGGATAGAGCAAAGACCTGTCGGGTATATAATATTGGTGTAGATTACGTAAAATTTTATTTATATACAATTGCTTGTTTAAAATTTTAAATCGGTTAGTTATTTGATTTTGGTGTAATCGATGCGAAATCGATTCGTTGTGCAAATCACAACACTAAATTCAGCATGTATACAATACGTAAAAAATAAAACCAAAAATAAGGAAATGTATCGTTGGAAAGATTATGAAAAGGTAAAAATCTGTGACCTAAGAGTTTTAAACATGACTTGAGACTAGAAATTGGTATTAATATGTAAAGGAAACTTAATTACTTGTGTAGGGATATCAGAGGCACTTTTTGACGTGACAACATCTTATAAATTGGTTTGCCGGGTGACACTTCAAGAAACTGGGTAACGCTCCGCTCACGTTATGCGCTCACAATGAGAGCGAGTGAGAGGCACGCGTCCCTTCCACTCGGGCATGGTTAGCCCGCCTAAGAGCGAGAGAGACAGACATTGACATTGACAGTCGTTGTCACGTAAAACTTTCGCCCGTATACCGACTTTACAGGCAACCAACGATTTTTTTTTATTGTATTTCGAGAGCCACAGCACAGCCACTCACACAACACTTGGGCATGGTTGCCTTTATCACTATTGTCACTACACTCACACACAGCTTCAGTTAAATTTATATCACAGTAAAAAGAAAGAAGAAGAAGTCTGATAAAATAAGGTTTTCTCTTTTTACATTGGCAGAATCACATATGTTAGAAAGAAACGTGTATAATATTTTTATTTCTGTATAGAAACGTATGATATTTCTATATCTATCAATTCTTTTAGATCTTTAGGGCACGTCCTCTATTTTTCTTTAGTCATTGACCATTGTTGACAACAGGTGAACAGCTAAAAGTTGACACTTGACACTGACAGACAACTGACAAGACCATTAGAATTTATACCAGCAACAACCAGCTGTTTGAGTTCTTTGCATTTAGAGTGCGTGTATCTTAAACTTAAACATGATCATGTCAAAAGCTTTACGTTATTACTTCAATTCACGTAATAAATAAATAAACGTTTATATTTTGCGATATAAATGTGTATTTAAATAAGAAATCTATAGAAAAATGTACTTTTTGTATAACACACAAACTTGCATAGTGAGTTAAACCATCTTAGAAATGTTTTGCAATTCGACACACTGACATTTTAATTTTAATGCTTATTGAACTCACGGTCATTATGAGTAAACACTGAATCGAAATGTCAGGGTCAGTAAGCAGGACGTGTTTAAGGTTAGATTAGAGAAATAGTGGCAATGGGTTTTGTGGATATCAGTGCTGATGAATCGAGGCGGGAGGCGCTGGTGGTGGTGGCCCTATGCCTGGCGTGGTACGCCACCAGCTCGGCCAGCAACGTGGTGGGCAAGCTGGTGCTAACAGACTTCCCGTACCCGATGACGGTGACGATGGTGCAGCTGCTAGCGATCGTGCTGTTTAGCGCGCCAGCCTTCTCAATATTCCGCGTCCGGCGTCAGACAGAATTCCCGCGACGTTACTACTGGCGCACGCTTGTACCTCTGGCCTTTGCTAAGTTCCTGACTACAATCTGTTCACAAGTTTCCATTTGGAAAGTCCCCATTTCATATGCACACACAGGTTTGTTTATAATTTCATTAACAGGTATCTAAACAAAATCATTGATATGACAAAAGGTCACAAACAATATTTTTAATCTGCCCAAAAATTTTAATTTTTGGCGTAATACATATAGACCATTTACATTATGTAAATGGTTGCAATTTCCTTTTATTCTTAAATCAATCTTTTTAAAAAAGCTCTTATTTTTGCCCTTCTCCAATATTATTTGGATTTGCCATATAATATTTTTGGCTTCCATAATTTTTTTATACTAGTGACCCGCCTGGCTTCGCACAGGTATTACATCAATTAACCTATGTTACTCAAGGCTAACATTTCCTTCTAATATTGAAAAATAACTGTGATTGATCCAGTACTTTATTCATTACAAACAAAAATAAAAATCTTTCATCTTTATAATATTATTATTAGTATAAATTATTAATTTAGCTTGTAAGCATAAAACATTTATGCAAATACTGCCAGCATAATAATGTTACTGCAAGGCAGGTCTGTAGTAGTACAGCTCGAATCTAGAATTTATTGTTTGAATAATAGTATCAATTAAATAATAAATCTGAAAGAACCATACAAAGTTTATTAATTAATTTTGGTTTAGGTTCAGTATACTGAAGTTATGAGTATACAGGCAGAATTCATTTTTTATATTGCTATCTTTATATCTGCCTAGAATGTTTCAATGTACTAAAATATTGTATGCTTTATTCCATGTGATGTGGACTGTTTCCTTTTTTGCAATGGTAAATAGACCATAATCCCAACCATAACAAATATGAATGGTGCCGGCAGTGAAGGCGACGACTCCGCTGTGGACGGCGGGGCTGGCATGGCTGCTGTTCGGCGAGCGCCAGCCGCGCGGCGTGCAGCTGGCGCTGGTGGTGATCGCGCTGGGCGTGGGCGTGGCGTCGGCCACCGAGCTGCAGTTCGACGCGCTGGGGCTGGGCGCGGCGCTGGCGGCGGCGGCGCTGCTGAGCCTGCAGCACCTGTACTCCAAGCGCGTGATGCGCGACACGGGCGTGCACCACCTGCGCCTGCTGCAGGCGCTGGGCCGCCTGGCGCTGCTGCTGCTGCTGCCGGCGTGGGCGTGCGCCGACGGCGGCGCGCTGCTGGCGGGCGCGGCGCCGGGCGCGGGCTGGGCGCGCGGCGGCTGGCTGCTGGCGGCGGACGGCGCGCTGGCGTGGCTGCAGGCCGTGGCGGCCTTCAGCGTGCTGTCGCGCGTGTCGCCGCTGGCCTACGCCGTGGCGTCGGCGGCCAAGCGCGCGGCCGTGGTGGG
Source organism: Diachrysia chrysitis (assembly GCA_932294365.1). Classification (NCBI taxonomy): domain Eukaryota; kingdom Metazoa; phylum Arthropoda; class Insecta; order Lepidoptera; family Noctuidae; genus Diachrysia; species Diachrysia chrysitis. The sequence continues at coordinate 115,635 of OW028645.1, forward strand.
CGCGTCGCTGCTGCTGCTGCGCAACCCGGCGCCGCCGCTCAACCTGGCCGGCATGGCGCTGGCCGCGCTGGGCGTGCTGGCCTACAACCGCGCCAAGCTGCAGGCGCGCCGGCGCGAGCCCCGCCTGCTGCCCGTCTGACCCGCGCCCCCGTCTCGCCCCCCGGGCCCGTACAATCCAATATCTTTTTACAATCTGTGTTTTAAATCTTTTTCGTATCAACGTCATTTTATTTCAATGGTTAAATATCTACAAAATCAGCGGATATTTAGTGCAAATTAAAAAAACATGTTTTGTGCACTAAATATAAAATAATTGTAATAAAAAAATATGAAAAATTGGCTGCAGCTGCCAAAAACGAACTACCTAAAAAGTTAGAAAACAAGTTGCAAGTATTTGTTAATTGTCGTCGCAGTCGAAAAACTTCTTAGATTAAAGTGTGATCGGTTCCCCAACTGCAACGACAGTTAAAAAACAGCCGGAGCAGTGTCAAGGCAACAAGCTGAAACAATACTATTAATTTGTTTCTTAAGTGCGAAAGGATGATGACACTTGTGGTACTCATACTTAGATTATTTATAATCTAAGTACTCATACATAGTATGTAATATTTGAGAGTTGTCCATTCATGCTCTTGAAATCCATAGCTGGGCACCGTTAATCAAATAACTTCGTTAATCCCTCACCAAAAAAAGTTAACTTCGATTAAAGTTAAAGCGTTACATTTCAGAAGATTAAACGCAAGTTGACGTTAATCGTAAATTCTAACGACGATTTCCATCTCATATGAATCAAAAGAATGAATCTAATGAAGTCTCTATATGGATTTATGAAATATTATCATATCAGAATCAGTTTATTACTCATCCGTGAACCCTTGAAGTATCAGTACCTAATCTTTTATAGGAATAAATCTGTCGGACTCCTAGCCCTGTGTTCTGTGCGGCGGCGGCGCGGCGCAGTATCTTGTTAGTAAATGGGAAGTACTAGATTACCGATTAACGCACTTTGGAAAATTTAACGGAAGTTAACAAGTCCGTTACCATTTTTTAAAGTTAACTTAAAAGTAATCCATTATATAATGCCTAGTAACGTTGAAATCCACATTGACTCTCTTGTGTGCATAGTCAATAGGTCCAACTGATCTAAATCGGTGGATCCTGTTATGGCTATGTAACGTGCAATAGATAGTATAAATAAACTAGCAGTATTGTAAAAAAATACGGCCTAGCCGGTTTATTTTAATAGGTAATTATTTTGAAATTTCTTAATAAATATAAATAAATATTTTGTTTTGCAATTATCCTCTTTAATTATAATTCCTGTACCTACTAACAATAACGCACAACAAAGTTTTGCACGCGAGCATTAACTTGTACCCAGCGGCATTGTTTAGGGGTGACTCTTAAATAAATTTCGATTCTAATAAAATGCTAATTCAAAATTGTGATTTATTTAGCAAGGGCCGGATTCAACATGTCTCGTTGGTGACGGGATGTAAATAATAGTATCGGCTGCATCACCTAGCTGATGCTTAGCTCCTCCGGAACTGGCTCATTGCTATAGTCTTAATGATAGGTTATAGATAAGTGATGATCCAGGTCTTGTTAGGTAAAAGGGACCTATCATTACTAATCATGAGGCTATAACTCAAACTAAAAAATGCGGACGAAGTCCGAAGTCGCAGGGGACAGCGAATAAATAATATATTTTCTTTTTTTATAAGTATTTTATAATTACTAAGGAATTAAATCCTTTTGTCGCGGGGGGTTGTACAATCCAAGTCGTGGCGTTCATTACTGCATGTATTGCATAAGTGGATCACAAATTATTGTTTCATGCGGGTATGAACGCGCAGCACGTCGCGCGCACAGTAGTAATTGGCGGCGGTGGTAAAAATGCACATTTAGTATCGGCTAACGTCCTTGACAAACTACGTTGTAGTCGATTTTGGTTCGTCTTCGATGTTAGACGATACGAAATTTGTGTTCTCAGTGTTTTTTATACAGCGATTATAGTATTTCTTGACAGCCGCCATAGCAAAAAAAACATGCGTGCGTACAAAGTACACATGTCAGAAGTGAAACTTCTTTGTCACAACACGTGTTTTTTGTCAATATTAGAAATTATTAATTAAGTTTTGTTTTTGAATTCAAAATTTAGAAAAGCGAATTTATGAAATATTTTTATTTTATGGTAAATGATTTATTAAATTATCAAATGACGAGTGGCAAGTTGAAATACCACATGTTATTTGTAAATATTAAAACTACCTAACCTTCAAACCAATTATCATAAAAAATTGTAAATAAACAAAAAGATAACAGATATATTACTTACTTCGAATAATTGCTTGATACAGGACAACTTACAAATTTATTCACAAAGTTTTTTCACAAAGTTTTTCACAAAGTTTTTATTTATAAAATTCACTTACTGTTTATTCACTGTAGAAGTGCCTAATGATATTGTAAATATTACGCTATGCGACAGAAATGCCATCTAAAGTTCTAATAATTAACTAGTACCCGAATACACAACCAATAGGGCGTGTATTCTTTCTCGATATCCCGTATTCTCTCTCTCTCTTGTTCAATCTTTCTCACTATAGCTCTCTCCCACCTCACACTCCATAGCACTATGCGTGATACGACGTTCGCTCTGTCTCACTTTTTCTCTCAATCTTTCTCACTCGCTTGCTCCCTACTCTCACTCCACGGCTAGTTGCTCATGCTACGTTCGCCCTGTCTTACTCTCTCTCAATCGGTCTCGATCACTCTCTCTCTCTTTTCCGACACTTCCGTTGCATACCGGCGTGACGTTTCATCTGTAAAAATTTTACCCTCATGCGCCTAAAGAAGTTTCACTTCAATAACGCTACTGTGCCCTTATTCTCCAATTTAATTTTAATTCTAAAATACAATGCTAATGCAAAATTGATATTAGTTTAGCAGGGAAGAGATTCATTTATCTTTAAAAAAGTGCTATCAATGGGAGGAACTGATTGTAATCTTAACATCAAGAGTACTTTTTTGCAATGTGTTGTTTGTGTGCCTGCTAAATTAATAATAATTTCGTATTGGCATTGTATTAGAATTAAAATTAAATTGGAGAGTAAGGGCACTGGTCTGCTGGAAGAACTTTCAGTACCTTTGTACCTATATTTTCTTTTTTTCTTAGGTTCCTTTAATTGTGTATATAAAAATAAAATACGTAATAAATATATAATTTATTTACATTAAACTATCAATTCATAATCTCACACATTACATGCCAGCAAGTATAAAAAGTCTTAGTGTCATCATCCGCGTGTACGATACTTTCACTCAACATTCATTCAGCCGGCGGCGGCGGGGAATGTGCTGCGGAACCGCCTACAGCTCGTCATGGTCCTCGGCCTGCAGCTCGTCGGCGTCGGCTTCGGCCTCAGCCTCGGCGTCAGCTTCGTCGGCTTCGTCAGCCTCGTCGTCGTCCTCGGGCACGGCGTCGGCGGGCACGCCCAGCGTCTGCTGCAGCATGCTCTCCACGGCCTCGGCGAACTCCACGGCCTGCCCCTCCTGCAGCATGTAGCCGGACCTGCGCACGGCGCGGGTTAGTGCTGTGTGTCGGGGCGTGTGTGCGTGTGTGTGCGCGGGACGTACCGGATGGCGGCGGTGCAGTAGAGCGTGTGTGTGTGTGTGTGTGCGGGACGTACCGGATGGCGGCGGTGCGGTAGAGCGTGTGTGTGTGTGCGGGACGTACCGGATGGCGGCGGTGCGGTAGAGCGTGTGTGTGTGTGCGGGACGTACCGGATGGCGGCGGTGCGGTAGAGCGTGTGTGTGTGTGCGGGACGTACCGGATGGCGGCGGTGCGGTAGAGCGTGTGTGTGTGTGTGCGGGACGTACCGGATGGCGGCGGTGCGGTAGAGCGTGTGTGTGTGTGCGGGACGTACCGGATGGCGGCGGTGCGGTAGAGCGTGTGTGTGTGTGCGGGACGTACCGGATGGCGGCGGTGCGGTAGAGCGTGTGTGTGTGTGCGGGACGTACCGGATGGCGGCGGTGCGGTAGAGCGTGTGTGTGTGTGCGGGACGTACCGGATGGCGGCGGTGCGGTAGAGCGTGTGTGTGTGTGCGGGACGTACCGGATGGCGGCGGTGCGGTAGAGCGTGTGTGTGTGTGCGGGACGTACCGGATGGCGGCGGTGCGGTAGAGCGTGTGTGTGTGTGCGGGACGTACCGGATGGCGGCGGTGCGGTAGAGCGTGTGTGTGTGTGCGGGACGTACCGGATGGCGGCGGTGCGGTAGAGCGTGTGTGTGTGTGCGGGACGTACCGGATGGCGGCGGTGCGGTAGAGCGTGTGTGTGTGTGCGGGACGTACCGGATGGCGGCGGTGCGGTAGAGCGTGTGTGTGTGTGCGGGACGTACCGGATGGCGGCGGTGCGGTAGAGCGTGTGTGTGTGTGCGGGACGTACCGGATGGCGGCGGTGCGGTAGAGCGTGTGTGTGTGTGCGGGACGTACCGGATGGCGGCGGTGCGGTAGAGCGTGTGTGTGTGTGCGGGACGTACCGGATGGCGGCGGTGCGGTAGAGCGTGTGTGTGTGTGCGGGACGTACCGGATGGCGGCGGTGCGGTAGAGCGTGTGTGTGTGTGCGGGACGTACCGGATGGCGGCGGTGCGGTAGAGCGTGTCGGCGGCACGCAGCGTGTCGGCGTGCTCGGGCTCGTCCTGCACGCGGCGCAGCAGCTCGCGGATGAGCGGGTGGCGCGGGTTGATCTCCAGCATCTTCTTCTGCGTCAGGTGGTGCTTGCGCTGCGCGTCGTCGGCCTGCAACAGAGGAGCGGTGAGCGGCGGGCGCGGGCGGGCCGGGGTTGGGCCGGCGGGCCGCGGTTGGGCCGGCGGGCCGCGGTTGGGCCGGCGGGCCGCGGTTGGGCCGGCGGGCGGGGTTGGGCCGGCGGGCCGCGGTTGGGCCGGCGGCGGGTTACCTTCTGGTGCGCGTTGGACAGGGCGAGGCGCTCCATGTTGCCGGTCCAGCCGAAGGCGGTGGCGGCGAGCGCGGCGGGCGAGCGCTGCAGACGCCGCGACACGGTGCAACGCGTCACCCAGTTGGACAGCTTGTTGCCGAGCCACGTCGTCAGCGGCTCGAACTGCTTCTTGTACGTCTCTAGTCTCTCCTTTTGCTGTTCGTCTGCGTAAAATACCGCACGTTATATAAATTACGCAACGATTGCATCGGGTGGCATCGGCCAGATTGGTGCAGTGGACCTCGCAGTAGACGGGACTACTCGTACCGCACTTCATCTGCTTCACCTCCTCAAGTATATCAAAGTTGTCTGTTCACCGCGCCTTAATGATTATGGTGAAATTAGTACTTACTCTCATCCAGGTCGAAGATTTCTTTAGCGATGTTTTGGAACTTCTTGCCGTCGTACTCGGGCAGCGAGGACAGGCAGTACTCGTCCACGGCCTCAGTCAGGTACAGCACCTCGTAGCCGCGCTTCACCAGGCGCTCGGCGAACGGCGACTTCTCCACCTGCGCACAGCTACGTGAGACGCGAGCCCGCTCGGCTGGGCTCGGCCCGGCTCGGCTGGGCTCGGCTGGGCTCGGCCCGGCTCGGCTGGGCTCGGCCGGCTCGGCTTACCTCGGCGCGGCTGGAGCCGGCGATGTAGTAGATGTGGTTCTGGGCGGGCCGCATGCGCTCCACGTAGTCGGCCAGGAACGTCATCTTGTCGGAGCGCGACGAGTGGAACCGCAGCAGCTTGGCGAGGCGGGAGCGGTTGCTGGGGTCCTCGATTACGCCCAACTTGATGCTGGAAATACCTCGCGCTTAGTGCTCGTCACAACATCGATAATTATGTGCAATGGATACCCATTACCAACAAAACTATGGATAATATAAATATTTAACAATAAGAAGAATTGGTTAATAGGAAGAATATGTAGAAAAAAAAGACTTGTATACTCACTTGGTGGAATATTCTTTCCAAAAACCATCATACTCAGCATCTGGAATCTTCTTGAGCATATCAAGCACTTTGCGAACCAGCTTTTTTTTGATGATCTTGATAAGCTTGTGCTGTTGCAGTGTTTCTCGACTGACGTTCAGCGGAAGGTCATCGCTGTCCACGATGCCCTGCGCGGGTAATTAAACACATGAGGCTTGCAAAATTCTACACTATATAATATCTTCTATATCTTGGGACATCTCACACACGGTCATCTGATCCCAAACTAGGCAGAGCCTGTGCTATGGCAACCAGACAACTGATAAACATACTTATATATTTCTAAATACATACATATTATAGATAAATAACACCCAGACACAGAACAAATGATCGTGCTCATCACACAAAGATTCGACTAAACCTACAAGGGATACTATACCTGTATAAATGCGAGGTAGTTAGGCATCAAGTCGTTAAACTCGTCAGTGATGAACACGCGGCGTACGTAGAGCTTGATGTGGTCGGTCTTGGTGCCGTAGCGGTTGAAGCTGTCGGTGGGTTGCACGCGCGGGACGAACAGCAACGCGCGGAACGTCACCTCGCCCTCCGCCACGAAGTGCGCCCTGCACAGGCAGGCGGGACATCAGTGCCGAATATACACACTCTCCCTCTCACACACACACGCAGAGTGCAACCTCGCCCTCCGCCACGAAGTGCGCCCTGCACAGGCAGGCGGGACATCAGTGCCGAATATACACACTCTCCCTCTCACACACACACGCAGAGTGCAACCTCGCCCTCCGCCACGAAGTGCGCCCTGCACAGGCAGGCGGGACATCAGTGCCGAATATACACACTCTCCCTCTCACACACACACGCAGAGTGCAACCTCGCCCTCCGCCACGAAGTGCGCCCTGCACAGGCAGGCGGGACATCAGTGCCGAATATACACACTCTCCCTCTCACACACACACGCAGAGTGCAACCTCGCCCTCCGCCACGAAGTGCGCCCTGCACAGGCAGGCGGGACATCAGTGCCGAATATACACACTCTCCCTCTCACACACACACGCAGAGTGCAACCTCGCCCTCCGCCACGAAGTGCGCCCTGCACAGGCAGGCGGGACATCAGTGCCGAATATACACACTCTCCCTCTCACACACACACGCAGAGTGCAACCTCGCCCTCCGCCACGAAGTGCGCCCTGCACAGGCAGGCGGGACATCAGTGCCGAATATACACACTCTCCCTCTCACACACACACGCAGAGTGCAACCTCGCCCTCCGCCACGAAGTGCGCCCTGCACAGGCAGGCGGGACATCAGTGCCGAATATACACACTCTCCCTCTCACACACACACGCAGAGTGCAACCTCGCCCTCCGCCACGAAGTGCGCCCTGCACAGGCAGGCGGGACATCAGTGCCGAATATACACACTCTCCCTCTCACACACACACGCAGAGTGCAACCTCGCCCTCCGCCACGAAGTGCGCCCTGCACAGGCAGGCGGGACATCAGTGCCGAATATACACACTCTCCCTCTCACACACACACGCAGAGTGCAACCTCGCCCTCCGCAAGAAAGTGCGCCCTGCACAGGCAGGCGAGAATACTTAATCTCCTTCTAAAACACAAGCGGACACTTACTTGGCCAGAGGCGGCGAGCTGTCCTTCGTGAGACTCTTGTAGAACGACGTGTACTCGTCATCGTTGACTTCATTAGGTTTACGAGTCCAAATAGGCTTGTTATCATTCATCAGTTCCCAATCCCAAACGGTCTTTTCGGTTTTCTTCGTCTCACTTTTGTCCTCGGCATCCTCCACCTTTGAGCATACAATATAACGTTATTTATGTATACAATTAAGATTTCTAAATAAATTAATAAAGCTTGCAGCAGACCTGCGCGTCGTCATCGGCGTCTGGGGAGTCCTCCGCGGCGCTTTCCTCCACGGTCTCGGTACGCGAGGCCCACAGGTAGATAGGGAAGTTGATAAACTGCGAGTACTTCTGCACGAGGTTGCGGATGGTGTCAGGCTGCAAGTAATCCGCCGCCTCCTCCTTCACGTGCAGCCTGCGGGCAGAGGCGGGTTAATGGAGGTCGTGTGTGGGCGTGAGGTGTGGTGTCGTGGGTGCGTATGTACTCACGTGATGTGCGTGCCGCGACGCAACGTGTCGCCGCGCGGGTCCTCGGCCACGCTGAAAGCGTTCGCGTCGGACTCCCATACGTGCTGTTTGTCTGCGTTATTCTTGGACACCACCGTCACCTTGTCGGCCACCAGGAAGGCAGAGTAGAAGCCCACTCCGAACTGACCGATCATGTCGTTCATCTCTTGAGCGCCACTCTAGGGACAGACCATTTCACTCATTAATATTGACACCCTGCACTTTATTTATATTTTTACTTTTTCTCTTATTAATAGGTTTTGGCGCACCTTTTCGACGTCCTGCATCTTTGAGAGAAACTCGGCGGTGCCGGACTTGGCGATTGTTCCGAGGTTATTGACGAGCTCGTGGCGTGACATGCCGATACCGGAGTCAATGATATGAAGCAGCCTTTTCTCAGGCTCGGCCTTGATGCGGATGCTGAGGTCGGCGTTAGCGTTGAGCACGTCGCGGTCCGTGAGCGACAGCAGACGGATCTTGTCCAGCGCGTCCGAACCGTTCGAGATCAGCTCCCGCAGGAATATCTAAACAGAGAGTGGTAAACAATTACGTCCGGTTCGACACAAAGCGAGGTCAACGGTGCTCACACACGGCTGAAGGCGCTAGTCACCTCTTTGTTCCTGTAAAGAGAGTTGATGATCAGCTTCATCATGCGGTTAACTTCAGTTTGGAAAGTGTAGTTCTGTGCGCGCTCTTTGATTTCACGCATTTGCGCAACGCTCAATTCGTCCGGCGAAATTGCCTCTTCTTCTCGAAGTACCGCCTCTGCATCTGTAGACAAATTTGTAAACTTCAATAAAGTGTAAGTTTATTATACCTAAGGCTAGTTTCTGTTTGTTTACGCGTTAGTCTCCGAAACTACAAGTCGGATTTTAATTTTTATTTTCATTTATTAGCGCTATGAGTACATCAATTTCTCCGTCCTATGGGCCAGTGTAGTGATGTCTAAAACTGTCCTTCCATATGGGCAAAGAGCCTGTGACGTTCTGACCTGAGGCATTTCATAAAGGCTGAAATTTGCCCTGTGTATAGTTATATTATAGGTAAGAACGATCCTATAATATGAAGTTTGGATCACGTTGGTTTTGGCAGTTATAAGGCAGCAAAGGTGCATAAAATTTTACCGAATTTTCGTCTTCAATAACGTTCAGTTATGATATACTTTATTTAGGATAGAACTAGAGATCACACCGTTCAGATGGCAGACACCTAGGTTGATTCCATTGCCCTGGCAGACGGCCCAAGCCATAAGAAATTTTGGGTATCTTTTCGTCATTGTTTTTAATTCTGAATTTTACATAGGTTGTTTAGGAAACTATAAAAAGATGTTTCCCCATGGGCAGACCATTGGGATGGTTCCTACACCTTGGCAGACACAGCTGAAATAGGCATGTTTCCTATTTTTTTTTAATGTCCTTCTTGTAGATTAATGAATTTTTATGGACACGTATTTTTCTTTTTTCCTGCAAACAAAAAATGATCAAAATACAGAGAACGGAAATTACGCGTGACGTCACTCCTCGCTACGATTTTTAGCGAGGCGTGGCGTCATAAGCCCCCACTCCGAAACTTTAAAGCGGTGTATCTTTGTATTTTTTTGATAAAAGAAAAAATACGTGTCTAATATTTTTTTATTATCTAACTGACGGACTAAATAGATTTTATCTTTTCATACCCAGGAAACATCCCTATTGCGCCCGCGAGGTGTATATTTGTTTGGTTTGTAAAAAGAAGTGATGATTTTGAATATTGTGCAGGGATTTATATGCAATTCATACAATTATGGTGTGATAATTGGTTTGTGATCTGCGATGGATATATTCAGGATGAATTATTTCAATGCCACCATTAGGGAAAGTACTCTAAATAAAACGAAATATTATCTTATTACCGTGACTATAGCGTTACGGAACGCGCCGTCAAGGGTTGGAACTATCAAAAATGTCTGGCTAATGAGGAAACATCTTCTAATTATTACCGAAATATTATATATAAAATTCAGGCAATATATATTAACACAAGTATTATTATAATTTCATGAACATTAAGGGTGTCGTGTCTGGCAAGGGGTTACCACCATGTTAGGTGTCTGGCACTAAATGACGTGATTTTGAATAATATTCTGAAGGTAACAAATATTATATATAAAATTCAGGTGTTATACTATAACGCAAGTATTATTATAATTTCATGAACATTAAGGGTGTCGTGTCTGGCAAGGGGTTACCACCATGTTAGGTGTCTGGAAATAAATGACGTGAAGGTAATACCAACAAATCTGTATCTATTTTTTCAATTTCTGTGTCTATTTTTTCTTTGTCATCTTTATTTTTAATATTTGGTCAGTAATCCACAGCTCAATAAAGATAAAAAATCAGGTCTCTTATTTAGTTTAGTAAACAAATAAAGAAAAAAATTCATACATAGGTTCTTTTTTTGGAAGAGGTCTACCTAACGCAGTGAGTCATAGCGCAGGATTTGACTGCTTCACGGGACTTCAGCATACATACAGGTAACGATATATTAAGTGCCTAGCAACCATGGGCATCGATTCAACGGGTGATAGATGGGCTTCACTAGGCTAGGTAGCGTGTAGCCGGCTACCATGGCGGAGGACAGCGAAAACTCTCACATGGCGGCGGCAGGGCAAGGCGCGGGCGAGGCCGCAGACGCCGAACCCGGCCGCGTCCTGCACGCGCGCTCGTTTAAGCTTCGTTTTGCGGCACAGCGCGAGCAAGGACGATCCTACGTATCTCTAGTCAAACCACTCGGTCTGCGTAAGTTAATATTATTTTTTGGCTGTATTTGATTTTTTTAAACCATTGAAACTATTTAAACAATTTCCAGCTGCCACGGTGACCGGCAAGTTCTACAGCCAGGAGCGAGTCAGTATCGGCGACGAAGAAGGTACGCGGCATGCACTGCAGCGCATCGAAGACATGTTCCGACGAGGCCCGCGCGAGCTGCACGCCGAGCCGGTCACCAGCTCACAAGTGTAAATAAAACGTTTATTATCATGCAAGGGAGACAATGCATTTGAAACAGCCTGAGTATAGTGTAGGCCGTGCAGGTACGGCTGGTGGGCGCGGGCGGGCGACCGCAGCGACCGCAGCGACCGCCGCCTGCAGCACCACATCCGCGACTCCGCCTGGCTCAAGGCGCGCCTGAGCGTGCTCGCCGCCGACGAGAGGCTCAAACAACGATAGTCGCACTAACTTTGAAGAAACTTACAATGTAAGTTTATTGTATAATCACTAATAATAAATAAAATATTTCTTTAAAATAATTAAGTGCACTTGTTTCCAGCCGGCATCATAAGTCAACTTACTAGTTATCCCAAGAAACAAGCTACTTTGAAACAATGATCTTATGTCAAAACAATGTCTTGACTCACTTAATTAATTTCAGATTGAGGTGATATTGGAAAAACAGCATATTGCTAATTAATATTAGTAAACATTATGTGTGCAGAATAAAGACTTAAATAAAATGTCTTTGTAATAATTCAGGCAAGAAGATTAAAATCAGATAAGCTTAATTAAATGAGGTTAGTATTTAGAGGAAAAAAACCCAAACAGATAATAAATACCAGCTCAGTATTCAATGAATATTAATCTACCTTTGATAAGATAAACAAAAATATATCAATACACATTAATATGATATGGACACCTAATTTAGCAAGTTTAAGGAAAGCCTGATCAACATTTTATAATCATATAAGTTTGCATCTTCTACAAACTATATACATTTACTTGGTTCCCTCAAGACCTTAAGTACCCTAAATTTAATTAACAAAAGGAATCTATTTAGCATGGTCCGATATTACTGAACAAGTAATATTGTAATCTAGTGTAATTCGACTCGCGACACCGCCACCGCCACATCAGCTCATGATTAGGGACTCCTATTGAGTCTGAAACCAGTTGAGCAATCCCGAGAAGTTGCGTGAGTGTTTACTCACGGTGTTTAACACTCAGACTGTTATACTCCTAAATAATTATGACTACTCACAACACTTATTACACAACTTGTATAATAAATAATGTGTAATTACATTATTTATTTATGTACTACCAACTCAGAAGACAGAAAATATAATGACTAGGTTAAAAGACACTGTTAAACATACTTTATAACCATTAAAAAAGCAAGTTCTCAATTCTTTGTGGGATCTGGTTTTTTTTTTATGTTTGTGATTACAAAGAAAGCTGAATCAATTTGAATTGTTTATTTGTTTTAAAGGGTATAGGTACTTCCCACATGGTCCCATGGTCATCAGGTTGGTTAAATATTATGATGGGTTCCCAGGGAAATTGAGAGCAACACCCTATTTTAATTGGCATATATTTGCTATAGTTTTTTACATTCAAAACATGTAAACTATCATTCTATCTGGCACCTGAGTTCCTTCACTATAAACTCCAATTGCATTTTGAGAGCAAGCAAAAAGTTTTATCACATTATTCACAGCTATTTGATTAAATACGAGACTACTAATAATATTTCTATTGGGACTTTTTCAAGCTTTTAGTCAGTTTTTTAGATTTGTGTAATCAATTATGTATGAAAAACTTATGACTCTCAATGGCCAAAGAAAAAAAAAAAGAGTCAATTTCACAATGTCATTTTTCTGGGTTCCACTACCTACACTTATTTCCTTAATCTAGCTGGCTTGGGTTTGAAACAGTCAGCTGTGGTCACACCGCCCTACAGCTAATGCAATTGTTATTGACAATGTAAGGCAAGTATACAACAGAGTGTTGGTTTTTCCTATCTGCTATCAGTGGTATTAAATATTGTGTAAACTAGAACTGACCAGTCCGCGAGCCCTCACGCGACGCGCCCAGGTCCGCGTCCACCGTCACCTCCTCAGCGGTGCCGACGCCGACGCCCTCCTCCTGTGCATGCGACCATCCTAAAACCAAAACACATTTATTGCATTACTGACACATGTATATGTATTGATAACAGAAATTAATAAGAAGCCGCATGAGAAGCAACGTGACATAAATTTATATTCACGAACATAGTTCTTTGTTAGTATGAATGTGTCAAGCACCTGCTTATCTGTTTTCGAAGTTAAAATAAAACACTAAAATAATGTATTTCATCATATAGAGATCCAGCATTTATTAGTAATAAAATACATGGCTAAAATAAGTGCCGATGCGCTTCGTAGACAACTCACCTGAAAGTAACAGGATGCCGACAGCTAGCAAAATAAAATGCTTCATTGTGGGATTCCCTATACCTAAAACGTATTTATTGGCGTCCTCCTTGTATACCCGTTTCACATAAAAGAATACATTAAATGAATACGAAGTTTAGAAATCCACGTTTGTACCGTACACAACTTCAAACTTAAAAGTGCAGATCGAGTCAATGAAACATTTGTTACATTTGACGTTTCATTCTACTGTAGCTGCCTCTCATTGGTGCGATAGAGAATAATGAAAACTTGGACAAATCGCAGCTTCACACGCCATTGAATCGGCAAATAGTAGATAACGAAATACAAATGTCGCTTTTTCATTGGTCTATCATGTTGCTGCTCTTTGTACGAGATGAATTTACCTCTTTACCTCGAATATATATACGTCATTTGCCAACAACATCATCGTGCTGCTTAATTTTTTTATCCGGAAAAGGCCATAGACCATACCGCCTAGTCTTCAGTTTTATATTTTGTACATATTATAATCCAATGGTTTTCGTAGAATAGACTTTGCTGAAGAACTTACATTATTCAGCAAAGTCCAATTATATAATATTTTTAGTATGTAAGATCAAGGTAAAAATATTCTTCAATAACATCGTCTTGCCTTATTGAACCATCTCACCACATTTTTAAACAAACATTGGTCTGACTTTGGCCTTTAAGTTTTGACGTGACAACGTCTTATAAATTGGTTTGCCGGGTGACACTTCAAGAAACTGGGTAACGCTCCGCTCACGTTATGCGCTCACAATGAGAGCGAGTGAGAGGCACGCGTCGCATGGTTAGCCCGCCTAAGAGCGAGAGAGACAGACATTGACATTGACAGTCGTTGTCACGTAAAACTTTCGCCCGTATACCGACTTTACAGGCAACCAATTTTTTTCTTGTAATAGGTCTACTACAGATGTAATTGTATTAATTTTAGGTTTCATAATGTTTCTCCCTAAGTTATGATTTTAAGCGTCTGGGTATCCCGCGAAATTCAAATTTTCTCATCATTTACCTCATATTTATTTTTATCGCACACATGCTTTTTAAAAATCTAGCCAATCGCCTCGTTGACACTTCGCGCAACCCAAGGGCTGGCTTTTACCTTGGACCAATGACTAAAGAAAAATAGAGGACGTGCCCTAAAGATCTAACAGAATTGATAGATATAGAAATATCATACGTTTCTATACAGAAATAAAAATATTATACATGTTTCTTTCTAACATATGTGATTATGCCAATGTAAAAAGAGAAAACCTTTTTTTTTCAGACTTCAATAATTGCAATTTTAAACTATGACGTCACGGTAGCCCCGCCCATCGGCCGGGTCGCCATTTTAGTTTTCAATACTCTGAGAGTACAAGAAGTGTCATTTAGCGTTACTGAGCGACTTTTATTACATTTTTTTCGTTTTTCAAAGCATGTATTGTGATGTAAATTTAACTGAAGCTGTGTGTGACAATTGTGATAAAGGCAAACAAGTATTGTGTGAGAGGCTGTGGCTCTCCAAATACAATAAAAAAAGTGCCTCTAATATCCCTACACAAGTAATTAAGTTTCCTTTACACATTTATACCAATTTCTGGTCTCAAATCATGTTTAATACTTTTCGGTCACAGATTTTTACCTTTTCATAATCTTTCGAACGATATATTTCCTTATTTTTGGTTTTATTTATTACGTATTGTTTACATGCTGAATTTAGTGTTGTGATTTGCACAACGAATCGATTTTGCATCGATTAAACCAAAATCAAATTTACCATTTCGATTGAAAATTTTAAACAAGCAATCGTATATAAATAAAATTCTACGTAATCTACACCAATATTATATACCCTACAGGTCTTTGCTCTATCCCACCTTTCTAGCATGGAAGATTTTATTGTAATTTACCTTCTACTTAATACTAATTATAAATATTATTGTACCTATTTGTTTGAAATAAAACTGTTCTCCCAATAAATGCATACTAATATCGATTTCTGTTGTTTTATTTTATCAACGTACGCTGTAGTTTTGAATTCCTTGTAATTCCAGTTTTATTTGATCTTTTTCTCTGGCTTGGTTAACATGTAAGACTTTTAATCAAATAACAAAATAAGCATCATTTAATAATATATACTATACTATCAGGTGTTAAATATAAGAAAACTAAAAATTTAATCAATCTGATCGCTAAAGTTGTAATTTTTTTTTTGTTACGGCCAGATTCCGTAACTTCAGACTTTTTGTACTAAACTTAATCCTTACTGCGATGTCCTAGAACGACGATCGAATAACAACCTGTTTAATACGTCTTTTATTAAACCATCACTATTCATTTCAAATTACTTATCCTCATTTCGATTTTTGTAAGTAATTACATTTTGAGTATGGCATTTTGAGTATGGCTTGCAAAACGAGCCATAGATTGATTTTAATCTTTTCTTAAAATCCCAATCATTATTTAAAAGTATTTAGTTTCGATTAATCGGTTTGTTATCAATACGATGAATAGCATTTCAATGAATGAGCTATTATGGACAGCACTAGGTAGTGGGTGGAGCCTACGCCATTTTAGTTTATTTTTTGGCACACGAAAATATCGTTTAGTTCATGCCCTCTAATATTCTATTGTCATTGCCTTGGACAGAGGATAAGCATTGCTATACAACCTGGCTTTGCCACCAGCCTTTTGGGAACACTCCCAGAGGACAGCGATGTGGACGAATTTTTTGATGGCATATTTTAAGTTTATCTTTAATTAGATAAGTTTATTTTATTATTCCTTTTGTGTATGTATATACAGTTAAGTTTATTTGAAATAAATAAATTTTGTGAGATATTCCTACACGTACAGGTTTTAATCAAGCGCGAGTTTTATGACGTTGGACGACCATTGGACTTTCATCATCATCATCGTCAGCCTATCTTCGTCCACTTTTGGACATAAGCTTAGCCTCTCCTATGGCACGCCACTGAGCTCCTTTAGCTCTTCGTCTCCAACCACTGCCAGCCACGACTTTGCGGATGTCATTGGACTTTGTCTTTGTCCAATGGCAACAGTAACTAACACTGTCACACTGACAAGTGACAACTGCAAAAGGAAGATTCTTGTTTGTCATCTTTTCATTGTTAATTATTTATTGTCATGTGTCAAAAAAATGTGATAAATTGGATTTGTTTGTTAGTTGAATCATAAAAATCAAGACCAACGAAAAAGTATAACAATTTTTGATCTGTTTAATTTTTTTTGATAAACATTAAAAAAATGGAGCCGGGTACTTCGCCAAGAGTCACAAGTTCTAGAAAACGGGTTACATACAAACCCAGCTCATGGAGCGTTCATCGATTTGAAATATGGAGTGGCGAGTTAGTTTGCCGAGCTTTAGCTCTACGATTGGAAGGAGCTTTGTTACTGTGGCTGGGTGGTGGCGGTCCTGCGCAGCTCGACGAGATCGCACTGGGCATGCCGCCCTCGCAGGAGGCTGGTAGCGGGCGCCCAGCGCTGGCCACCACGCTGCTAGGCTCAGACGGCACGGCGGCGGCCATGGCTCGCCGGCTGTCCGCATCGCTTGCTCGACCTGTCTACGTGTGTAGCGGCGTAGTATTCGACCGGTTTACTATGCCACTGGTTGAGCGCGGACTCATTGCTGAAATAAAAAGTAGGCCGGAATGCTTTTAATAATATTAGTTTTATGACTGAACATTAACTCTTTATATCAATAAGAAAACTACCATATTTAACAGTGCTCAAGACTAAATGATGAGCAGTTGTAAATGATATTCAAGGTAAATATACAATACTGTCAGGGGACAAACAAGTATTTTGTTTCTGTAAGTGATAATAAATGGATAATCATATTTTAGTAAACTAAATCTAAATAGGAAATTGAACGTCAAATATATTTTGGGTTTATTGAGGGCTACTGGGCAGTTACAAATCTATAAAGGTATTCAGTGAAAATCGAATTAGGTATTTTAGTTTAAGTCTGATGAAGTTTTCAATATCATACCTATATGTTGTTGAATGTTGCCTTACTGTTATTTAAAATAAACGGTTGAATAGTGTGTGTTTTGTCATTTAGGTATGTCTATGTAATGTCATTAAAATTATTTTCTGGATATTTTTTGTTTTGTTTAATAAAACTACTTGCTTCATTGGCAATTTCAGAAAATGCAGTGTCATTAAACTAGCTGTCCTCTGTGAGTTTGGTCTATGTGTTTTAGTTTCAATGGTTTTTACGTTTGGCACAGAACCCTAATTCAAAAGTAAAAATAGGTATGTGTAACATAACCTCAGCTTCAGCTATTTGCCAGTAAAATCGGTCTGGTAGTTCTAGAGACCAGTGCATTTATTTGTGGTACTTGGTCATTATTTTGTTGCGGAATTATTTTAAATCTACAGTATATCCTATTCCTAAGGTATTCATTGAAATCAAATCATGTAAAGTGCAATTTTGTTCAAAATTAAATAGATATTATAAATAACGTATTTATTTGGATAAGAATTTATATCATGTTTATAAAAACACCTCATAATTTGCAATATTGCATTATTTGATTACCATAAAAAAGGTAATAGTAAGTCAATCTTAGAAGATATATGCTATCGCGGGCTTTTTCGTAGGACCATTTAAGATAAACATTTCCATTTTACATTATATAATGTGTAACTCGAAAGGCTTTTTCAGCACACGCCAGCTTGCATACGGCAAAAAAAAATCCTACATACTTGAAACATAATTATTGTTTTATTTTGGACAATTTATACAATATCTTTATAAATTATAGCCTTTGTGTTATTCTGATATGCAAGCTATAATATTGTAAAGTTTCATTAAAATCTATTCCAGAAGTTTTTGCATGAAAGAGTTACAAACAGCTATACAAACTTTTGCGTTTATAATATTATAGTAAGCATATGTATTTTAATTTCAATTCGATTTTGTTTACCAACTACAACAAAATCACAATGCAGCGCACTTGGTAAGGTATTTTACAATTTGGAGTCATTTTAGTAACTTGGATTGGAACAGGATTTTGATTATGGACTTTACTGTAAATTAAACTGTTTACAGAACTTGATCAGACTCCGGTCATTACAAAAACTATGTGATTGCGAACACATAATATATAAAACATTTCTCTCAACTAAGGCATCAAAATCTATAGCACAGTGTACTTTATATACCTACAGTAGGTAAAGTAGAAAAAAGTAAGTAGGTACTAATGAAGTATGTTATTAAAATTTCATTGGGCTTTGAGTAAAAAGAAGAATTATATATAATTACGTAAATGTACCAATAATTATTGCTTGTCCCAGAAATACAGTAGGTGAACAATAGAAAACGTCTGTATAATTTTATAGTTTGACGACCTCCGTGGTCGAGTGGCGTACACACCGGTTTTCAAGGTGTGGCTAACTCTGAGGTCCCGGTTTCGTTCCCTGGACGGGTCAATGTAGAAATCCATTTTTCTACTTTGTTTCAGGTCTGGGTTTTTGTGTAACCTTCGTTGTTTCCGATTCCATAACACAAGTGCTTTAACTACTAACTTTGGGTTCAGAGCAATGTTTGTGATGTTGTCCACATTTATTGATTTTCAAAACCAGTATTATTTTTTTCCGTTTATAGAGAAAGCTGATTAAACGATTTTAGACTACAAGTGAGTTTTAAAATCACAAAAAGGGTTAGCTTGACTGAGATTCAAAAAACTTTAAGTAGGTAACTCAACTTCTAAGACAATAGACGCTATAAAAAATATTCATGATTTAGCTGACTTATTCATGAAATAGAGTAATTTCATAATATGTCCAGCTAGAACTGTCTATATAGATTAAACGTCAACGTTTGATTATATTTCAGTAGGTACACATTTGGTCATATCGTTAACTAGCTTTTGCCCGCGGCTTCGCTCGCGTTAAGAAGTATTATTATTAATTAGGTATAGTTTTTGCGGCTTTACTTTTGTTTAGCGTGTAAAATTTGTTAAATATCAAAATCCTATTTAAGCAGACGCTTTCATCATAGTAGCTCCAATCTTTTATTTCAGTTCAATCAGTCTAAAATCTAAGAAGATTTATACAAACTTTCATCCCTTATTTTATCCCCTTAGGGGTGGAATTTATCAAAATCCTTTCTTAGGAGATGCCTACGACATAGAAGCTTTATGCATGCAAAGTCTCCCGATCGGTTTAAAATTGACGAAGTTTCATACAAACTTTCTTCCCCTATTTTATCCCCTTGGGGATCGAATTGATCAAAATCCTTTCTTAGCGGATGCCTACGTCATAACATCTACCTGCATGTCAAATTTCAGCCCGATCCGTCCAGTAGTTGCGGCCGTGCGTTGATGGATCACTATTGTCAGTCAGTCAGTCACCTTTGAGTTATATATATTTAGATGTACGGTGACAATGATAGGTAAGTGAGAGGTTAAGTAAATGATAGTCCTTACTAATATTATAAACGCAAAAGTTTGTAAGGACGTATGGATGTTTGTTACTCTTTCGCGCAAAAACTACTAAAAGTATTTTAATGAAAATAACAATAATACTTATAGCTTATAGGTAAGTACTTACATCAGAATAACACATAGGCTATAACACTGGTAAACACTGTTTTTGTCACACGAACTTTGTGATAAATTTTGTTAAAGTTGGTGTAGTGTCATTAACAATATATAATAATTTTGTTTTAATTAAGTCCAGTTTTTGTGACAGCTACAGATAGGTACTTATTCTTCATATGCATGTCTTTTTTTTAATTACTTCATTTAGGCGACTATATAACTATTGCATTCAACTAACTTAAATGTTATTACACGTTTATTACCTACATCGTAAACATGCCATGAAAGTTTTTTAACAACCCTGACAGTTTTTGTTATGTGTATGTAATATTAACTTTTAAATCTCTGCGTCGAAATTTCACATTAATTGAACAGCTGCTAGAGCTTTGGCGTGTAATATGTTCCTAAACATACACATGCTGGACTCTCATCTGGATTTCTTTCCGGCAAATTTGATTACTGTGAGTGACGAACAAGGCGAGAGGTTCCATTAGGAAATTTCATCAATAGAAAAACACTATCAGTGGAAATAGCGTCCAAGAATGCTAGCAGATTATTGTAGGAGACTTAAAAAGACCTTCCAGAAGCCAAATATTCACGAAAGTCATAAGTATTTATTCTATTTCTCTAAATATAGCTGATGTTAGTACTTTTTACGAAAATATATGTTTTGATGTCACAAGGAATCCTGACGTGTCCATTTTTTTTTCATCCATTCATATTATTGGCCCTAGTACATTCAAAATTTAATATACTTAATAATAAATAATAATATCTTCGGACAGCTCACACACGGTCATCTGATCCCAAACTAGGCAGAGCCTGTGCTATGGCAACCAGACAACTGATAAACATACTTATATATTTCTAAATACATACATATTATAGATAAATCACACCCAGACAGAACAAATGATCGTGCTCATCACACAAAGATTTGTCCTGCGTCGGAATCGAACCCACGACCTCTAGTTTAGCAGTTAGCATCACTAACCACTAGACCAACAGTCCCGTCAAAATATAAGTTTTCATGTGACAAAAAAAGTTAAAATTTTGTTTTTAATAAAGATTCTGTGTGAATTGTCTCAAACATATCTATTAATAAGTGTCAAGTAAGTTGGAAAAAAATATATCTATCGTCTGCGAGCTATTCTGGCGTGCGCGGCAAAACCGTTAGAGTTAGGTAGGTACACGTAAGTATATAATGTATGCCTACTGTACTGTGGCCCACGCAGCCGCGTGCAGCCTCGCCAGTACTCCCCCATGGGAGCTAGAGGCCGGGGTCCTGGCCGCTGTATACCATCAGACGGCGGCCAGGAAGGCACTCGGGGAGCGCCTAACCCCAGAAGAACGCGGCGCCGTGCGGCGAGAGGCATACGATGAAATGGTCCTCCGTTGGCGGTTGGACCTCGCCAATGCCCGCTACGGACGCCGCGTCACTGAGGTTGTTGGTCCACTCTTGGACTCATGGCTGGAGCGACGCCACGGGTTCCTCACGTACCGTTTGGTGCAGGTGTTGTCCGGACACGGATGCTTCGGATCGTTCCTGTACCGAATCGGGCGGGAGGAATCCCCGCTGTGCCACCACTGTGGCGCGGCGGAAGACACGGCGCAGCACACCCTCGAGGCCTGCACTGCCTTCGAGGCGGAGCGCCGTGTCCTGCGTGGAGTCGCTGGCCCGGACCTTTCGCTCGCGGGGGTGGTTAATGCCATGCTCGCGGACGATCGTGTCTGGCGGGCAGTGTTTCTTTTCTGTGAGAGTGTCATTTCGCAGAAAGAGACCTCGGAGCGCGAGCGGGAGGCTGACCCTTCCGCTCCTCAGCTCCGCCGACGGCGGGTGGGTAGGGCGCGGACGAGGAATCCCGTAGCCAAACCTGCTCTGGGAGGGACGCAGAGGGCGGGGACGGGGGTCCCTCAGCCTTCATTGCACGCGTCTCCTTCCGTGCTGGGTGGGGGTGGTGTAGTGCCATGCACTGCCCTCGCTGTCCTCCCTCCTAGCTAGGAGGGAGGTCATGTCGGGCCCGCCACGAAGCGGGCAGTCGCCGGGGGCGTTATGGTGTTAAGACTTCGGTTGGACCCGTAACGCCGCCACTCAGGCGAAGGATGGCACCAGGTGTTTTGCCGGAGTAGTCAGAGCCTTTGTCAAGGCTCTGGAAGCCCGGACTCTTGCAACCCCACCCCCGTGGGGATGCAAGGCTGGCTCATAAAAGAGTTTCACCTGTAAAAAAAAAAAAAAAAAAAAAGTATATAATGTATAATGGAAATGTTTATCTTCAGTAGTCCTGCAACAAAGCCGGCGACGCCATTTATCTATAAACCTTTTTTATAGTATCTAATCAAATTTGTTCTAAAATAATGCATTATTTACAAAGGTATTTTTATGAACATGATATTAATCCTTATCCAAATAAATACGTTATTCATAACAAGTATTTAATTTTTAAAATTACTGATTAAGATAATGAACAAGTAGGTACTACGTAAACGCGCTAATCGGTGGAACTATCAGACCGATTTTATTGGCAGATAGCTGAGGTTAAGGACTTAGGTTATATGACACATACCTACCTACCTAATTTTACATTAGAATTAGGTTTCGGCGTAAAACATGAAAAACCGTTGAAACTAAAACATGCTGACGAAGTCGCGGGGGACAGCTAGAAAAATAAATACTTACTTTCATCGCTTTACGTATTTAAAGTAGGTAATATCTGTCTTTCACACTACATTATTTGGACTAATATTTTATTAAGTAAGGAGTTACGACGATGACAAATCAAGTGCGCGATACTTTTATCTGTCCGTAAGAACCTTCTACAAAGTATAAGGTAACTCTAATAAAAAAGATCAATGAAACCTACTCTATCTACCTCCAGTCACAAAATTTTTCATATCATGACATGACCCATTGACACAAACAAAGTGACCGAAGAAAAAGATTCGCTACAGTTCCACGCAAGTGACAGGTTGAACTCAAAAGTAGGTGCCTACCTATGGTTGAAAATATTGCCCGTCAGCAGGATGAACATTTACTACTTATACATAGGTATATAGCTGAATATTTATATAGGTAACTGAAATAGATATAGCATAAACCTCGTTTATATAGGCTTTAATAAACATAAAAACAAGTGATATCTTACAGGAGCAATAGTTATAAAAGAGAAATGTCAAGGACGAGACACCTCTATGTTTTAGACCACAGAGATTGCATTCGATGCAATGAGGATTTCATCTCATTCTCCCATACTATATTTTGTATCACAGCTCATAGTCTTCCAGATGTCGCGGCGGCCTTCTGCTCCGGGCAGATCTTCTAATTTCCACACGTGGAGGAGTTGGCGCAAGATCATCATCGGGAGGACGTGGCTCATAACTAGTTGTAGCTTCTGGTTCTGCTTCTGGAGATGTGGCTAAATCATTACTATCGTCTTGGCTTTCGGAGTTTAGTACAGGCTGTATTGGGTCATCCGGTCGATCCAAAATGATTTCTCCTTGCCCTTCGACAGGCGCAAGGTGTCGATTCGAGACGGTGGTTTCTCTTCCATCTCTCAGTCTCATGTACGAGTAAACTGGATTTGCTTGAAGCAGCTCCACTTCTTCCACCACTGGCTGGTACTTATTAGAACGGTCAAAACGGCGCATGAGGACTTGCCCCGAACGGGTTAGCCATGTTGGAATACTGTGTCCATTCATCGATCTTCGCGGATGTGTGAACATGCGCTCATGCGGCGTGCAGTTAGTAGCTGTACATAAGAGCGATCTAATCGAGTGGAGAGCCACATTAAGTACATGCTCCCAATTTTCTATAGGCATGTTGTGCGAACGCAGACAGAGCTGTACTGTTTTCCATAGCGTGGAATTCAATTTCTCGACTTGGCCGTTGCCTTGAGGATTGTAGGCCGTAGTTCTGCTTGTCGCGATGCCACGTGAATGTAGAAACTCTCTCACTTCTGACGACAGGAACGATGTCCCCCGATCTGAGTGGATGTACGACGGGAATCCAAATATCATAAAAATGCTACTCAGATGTTTTGTTACTGTCTTAGCACTAATATCCGAACAGGGAAATGCGAAAGGAAATCTTGAGTACTCGTCTATTACAGTGAGTATGTACCGGTTATTCGTTTTCGATGGAATAGGTCCCTTGAAGTCAATGCTAAGGCGTTCCATGGGTGAGGTAGCCTTTATCAACTTAGGAAGTGGGTCAGGATTCTTGAAATACCTTGGCTTGATCTCGGCACATATACGGCAGTTTGTAGTCATTGCTCTTACTTCGTCGACAGTATAGGGTAGGTTCTTTATCTTTAACCAGTGGTACATGCGAGTAACGCCAGGGTGACACATTGTTTCATGTAGAGATAGGAGTCTACCTTTTTGAGATTCGATCGAGGCACAAACCCTGGAAAGGGTATCGGCAACATGATTCTCTTTTCCAGGTCTATACACAATATCATATCTGTATGGTGCAAGTTCCAGCCGCCATCGCTGGATCTTCTCATTTTTTATTTTACTAGTATGTTTTGCATCAAACATGAAGGAAACCGATCGTTGGTCCGTGATGAGCTTGAACGGTCTACCTATAAGAAAATGGCGCCATTTCTTCAGAGCTTCTACGATGGCATAGGCTTCTTTCTCTACCGCTGAGTGATTTCGTTCGCTCTGATTGAGGGTCCTTGAGTAAAAGGCGACGGGCCTTAAATCCTGCGATAATGTAGCGGCGATGGAATGCTCGGAAGCGTCAGTCTCGACAGTAAAAGGTACCTTATCGTCTATGGCGTGTACTGATGACTTTGCTATAACAGATTTCAGGTCCTCGAAACATTTCACTGCGTCTGAGCTTAAAGGGAAACTTTTGGTATGCGCCATAGGATGGATTCTCTGTGAAAAATTAGGAATCCACTTTGAATAGTGTGCGAACATACCGAGAGTCCTTCGAAGAGAGGCTACGTCATTGGGTGGAGGCATATTTTGAAGCGGTTTCAGTCGCTCACTATCCGGCTTGATAACATGATTTTCAATTGTATAGCCAAGAATGTTTATAGTCGACTGTGTGAACTTGCTCTTTTCTTTGTTTAGGGTAAGGTTGTACTTCTCCGCAGCTTTGAGAAATAGTCTAAGATTTTTGTCGTGCTCTTCTTGTGTCTGTCCGCATACAGTAATGTCATCAAGGTAGGCAAAAGTACCGCTTAGGTTTTCGGTTCTGATGAGCCAGTCGACAGTTCTTTGAAAACTAGCCACACCGTTGGTTACACCAAACGGAATTCTACGAAACTGGTACAGGTTACCACATGCCTCGAAAGCTGTGAAGGTTTTCTCGTGAGGCAGGATGGGCACTTGATGGTATGCGCTTTGTAAGTCTATAGTGCTAAAAATCTCGTATTTAGCTACCTTTGTTATCATCTCTTCAATGTTGGGTAACGGGTAGGCATCCAGTTCTGTGTATTTGTTGATGGTTTGCGAGTAATCTATTACCATCCGCTTCTTGTGATTCGCATTTTTCGTGATTAAAACCTGCGCTCGCCAAGGCGATAGACTTTCTTCTATGATTCCTTCTTTTAAAAGTTTCTCCACTTCTGCTTTTATAAAAGCATTATTCTCCATGCTGTATTTCCTTGACTTCACAGCGATAGGTTTGCAGTCCGCCGTGACATTAGCAAATAGGGGTACAGCAGGGACAGAGGCTGCAGCTACACTGCATACTTTTAACGTATCTTTAGGTCCACCAAATTTGAATTCTAGAGTCGAGTGTGATTCTAAGACGTCATGGCCAATTATAACGTCCGCACATAAGTTCTTCACAATCAAGAGATTGACGTTGTTATAGATGTTGTCTCCGATCCTAACATTCTGGAGAGTCGAGCCGTTAACCTGTGACTTGTGAGATAAGGAAGCCATAGAAATAGTTTGGTCACAACGTCTCTTCTTGAGTTGACAGAGATTGGCGAAGTCCTCATTGACGAAGCTCAGGGAGCTCCCGGTGTCAATCAAGGCTTCTGCTCGAACACCCTTGATGTAAGCTGTCACCATTGCCTTTCGCAGCGAAGTCAGTGCCGCAGCAGATATTATACAACTACAGTGGTTGCAGTCGTCTGTTGCCGTTGTTGAAGCAGCTGTTGGATTCCTGCTACGACAGACTTTTCCAAAGTGGCCCTTTTTGTTACATTTTACGCAAGTTACATCTCGAGCCGGACAGTCTTTGCGTGGGTGTATAGCTGATACTCCACAAAAAAAGCATTTCCGTTTGTGTGCAGCAGCGGCAGTAGCAGCAGAAGTGTTATAATCTCCGTTCCCAGCATTATCAACATTTGAAACCGAATAGACCTCTGCTATGGTAAAATGATGACTGTTTCGCTCTGCCATCTCCATCGATTGGGCTTTATTGTAAGATTGTTCTAATGTAAGTGTCAGATTCTCGAGAAGGCGCTCACGGATTTTGTTTGACGAAATGCCCGCTATGAACGCACCTCGGATGCTGTCGTTCTTATTCGTTTCAGCGTCGACAGCGGTGAACTCGCAGTCCTTGGCTAGTTGCTTTAAGGCCTGGAGGTACGCATCGATCGATTCGTCCGCTTGCTGGCGTCTTGTTGTGAGCAAATGTCGAGCATGAATGACATTCTTTGGTTTCACGTAGAGTTTGTCCAGCGCGGCCAACATTGTGGTATAAGTTGTGCACTCACTTACAGTTGCGTAGACCTTCGGAGTAATGTGGTTAATAAGGAGTTGTAGCTTGATTGAGTTCCACATAGCTTCCTTCTGAGCTGCGGCATCCGGTGATTCTGTAGCACTCGGACTATATTGCTGTGCAGTTAAGAAGTTTTCGAATGTCATCTTCCAGTGCTGCCATTCCTTTGAACTGGAGTTCGATGTCGAGTCGGCATCAAACCTTTCCGGTCTTAGGTACTTGTCCATATTTATGTTTATTAAATTGAAATAGATATAGCATAAACCTCGTTTATATAGGCTTTAATAAACATAAAAACAAGTGATATCTTACAGGAGCAATAGTTATAAAAGAGAAATGTCAAGGACGAGACACCTCTATGTTTTAGACCACAGAGATTGCATTCGATGCAATGAGGATTTCATCTCAGTAACAATTAACCGAAAAGCTGGACTCTGAAACCTACACTTCATTGAGTCCCGTACGCGACTCCACTTCTTAAGTAGGTACCTATATGGAGACAAGACGAGCACTCCTCACTTACGCTAAGTGTATAGAGTTTCTAGAAAATTAAGTTATGGCCTTTGAACCCATAACCAAGAAGAAGCAGCAGTCCCACTTGAAATTTTCCTTCCTCGGCATGCAAGGAATTCCAAAACAGATTCAAGCATTCTCATCCCAAAACATTGCATATCAGCGCCGAAAGATCGTGCCCACCGTGTAAACCAAATTATGTTTTGATGAACTGCAAAACGTATCAATATATGCCATCGAAAACTAAATTAAAAACAATTACACAATTACAAATATTAATTGCTTATATCGGCACGGCAACAAACAATGCAATTCGAAGAAAACGTGAAGAGTACCTGCCTATGCCATTTGGCGTATCACACCTCGTTACACAACCTTTTATGTGCGAGTCACAACAACATACAATCTCATTAGAACAACGACCTCAAGTAAATCAAACAATATCCCTGCTGCTGGTGATTATAACGAATCTTACTGGCCACGGTTCAAATTCAAGCAAAGGCCCACGGCCTATGGAACTGGAACCTAATTCTGTAATTCACAATGCGGTGTCTACTCGACCAAGGTTCCCAAATTAACCTTATATCTGAGTCAGCCGCATAGTGTCTATAACATCACGGTACGATCAATAGTAGCGGAGCATAAATAAAAAATGTTGCAAAAACGAGAAAAAATATTGCCTTCTTACGAGTTTCCGTTGCGTGCGCTGCGGAAACAGTTTAAACTAAGTACGCAAATATTATAAATAAACGATTGAATTGTGCCTCTTTAAAAGTTCCATAAAAAAGTCCGCGACAGCATAATGAGTAGGTATGTGTATCTTTTAAGATTGACTCACTATAAACATTTTTTATGGTAATAAAATTTCTTGTAAAATAATGCAATAACTGTGAAGGTGTTTTCATAATCCTTATCCAAATAAATGTGTTATTTTTAACAAGTATTTAATTTTGAATGAAATTGCTCTTTACATCTTTCGATTAGGTACAATGAATATTTTAGGAGATATCGCAGTTTTAAAATAACATCGCAGCAAAATAATGACCAAGTAAGTATCACGTAAACGCGCTAATCAAAAACTAATCATGTTTTTTTTACATTTTATGTACCAACATATTACCTTTTTTTTTAAAGAGTACCTAACCTATGGAGTATCTTGCCGGTTCTTCTCCATAGGAGTGACATTTTGGAACCGCGCTACTACCTGGAGTCATTGAACGTTTTGTAAGTGCCTGAAAAGGCCTACCTACTCGAAATAAAAATATTTTGATTTTTCGATTTTGATTAATGTTTAATCTCTGGAACTACAAAAATGACAATACCAGGATTAATTGCGCCCTTTACTTTTCTAACGTGTTGACCAATAAGAATGCACCGATAGCCAAGTGGTATACGTCACCACGCCAATTACCACTGTGCGTGACGTGCCGCGGGTTCTATCCGCGCATGGGACAAGCATTTGTGTGATCCACAAATGCTTGTTCCAAGTCTGGGTGTTCTTTGTGCATGCGAGTTAAATGTTTAATGTTTGTAAAACCCTCGCGACACAAGGATTAAATTCTTTAGTGTGGGAGTCGATTTATACTTAAAGACCAGAAAAAGACCGATATTGGCAGCATCTCGACTTTTAGCGTCTCTAAAATGTATACTTAGGTACCTAAATAATCGTCAGCTCTTATTTTTTGTTGGTTTTGACCACGTAACACGTTACCACACAGTATTGACTGAACAAATCTCGGTAATTATGTAAAGTATTGAAACACTTATCTTTGACCATTAGTTCGTAAGCATAAAACTCAATACTCGACACTGTTTTTTTTTTGCTGAACCTTGTGGCTGTATAGTTAGATAATAGCCATCTTCTCTTTTAAACATCAAATGTAACTAGGAGACCCCTTTCACAAACATAAAAGCAAGAGATCGTAAGTCCGGTGCAACTTGGACACTCTTATTAGCTGGCCATCATTACAGTGTGGTAGGGACTATATCCGGGAGTAAGGGGCCGTGGTCTTCATCTACTGACAGGTCGGCTACTTCGTTTGTTGAAGGCGTGCTGTATCTTACTCGATGTTGATAATGATTTTGTAGCGTGCAATCGGCGTGAATTTTATTAGCCTTAGTTGTCCGATGGACAGTTACTTGCTAAATTGTATTTGATACCTACTGCGTATGTACTTATAACGCATTACGGCTGTTTAATACGGTATGCAACTCATTATTTAAATCTGTTTTTAATGTGGGGGCGATGTTTGATCGTAAAGTAAGTTGGTCCGTAATTGAAATGAAATATATCTACTTAATTAGAAAAATTACGGGCTCTGACCTGATCGTGGTAGAAGAGTAGGTAGGTACAATTAAGTAATAAATCTTAAAAGTAGGCATAAAGTTTCCTCTGCGAATGTCTTTGGCACCGTCGTCTGAAATAGTATATTATACTTGCTTACGTACCTATATTACCTACCTATTCAAAAAAATGCGCAGAAAATGAATGATGACCTGTAAAAAGACTTTTTATAGGTTGTGGTGTCAATACCCTCATAGGTACCTACTCTTACATATATAAGTAGGTACTTAAATATTAGGTATGTAAGGACTTTATATACTTATTAACTATAAAACAAAACTTAAGGGGGGCCAACGTGCAACGGGAACAAACGTGATTATTTTGCTGTTTTTATAGATAATCGTACAGAACCGTTCGTTTTCGTCCGACTTGCACTTGGCCGGTTTTTACAATGTTTCGATTTAGATTTTATTTTACCGGGATATTCCCAATGAGTACCTAACACCGTTTCTTATTCGATGCTTTCAGGGTCCGTAGGTACAAATTCAACATCTTCGCGTCTGGTAAAGAAGCAATGAATGAATGCAATGATGAAGACTTCCTGCCGCACCTGTGCTCTGGTAGTTCAAGCAAAGAGACCAGTCCCTTGAGTTAGTACCTACCTATGTAGGTCTTCGTGAAGGTAGGTACATAGGTACCTATTCTGTTAATATACTTATTAACAGAATAGGTACCTATGTACTTAAATATTAACAACGACAAGCTTGAAATACTTTTCAAGCTTGTCGTTATCAATATCGAACAAAAACGAGCAAAAAGTCACGATTGTTGTAACTTGTAAGTAGGTATGTACTTTATTCTGTTTTTTAATACCTATATTTGTTGTTATAGCGGCAACAGAAGTACATTACGTATCACGGTTTATAAGATACAGCCTGGTGACAGACGGACAGACGGACGGACAGCGGAGTCTTAGTACCTAGGTAATAGGGTCCCGTTTTACCCTTCGGGTAGGGAACCCTAAAAATTGAAAAACACATACCTAGTAATGTAAGGAAAATAAAAACAAACAGTATTAGAATCCTACCCACCTAAGGTACCTATTATTACAAAGATTGGTAAGCTAGGTTGGCAGTGTAGGTTCCTACCTAGGTAGGCATATATCTATTTAATAATTTTCTGTTTGTTGTGGTTAGTCTTCCTATAGGTATCAACATACGTAGGTATTTCATAATCATCGTGAGCTGCAGTCATGTCTGGTGTTGATGAGACTCCGCGTCACAATCAGCAGTGGCGCCAGCGACGACCCCGAGCGGCAGCAGCGAGCCACTTGTCATGCGGCGAGCGTGGTACCGGGCCGCAGGGGCGGGCCCGGGGGCGGGGCCGGGGCGGGGCCGGCGCGCGGGCGGGGCGCGAGGCGCAGGCCGGCCGCCGCCGCCGCAGTGCTGCGCGCCGCGTCGACCCGCACGTACCCGCGCGAGCCGCGCGCGCCGCGAGTGACTGTGTAGTGCCGCACACGTATAGCGAATTGTGCCTTTACTAACAGTGATTACAGTGGACCAGTGTCGGTCGGTGCCTGCACTACCAGACCATTGCTTCATACTCTGGTTGTAGGTACCTATGCGATTTCAAATTGGATTGCAACTAAAATAAAAGAAAACTTATCAACACTAAGCTTGAAATCTTTTCACGGAGATTTGGATATAGGTAGGTACCTCATTATAATTTGCTAACCTCTATGTTGTGAAAATCCCAATTAATATTGACGCTAAAAAGGCGATGAAAAATTTACTACAAAAGAAGCGGCGGAATGCAGCAAGCAGGTAATGACTGCAGAGAGTAGCGCCGAAATATATGACAAACCCATTATGGTAGCCCGTAGATACATAGGTAATTAAAGAAGGCTGGCCCACCTCTCTCTCTCGCCGGTTTCCCGGCCGCCGGCCTCGGCCCTTCTTACCATACTATAATCACATACTATTGGCCTTTGTCGCTACGCAATATGTACACACCTAATTAACAAAAAAAATCACTTGTGCGTAAATTATACAGCGATACAGCTAAGATTTCATACTTGAAAAAATATAGCTATGCTGCAAAAGTGCCCACTTTTATTCTTCCGAACACAATCCGGCCGATTGCTAATCTACATGCTACATGAACTGGACCATACCGTAGGAGTAGGACAGTAAACTAGATACAAAGCATATTGTCTACTGTGAGAGCTGTATGCAAGTAGCCTTGTCCCACCACACCAGCACCGCGCGCCGGACTTACGGCAAGGCTCTTCTCGACTGCTGCCAACGCGGCAGATTCCCTTCGTTATTAGCTTATTCCTTATAACAGTAAAACACCCAAGAACTCCATAAAAATATGTGTGCCCGAAAATTGAAGAGAGCATGCGACACGCATACGTACGTAGGCACATCGTTACCAGTGTTACCACTTGGAGTTATAGGTACTGTAGTGTAGTAGGCACCTATGAAATGTAGCGCCTGAGAATGTGCACATTGAATCCTTGTAACGTAACGAATAGTAAGTAGGTAGGTAGGTACATACCTACCTACTCAATTTAAGCAAGTCGGAAGATCAACAAAACAACATGTTATTGAGCAACTAGGTATAACCTTACCTATCTGGTGCGGTTGTTAACCTCGCACGCAGACAATGTTAGTAAATATGCAGGTAACTAAGTACCTAGGTAGGTACCTACGTATGTTAGCAGGTTAGCGGTACGCCACCCACACGGTAGAGAATTAGTCGGCCGGCACTCGCCAAAATTAATACGTTATTGAATAAATTTCTAATAAAACGTAAGCCTAACATGTTTCATATATACTTAACTTTTATTTAACGTAAAGGTTACAGCTTTATTGGACAAGGGTTTTTTTTATATACTATAATATAATTATATCATTTAAAGCTGAAAATGCCGTTTTTCCCAGTTTTTGTCCAAAAAATCCAGTTTGCGTCCAAAGGGTTGCCAGTTTTCGTCCACTTTCTGAAGTAAGGGATTTGTTTAGATAATTAAGTAAGTATATTATTAAAAAAACATTGTTAATCAACATTTTTATTGCAACTTGGGCACATACAAATCCAATTAATCAATCTCAGGCTCTGTTAGATGGCTACTAGTACTGTTAATCAGATATAACATGTAGTCTGATTTAGCGACGTGTAGAGCGACTTTTTTTGTGGACTATCCCTACTGTATGTCACTAAGTTTCGCAATCGTAGGCCATCCATTACAGGCAGAATATAAGGGTCGACGAAAAAAAAAATCTTAAACCAGTATACTACCACTGTATAGTTACAATATCTTCTATAGTATAGGCGACGAGTAGCATCGACGTAGCTTATTCTACTTTTGGGGCTGACGAAAACATTTAAACATAATAGAACCGCATGTTGTAAGCTAAATAAACAACACAGAGGTTAAAATGTAAATATTTCTTATTGTAAAGAAATATATAGTTTTAAAATCTTAATTTAGCTAAAAAACGGTCGGAAACTGGCGCGTTTTTTTTTATGAAAACTAGTTTTCGACCGCAATTTAGGTCTCTGTAGTTTAATACATGGCGACAATATAGTGAACGCAATCTGGACATAGCAATGTGTCAGTGTACTATATGTTTTAATTAATCCATTAGGTACATCATATATTTTCAATGAGATATATGAAAAAAGAGAAGACAAATATTGCAATGTTTAATCCCGTTTCCGTCGACCCGGTCGAAAACAGGGATTTATCTTAAAACGAAAAGCCTATTCCCGTCCGCTTTATTAGTTACTTTATTAGTTTAAATGCATTTTATTAGGTAAACAATAGTGTTTTTATAAATATACTAGCTGACCCGTGCCCACTTCGTTGGGCATAATGTTAATAATCCTTTTTTAGTTCATTTGACCTAACGATTTAAAATTATTTTATTAATATTAAAAATTAAATTATCTATACTAATATTAAAAAAACTACTTTTTGTAGCTTAAATATAAAAGTTAGACATATGCTGTCGTTGACTTTTTTGTAGGCATTTTCAAGCTTCTTCAATTCATCTCATTCATTCATATTTCAATCTTTTCTCTAGAACTCAAAAATATATCTGTCATAGTTAAGGCAGCGTTCGTAAGAATCGCTTTCATTCGACCGTTTTTTCTCCGATTCACTTTGCAAAACGGACTACCACGTAAAAGCCTTTTTATTTTCGGTTTTTTATATAGCCTATGACACTCAGCAATAATGTGGCTTTCTATAGGTGAAGGATTTCTTAAAATCGGTTCAGTAGATCCCGAGATTACCCCTTACAATTTAACAAACACACAAACTTTACTTCTTTATAATATTAGTATAGAGTATAGATAAGACTTAACATTGATTCCAAAAAGAAACAAATCCCGAAGGTCTATATTTATGTAGAAATCTTACCGCAAAAGTTGAGACACCGCGCTATACCTACAATTACATTATTTCACCTGTCAACGCTCGTCCTATGCAAACCGTAAATTGATTGTGTTCGTTTTAATTATAACAAGCGAGTCATCTACTCCCTAACATGTAAGCTTGTTGCTTAGATATTCAAGCATGAAAAGGGAAACAGACGATTTTCGTAAGTGTCTTAATATTGCTATTTCGATGTTTTTGATGCACGCAGCATCAAATGGACAAAAACAGGAGGTGGACGGCAAACAGGCGAACCTACCCTACTCCTAGAGTACCTACGTGATATTTGAACACTGCTGACTACTACCTATGTGAAGTAACGATATTATAATATTATACCTTTCTGATAGGTATAGAAATTAAATATGCAATTCAAAGCAAGTCATAAATTACACCTAACTACCTATAATTAAAATGTAGGTACCTACCTACATTTTAATTATAGAATAACCCACCTCTCAAAGCAAACGGCCGCTTCTTGTACCTAATAGCGGCTGTAATGGCAACTGGCACCTTGTAAGATGGACGTAACAAAATACAGAGTAATGTCAAAAAAATAGGTAGGTTACTATTCATATTAGACACGGCTCTACGACACTAGTGTCTTAAACATTTTCAGTTTTACTAGTTTATACCTAGGTAATAGTAGTTATTTGTTTAGCAAAGTCTAAGCAATAGACCTATGCCTTAAGAAATGAGCCTACACTGTATAACCTAGGAAGAAACCTAAAACTGCATTGTTTTAAATATAAGTAGGTACCTACCTAGAGCGGCTAGATCAGCTCGTTTAATACGGATAGGTATACGTAGACCCACGTAAATTAAAAACCTAAATAAAAAAAAAATATCATATCTGTCGTCTTCTGCTGTACTGTACCAACAACCTCTACCCTCTACTAAAGGACTGCCGCAAACTGCATTTGAAAGGCGATTTATGCGTATGGAAAGTTAGATTACGGGGTCTTGTCTTGAATTTTCCTGACAGTTGTTACGACACTAAGTATTCGCGCTGCTTAAATATAGTTTACTTAGAATATACCTACAGAAAGGTACAGACAAAACATGTATAATAAACGAATTATTACCGGCATCGAAGTTGGTTAGTAGGGTGTTCTAGCCCGGCGGCTAGGCAGGCAACTCATCGCGGCCCTCTAGCGCCCATCTAGGTATACCAGCCTTTCCCAAAGTTGACGATAACGCCCCCCTGTGGGCGCTGCAGGCCTAAAGGGGGGCGGTAAGAGACCCAGAAAAAAAACGAATCTCCGCTAATATAGCTCACAATAATTAATTTAATTTGAAGTTATTCATACCTATGCTTTTTAAATAGGTGAAAAATTGGGGTCGTTAAAAAAAAATTGGTTGTTTGTAAAGTAGGTTTACGATCGAGATGTTTACGTGATAACGTCTTATTAGTGATATAAGTTTTTGGGAAGTAAGGAATTAATGAAGATAACAATTTTTTCAAATTTTCATAGTTTGTTTCACTGTTAAACATTCAACGAAAACTTAACCGCACGAGAAAATCTCCATTCGTTTGTATGCCGCTAGAGTGAGGGAGACGGAAGATCGGTCCACTCACTCGAACGCTATGCCAGCCTCCGCTCGTGAGGATTCCGCGTGACAAGTTTCACGGAATGACTGGCAGCGCTCGAGATGAGACGGGAGATCGGTCCGTCTCTCTCTCGTTATACCTGCGATCGCGCTCGTGAGGTTTTGGTGTGACACAAGTTTCTGAACATGTCACCCGACTAAAACGATTTTAAAGACGTTATCACGTCAAAATAATTTATTCTCAAAGTGGGCAGTAGACAAAATAAGTTTCGGAACCCCTGATCTATACTAATATTCTAAACCTGAAGGTTTGTATCGATGAATGTTTTAGTACCTATATTTGATGAAAGGATGCTTGTTATTCAATCACGCCAGAACGGTATAACACATCTGGATGTTTGACAGACACATACTTTTTTACCTGGAATAAAACATACCTCTTTAGACTACTTAATATCCCGAAGAAATGCGTGATTCCCCTGGGATTATAAAAAAAAAATAAACGCTAAATCCAGAGAATATACCAACTATACGACTATTACGAAAAGTAAACAAACATGTTGATAACAAGTTGAGGTTTTATTATTTTTACGAAAGATAATGTTTTCATGTAGGTACATAATTACTCTTATTTTGAATTGCATTGGTTTATTCTTTACTCAACAAGCAAGATTCTCTCTGGATCCAATTTTAAAGTAAACGCTGACTAAGTTGCGGGCAATATAAATACATATAACAAATAGCCGCACCCTGCGGTTTCACACCCGAATGCTGCTAAAATGTGTAAAATTAAGTGTCCAGCTATCTACACACCAAGTTACATCACAATCGGTCCAGTAGTTTATGCATGAAAAAGTAAGTTATACCTACACAGACAATAAACTTTCGCAGTTATAATATTGGTAGTGTGAATGAAATTATGCCATAATAGTGAAAAAAGCAAAAAGGACAGAACGACATAGGTACTCAGGTAGACAAAACGACCTGTATGGATCTGGGCACGTAATCTAGCGCTTGTTTCACTTTGATCGTCGCTTTTTTTCAGTTGCAGTTGTACCTGTTGTACCTACCTATCTTACCAATTTCGATTATAAAATCAGGCAAATAGGCAGGTAGGTACTCAAGAAGACGGAGCACGTTTCGAAAGCTCTAGGTACATCCCTTTAGAATTAAATAATATTATACCTATCTACATTCTGAAAGTTAAGTCTATAGGTACTTACTTGCTCAATTAATTCTAAGTAGATAAAACTTTTACTTTTTTTGAAATCTAAATCTAAAAATCTTTCGCGCGTGCGCCCCTAGGCACATGCCTACTTTGCCTTACGTACCTACAGAAAATACGCCACTGGTACAAGAGTATAAATAACACCTTTCCAAATAGGTAAATCGTAATTTTTCTAAAATAAAGTGCTACTATTAGAAAAGTGGAGAACATTTAATGTGTCGATCTGTAGTAGGTAGGTAGGTATAACATGTTAGAACAGATTCATAAATAGATAAAATATTTAATATAGGTATTAATATCTGCACTTACCCCTATCAGCCATCTGGATGTAATAAATAAGCAACGTTAAAAATGAAGCTTGTAGGTATGTACTTAAATAAAACTTAAACATATATAAAAAGTAGGTAATAAAAGCACTGTATTCAGATAATTATGAACTAGCGGGCCGCCCCGGCTTTGCACGGGTGGACACTTATTTTCAAATTATTCTATATCCTATGTTAATCTGGAATAATGTAGCATTCAAATGATGAAAGATATTTTTTTTAAATCGGCCCTTAAGTTTTTGAGATTTTTCGTTAAATACATACACACATACAAATCTTTACAAAGATAAACGAAGGTACTCGTAAATACTTATATCATGTTTTCAGTTTATCTTTTCAAGTGCTCTACCACTTCTCCAACTATGAGGACTCTTATTATTAAAGTAAATGCAACAAAGATACCTATTGACTCAGTATTGCATTTACTTGTTGTTCTTTTAAAATCAGTAGTTTAAAAGATCTTTAGTAGTTTATCTCTAAATGATTAGTATGTTTTAAGTAAATATTTTAAAAGTTTAAAAGAAGCGGCTCAATGCGGCACTATTATCAACCTATTTTTTTATTAGGTTAATTTTATTTAACGGTGTATATTCCGATTTTGACAATAAGACCGACTCCACGTACCCCTTAAACTCGTCTGCTGTAGTAATTGCTGCACAATAATCTGTATGTATAATAATATATTCCTAACTTATACATATTAGCTTAAGCTTTTTTTAAACATAAGTATAGGTAGCTAAGTAGTAATTTATTTTTGTGCAAGTGAAATGAGGCTTTCAATTACTATATTTTTTGTTTTAAAGGTCTCCGTTGTACACTTCTCTTCTGCCGGTCACTCACATTTGCACGAAGACGTAAACACACAAGTGTAGGACGACATTTGCAAATGATTTCATTTCCAAGCTTTGTCGATTTGTTAACAGGCATCAAGGCGCGCAACCGTTTGTGTTAATGTTTGAGCACATGTAAGTGACCGGGGTTTAAATAAGATTTTATTATTGTAATAAATACAAGATTGACATTTTAAATTTTTGTTTTATGTATGAAAATTGAATTAGGTTTTCAAGGTCACTTGAAAGTTATTTACATGAAGCCAATTTATAACAGTATCGAATGTTGTTCAATGCTTTTTATGACTATGTGTACTATCTTCTGATATATAATTATAACTTTGGGTAGTTTTTTTTTTTTTTTTTTAGAAAGAGATTTACGCAGTTAGCCTGAGCGCAGGCTTTGACTGCTTCACCGGACTTTTGGCGAGAACCTTAAGGGCCTCCAGCCAGAGCGAGTCAGCAACGTTCACTAAGGGCACCCCCTGTGGGGTTCGGACCTCGACTTAGTGCGTTGCTAACAATCTTAATAAGGCAAAAACAGCAAGGGAGGGCTGGATCTAAGTTTTTATTATTTAAGGACATATTTTTATTGCTAGTTTGGCCGGCTCGGGCCAGCTTGATCTAGGGACGGGGGGTAACATTTACGTTACAGTTATTTATACGGGACGAGCTTCGCCGGCGAGGACGTAATATACGGCGGTTGTGTTTTGTATTGCTACTGCTAGCTAACTCGAATGCTTCTTGGAGAAGGAGAGAGTATGTCTGGGCCGTTTAATTTTAGATGTGACTGGAGGTCGGTAACGCGAGGCTGCTACGATTAGCGGGTAACGGTGGTTTTCTGCGGTGTCGAAGAATTGGATCGCGGCGCGTGTCATGAACTGCTTGATTGTGGGCAGCTTTAAGTCACAGTGCAGCTGCAAGTTACGAACGTAACCTGGAGCGCCCGTGGCTCTACGCATGAAAAGGTTTTGGAGAGTTTGCATTCGTTTGAGTCGATAATCGTGTACGTGAGAGAATACGACGCTGCCGTAAGTCATGATAGGTCTGACGCATGCAGTGTAAATTCTCTTCTTGCAAGCAAGAGAGAGTTTACTGCGCTTGTTCAACATACAATGAAGTCGGCCGAGGGCGAAGGCAGCTCGCGCGCGTGCCGCTTTGATATGAGGTATGAAGCTAAGCTTCTGATCAAGGATCACACCCAGGTATTTGGCTTGCTGCTCCCAAGGGATAGGCTTGCCGAAGAGGGTTATGGGTGGAGAGGGAGCAACTATGGGTAGTGTCGTTAACAAACTAAATACATTTATGGTGGATAACATTGGGCAACTAGGTAATCTGTAACATAAAATGGAGTAGCCCTAGAATACTGTCTTGCGGCACTCCTCTATAGTAATTAATTTATATTTAAGTGTTGGAATAATTTGTGTTTAATGTTCTGTAGTGTGTGAGGGGTGGGCAGAGAGAACCTAACTTATGAGATTAGCTCCGGGTTCGGTGGCTCGCTGTGCAAGTGTCACTTGCGTAGACCAGTTCACTTGCCGTCATTATCAGCTGACACTTTACAGTTTTTACAAACATCTTAGCGTGGGTGGCATGTGCCCGAGTCGCGTTCCTAGTATTGCTCACTTAGCTCTCGCTGTGTAATTGGTCACACCTTTTCTGACATGTGGCCTGCGCTCTTATGAGGGGCACGTGACTCTCATTATTATTGAGTTGAAGTAAATTACACATTATTTGACAAAAACTTGTTTTTATTGAAAAAAGTACCCAGACAAGGGTAACATTATGACATGTGTGCTGTGACGAAGACCTTACCCTGGGCTCTATTCAAGGATACATACTTTGAATACTTTCCCACCATACGGAAAGCTAGCCAATCGGACTATTTTAGACTATTTACACTTCACATTTATATTAAAAAAATTGGTATTAGACACGTATTTTTCCTTTTTTTAATTAAACAAACGATGAGGAACATACAGTGAATAGAAATGTCGCGAGACGTCACTTGTGGCTACAATTTTTATGTACAAGTGACGTCACAAGCCCCCACTCCAGAACGTTAAAGCGCTTTAACTTTGTAATTTTTCGTTGATTTGATAAAAGAAAAAATACGAGTTTCATTTTTCTTTTTTTATCTACCTGTCTGGTGGACTAAATAGATATTTCCTTTTCGTACCCAGTCCAATTCCCTCTTGTTAGGGTTCCTAAACAATAACGAACTCTTTAGTCCATCTATTTGTCCGCGGCATAGTTTTAGTAAATTATTAGCTGTAATTTGGCGTAAGTAGGTATAAGTACTACCTATATTATTAATTAACCCGGAGTAGGGATTATGTGGGTATTTATTTATCCCTTTGCAACACTAAGTACACTTTTCAAGTTAACGAGTAATACTCGATCAACTCAACTTAAAAATGTATATACCTACTTAGAATTACATTGAAAGAAAACCATTCATATTGGGCCCAAAAAAATTTTTTAAATTAGAAGTATACTTAGTTCGGTGACATGCAATATTTTGGTGCGGATCTGTAGGCTTATTTGCTATCTCCAGTTGACAACTCAAGCGATGTTCAGTGGATGACGGTAAATAACGACGACGGACGGACGAAATAACGGTAAATAATAACGCATTTTTAATATCGGCTAATGTCGGTGATCAACTAGTCAACTACGTTATAGTAGATCTAGTTGGTCATCGACTTTGACCAAACGAAATTTGTGTTTCCACCATAGATGTAGGAATATGGTTTCCACACAGTTTCAAAATAAAGCGATTACCTCTTTAGTTGACAACCGCCATAGCTAATAAACCTGCTGATGATGTAGCTAGAAGGTCGCCATAGGAACGCCGTAAAGAAACGACGCAATACCATCGTATTACGGCTTGTTCGTTTTGTCTTCACTATTTCCTACAGTTTCAGTAAAAGTGAATGTTTTCTAACGGTTATTAGTATTACAGTACCTCACACTACGTGTACCAGATACGCACTTTTTTGTTTTTTTTTTTTTATGGGGTACAAATTTGTTTAAATAAATCAAAAGGTCCACTTTAAATCACATAACGGGCACCTTCATTATGTATTGAAATGATTAATTAGGTACTACTAGCAAAAGTGGTTGTTAATGTTAAACATGATTATCGTACCAATTTTTTTATATTATATGTAGGTATATTTAGGTATGTATATTATGTAGGTATGTAATTATATTTTATTATTAAATGCAATTAGACGTTATAGTCATGTACGTACCAAAGCAAGGTTTTCGGCTGCTTATACATAGACATCTGGTGGAACTGTTTCAGGTAGTTTTTATATGGTTTTTTTTCGTGGTAGTGCTTTGTTTTCTCGTGTATCGATTTTGTTACTATTTGAACGGAGAAAATGAGAAAGGAAAAATTTAAACCTCAGGCAGGACTCGAAAATTTCGATCCCCCGACGGCGACGGGTCAATGTAGAAAACCACTTTTCTACATTGTCTCGGATCTGGGCGTTTGTCTTTTTCTTTCTTTGTCTCTGCTTTAGCTACTTACTTTGGATTCAGAGCAATATACCTATGTGATTTTGTCCACATTTATTTATTTGTTATTATTTAACAAGAAAGTAGGCACCTACCTATTAACAATTAAAATAATTTATATTGTCACGCATGTGGCAACTCGTTCTCGGCGATGCGGAAAAAATCGGCATGAACACTTGTAATCATTATTAAATATAAGCAATTCCACTTGACCAGGTAAACATATAATACGACTTATCTCTAATCTCATAAATTATAAACAGTTGTTAAATATTTACTGAAAAGTAAAATAATAAACTGTGATAAAAGTTAGCAGGCGAGGAACTTTTTTCTAAGGATGTACGACATCAATAGCCCCGTATATTACAAGTAACAGTAACGTGACTAGGAGTCTGGGAGGATAAGTGGTTCAATTTGCGATGACTAAGTAAACAGTTTCTATCACATAAAAACAATGTCTTACGCTGATTGCTTTTTAATAGCACTTATCCGCGGCTTTATTTATGAAACTCAAGATTCACAGAAAACCATGACAACTACTTCTATGCAAAATTAGTTAACCAAACTATTTAAAGAGTGTTTAAATGTTTTTTTATTTATTATTTTTATTATATTACTATTGAAAGACATGTAAGTTAAATAAATGATTAACTATAAGCATTAATCTTTTAATTTGACGGGTCTCCTGGTCTAGAAGTTAGTGACCCTGACTGCTAAGCCGGAGGTCGTGGGTTCGATTCCCACCCAGGACAAATCTTTGTGTGATGAGCACGATTGTTTGTTCTGTGTCTGGGTGTAATTTATCTATGACATGTATGTATTTAAAAAATATATAAATATGTTTATCAGTTGTCTGGTCGCCATAGTACAGGCTCTGCCTAGTTTGGGATCAGATGGCCGTGTGTGAGTTGTCAACAGATATTATTATTTATTATCTTTTTCAAAATTAATTTCTTCTTAAGAATGAATTTACTAATTTAATTTTGCTATAAATATAATTTTGATATATTCATAATCCAAGTGGAGGTAGAATACCTTGACACTTGAACACTCTTACTAACTCGTAAAATATGATATTATTTCAATATTAATTTTACTAAGCAGTTTTCATATACCTACCACTTATAAATTTAATACGTTTTTGATGCTATATAGGTAGATTATGGAATCTTCTACACGAATAAAAAGGGCGCACAAGGCCGCATCGCACCGCCGCCGCGCCCGCCGCCGCCTCTCTGCGCGTGTGCGTGTCGCTGATGGCTCCTCTGTCTCAGGCCTCGCTGGCTGGCCGGGTCCAGTCAACATAGAAAGTTGTCTCTGGTGCTCATTGCTATAACAGACGCATTTTAAAACTACTTACGGTAAAATATACATTTAAAGCTTATACACGTAGGAGGGAACGTTCTTGAGCTTCTGGTTTAATTAACAGGTCTGGAACCTGTTTGGACATCTTAGACCAGTAGATCATGTACGGTAGTTCCTGCAACTGCGACGATCAATACCAATGATCGATTCGTAATACAAAAATAAATTGTAAAGAGTTTTCTCATTCCGGCTAATAGGGATGTTGCCTCGGTATGAAAAGTTAAAATCTATTTAGAGCATTTTTGTTAAAAAAACTGACAGATAATCTACTCTACATACTGTATTGGTGTTTTAGAGTTCAGCTGTCAGTGATTAGTATAATGATGATGAGACCCTTTTTTTTTTCAAAATACAGGCAATGTACCTATAATTATCCCATGCTTATATATAAAAAAAATTACATAAATATAATTGCATACATTAAAATAGTGAACACAGCATACTTTGGAGAATAGGAGTTAAATCCAGTCTTAGTTATGTAGGTACTGCTTACAGTAATTTAAATTATTAAAGATTTTGTATTCAGGGGCCACTTTAAGTATTAGAAAATTTTAATGATATCAACTTCACCTGCAGTAACACAACCTGAGCAAATATCAAAATGTTGTCTCTAGATATTGTTACTACAAATCTGTACTAATATAATACAGCTGAAGAGTTTGTTTGTTTGTACGCGCAAATCTTGGTCCGATATGAAAAATTATTTCAGTGTTGGATAGCTCATTTATTGAGGAAGTCTAAAAGCTATACCTATTATATAACATTACGCTGCGACCTAAAGGAGCGGAGCATAAATGAAAAACCATTGAAACTAAAACACGCGGCCAAAGTCGCGGGGACAGCCAGCCATACTATAAAACCAAGCATGTTGCCCAACGTTAGTTCATTTAATCATCATCATCATCATCAGCCTATCTTCGTCCACTGCTGGACATAGGCCTCTCCTATGGCACGCCACTGAGCTTGATCTTCAGCTCTTCATCTCCAACCACTGCCAGCCACTTTGCGGATGTCGTCGCTCAATCTAGCCCCCGGTCGTCCTACACTACGTTTGCCGAGACGCGGTCTCCACTCAAGAGCACGTTTTTCCCAACATTTAATATGGTATCTCAAATGTACGACTACTGCACGAGCGACTACTTTGGCGTGAAACAACAAGTTGCAACTTCCGCAGCAAAGCTTCACAATCTATGATGACACAGTCAACAATACAAAACATCTGCTGATTTTTTTCTGGAATATAAGGTTGACATTTTAAAGTATTGTAATCTAGACTCGTTGCATAGGTATTAGTTTTTTGAATTGGTTGTTTAGGTACATTATGATAATTAGTGTGAATGAACATCCCATCAAAACATAAATGTAAAATAAAAGCCAAGTTCAATATTATGATATGTGCCTTGGTTGTTGACTTCAACGACAAAAGAAGTGAGATTAAATGAGTGCCAAGTTCATTCATATATGCAAATGAAATATAATTTATTTATACTTAAAATAATATATTGTAGCCTAAGGTCTGACTTAGCTAGTTCTCATATACGAATTATAATGTTCGATGGCTAGATTCTACCAGCAAGCCAAATTTTCGGAATAATCAAATAAGAACCGACAAGTAACAGGTTTAGAACTTGCGAAGGGTATAATATAATTCGTATATGAAAACTAGCCAAGT
This sequence comes from Diachrysia chrysitis, assembly GCA_932294365.1. Taxonomy (NCBI): domain Eukaryota; kingdom Metazoa; phylum Arthropoda; class Insecta; order Lepidoptera; family Noctuidae; genus Diachrysia; species Diachrysia chrysitis. Next base: position 159,906 of record OW028645.1, read on the forward strand.
CAAACCTTAGGCTACAATATATTATCGTAAGTTATAAGAATAAATTATACTTTATGTGAATATATGAATGAACTTGGCACCCATTTAGATCTCACTTCTTTTGTCGTTGAAGTCAACAACCAAGGCATATATCATAATATTGAACTTGGCTCTTATTTTACATTTATGTTTTTGATGGGATATCATTACTTTTTGTACATAAATGATTAGTAGGTACTTATTTATAACAAAATTAATACCAAATGGTTTTTGTTAAACTAGCATTTTCCTGCGTTTACGGGTATAAGTTAAGTGTTCCGTATAGAATCAATGAAGTGAAAAATTATAATAAAATTATAAAAATTTACCCGTTTCAGATTTTTTCCTTTGTATTCTCCTAATGACCTATCTGCATGCCAAATTTGAACTTTCTAGGTCATCTGGAACTGGGTTAGAATTTTGATCTATAGGTCAGTCAGTGATAAAAAACGTGTCTAGATTACTTCCATACCTCAAACACTTAAAACTATGCAATTGTAAACTGGTATCGTGACTTTCGAGTTTTTAAATATATTGAGCTGCATTAATTGGAAGTCGTTTTCTTATAAATTACACCTATTGATTTCAGTTTGCAATTTTATAATGTCCTCGGGGCACTTTACAATTTGGTATAATTTAAAGCTACACATTTACATTCTATAACTTTGATTTGGTAAGTCATTAATGAAGATCAAGAACAACAAGGGTCCCTACCTATGTTTGGGTACTTCACATTATGTTGGTTTAGCTCTTAAGTATGTACCTAGCTATTCGTTAATAATACCTAAAGAAGGATGTGAATTAAACAGTTTTAACAGTGTATGTTGTCCGCAGGTCGGTGCTGCGTGTGTTGAGTGCAGTAGTGGTAGCGGCGGCGGCGCGGCGGCATGGGGCGCGCGCGCAGCCGGCCGGCGGCATGGCGGTGAGCTGCCCCGAGGTGATGTACGGCGCCTACTACCCCTACCTGTACGGGCGCGGGGCCGCGCGCTCCTTCCACCACGCGCCGCACTTCCAGTACGACCGGGTCAGTACACACCACATGCCAGCCGCATGCAACATTCCATGATATCCTACCGCTTGTCGCAACTCGCAACACTCACCAACAGACTGAGCGATGATCTTGATCACGGAATAGATTAAAAAAGGTTGAAATGATAATGTGGGCGGGGCAATCGCGCCACAGTTATGATTAGAAACTGATAACTCGATCGATTCATTCATTCAACGCGTTCAGTGCGCGTCGGAGAATAGATCTTGCTTAAGGCGCTACACGAATAATTATTTCGTTTGCGAGTAGGCGGAATAAAGCGGCTGGAGAGCCAATCCGGAAATGCAAGAAAGAGATAAAACTAACTTCTTGCTAAAGGGACGAAAAGAGCTAAACGTAAGTCAAGTTCGAGAAAGATTGTCTTAGAAATAATAAAGATAGAAAATCCCATATAAATCGAAATCTATCGGAGGGAATAAAAAATCAATCGACATTAATCTAGATATTATGATGATGCATAAAATAGTGTAATAAAAATATTATTAAGTTGAATAGTTTGGTGGATTAATCAAAAATAGAGTTTTTATAGAGCTGATTCCAAAAAATAAAACTATCGATAAAGTTTGTTTAACCGTGTCACGGATCGACATTTATTTTCATCATTTCCTCTTCTATCAAGGATTCAAATTTTTTAAGTCAATAACTTTTATAGTTGCTAAGTAAAAACGATATGAAAATAGCTAAAAAATTGATGTATCGCCTTAATAATGCCGTGTTGCGCAATTATAATGTGTAAGACAAAAAGTCAAACTTGTGGTCTGACTTTGTCGAGCGATTGTAGGTATATAGCGAAGAGGTATATCATTGAATCGGTTATTCCAAAATAACATTTAAATAGAATATTATTCGTAAAAAAAAAAAACATAAAAAAATACTGATCAATATGAAATACCAAACATTAACCACATTATTGCATCAAGTTACAAAAAATATACATTGCCCGCTGTGTAGGCGCTCAGTCAACGCAATGATTTGGTTGTGTGCGAAATATTTGTAAACATAGTATTGCGTATGTGTAGAAATTAAAATAATGGGAGTCAAGCGGCGACAATGGTCCTAGTACAAAATTGAAGCGTGGGCCTTTCCAACCTTATTTTATTTATCTAAGTATTCCGTGATCGTGATCATATTAGACCCACTCAAGGTGGAATTTAACCAGGAAGAGTGATATTATTATTATTATGGTGGACCTCTAACATAATAACATAATTGTATGCCTACACGTTAGTAAAATGGCTTGCAGTTTGAATAGTAGCTATTTGGAAATGTAATGTAGGTATCATGCACTTGGTACTCTTTTGATATCGAGTCGCTCGCTTTGATCATATACTCTTTCTTAGTCATTTAGCCTGAGTGCGCCGGCGCTAGAAATATCTACGCAACGTTCTGACGCGTGTTCTGTTTGACGCAGCCACATCGTAAGAATTACAAAAATTTTAATCTGAATTTCCGTAGCTAAGTGAACTGACATGGTGATCATGCTAGTTGCCTTCACAAAATATGCAGAAGTAACCTTAGCTCAGTAGTGAGTACCTACTGGTGTTATTACACATGTAAAACTTACCCATTTGGTCACGGGGCTTAATTTGACGCGATTTGTAAAAATGTGCTTACTAAAACCACACTAGATGTTATTTGTTAAGTATCCCTTTTAATTTCATGAAGGTCACTTACCTACATTTTTCTTTTTCCATAGAGGAAAAAATTAAAAGGTCAATAAAACTATTAAATAACTTTCCACGAGTCACTTATAAAGGTTTAAATCTGTTCATTTTGGGAACGTATCGCGCATAAGCACATGTGACTCAACGTGGAACTGTATCGTCACCAAGAATTGATTGACAAAAACATATTAATCAGAGAAAGAATGCAATCCCTATTTGTGGGGACCAAACAATGCTAGTAATAGAACATGTAGATGCACCTGCGGCAATAATAAAAACTTAATATTGATATTAAATATATGTAGACAATTGGAAAAATATACTTCCATTTTATCATGACCGATATCAAATCGTAGAAACACTGTCTATTCCAATCTATTTTAATAGGGATGTTTCCTGGGTATGAAAAGTTAAAATCTATTTAGTCCGTCAGTTAGATAATAAAAAAATATTAGACACGTATTTTTTCTTTTATCAAAACAATAAAAAAATACAAAGATACACCGCTTTAAAGTTTCGGAGTGGGGGCTTATGACGCCACGCCTCGCAAAAAATCGTAGCGAGGAGTGACGTCACGCGTAATTTCCGTTCTTTGTATTTTGATCATTTTTTGTTTGCAGGAAAAAAGAAAAAATACGTGTCCAATAAAATTCATTAATCTACAAGACGGACATTAAAAAAAAATTAGGAAACATGCCTATTCTGTACAGCGCGGCGTGAGTATAGTTTCCATACTATGGTGCCCAGCGACAAAACATACATTTTTTCGTTGCACAGAATTGGCTACTTGATAGGTTTAGGAAAAATCTAAATTAATTTACGTAGGTTTATTCTATAACTACCTACAAATTTTTTGTTCAAAAATATTTATTTGTTAGATATAAATAATATTTTTATCTATTCATTTTAAATACGCGCCTAGTCGTTCACGTAACATTAGTCGGCTGTGACGTCGATTCCCACACAAAGCTAATACAACGCTCTAAGCCTCTAACTAATACAATTTTGACCTATCACAGAGTTTGTGGAATGTAACGTCACACGATGCTCAATCATGGGGTAAACCACAGAGTACTTTTATATATATGGGGGTAAACCCATGATTTTGAGTTCCTGTCTGTCAATCTTGTCATCCGCAATCCGCAACTAAGGCAAAAAAATTAAACAATTAAGTACAATTAATTTTATCGCAAAAACATATTGTATAATTGTTTTTTGTTTGTTTATATGTACCATGTTTTATTAATATATACCTGTCAAATAGGCACGCAGAACTTATTAATGCTGTTATATTGAAAGGACTAAAAGACAAGTAGGGTAGTGTTTGTGGAACTAGACGCTGTAGGTGATGTGTATAATAGTCTTAGCGAGATGGTCTTAGCGAGTCGCTTTCAGAGTTAATCATATTGATTGCGATAGGCCTCTGCAGGCGCGCCGTGCCGAAGCGGTCGGCGTCTGGTTTATCGGCTTCGTTTCTCATAGTTTTTGCGTTGCAGTGTCAACGGTTGCAAGTGCGATAGGCTCGAAAGTAAAAATCGTCACACGCATGTGAAGCAGAAGCGGTTCATAGAGTTAAATTAGTTTTTGTGTGGCTAGGAGCGCGCGGCGAGCGCGACCAGTCCGACCGGCCCATATATCACGCGCGCAAAAACTGCGGCCGCCCGCGCCCGCGCCCTCGCCCGCCTCGCGCCCGCGCCGCGCATGCTCGCTGCCGCACTTCCTCGCTCCTGCCCCATGCTCAGGGCTAGTCACAGTTTTAATGTCGTATCAGTGTCGATGTAAGCATTTATATTGATAACAAATATGTAATAAGTGGGCAACTTAAGTAAGGTTCTATTCTCTATTAAATTTTCTTTGCGATTTGTGCACATGTATGTTAACTGTCGAATATGGATAAATATTTCCGCTTCGATACACTGTTTCCTGAAGAAGAAACAAGCCTAGACACCCCGGTCAGACAGGTTTCTTTTAGGGCATTTTTAACTTGCTTAGTTATGGGGTAAACGATTCATAAGTTGATATGTCGACAAAGCTGTCTTGCCGTGCAGGTCTTAGTGTTTAATGCAGCGGCCCCTAAAAAAGAATAGCGCGGCAGTGCAAAATAATAACGATGATAAGTACATTCTTACATCAAAAGGATTATTTTATTATAATTATTACAAAAATATTGATAAAGTAACTATTATCTATTTTTACTAATTATATTTTAGTAATAATAGATAATAGTTACTTTTTTTAGATAATAGATAAAGCTGAAGAGTTAGTTTGTTTGTTTGAACGCGCTAATTTCAGGAACTACTGGTCCGATTTGAATAATTCTTTCAGTTTTGGATAGCCCGTTTATTGAGGTAGGCTATATAAGCTATATAACATTACGCTGCGACCAAAAGGAGCGGAACATAAATGAAAAATTATGCAAAAATGAAAAACCGTTGAAACTAAAACAAGCGGACAAAGTCGTGGGTTACTAGTCCTTTATAAACAAATTTATCGTACCTACTTTGTAAATAAATGCCCAAAATTTATGACTGTCAAGCTTCTCACTATCTCGCCAGCCGAGACGTTTTGTTGATGATGTCACAGATGTTGAAATCGGTGACGTCACCAGAGCTTCGGTCCCGCGCTCTACTACAGATGTAGAGATAGGGTTTGAAATAACGCATTCTTCAATACTAATAAACTACGGAATGCCTAAGAGCTTTGGTGTTGCTAAATATATTATCTCAGAACTTCGCGCTCCAGTTGATAATAACAGAGCAGAGTTCAATATGAGGTCAATATACAGGAAATGGTATCAAAAAGCCAAAGCTAGACACATTTGCATAGGTGGGTACTAACTAAGATCATTGTTCACCACGCTTGCTCACTTGCGGGTTCGCGATTTCAGATACCAATTTAGAAATCTAGGCGGGGCACTGGGTTCGAACCCGCCTACGGCGGCTATGGTACTACATAGGTAGGTAGGTAGCTCCGAGCATATAAAGTAAAACGGTCCTGGATTGTCAAATCTTCAAGATAAACTTTATTTTCATACGTACCTACCTATGTAGTACCTTAATGATTGTCATCGTAGCTGAGACCATAGCCGCCGTAGGCAGGTTCGAACCCAGTGCACCTAGATTTAAAAATATACTGTTGCATTATGAATGAAACATAAAGTTTGTGTTATGATTCATATTAGATGAAGATAATTATGTTTTGACTACACGGATAGCCGACTGGTATAGGTCACAGCGCCAACCTTTGCGCGTTGTGCTGCGGGTTCAATCTCCGCATGAGACCATCATTTAAATTTGTATGATCCACATTCCCATTATTGTCGTAAGCTGTAAGTACTACGCTGATTTATGTGTGACGGTAGACGTTTATGCGAAAATATCGATTGGTTCGATATTATTAGGGTAATTATTAGGTTATGAGATAGTTTTAATAAAACAGCGCGCTCTGTTTGACACCAATTTTATGATTTGACTTGTTTATAACAAGTTAAAATGTGAACTAACAACGAACAAGTCTTAATGTAAACTGTTGGCTAGTGTTGATAGTTCGCACTCGTTAGGCGCACTCTATAGTTAGCTTTTTTACTCTAAGGTATGTTCGGAATGTGTGACGTGTTAGTAATGGTGTAGTGGTTTACAGTTTAACGTGCAGGGTAATGCAGGCAGCGAGGCATACAGCGGCGGCGCAGGCGGCGGCGCGGCGGCGCTCAGCTCAGGCTCGGCGTCGTCGGGCGCGCAGTCGCCGGGCAGCCCGCCGCACGCGCACCTCGCGCACCACGCGCCGCGTCTGCGCGCCAAGGAGGAGGACCTCTCCGCGCACGGTCGCGCCAGCGCTGACGGTACATACCTTATACTCTCCTTTTTTATCTAGACTTTGAAAATAATCAAATTTTTTAATAACGATTTTGCATTTTGCTGTTCTCTAGTACAGATACTACGGTCCATTTGATGAGAGACATTTTGGATATCATTTGTTGCATACTTTCTCAGTGTTGACTGTTCACGCAGGCGGCGGGTCCTCGGAGTCGGAAGGCGAGTGCAGCGGCGCGGGCGCGGCCAGAGCGCGCGCGCAGTACGTCAGTGCCAACTGCGTGGTGTTCACGCACTACTCGGGCGACGTGGCCGCCGTCGTGGATGAGCACTTCGCACGAGCACTCTCCCTCGACAAGCCTAAGGGTGAGTCACCAGTCAGCACATGTGACTGAAGATGACCTTCACTAAATATTTATAATGCTAAACAAACCCCATATTGGCACTCGATATTTTTCGCCCGTGTCTTACTATGCCTAAATCTTTAGTCCATATACTAGGCGTGCCTTTTAAGTTCTGTCGTTTCCATATTTGCCGGCAATTTTGAATTTGAAACTGTTCTATATTCGAATGTGTTTAAATTTTGATTCTCAAAACAGTTAAAAGTATTAGGAATTAGGATTAATGCTATTGTTTAGTCACAGCGTCGATTGGAATCTGTCAGGTTACGCACGAAAATGAATCTTTCTAAGGAAAATGTTCGTGCAATAATTTTCTACAACTTTAGAAGAGGCCTAACACGGCTTCAGTGTTTTGAAGAGCTAACATTTGCGTTCAGTGCTGAAGCCCCATGTCCGCGGACAGTCGAACGCTGGTATTTAGAATTCCAGCGTGGACATACTAGTGTTAGAAACTAATCTCGCGAAGGACGCCCAAAATCCGCCTTCACTGAAGATAAAATCATTGCTGTGAGATAACAAATTCTCAAAGATCGTTATGTGACGTATCGAAAGATAGAGGCTCCATTAGGCATCTCAGGGACAACCATTCAGAAGATCTTGCATGAAGCGCTTGGTGTGAGAAAGCTAGTTTTCCGTTGGATACCGCATCTGCTTTCCGACGATCACAAGGCGGCCCGCGTCCGATGGTGTAAGAAAACTCTGCAAAGGTTCAACCGAGGAGAGTCAAATCACGTCTACGACATCATCAGTGGTGACGAATCTTGGATCTATGCCTACGATCCTGATTCCAAACAACAATCTACAATCTGGGTCTTTCAAGACGAGCCAAAGCCGACTTAAGTTATTCGTTCTCGAAGCACTTCAAAGAAGATGGTGGCCACGTTCATGTTGCGACTATTGCACTTGAAGATCGTAGAACAGTTAACGCAGAGTGGTATACCACAGTTTGTTTACCACAAGTCATCGCCGAACTTCGAAAATCTAACTCAAAGCGACGCATCATCCTGCACCACTCACACAGCGGTCGTCAAACGATTGAGTATTTGAAGCAGGAAAAAGTAGAAATTCTTGACCATCCTCCATACAGTCCTGACCTAAGCCCTAACGATTTCTTTATATTTCCTAAAATTAAGAAAAGTTTTCGTGGTCAAAAGTTCCAGTCCGGTGAAGAAGCAGTCGACGCTTTCAAGTCAGCCATTTTGAACACCCCCACTTTAGAGTGGAATAAATGTTATAATGACTGGTTTGAGCGAATGGAAAAGTGTATTAAGCTACGTGGTGTTTTTCAAAGTATTCACCGTGAATACTTTGAAAAACAATAAAAAGTACTATAAGGTTCTAGTTGTGTTTTTTTCTTCAAACGATAAAATTTAAAAGCCATGCTTCGTATGTGTTATAATATCTATAACATCATCATACCTAAATGTAAAAAGTTGGTTCTTTACAAAACATTCTCATCGAGTTGGGTCGGTAATGCGACTGCAGCGAGTCGCGATGGTGTCCGGCTACCGGGAACTTCGAGTAAAAACACGCCGCGAGGAGTTCGAAGAAGAGCGCAATGATTGTGTTCGCTCGGAGAAACAATGCGGCAGGAGCGGCCCGGCCAGTCCCTTCGCAACTAGATAAATCACTGAAGTGGTTCTCGGAGCCGCCTTAATTAAACCCTACGTTTAATTACAAACTAGAGCTCCGTCCCTCCGCGCCCCTGCCCCCGCCCGCGGTCCTCGCCCCGCCACTCTCCTATAGGCGCTGTTCCGCAGTTCTCGTACTTCACTTCGGTCAGCTTAAGCGTACTTCATTAAGGCATCCAATTTACCCCTGGTAAGGTTCTTAGAAGAATTGGCGTTTTAAAAATAATTATACGGAGTGGAACGTTAATATATATTAGTGTCATTCCTTTTTAATGTACAGCAGGTAAAACCTTTTCAAACATTTACGTCAAGGGTGACTGCACAATAGAACAGGGTCAGGTTAGTTATTCAGGTTTAGAATAAGACCGTCTCGCTTTACTAACACACTTGAACGAAGATCGCGGTTGTTATGCAATTCGAAACCGGTTATATCGGGCGAGGACCCTCCTAACCAAAAAATGGGGCAAATCGTCGATTCGTTGTGAGACCGAGAGACCAGAGTCGGAGCATAGTTACGCGGCCGTGATTAGATCGAAAAAACACCGGCCATTACTTAAAAGATGGCCGAAAGGAGCCGCGCGACAAAAACGCATAACGTTGGCATAGTCCGGGCGAGGTCGGCGCGGCTTTGTGCGGCGTGCCGCGGCCGACGCGTCGCGCATACCGCCGCGCAAAAACACCCGCGACACAACTAATGCCGGCAGCATACGCCACCGCAGCCGAATTGTACCCGCGGACCGGACCAATGCTGTACCTACTACACTCGCAGATCTATACCACATATCGCATATTATGCTTATGAAGAGTAGTCAACAGCTCACCTGTTGACTCTACATATTAAGACTAGCCGTCCCTCGCGACTTCCGCGTGTGTTTGTTTTTATGAGGTTTTCATGTTTTTCCTAAGATAAAAGTATATTGTTCCCCACAACCTCAGTTATCTGCCAGTAAAAGCCTGCTGGACTGGTAATGAGATGATGAATGAGAAACAGAGATTAGGGTATAGTACAGAAATTCGTCGGTTAATAGGTACCTACTAATCGATACATGCTCATAGTGAATATGAAAAACCTACTTTGTATGTATAATTTTATGCCCAATACGAGAGTCCTGTGACCGTGGATGGGTGCCCCGCCAGACTGTCGCTCCCACGGCCCACCTTCTCAGAAACATCACTTGTTTTATTGGACACTACTAATGGCGGAATATTTTTTCTTAAAAGCACATACAGGATATTCTCTACAGCAACAATTTTTCTATAAAAAAATCACAAGCCGTTAGCTAGATGTTGCACATTACGAATTAGGCATTTATTTATATATGAAATAAAATAATTTATTATGCAATTAGGATATATATATACAATCACTTTTACACGTAACTTTTATTGAGCTCGCTGGAGTCGATATACCGGCTTTTATTCAAATGTTTATTTAAGTGAAATCAAGGAAGCTGTATGGAGTGAATTTGCTCCAAACTTGGCCAAAACAAGAACTGATTGTAAACGTCTGAAAAGGGGTTTAGGTAACTTTGTATGGACTATTTATTTATTTACCGTTACATTAGGTACTAGTGGCGTATATTTTTCAGCGGCCACCAATAACTTTAATATACCTTATTTGTTATGCTGTGTCGAGTGCTCATATATTGCCAATTATTTTTGTCCTAACTATCTATGAAATCGGAGTTGAGATACTTGCAATTGAATATTTTAGAAATGTCATCAATATTAATACTTTAAATGACGCATAATGAGACGTTTTGTGAAATAATTAAAATACATTGTTATACTTTATTGAATTTTATCGATATTTAGATAAAACGAAGTCGGTTTAGTTACTCCATTCATAACGGAATAACAGGTATTACACCTATTTTCATGACCTTTGATTTGTTGGATTTGGGTTGAATAGCAGAATAACTATAAAAACATGAGAAAAAATATACGAAAATGAAATATGTCTCACGGGAACGGGGACTAGTCACGCGGGTGTAACCGCGGGGCTCTGTTAGTTAAATGATAAGTTAATCACATTTATTAACTGTCTCCGTCTATTTCGGACCCAATATGTCTCATAATGGTATCCAGGATTTGTGCCGGCAAAGTCAGATTGTTTTTATATCTGCCCCATCCCATCCCATGTATCATATAATGGGCATTCGTGTGAGCAATATTACCCCAACAGTGCAATATAACTTAACAATTTCTTGGATTTTAATGAGCAATACAAAACTAAATATATGTGTTCCGATATGGTTTAGAGAAATGTGTCCATTATATATTTTGATCGCATTATTCTGTTCTTTCATAATATCACAATCAATAACGGATAACACCCAATAGTTATATATAGGGTGTTATTTAACTGGTTAGCACAGTATTCGTATTTTTGTAAGCAGAAAAATATAATCTGTGAGCAGAAATAGCTAATTGATCAGCAATTTATGTTATTCTGGATTGCTATAATTATTTTTGTACAGCATATTAATTATATAAGCTGCAATGAGCTCCTGTTTAATAAAATTTTGGTAAGCTCTCGGAAATTTTGGTATTTATATATAATATTATTTATATATATTAAATTATAAATTCATCTTCAAGTAAATATAAAAAAATTGGTCAATAAAAAAAGTTTAAACGAACAAATAACACGAAGTTATGTGTCGAAAGAAACTAAAAGAACTGCTATTAATGCCTTTTTTGTAGAATAGATAACGTTGATGAGATGACGTTGTTGTAAGTATAACCTTATATTTTAAATTTTCATAAAAGTAAGATCTATACAGTTACCACTGTCCACCTCTCTTTTTGTTCCTCCTGTCCTCATCATATTTATTTATTAAAACATTTATGACAAAAACTTTGTGACGTTTATATCATTCGATAAATAATAGATGGCGTTGTTGTAAACGTTAAAATAATACGTTTTCTTAAGACGTAATATTACAAAACATATATTTATAAATTATACTACATGAATTTCATCAAATTATAACTATTAAGTCTTACTTTTTATCGACCTACATTCGTTTATAAGTACATATAAGTATCTTGGAATAAATTTCGGTCCGTATTATCATCGCGTAACTTTAAAATGCTTATTTCTTTGGATTTATTTAACCGATTGCGATGAAACATGATTAAATGTAACGTCGAATTACACACGATTTTTGTGTATCAAAGGTTTATCAATTTATGTTGTGCTTTTGACGTTGGTTGCACAACCAAACAGACAAACAGATAAACAGACAAAAAATCCAAAAATGTTATAAAGGTTTCTACTAATATTCTTCATTATAGAGGTCGAAAAGAATGTGGGAAAACATTTTACCATTGACACCTAATAAATAAGACTAAAAAATATTAAGGTGACACTTACAATTATAATTGACCGGTATAATGCCGCTGCTACATTATCAATTCAAGTTATTTCTACACAATTATAAAATAGGAATGCTATAAGCGCTGTGCATCTGTGTCGTGGTGGTGTCCACAACACATTTTTTTTAGGTAGGTACTAGAACCCTATAATTGTAAAGATTTCGGTGACAACGGACTTATTTTCACAGTTAATTAGCGGGATAGTAGGTATACCTTTTTCTAGTTGTTGACGAGTATGTTTGTTTGAACGCGCAAATCTCAGGAACTATTGGTCCGATTTAAAAAATTCTTTCATTGTTGGACAGCCCATTTATTGAGGAAGGCTATAAGCTATATAACAATACGCTGTGACCAAAAGGAGCGGAGCATAAATGAAAAATATTGCAAAAATGAAAAGCCGTTGAAACTAAAACACGCGGACAACGTCGCGGGGGACAGCTAGTTATATAAATAATATTTTGTAGTTACGTGTCTACTAACTAAATAAAAATGAACCGAACAGATACCTATACTTTATTTAAAAAAAATGGTAAAAGAGCAAGATATATGTTCACTAATTTCAAAGGCCAGAACTACAAAGCATATTATATTTTTAAAAGTGAACACACATGACATTGCTTTAGTGAACTCGCTACTGTTTATCACACGCCCACACTTCCGCGGCGCGTTCAAGCAGCTGGGAAGTTTGGGCTCATCCAAACTTAACTTATTATCGTATGGTTATATTATAGGTTATGTATTGTATGTGTGTGCAGAGAGCGTGCCGATGGTGTCGCGCAACCTGCCGGCGTCGTTCTTCAACGCGGCGCTGGGGGGCGCGGGCGGCGCGGGCGTGGCGGGCGCGGCGTGCGGCGTGGAGCTGTACGAGTACGACCCGTGGCACCAGCACTACGGCGGCTACGGGCACGCCGCGCACCGCCACGCCGCCGAGTACCACGCCGCCGCCGCGCACCACAACATGGCGGCCGCGGCCGGCTACGGCGGCCTGCTGCTGGGCCGCGGCTCGCTGCACGCGCAGTACAAGCCCGTGGACTGGCCGGCGCAGCACCACGCGCCGCACCACCTCGACCCCGCCGCCTGCTCGCCGTACTCCTACCCCGCCGTGCCCGGTCAGTACCACCAGCTACCACGCCCGCATCCGCCGCTCGCGGAGGCGCCGCGGACGCGATCAAACGCGCCGATAAATAACCGGACATACTTTCATGACAAAATGTTTGTCTGACGGTGGAGCGCGGTTGCGTGTATTTTAATATTCAAACAGATGCCGCTCGCGGTCGACACAAATATTTTAATTGTAATGATTTAAGCGCTTTATCCGAATGGCAAAACAAAGCATTTCTCGCTTTGCGTTCTGCGGGTTGGTCCGCGGTGCCGTGACCGCAGCGCGCGGACGAGCCCCGGATGGTAAAAAGCTCGCGTGATTCGTAATCGTCCAAGCCGGAATTTAGATTCGCCTCCAAGGATAGACATAATTGCCGCGTCGCGGATAAGAAACGATTATAAACGGCGGTTGATGCCATAAAAACGGAGTGCGGCAAGTTAAAAGGGCCTCTAGTGTCCGTAATGCGCGGGGGGCGGGGCGCGCCCTAATGACGACGATTAAAATTAATTTGCGCGGGGTCTGCGCCCCTCGCGCCCCCTCTGTCCCTGCGCCCCCGCCGCTACCAAATTACATTCTTGAGTCGCGATCCAGCCGCGCCCTCGCCCCCGCGCCCCTTCCGAGGGCGCGCGATACCCATCGCTCACTCCCTTTTGTCTTCATGATAGCTCCCATCTACTTGAGTGATAATGTTTTGCTTTAGGGTTAGAGAAACCCGCTTCGTTTGACAAACTTGTGCGTTTTATTTGTTGGTAACTTTACGACTCTACCGCGGTCATGTTTAAAGGAACACAAATGTTCTAAAGACTACACAAACGCTAAAACTTGCTATTTCTATTTAAGTCGGATTAATGTATGGGAGAGTTGTCGAATCGTACCTACTGGCATTTAAGTAGAGTTAGTAAACCTTAAGATAAATAAATAAATTAAGCAACACAACCATTGACTCTACATTATCAGCACCGCCTTCAAACATATCATTGATATATTTTTATATTATTTTAATTGGATATCTATCTATTTTTATACAAAATTTTTGTTACATATTTAAAAATTATGGTTATTTATTTATTTATTTATTTCGGGAAAACAAACAGTAGCATATTACAATATAAACAGTGGTATGGGTAACAATAAACTTAATAAATATACTACCCACTACATTTTCCACATATTACTGCAAAAGGTTACTCAAGCTGTAAAACAGACTGCTGCCAAAACATGAATTGCAGTTATCGGTGAAAAACAAAGAAGAATAAAAAAAAGGTACATATGAATAGTAAATCAGTTTGTGTAACACAGTACAGAACAAAATAATGATAATCAGAATTGATAGCTCAAGGAGTGAGCTGTTGATCCTTTAGAATTTTAATTATTTTATTTCTAAATGTAAATTTACTTAGATAAAATATATCGATTGCACCAAATCGGTTAGCCAAATACCATACTACCATCCTCAGTGCGATATATTTTTTCCGGACAAGGAACCCGTTCCAAATAAGTTTCTTTTTAATTTTGTTTTTTTTTCTTAACAATTTGAAGAGTAACTCGCGCCACAAAATGTACTAAATATTTACTGCACTCACATCAATTGTTCATCCTTTAAAGTTCAGCTCACTGGTGGGACGCCATTACGTTACCCAAGGTTGTGATGAAATCAGCGCTGAGAAACAAATTCCTTGAGGTTGAGGTCACAGTAATGTGACCGAACTGAACATAATATAGATAATTGTTTTCGTGCATACCTACATGGCAAGACGCACATAGCAACATAAGTAAAATTATAAATAACTAAAAAAAACAATAAATTACGGATTACGGAATTGTTTTTGAAAGGGTTAAATTTTCTCGCATATCTTGTGTGTTACCTATGTTTCTATATTTCTGTTTTTTTTATTACCTTGTCCCTTTCAAACTGCTACTTGGCAATTTCGATAGTTAAGATATCTTTAGATTCGTCTCAAAAACATAAATCAGAGTTTAAAAAAAAAAAAAAACTAGATGCTCACCTACTACCTATATAAGCTACTAGCTGACCCGTGCCCACTTCGTTGGGCATAATGTTAATAATCCTTTTTTAGTACATATGACCTAACGATTTAAATTATTTTATTAATATTAAAAATTAAATTATCTATACTAATATTAAAAAAACTACTTTTTGTAACGTAAACATAAAAGTTAGACATAATGCTGTCGTTGATTTTTTTGTAGGCATTTTCAAGCTCCATATCTTTTCTCTAGAACTCAAAAATATATCTTTCATAGTTAAGGCAGCGTTCGTAAGAAACGCTTTCATTCGACCGTTTTTTCTCCGATTCACTTTGCAAAACGGACTACCAAGTAAAAGCCTTTTTATTTTTCGGTTTTTTATATAACCTATGACACTCAGCAATAATGTGGCTTTCTATTGGTGAAAGAATTTTTAAAATCGGTTCAGTAGATCCCGAGATTACCCCTTACAATTTAACAAATATACAAACACACAAACTTAACTTCTTTATAATATTAGTATAGACTACCTATGTAAGCATCTACATTTTTTTTTAGATATAGTTGTGTCGGTAACAGTTTCGCGAATTCAATTGTTTTTCCCATCTCAAAAATGCTTAACGCGACTAAAGAAGTATTCACTTTCACAAAACAAGATGGCGAAATTTTGGGGATAATTGTTTTTCAACTAAATCTATCGAGTAAAGTGTTAAAATATACGGTTTTATAAATAATTTACAAAAATATATGCAACCTGTATTTTTTATTGTTATTATTTTCTTGTGTAGGTACATTTTCTTGTATTATTATACTTACTAATAACTAACTGACCCGACAGACGACAGCAGAAGTCCCCTCTATTTTATCCGCGGATTTTTCGCAAGTTTTCTCTCATACGCTGGTGTTGACAAAGGTTCTTAAGTAATTCCGTCATACGAGTACATGTGGCAATTGATTTTTATTCATATCAATATAGGTAGATGTTTTGTGTGCGTCCAACGATTGTGCAAAATAAAAGGAATTCTTTCTTTATTTCAAACGACATACCTAGCCAGCCAGCAGAAACTAAAAGGAGGGTTCCTATTTTATTTCAGTACCTGATGTTCTTTTTAAAATAAATAGTCGCGTGGGTAGTTGATATCTATATAATTAGGTTTTTCTTCTGGTTCGTTATTCGTTTTTCTGGTAGATATGCTCTCTTCTTTCAACATCAGAGGGTTTGGTTCTGCGTCGCCAACCCTTAGAACAGAACTGGCTGACAGTGTCGCCACGTAGCTGAGGTAATTATGTATGTATCTAATAGTAAAGTATGTGTGGTATGGCCCTTTCTATCGAGGGTGGGGTCGGTGACACGGCCGGCGGCTGCGAAGCTCGCGTGACGAGGGAGGGCCGCCCTCCGAGAGGCTCGCTCGGGAGGGCGATGTACCGCTTATTGACAAATACCAACGGCACGGCACGCCACCACACTATACCTACATACACATTACTACATATAAGTAGTACATTGCACACACATGCGGCATTTTGAGCTATCCTAAATAGTAATTTATATTATCAAGAGGACTCAACTAAAAATTGAAATTCATCAACAACTGAATTTTGATAAGCCTCCTAAAATAAGTACAAAAGCAAGAAACTTAAACACCTTAAAACAAGAATCTTCATTCATCTTACATGCGGGGTCCTCAAAGACCTTGTCGGCGTGGTCCTTTGAGGTGGAAGAGGAACTCCACTGAAAATGTTGTAATAGGTTTAAAAAAAAATACCTTATGTACTCGCCCATTTTAGTTAGGTCTTGTAAGTAATAACCTAAGTAACCTAAAATGATTTAGTTTAAAACCTTCACAAACCTTATTTTTTCATGTTGATATTGTCTGCTGTCGTAAGTCGCAGCCTGTTATTATAGTTGCTACGTTCTACGTTCCTATCTAGCGGGTCACATTACTTAGTGTTAGGTACCGCGAGCTCGAGTAGAGCTGCGTACAATCGACGTATTGTTGTTAACGTCCAGGCCCGGTCGGCGCGGGCGCGGCGCGGGGGCGCTGGGCACGGCGGGGCGGGGCCTCGCCAGCGGCGGCGCGCTGACCGGTGGGCGCGCCCCGCGGCCCTCCACCCTCGCCACCCACCGCCCGCGCACGGCCGCGCGCCCCCGGCCCGCGCCCCCGCCGCCACTCTACACTAAATCACCAAGTCCGTGTCAATTATCTGAGCGGCTGTAGCACACACACATACATGTACACACGCGCAACACACCTACGCGTCACACAGCGGCCGCGAGTGAGCCGGCACTCGTGTAGGTATATTATTAGCTAAAATGATTTATACTCCAGTTATGATATTGTTAGAGCCTTCCTAATACTAGCTGACGCTCTTGTCATTTTCTATTAATGAATTTTGTCTCATGGTGCGTATAGTTATGCCTACTTTAAGTATAGGTTAAGACTGTCAATTTAATTGTTTTAGTTTTCACGCGGGTGTCAAAATGGGGCATTATTTGCTTATATTAAAGGCTTAGATATTTTTACAGCTCGTAGGGCTCACAGATACCTAGCTATGAGTATTTGTTTTTTTTTTTTTATTGATATCGAGTATTCCGAAGAAACAGAACTCTGTTTTGTCTGAAAGATTCATGTTTCTACACGGTCTACTTTATAAAGGAGGGGTAGGTGCATGATTTATCAATGTATAGGCTTGACGCGGGTACCAGCAGTAGAAGACACAGATGTATGTCCAGTGCCCTCCACTCACCAGTCTGCGGCGCGAGCCCGCGGCGTGTGGCGATAGCATCGCGAGCCCGCGATCATTTATAACAATCAGCCGCGATCTGCTGATAACACCTTATATTACTACTCATTGTTTATTACTCAGAAACCCGCTATAGACAGAAACGAATAAGATCGTTCGTGTTAGATGTGTACCGACATGCCGGGCACATGTTGTGCAGCAAGCAGTGTCTGCAGGTCACTAACGATGCTGTTGTCCGCAGGTCTGGAGGCGCAGGTGCAGGACACGTCCAAGGACCTGTACTGGTTCTGAGGCGCCCAGCGGCCCCGCGCCCGCGCCCGCGCCCGCTCCGCAGCTGCTCGTGGATTGTGCCTTATGAACGGACACTTGAATTTCGGGACATTACACAATATGATTACCGGATGATAGTAAGCGCCGGCGTGTTGTGCGGCGAGCGCGGCCGGTGCGCGGCTGCGGCGGTGACGTCACGCGCGTCGTGTAGTTTCTTGTGCTGGTGTGTGCAACCTGCAGCTCGCGAACCGTCGCTGTGATATAGTTTGTGTCGCTGCTCTAATATGTTATTGTATGCGGTGTGTTTTTTGCTAAAAGTATAAATATCGTCAAAATGCAATGCGTCAGCCGACGACACGCTCGCTCCTGAATAAAATATAAGCAGGTGTGGTGCGCCGCACGCGGCTGACGCATCTCACTCCGGCCGGTGTGGACTGGTGAAATAGTCATATAACATGCCGTGTTTACATGTGACGTGATCGTAAACAACCACCCTTGAGGCAACATACACATTTCTCACGTACGTACCCACTTTATGTTTTCTTTAACAGTAACATGACATGGGTACATACATTTTATTGGACAAAGGTAAGTTAGAACAAAATGTTTTTACCAAAAAAACAACCAGAAACATTACCAGTGGTGTTATAAGTCCATTAAAGCGTATATATAACCGACATATAAATTGGTAGAGAGAGACACGCGACGTGTCATCGTACCTTTATATTATTTTGCATAATATTGTATTGAACCTGAACATCCATGAGAGTTCGGTTCAGGCTGCACACACCTGACAGTTGGCGGCCACGGTGCTGGTGCACGCGCTCATTATACATATATTATTAATGTGTACGTAGGTAGCGAGTAATTAGCTGTAATCATATATTGTACATAATTAGTTAGCTCCTAGACTAAATAGCTAATAGTAAGATTGCGACAGACATTGTAGATAATGTGGCGTCGGCGGTCGGGCGCGCCGGCCGCTCGCCGCACGCGCTACTGTACATATGTTTAAAGTATAAGTTTATGTAAGCCTGTGGGACCTTCGCAGCGGCGAGATGATCACACGAATAGAAACATTTTAGAATATTATTACTATTGAACGTTTAGGCTTCATTTGTGTTTGCCAGATTGTGGCTATAATGATATTGTTAGTGCCCGCCTAAGGCTCCGCAGTCAAATAAATTCATCAACGTAGTTACAATCAGCATTTGTCTGTTTTAACTTAGTTTTAAAGAAATGTGTAGCGAGCTCTTTAAGCTACGTAACGTCTACGCGGCTACGGAGCCCGCAGCGCGCACCCGCTACGTCACCGGAGGGTGATCAGTGACGGCGCTGTAGTAGATGTAATTGTAACTCTGCGAATATTGTCGCCTCATGTCGTGGGATCGTGTTTCACCACAATAATAGATAAATGAACTTTAAATATAAATTCCATTATCTACTGTGATTGTTTCACTCGAGCCGTTTTATTTACAAACTCCCTTGTCCTTGGATCCGGCTCCCTGCCGACTCGCACGCGGCGGTGTCGCGCGCCGTCCTCGCCGTGCTCAGCGAGCTGCAGGCTCACACGACAGCTCCATACGTAAGTATTGCTCTGAACATGAGTGCTCATCGGCAGACGTTTATCTTCCAATCATATATTAGCATATATATTATCTTATGATTGGAAGGATAACTATGTACTAAGAATACTGTAATCTGTTATAACTAATGTGCCGTGTGAATGATTTACAGCTGTAGGTGGTTACAATTGCATTATCGTTAGAAGATAATCATCATCAATAAATAATAGTCATAAATAGTCAATGATATTTCTAGATTCCTAAAATAGATAGGTAAGTGGACAGTCCTGCCAAACACCTTAGACTAAAAAAAAAAAAAAAACGGTTCCCTACTGCGATTGTGTCCTTGTAGTTCTTGTTTTGGCAGTCAGGTTTTTTTTATTTTTTTATTATTAATTTTATTAGGTAATGTTCCTGCTAGCCAAGACTTCGTCCGCGTGTTTTAGTTTTAACGGTATAACAATCTCAGTCTCAGCTAATAACCTCAGTTATCTGCCCGTAAAATTGGTCTGGTACTTCCAGAGATTAGGGCATTTACGTGGTATGGAAGTTTTTTTAAAACTGCGATATCTCCTGTTCAAAAATAAATGTGATAACTGTTAGTTGACAATTAATAGTTTCGAAACAATGCTCTTCAAGACCTTAAATTTCATACATATTGTGATAGGTAATATGGTTTTCACATTTAAAAATGGCGCTATACGTCCGCCATATTTATTTTAATTATGCTACATTAATAACCTTTTTCGCTGAAGTAGTTAAAAAATTGCTATAATCTAGTATACATATGTAGTTATAGTATTACTAAAATGCTAAAACTTAGAGCTAACCGCTACCTTAACCTAACCGTGTAGCAAATATCTAGTTCGATTCTGCTTCACTCTTAGTTGCTATAGAGATTGGTCGTGGTTGCATCATAAAACCAGGTGTTAGTCTTAAATCAAAGTCCAAATTCATATAAATTGGTGGCTGCACCTAGGAACTACCTAACTATTATATAGGTAGGTACGTGTAATTAAAGTAGGTGTCACGTTCGTTCGAGCAATGCCTACTCATGTTAGTGACACGTGTACTAGTGATTAAATTACGGACTACTTCAATACTTTCGTTGACCTCTGAATGTAGGTTTTTTAATATGAGCAAAGTGCGAGAGGTGGGTCTGCTCGGTCCGCACTCCGGCACTCAGCCGCCGCCGCCTCCGGTCCGCGTGAGACCCGCCACGGCCGACACATGCATTCAATGTAGGTAAGTAATTACGCACACACACAATTAATTACAATTAACTGCAGATAAGCCTCATATTTGCAGGAATATTACTTACACCCAATTACGAATTCCAACACAATATCATGTGAAAATAATACAGATCCAACACACGCACGCACTCCGACTGAGCTATCTAATCGATACACCAATATGCATTCTTACTAATGCCAATTGCCAATGCGTAACATTCAACATTTTATTTATATAGAACGGTACAGGATATACAAATGACATTACCTAATCAATGTGACAGCACGTGTAGCCGAGTGGTATAGGTCACCACGCCAATTACCTCTGTGCGCGACGTGCCGCGGGTTCGATCCTCGCATGGGACAAGCATTTGTGTGATCCACAAATACTTGTTTCAAGTCTGGGTGTTATTTGTGCATGTGATTTGAATGTTTGTGAAACCTCCCGCGACACAAGGATTAAATTCCTTAGTGCGGGAGTCGTTTTAAAAAAAAATTGGGGTTATTCCCGACGAGTACCTACCTAACAATACAAACATTTATTTTGCCAAATGTAACAAAAAACTAGCTTTATACAATTTTTTCTAGTAGTTCTTTACCTAGCTGCTGAACAATTACAGGCCGCATGATCATCAATATCAACTCTATTTAAAAAAGACATAGGTAGGTACCTAATAATAATAAAATAACTAATGCTATCATTTTTTTTCTCACAGAAAACTTTATTCTGTATCCCACTGCTCTCATTGACGGAAGATCTTACCTATACTTATTTGTGAAACTATCATATGATTAGAAATGTGTTCAGCACTTTGATCTCACCTTAATTTAAGTCTCTGCTCATTCCTATTCCAAGTTATAGGAATTACTTTCTATTTACAATAAGGTGTCTTAACGTTCTTGCGTCGAGTGAGCCGTTGTCATCACGTGAATTGTAGTTTTATTCTGAAACCGGCTAAATGTGTTTCTAAATTGGAACTATTGTGTCCGTGTAACTGTTGTGTTGGAGTTATTTTGGAGTGGGAGTCACTCGTAAAACGACTGTTAATCAATCCGGGATTAATGTAAGAGTGAAGCTGCGGGCTGAGCGGAGCGAGGCGGGCGGAGCGAGGCGGGCGCGCGTGACGTACGGAAATAGCGCCATTAGCTGCGGATGATGTTTGTAAACACGCAACACATTACGCTGCTGAAATAGACGAGCATTGTCACCTCGAGACAATAAGCGCGGTGCCGATCACAAATAACGCGCCGCCGCGCGCCGTGCTAACACTATCCCGGACGCTTTTGGACACATTATACGCATTCCACGGTTTCACGGCGAAAGCTCACCTAACTAAACATCGAGAACTGAAATAAAACTTCGACGCGACTCAGACATCGGGAAATTTGTCGCGACACTTAATTTATGCTAATGGATCCTTAATGGCATCATAAATATTATAATTAGTGTCGGTTACGTTCGTCGGTGAAGACTTAATCTGAGTTGTTCCCGCGAACGATTACTCAAACGTAATCTGACGCCGCTCCAGCGCAGCCCCGGGACGAACAAATCGGTTACAATCAGTCAGCCGAGCAGGGCCACGCCGAGCGGCGAGTTAGTATGCACAGCACATGCGGCAGGACTCCGCCAAGTATTGAGCGATAAACGAGTGCTCGCCAGGGAATACTGATTTTGCAAACAATTATGTATCCGTCCTCGACCATTAACTGAAGACATTTCGACGAGCACCCCGCGCCACCAGGCCAACAAGAGGGAAATAAATTAACAAAATTACCATCACGCGGTCGTAACGCGGGCGGAATCTGCCTATTGAATTACAAATGAGACTATTTCCGGTTAGTGTACTGTAATAAATTATGTGTTATAAGAATGTATCGCTTAATAATTAGCAGCCGGCGCAGAACAACGGTCGGCCAGCAAGCGGAGCAAAAACGTTTCGCGACCTCACCAATCAAGTACTTAAGTACGTACACTGAGAAGTGCATCATTTATTAGACAACAATTAAATATTAGGTACTTTCCGTATAATAACAAAGATACGCGACACTAATAATATAATAGATCGGGAGCAGTCGCTCATATGTGAAAACCGTTACCGTAGGTATAAGATGAGGTGTGCTCATGGGCTTAGCTGTCTTAAATCAACACAAGCCTCCACATTTTTTGGAGAGTGATCGTCTAGTCATGGACTCATGGTCATCACATAAGGGGGAGGGGGAGCAATGACAATCCGTCACAACTCCTACCGTGCCGTAGCATACCAGCATTCACCCGTACGTGGTAGCTAATGCGCCAGACTGTTTTCTTAGCAATCGATAGGACGACGGAACTTAATTTCAGATTCAGACCTACTGTTTTTGTTGTTTGGCCTAAGCCTTAAATCAAGTTTGGCCGATAACTTTGAGAGGTATCGTATGGATTTTTGCTAAAAAAGTTATCCCGAATTCTGGAGTCTAAACTGACTCTTGCGGCATGTAGGTACACGACGTAAAAATAGGTATGATGATCATGGAATGTGGGTTTATAGTCGAATTTGACTTACAATAAAATTTATTAGTTTGGATGAATCTAATTAAACTATAAAAAAATATATTTCTGTGATTAAGATAGTTGCGGAATATTGAGAAGTAAATTCCTCAACACTGATCATAACTCTTCTCTACTGGGAGTGTTGTAGTTAAGAATTTACAAGTATGTAAACATTGTACACATTTACAAATAATATGTGCCATTCGGGTTTCACTTTGCCTCGTATAAACAGAGCAAAAGGTGCGCCATGATGGCTCGGAATGCGCTCGCGGTGCGTGGGAACCGGCGGCGGCGCGTCTGCGCATGCGCACGACTCCCCCCCTTCCTCCCTCTACGTCCAGGAGTCTGCACGAGGACCAACATAACACAATCACTGCTGTGATAGTGACCAGTGACCTACATGAAGTCAGATAACTCATTCATGATGATCTAAGCATACCTAGGGAAGTGACTTTTATAAGTAGTATTGTATTGTTACATCTGCCGGCCAGGTCGTTGCTGTGCTACAGGTGGGCGCACGGCGCGGAAGTGCCGCCGGGGCTCGTTAGCGGCGGAGTCCCCACATGTGCACATGTGCTGCGACTGAACTCTCACCTCATTTACCCAGATATCCATAAAAATCTCTAACATACCACAACACATTATTAAGTGTCTTACCAGATACAAAAAAATATGACACCGCTGAGACACTCCATATTCTAATGAGTTTTGTTGATAATTGAGTTACAATGGTATAATTTAGTAATAACGGTATCCCACTTATATTTGAGTATTACTACAAATTGATAATTTACAAAATGTATTGTTTATTATATAATTATACGTAATTAATGTCAATAAACTTAGCATTTACTAAACTGATATTGATATTGTTTAGGCAGCTCTTTAAGTTAGTGTAAACCTAGAAGCAATATCACGTGGACCATGCATTAATTAGATCCAAGCTCCAGATGTGTAGGCATGCCTTTCCTAGTACATTAATTAAAAATACATGCCTCTATTTCCGGACATGATTTGATAGAATTGTATCCTAGTAGGTACGGTTTTCCAATTCTACCGCAAAAAAACCTATTACCATGTTTTGTACAATTGGCCAGTTTTAACGAGCGTCTAAATTGGAATGTTGGTGGAAGCGCGGCAGCAGTGATTAGTGCGAGCGGCAGGGCGCGCCTGGGGCGCACATGCGCGCGCGCCGCCCTCGCCGGCTCGCTGACGTTAACGGTTTGTTTGTTACCGCCGCCGCACCGCCCCACAACACAACAGTTACGCACTTTTTGTTCCCCTGGTGGTGCAAAAACCTCACCGGAATATAGTTACAGAGGATACCGGCGCGACCTAACACGCGGCGTTATGTTAATTAGCTTAGATGTTTGCTTAATGAGTTTTGTTTTGTGACAGCCATTAGCTAATTGTTGGTGGCGTGACGCTCGCCGGCTATTTGGATAACAGTGATACAGTTTCTGCTGATGTATGCTTAGGAGCGAGGTGCTGAAGCGCAGTGCTGCGCTGGCGGCGTGACGTCGCTGGACACAAGTCATTGGAATGTGACGCTTGCTTGGCGCGCTCGGCGACAGCACGTCACTCGTCAGCCGCCAGAGAGCTCAGAGCCGCGGACTACACATGTCACAGTGCGAGTGCCGAGTGCCAAACCCCGCGACAACTCATGTGATGTTAGGTACTTTAATTGGACTTGTGTACTTGAGGTATTTATATTCGCACATATCCACACATCGGTACAATGAGGCGCGAAATATGATAACCGCCAAGGCCCAGTTCCGGTCAGGGAACAGTTTTTGACACTTAAATATAATGTAATAAGGTAAATGGCATGAACCAATCATAACATGAGGTTTAACATGTTCTGTCCACATTTGTAAGTTTACTAGACTAACATAGACTTGTTCCTAACACAGAGACCTGCTCTCGAATCGATATCAATAAGGTTAATCGATTCAGTTTGAGAGTTTTTAGTATGACTCTATACCAGATGCGCACTCCACCCCTTTTGGATAGATATAAACTTTTTTATAACTTCAAACGTTAACTTTTGGTGCACAGTTCTAATTAACAGATACAACCTAGAACAGTATAATATATTATAATGCAGTCACTTTACCTAATATAGGTTACCTCCTGTGTATCGTCGTCAATGGACTTTGTTGCGGGAAATCGTGATATGTAGCTATTAAAGGTTACAGTTAGTACTGGTTCGAAGGATATCGTTTGTGTGTGGTGTCGAGAGGAAGAAGTCACAGCATCTGGTACAAATGCACTGTGCTTGTTGCTGTGTGTGGTAGGAAGAAGGTCCAGCTGGTGGCAGGTGAGCGCGGGCTCGCCGCTGCAATTAAAATAGTCGGAGTGGTGGACGGGTCCGGCGGGCGGCGGGCGGCGCGGCGTGCGTTATCGGAATAATTGTCACCGCGATAATATATCTGTGTCGGTGCGTCGCGGGCGATGGTATCGCGCGCCCCGCGGAATTAACACGTCGTGCCGCAACGCGACCAAAACGACGCGCGCTTTGTTCGCTATCGGGCCATCGGCTTTGTCTCACACTCGCCACTATCGTTTATTTATGCTTGCAGCCAGGCACGCCGCACATTTCACGCGTTTAGCCGGTAATTGCGGCCTCGCTGTACATAATGACGCATTGACGCCTGCTATGTGCACCTCCGCGACGCAGCTCCGCCAGACGCACTGTCAAAACACACAAAATATTTATACTCGAGGGCATACATAACAAGTGATGTATATTTGTCACTCTGACAGTACCAGTATTTTTTTGAACTTGATCGCTAAGTACTGACTAGGTTTTAAAAAAGAAACTTGTTTCTGATAACGTTTTTTTTTTCTTTTTTTTTAGGTTTACTAGCAATGTGGGTGGAATTTACATTACTAGCAATCTTGTTAACCCCTCCAACTAAGCTAAATATGCTTGTATCTGGAGTGGATTCACGTCAATAGTGCAATGGGTGGGGATCGAACCTGCGACCTCTCAATCACAAGGCCTGACACCCTAGCCATTAGGCTATTGCCGCTTAGCTTTCTTTATTGTTCCATGTCTTCTAGGCAATTAATGGCTTTTTAATTAAAGGTTACGGAAATAGGATAACTGATGAATATAGCACGTAGAACAGAGGCACAGAACTGAATGTTAAGTTGAATGCCCAGCGACTGTTCAGCAAGATGCTCGACGACATAGGAGAATATCCTCGTGAAAGTCGCTAAAATAATTAAGCAGGAGGTATTCGGGGAAATTAAGAGTTTATATATGTACTAGCTTTTGTTTTTGACATTCCAATTTTAAAGAGTTGTACACTGCACCAAGGTGGGTTTTAGGTGACTTCAACGGTTTTTTAATAAAATCGAATTGAGTTTTCAAACATGTGTCTAAATAAAAAGTAATTTAAATCAAAAGCACTAAGGAGTACCTATTGATATCAACTTCGATGCAAATCATCCCCAAAATAACTTTCTACCAATTTTTAATACCATTAGGCGATAAGTTTCAATAAAATACGAAACACGTCTTCTATTAATTCTGTTAAAGAATGTTTATGCAAAATTTGAAGTAGATTGGACCAAGGAATTACGTAGTCCCATACAAACTTTAGACCCATTTTTCACCCCCCTAGGCGTATCTTTTCGAAAAAAATTGTAATCGGTTGCCTACTATATACAAAGAACACACCTTCCAAGTTTCAGGTCTCTACAATCACCGCTGTAGGCTGTACGTTGATCTGTCAGTCATTCAGGACAAAGCATTTACATATATAGATATAGATTTGTTAGGTACTACAATAGGTATGGTGTTTCTTCGGGCACTAATTTATACATCTGCCTACATTGGCCTCGTGGCCTAAAAACCCTTGTGAAACTGATTATACTGACTGTATCTGCTAAGAGACTCGATACCACTTAAGATGATAAGTACTTCAGCACTAGACGAATCACTGTTTTTAAAGACATAATCAAAATAACGGGTTTTGTTCATTTCATCAGGAGAGGGTTGATCCGCTTCACTGCCACACATATCACTACTTAGTCGGTACCTGCTTATGTGCTGCATTTCACGTCATTATGAAGAGACGTGAGTTAAAGTTTATGATGTCTAAATAAAAACAATTGGTACTATTCGAGAGTATTTTTTTTTATCTAGCTAGGTTTTTGTGTAAGCACTAACGCACCCATACCATAGTTTCGCACGTTGAAGGTACTAATCGGTTGAAATAAATATCGCATGTCCTCGCGGCGGCTCGGTGGGCGGGGCCGGAGGCTGCGGCTCCGATGCTATCTCCGCGTAATAATTATGTTTCTTATTCCGCGCGTATAAGGCATGATGGTGTATTGATAGCGCCCGCAAGAAATATCATGCTCTAATGATATCGACACGATTCCTTGAAGAGATCCACCGCGACTCCTCGCTTATTTATATCTAACACACAAAAACTGCTTCGCTCATACTACGACCGGCAAAAAGTTAATTTATGTTCACTTTCAGATAAATCATATTCCTGCGTCGGCAGTTTATACGATACGATCGAGAGTGCTTCATAAAATACAATTTTAAATAAAAATCTTAGCCTGGATCATTTAACCACCTCAACATCGCTATACATAAATGATTCGTGCTCTCATCGAACCTCGGAGCCTTCGGGCACAAAGAGCCCCTGACTGCGGACCCTCTTAAATTTGTAGAACATTGATCGTATGATTACTTCACAAGTCAGACTCGCGCGAGCAATTTGATATAAAGCAGGTCGCCAGTGATACGGGAAATGTAATTTTCACGGTTAATGAAACTGTAAAGGCAGCGTGGCTCCCCCCTTCGTGCCTCCCGCGCCTTCCTCTTGTCGCCTCCCGTGGCCCTATCGGCCTCCCTCCGGCGGGTCGCGCGGCGCACCGCGGCGCCCTCTCACTTCATTTTGCGAATAAATTCATCACGCCCGTCGCTCCCGGCTCACGACATGCTCACAACAGTCGCAACACAACACACGCAATCAACCTGAGCCTACACATCCAATACACACACACAAACACAAAAAACACACAGATTCTCGGGCGGCTTGCACAATAGGTTTTTACGTCAGTGATACCCATTAACATTTCAGCCTTTTCATGTTGACTCACTGAACTTTGTGTAATGTTGGAGATAGTTGATAATATACGGAGCTAAATGAGTTGTGTATGTAACGCGCTATTAACTAACTTAGTGCTAAGTGGACGGGGTAGTGTTCTATCGATAATGTACGGTCCAGCTCTAGCTATAATACGCACTTCAGACTGAATTTGACTTAAGATTCTAGTACACTTTTTAACGATTCTAGTACGATTTTTGATGTGAAATTTCTTTAGGTAGGTGCGTTGGGCATTTTTGAGATGGAAAAAAAACAATTGAATTCGACACAACGTTACCGTTACCGAAACCTCTGTATATAAGTATCAAATATTTGAAACTAATACTAATTACTATTATTTTTTTACCCGTTATTATTTAGGAGATCGAACACAAAAAAACATCGACAGAATTAGGAACAGGAAGAACGGGCTCGGCTCGTTTATAACAAAAGTTGTGGAGTAACGTGTAAGACGCATTCAGTGCAGAATATCCGGGGATCCACACACGACAGTTTTACCAATTGAACGAGTAACTCTTTTATGTTTAGTTAAAACTTTATCATCGCTATGTTTAATATTTCCTATGTTTTTGTTCTTCTTTCGTCGGTATAATTGTATTTTTTTTAGGTAGGAGCCATAAACGTGGCCAAATCGATGTCTCTTTGCTTGCTCCCGTTATGTTGTCCACTGTGGCTAGTGCCTGACTAGGCATCCACCAGCCGGTGCTTTATTGTTTTGATGGCACCGCAACAAACTTCATGACCTCACTTGATGTAACCAACAAAACAGAAAAACAAAACAAAAAGGGTAATTAAAAAAAAAAAAATCTTATTTACTTTAGTTTAGTCTATGTCAACGTAATGGGTTAAACTTTACTAAATTACTGGACTGTATTCAAATAACGTATATCGAGGGTGGTGAGCGAGGCTAGTAACACTTGGTGTGTCGGTGTCACTCGCGGATTACTGGAGTTAATCCCGGCTCGAGTGCTAACGTAAACAACCGTGAGCTTCGTGTCGTGTTTATTTAGTGAGCAGCTGGCGGCGCGTGCGCAGCAGTCCGTGTCGCCAGTGCCGCGGATGATAATCTCGGCGAGGATTAGCCCGAGCGCCCGGCCCCGGCGCTGCCCCGGGCCCCGGGATTAACAAGCGAGGCGTTAAGCCGGGGTTAAGCTCTTAGGCAGCCTCGAAGTCAGTCGTCCTCACCCTCTCAGAGATTTACTTAATAGGTGTTTATCAGTCGCGGTGTCAGCGCCTCTGTCTTAGAAGTAACCTTGTGATATTTACATGAATAAGATTTTTTGAAGTAAAAAGTGAAACTGTAATGTAAGCCCACCGGCGCCAGGCACCGGTCACCGGACTCACCGGTAACATCTCCTCAACGAACTGTTGCGACAAACCGCAGATTAGTTCTTACCTTAGTTAAATGAATGCTGAGAGTTGAACGCTGTCACTTGTACTTGTTTAAGGAAGCATACGAAGTCTTGGAAAAAGTCTTCGACGGAGTATTGTAAAATAAACAGTATAGTAGTAAGAACAACAGGCACTCTGAACTTTACAATTGCTCTCACCCCTGAATTAAAATAATATTTTCATTACCATTATCAGAAGGCGTGTATCGCCTGTATTTCATTATTTTAAAATAAGCACATCCATGGACTAAGGAACACGACGGGTGAGGTAGCGATATCCCGGGACAATGTGTGGACACGTGACGCTCGCGGCCGTCACAGCGACATTAATCAGGAGACATAATAGGTGGTGCCGCCGTTATTTACAGCTTCCCCGCGTTCGAGAACACAGATTGTACCAAACGATATACTTAGCTATTTATAGAACACTAAACGTTATTGTTCGACGGCTCCGGGAGACAGTCACCGGTACACTGCCGAGCAGCTGCAGTGAAACACTAGTTACTGTGTTGTATGTGAAGGTCTTGGCCTGCTACTCAACATGCGTTTTATAGTTGAGTTAAACAGAAATAAAAATATAATAAATAAAACCTAAATTGAAAGGACTCTACCTTTAAAAAGTTGCACATTAAGGTGTCCATAGTTTCATACTCTCCAGTTTCATAAAGTGATCTATCCCGACGAGCCCCGTGCAGTACCGAGCGCACGTCGCGGCCGGCCGCGGCAGTGCGCGGTGCTTGCATATTATTCAGCTATTCCAACACTCTAATGTTCACGCTGCATTATGTATAGCGCGGCGCGCCGGCTGCCGTCGTTTTTGCGCGCGCATGTATTTGCACACACAGGTGACTTCTTCTCGCGCATAATCATCAAGCATTACCATTTAAGTAAAAATTGATGCCGCACTGACGATTATGAGAATAGTCAGTCGGTATGAGCTGCTCGGCTCGCTGCCGCCGCTCGCAGCGCTCGCTGCTCGCGGCGGCTGCGGCGTGGCAGACAATCGGCGGTGATTTACAGCGGCCGGTGTCACGGCGCACATTAGCCGCGCGACGTAAATGCAACACTAAAAATATAACACGCGACATTTACCTTTGTGTTTTAATCCGGGACTAAATCGAGCGGTCCGCAGCGCCCGCCTACAAATAACGCACAATAAATCCCCGAAGAATGCGCGTCGCCGGCTCTCACGAGACCGTTTTACACATTTGGCTATCCGCTGTGCATTGAGATATAAGCCGGTCGTTAAACGCCCTCTTGCGCACATTACTCAAGAAGCACCTAATTTCGTTCTGCTTCAGTTTAGTTGTACCGTGTTCGCTTTAGCTTTACCTGAAGGAATTAAATTAATTGGTCACCTTGGTATCACTGTAGCTCGTCGTAAAATATGTAATTTATTTTCCTTTACGACCTTGTACAGAGGTCCCAAAAATTATACAACTGAACGCCATTAATTGTTTACATTATTAAAAATTTAGAAGTAGAAGTTACTGGTGTCGATGTCGGTGGTGTCGGCGCAGCGCGCGGCGCGGGCGTGCCGGCCGCCGATACATCTCGCCGCTGACATGTTTACGAGCTGACCCCCTCCCCCCCTCTCCGCCCGTACTTCACCGCTGCTCCCCTCAGCCCCGCGGCTTCTTATTGCATTGCGCGGGCGCCGCTCGTGAACAAATAAATTAATTTAAATGGAGGAAACGTCGGAGTGCGACACAAAGTGAGCAGACCCTCCCCCCTCTCCTCATTCCTCACGCACTCTGCACTCCGCGCACCGATGTTAACCGCAGCGCTGATATGTTTATTGTATTATAACTGCTGGACAGACACTTCAAACTCAAAGCTGCCCGCTATGGATTTATAATGGACAATAACGACCGCTGTAAATCTGTTGGTGCTCGGAGTTAGCACGCCACCGCGCTGTACTCGCTGTACGGGCTCGGCTGGGTGGCGCTGCATAAACCGCTAATGAACCGTTGCCGAGCCACCAACATTGCTCTGAGAGCTCAGTCATAGTCATCTGATAGGCATCATTTTAAGTAGATCAATTCGAATGTCAGGTAAGATGTTCCTCTTATACAACGTGGGTCTCAAGCTTTGCCAAATTTTATGATACTATATGACGATGGCTGAAGGTTAGTCTGACAAGTCGCGTATCAGGCGGAACTGTCCACCTTAGCTATAAAGCCCGCCTAGTAAATTACATTCCTTATTAGTACTAGAAGTGGTAGGTACGTATTCCGGATTTAGACATATGGCCTTAATGGCTGATTGCAAACGTTACGTTGGAATTGTATTATGTGCAGTATGTTCTAGTTCCGCCAGGTATTTGCGGAAGCCCACTGCCTCTGGCGTGTACCACATGAGGTGTTTGAAAATACCAACAAATGCCAAATATGTGGTTACTGTTATACCTATGTATTTTTATAATTTTGATCAAATTCAAATTCAAAGTCTTTATTGCGAACTAAGTGTAGGTACAGATTTGTAGATGTTGACAATAGTTGGTTCTTAGAACTTAGTTGCCTGTTAAGGCATTGCAATTTAAAAATTAATAAGGAATGTACATTAATACAAGTGTTACATTTATACAGTTAACATTAAGTATACTAAATTATCATTATTTATACTATACTTATAATTTATATCAGATTACATTTTTATTTGGTTCATAAATATTTTACCTCAAGGAATTCTTTTACTGAGTAATATGCCTTTTTAAACAGTAAGTCTTTAAGCTTCCTTTTAAATATAACAATTGAATTTAGGTCCTTTATGTCTATTGGTAATTTATTATATATCTTTATGCCCATACAAAATATACTTTTACTGTATAGTGTAGTGTGGGATGGTTTATAGCGTAATTTATTTTTTAAGTCTACTGCTTGTTAATTAGTGATGGTAGATTTAACTAAAATTGATGCCTCATAGATATATAGAGCAGGAAGGGTTAATATCTTGAGGTTAATGAAATGAGGTTTACATGAATCTTTTTGCTGTATACCACATATGGATCTGGTACACTTTTTTTGTGCCTTGAACGCAATTTCTTTATCAGTTGAGTACCCATAAGATGGGGTAGATCCCACATAGGCATGGTAAGCATTAAGAAGCTTAGTTTGGATAGATACTTTTTTTAGCATATAAAGGGCATATGAAAAGTGATTTAATTTACTACATACACTATTTACATGTGTTTTCCATGACATGTTAGAATCTATATGGATACCTAAGCATTTTGTACTCGTAACCTCAGATACAGTTTCATTATTGTACTCTATTGATAATGGAATTAATTTCGCGTTTTTATTTTTGAAAATCATAAAGTGGGTTTTTGAAAGATTTATCTTTAGATTATTTATTGTAAGCCAATTTATTAATTTAGATAGAGATTAATTTATTTCTAATTCATGATTTTGATTTTTATTATTTGTGAAAAGAGCCGTACTATCATCTGCAAATAAGACCATAGGTTGCCGAATAGCGTTCGGAAAATCATTTATATAAATGAGAAACAGTATTGACCCTTGAGGTAAACTATATTTTATATATCTTGGGTCCGAATTATATTTAATTTCTGTTGTTGAACATACTTGTGTTATTTCAGTGAACTCCTATCCTTTCGATCCTATAAAAGGATACATTTAAATTGCAGCAGCAATATAAGATTTTGAAATCGCGAAACTAGAGACATTTCTAACGATTCAAAAGTGCCTGAAAGAGGTTTACTTGATATTTAACTGTTTCAGTTCTGCTAGATTTAGAACACGCTTATGACAATTGTATAAATTGATCAGTTAATATAAATACGTAAATACAATGAGGCCGGAATGTTTTATTTGGACAATGTGTTACGGCTATGGTTGCTGTACGGAGTGTGGGGACGCGCACGTGCGCAGGCGGCGCGTGATAAATCTCTCGCGTCGCATAAATCCGTCCCGCGCCGCATCGTAAATATAAACTATGTTAGCTTTGTTACCGCTGCACCGTGCGTGGCACGTCTTCATAAAAACATTACGAATGAATCGCGAATGGTGCGCCGCCGCCGCCGGCGCAGCTAACACCGACCCTCTACGTTATACCGATACCCTAGTTACTTACCATTCGATAGCACGGTCGACCGCACGTCACTACTACTTTACGTTGAAGCAAAGCTGCTCTGAATATCGAGAAGTTAACGATACACCGTCTGTGTCTCGTACGGTCCTGTTGACCGGGTTATGGTGTCCTGGTCCTGCTTGTGATAGGAGAAAGTAATACACGAGTAGCGTCTACTGTCGGATAGATTAATATTTTACGTAGCTTGTTGGTACGCAACCAACTAGCACGTATCTACCAAGTACTATGTGGTGAACAGTCAACCTATTCTGCTACTTGATTAATGTTTCTTGGTAGGTATAATTTAGAGAGGTACCTTAAGGTAAGTTTATTACTGCATTTAAGCGATCATTAGATTTAAAAAAAAACGTTCTGATCTTATTTTAAGTTGTGGCAAAATTAATTATAGCGGACAGGTGACAACCGATAAGCACTTCTATCGTGGACTCGGAGGCAAATAGACAAATTTTTATTTAAAGTAAGGTGGAGGTTTCAATGGGTGAACTTAATATGGTCGCTGTCGCTGGTGGGTAAATGCAAATAAAACAACTTGTAAGAAAAATATCAATAAAAAAAAGTTTTTGATTATGTAATGTATTCTCGTAGAGCTACGCACAAACAGCTACAGAGGGCGTCAAGCTAAAAGGTGTGTGATGTAGCACCTCACCAGTGACCAGTGTCATACACCTGCCCAGGTGGACCGCATTAACATTGCGTAGGCAGCGGAAACGTGTTCGCAAACTGTAACCGATTATGAAGTTATTCTAAGATGACGTATGAGGTGACATCTGTCCCTGTGTCTACACCACTCACTGTTGTGATGCTATCGTCTTTGAACTAACCACACGATTTAATTTGACAACAGTTTAATCAAGCGGCCACGACTGTGTGATCAAAAGCGACGTCGGAAACGAATATTAAGTGAATAGCTCCTGCCGGCGTAGCTTGCATCACTGTGAGGACACACGGAAAGAAGTTAAACTCAAAACAAGCAACAAAATATCGTGAACATGGAATTAAATCTGATACAG
Source organism: Diachrysia chrysitis (assembly GCA_932294365.1). Lineage (NCBI taxonomy): Eukaryota > Metazoa > Arthropoda > Insecta > Lepidoptera > Noctuidae > Diachrysia > Diachrysia chrysitis. The sequence continues at coordinate 194,943 of OW028645.1, forward strand.
TGACCGTTGGTCTTCTCGAGGCGCATAACTTTGTGGTATAATAACATAATTAGTGTGACACGAATACGATAGCTACATAGATAGGTCCTATTAATGTAATAGTCGTCGTAGCTTACACTGTCACATTCAGTGCGTGCATGTTAACAGTGTTATTGCCGAGACTCATACAGCGTCAGATGTGCGCTGTATGAGTCTCGGGAACATGTGCTCGTATTAAACAGATTACATCTTCATAAAATTAGCGCTAAGTTGACACCCACACGGTCTCTTACAAGCTTCGCATCAATAAATCTCAACTGACCTGCTACTAACTAACTCGCAAGTAATTATGGCGGCCTGCAATTTATTGCAGCGAACGAACCATTAAAGTTGAAATGAAAGTTTAGAGAATAAATACGTGTCTCCAAAATATACAGAAGTGTGTATCAAAAGGTTAAGCAGGCGAGAGTAATCAGTTGTGATGTTGATGTTGCTGGCTCATTCATTAGCGCGGGCGCGCGGCGCGGGTTATGACAGTAAGTAATGGCGGCCGTTATACAGATGTCAAACAAAGTGTCGGCTGGCGGCGCGTCAGGCAGGCGCACCCTTATACTGCGAGTAAAGTAAATGTCAGGAAACAAAGCAACGCCTGCCGAGGTCGGTGCGAGGAGTGGTGGCTATCTCTTTTGTACCGAACCCCCTCCTGCCTCGGATCATTTTCCACTCGCATTGGATTGCTCGGATAGTGGGGAGGACACCCTATACACTTTAAAAAACAATCACAATTTAGATCCAAGTCCAACACCGACAGCCAAATTATGCTTCACATGTTAATAGCTCTAATACTGATTGATGGCTAGTCCTCTAGCAGTTAGACTATACTAATCTGAATCAGTAACTTCGTTATTATTAATGTGTTTCAAATACTGTATTTTAATTAAGTACGTCGTAGAGTTCAGCATTCGATTAAACTACGCAGTGTCTTCTTTTGTCTAGCCTTATCCACAACCCATTTTACTGGGAAATACAGTATGCCATAGCAAGACTGGTGGTCAGAATTGTAATGAGTTATCTAACGACTGTCGCAGATTAACGTATGGCAGGTTAAACTACGTAGTGTATGACAACAATATTTTCTCCTTTATAGTGCTTACAGTCAGTAAAGTGGTGATTTTACGTTATTTTTAAGGCAGTTAGTCAGCCGGTCATCTTTGATTACGTTCCAATGCTTAGATACATACTCATATGCATATTCTTTTGAGCATGTTTAGCCATGTGGCTAAAATTGTCAATTTAAGAATGTTCAGGTAGATAAACGTAGATAAAGATATGTGCCATTCTCTACGGTCCTGTGCCAGAGTCATCCAGATCCGACCTGAAACCTTCGTTATAGCATGCTTGTTGCTGAGGTATTGTTGATGTCCGAAGCGCAGGGCGCATGTGGCGCTGGCGGCGGCGGGCGGGTCGCGCTCGAGTGCGCTCTCCGCGGGCTAATTAGCGCCGATACAATTAGCTTGTTCATTAACACGACGCAACTCCTAATTATGTGCTACCGTCATGCTGCGACCCGGTGCGCGGCGCACAATGCGCTGGTTTCACCGCCCGCATGCCGCGCGCGCCGCGCATACGCGCTCTACAATACAAATATTTGTACCTAATGAGTTTAGATAATGAATACCTCATAAAAATTAAATAGCCGACCATATAAATATTTATACTTTTGTAATCAGTGGGCCTGGTGAGAATGCCGCAGTGTAACGTAACTATAACGTTGTTCAGCTGAAACACTCGTGTGTAGCGGCTGCGGCGAGCTGTGTCCGGCGCGTGTCTCTGTTACACAGATACGCTTTGTATATATGTCATCCGTCGGGCGACTGTAATAATCAATTATATTTAATATGTCAACCTCGCCGTGGCGCCGACAGATATTAATATAAGTTCAGTCACTGCAGCCGGCATTGGTCAAATCAAACATGCAGACAAACAAATTGGAATATTATTTAATGACGACCGTAGCTTGATCCAATATAAGCATTTTTTACGCTGAGTCATTCCGAATTAATCAAATATTTTTCTCTTTTCTTTTTGCAGTCACAATTGTAAATGCTTGACGAGTAGCTGTACGCTGGCCACGTAATCTATTGTACCCGCCGTTCAGAAAGTAAGTTTTGAGTTATTATAATGGGTACTATAACGTTATCTAAAATTTAGCATAAGTAAAAAGGGAGTTCTGTCAAATTATGTGAACTATGATGATGGTTCATCTGCATATCGCGACTAGTTTTTGCAATACGACCCGCATCCGCCCGCGCCCCCCCCCCCTCCCCCGTTTCGCACCGCGCCCCCGCCACGTGTGCTCCGCATAGCTCGCAGATAACCGTCGCATCAATCAGACTGTTGCTAGATATGTCAGTATTTCACTGTATTCTAACTTTAGAACCGGTACATTTTTCATTAAATCAAAACAATTAGGTGCCCATAATAGTAACGTGTGTGTTTTGTAACTTTGATTTCATACCTATCCATTAGCAAACATACAAACTATCCTAGTCTTCAATATTTATCCTGAAAATTCAGTGACCGTAAAATTAGCTATTATCTATACTAATATTATAAAGCTGAAGAGTTTGTTTGTTTGTTTGTTTGTTTGTTTGAACGCGCTAATCTTATTGAAAAATTATTTTTGTATTGGATAGTCCGTTTATTGAGGAAGGCTATAGGCTATATAACATCGCGCTACGACCAATAGGAGCGGAGCATTAATGAAAAATGTTGCAAAAATGAAAAACCGTTGAAAATAAAACACGCGAACAAAGTCGCGGGGGACAGCTAGTTTATAATATTAAGCACAGACCACCAAAAGTCTCTATATGTCTGTAATATTAAGGGTCTACGGGGCTACGTCGTAGCGGGTTTCGTGCCCCGCGGTGACGTAGTCGCGTAGCATCGCTTTATCTGGTAACAAATAACAGCAGATTTGCATGAGGTTTTTAACTTGCACACATGCATAAAAACGCCGCACAACTTCGGGTGTGAGTGCGCGTGTGTGCGTGCAGAGGGCGGGCGCTCGCTGGCCACGCCTACCACTGCTCACTGAGAGTATTTCTGTGCCGTGTAGCACCTAAGTAGTAAGTACCGAGAGGCTAAACCCAGTAAATAAACCATCCAGACTCATTTGCGAACAACTAGAAAATATTATTAATCTATAAATATCATTATATAAGCGGTCAGACCTGTCTGGCTACGCGTGATGCCAGACGAGCTGGATAATTAACCTTTAATTAGATCTTTAATTCTGTATAAACGTCGACGGTCGCGCAAATGAGAAATGACAGCTCATTAAATTTGATAGTAAGTAGTTACAAGTGACTCAACTTGCGAAATTCAAGCGAATTAGCGATGTTTTGAGAGTGTTACTTGGTTGGTAGGAGGGCAGAGGGGCGCGGTAGTTCCCAGAAGTCGATGGTGAGGTAGGAGGGCCCCCGAAGGCTCTGCGGCTCCTACCGGCCGGCGGCGTATAGTGGTTGCAACACCGTGCCTAGTAGGCAGTCGCCAAACTGTTGCCTAACGCAGCAGCCTCCCTCCACCGGAGCCCTAATCAGACTAAACATAGCTCGAAATGTTGCTCGCGACCATATTCATCAGCCCCAACATAGATGTGTCACAACATTGTGGACTAACACGCATCTCGTTGAAACCATTAAAAATTACAAAGTTAATATTTAATCATTCTCAACTGGCTCCTGTCGGGCATCAGTTTGGTGTTAGTTTGGACAGAAATGTCTCCATGTAATGGTAGCTTATTGTTAAGTCGGCACGCGGTAGAGAGCTTAAAGTTAGCAATCAGGTTGTCAATAAGTTGGTTTAAAGTTTGTTTCTACTAGTATGTAGGTGACAATGTCTTCTTTGCTTTCCAGGGGCATTGTTTATTAGTTGTCCGATTGTCATCGGTTTACTCTGTCTAAAAATGAGATGTAGGGAACAGATTACAACTACAATATTATTTGGTCTTAAAAATTAAAAAAGATTACTTATCGCACTCGTGTGTGTAGCTCACTGCGGAGCTCTCGATCAGCAATAACATTCACTTGGAGAGTCTCCAGTGTATTAATCATTTACCGCTCATTAAAAGCAGTGTCCCGAGTCCCCGCGGCCGGCGCAGCTCCAGCCCGCGCGCCGCGCATACCTACTTGATATATTAGATTTGTGTAACATTCATTATACTTCCTTTAAATTATGTGAAGCTTGAACATTGCTTCATGTTTTTAATAATGCGAGTAGACGTTGACTGAGATCTTTATTGTTTCTCCGGCAACGTGTACAGTTACATTAGACAGGCTGTTATAAAATCTAGACACGCGGGAGCGTGTCAAGCCAAGTTCCAGTAACAGAACTGGCGATAATGTATGTAGTTAACCATTTCAATTTATTTAGAACGTGTTTTTCCCTTTTTGCTTAAGAATGGATAATCACAATTTTGACTGCAACTATTTTTTAATATGACATTTAAATGTTTGAAAAGCTTTTGCTTTAAAAAAGGCGGTGTTGAATAGCGCGGGCTCCGGGACCTCACAAACCGTTGGCGTCGTTGCGTGACACCTCCTACTCCTGCTGCAGCTCCCAACCACTACCTCACATGTAACGCAGTAGTGTCGCGGATGATGATCTCCAGCCATCCGCCATCGTTGGCACTACAATGTAACCTTACGTCACGTACATACCACCCTGTAACTGCCTAGTCTACCTGCAACGTAAAAACACTAACTAGCTGTGGAAATTTTGCGCATTCCAGCCGCAATAATGACACTGGAATGGCCAACTAGAACTGATTCTTAGCTAGTAAAATGTTCAGTAAGTGGTCTCATTGACATGCCTACGTTTGATTTGCTATACCGTATACATTGACTGCACACTTGAAATAAAATAATAATAAATATTTTTTATTAAATAATTAATTATCTTTGATCTTAGTCAATCAGCTTGCAAAAAAGCCTATTAACAGTCCTCTTGGGTAAGACGTTCTACATATAGATAGCTTTGTGAAGCAATGAATCTGAACATGCAATAATGAGAGGCAATCAGTTTTGATCTAAATAAGCAAGCATACAATAAACATATCTTAAACAATTGTTTAAGTACTTCAGTGAAGGCGTCTGTTGTTGGATGTTAAGCAGAGTCGTGTACTTGGTGGGAATCATAAGTATGGGCTTTATACTGACTGTTTCGTTTTGTATGATTTAAAGTTTTTGTTTATTATAGGTATTACTATGGCGTTTGACCCAAATTTGGGTTTACAACAATAACTCGTATCTCTTCTTTCCTAAATTTAGAATAGTACAATACCTACATACAAAAGTAAAACAACTACAGTATCGCTGCATTTAGACGTATTGTAACATAAGGACGTTTGTTTTCATTGACACGTCGTCGATATGGAAGTACTCTTATATTTTAATAAATTCGTGTTAAGGATACGGTATTGTGTCTCTAGTGCTTAGTTCTATTTTATCAGAGTATGTCTCTGCGGGTTCTATGTTCAAGAAGTAAATAACTTGACTAAACGGGTAGCCGAGTGTGTTTGGTCACCACGTCAATTACTACCGTGCGCTGCGGGTTCAATCCCCGCGTGGGACAAGCGTTTGTGTGATCCATAATTGCTTGTTCCACATAATTCCAAACAATTGCTGGTGTTATTTGTGTAAGTGAAATGAATGTTTGTAAAGCCCCGATACACTAGTGGCGTGCATACCATATGAGTAATTAGGCAGTGCTTACCTCCTAAGATCCAACAAGCTATCCTTAACTATTACAATATAAATAAAGTTAATTAGTCGATGCCCATCATATACCTATTAATAAAACTTAGAACCAATCATTTCATAACCAAAACAAATAAATAATGACGTCACATTCAATACAAAACTTCATACTACGTCGCGAAGTAGGCACTCGCGACACCAAAGTTTTTAGCGTATTCATATACGCAAACACACTTCCTAGTAGGTAGCGCTCTGGCATTTGACCTTCACCATTTTCCAGACCAATGTAGGCATGCCTAGCCTACTCGAGAAGCAAAGGTAAAAGACCATGATGCTACAACAAATAAAAAATACATCAATTCCAATATACTTTTAATATACCTACCTAACTACTAATATTCTAAGTAACTAATAACTTGTGAATATATTATTTAAGTTAACAACTACACTATTAATAAATGATTTTTGTTTTTATTAATCTGTTTTGCTACTTGATTAGTTTTTTAATATTTATAATCTGTAGCAGATTTTTCGAATTTCTGCGGCGCGCCTTTTCTGCCTGCATAATTTTCATAATCTTTTATTTTTTGATTTTGTGAAGTTGCTGAAGTGTTATAAACGGTAATTGTTGTGTCTGTTTATACACGGTTTCAGTGCATAGTTTGTAGCAGAAATCCAAAGTGAAGGTATAGATAAATTACGAACAGATCCATTTATGTACTAAGTTTTCATTTGTTGACAAAGCCAATATATATAGTTTTGTAGGCTAACACCCGAACCACAGAATAAGAAATAAGAAACTAAAAAATTTACAGAAAACTGATTTTGACATTATTTGTTTTGTCTTTTTTTAAGTAATTTATCTTTTTCGCGTTATTTGTTCCATTTGCCTAATTTTCGGATATTAGTAGCATCTGGTAAGTAGCGAGATTAAATACCCAAGTGTAGAAGCATTTTTTTTAAAAAGAGCTACGTCATTGTGTTAGATTACCATGCCAGCTTTGTTCGAGTCCAGAGCTCTGTGGACTCATACGAGGGGCGAGCACACTGGTGGCGTGCGGCGCTCAGACAGAACTGCCTGGATGCTTCTTTGTCAATTTGCTCTTCTCATATGTAGGTACCTACTTCTACTTCATGACAACTGACAGCACTGAAATGATGATGACTCATAATTTTATACCTATACTTATTTCGAAAAGCTGCGTGAAACTAGATAAGACTCCTGCTGCTCGGCTCAGGGTTGGTGGTGCATTAAAATAGAGCGTATCGATGCTAAAGTGTTTCTTTGTTGGTTCATGTCAGAGTGGCTATATATACGAAGTTTCAAGTGCGGTCGGCATAAATGTAGCTTCCATCACAAGGTTAGGAGCTAATCGGCCCGGACTGGAGGCGGGTCGCTTGGCTATTACCCGCGGGCCAGGTGGGGGCCGGGCGGGGGCGCGGGGGCGGGCGTCTAATTGCACCGCGCCGTTGTTTTTGCGGGCGCCGCGCTTCAATCTGTATGCGGCCCGCAGCGGTTTCCACGAAAGCAATTACCGCATCCGCTGCGGCCATCTTGCCTCTGCAGCAGCGCGCCACCGCGCCCTCTGCCGCTCACTTAAGAGTTACGGTGACTTACGAGCCCGCCGGACAATTACCGGCAATTAACATAAAGCGCGGCGACCCATTCACGCTATGTCAAGCCGCCGACACCACAATTAGCGGCCCCGCGCCGCACCGCTCCCCGACTGGCGCAGTTTTGGTAACAGCCGACCACTGCAGGCGCAGAAACAACTAAGTACATGCCACCGGCCCTGTAAGAATTAAACGCGCAGTATACTAAACTACAAATAGCACGGTATAATACATTTCTACAGTAAAGGTAGAGTCACTAAAATACTTGGGTTGAGATTTGGTAATTGTTTACACATATCGTAATTACAATTTCATTGCAATATAAAGAAATGCAGTTAGCTAAATGATCCCTAGCTATATTCGTATAACACTTACTGTAGAAATTAGGCATGTATAGCGCAGTGGTCGCATGTGAGTGGGCCGCGTCCCGCCGGCGAGAGCCTCAGACGACTCGCCGCCTAATTAGTTAGGACTTGTTATTAAGTGGACACTTCGATAACGCTTAATGGTTTCGAGGAGCTCCTCAATACCCAACCGTTTGTTTTTACGAGGTGCGCGGAGGACATTCTGGCCCTACACAGTGCCGCGGGAAAGTCAATCTTATTTCATGGACACAGAGTGATCCACGGGCGAAGGTGGTTATGTTGTGTTAGGGCCGTGTGGACATTAAAGAGCTGCCTTTTAATGTCGTAGATAAGATAAGGACAAGGTGCTGAGTCGGCGGGAGCCCACGGTAGCACCGATAGCTATCGCCGCGACATCAACGTGAATGTCCACTGCATTACATTACCAAGCACTCTTTTACAAACGTTATTATACCTTAGTGTCTCAAGGGACAGTGCTGACGTAATTATCAACTTCTGAGAACACAATTGTAGGCGTTGTCCCTGAGCTCGCTGGTAACGCTCTGCGTCTCTACATGTCCGAGCGGAAGACAAGATAGGCAGTGATGAAGCTTATCAGGCTTCTCGATGCTTAGCTTATAGAAGTTGGTCAATGTAGTCTGGTGGGCACTAAGCTTTATTTCCGTGACATAGTTTTAACCTATACATTGAGTAAACATTACATAGGTTGTAGTTAAGCACGTTCATGCTCAATGTTAATGTTAGATTTGAATGTTTTAAACGTATTCTTGGTCCTACAGACAAACGATTGAACAATTTTGTGGGACTATGTCTTAGTGATACGGATATATATATTATTAAATAGCAAAATAAGTTTATGCTGTTTTTTTTTGCAAAATCGCATTTCAAATAAATACCTACATATTTATTTATGTCTACCAGTGCCTTTTCTCTGCAATTTTAATTTAATTCTTACACAATGCCAATGCAAAATTGATATTAGTTTAGCAGGCAAGAGATTTAGTTTTCATTATAAAAATGCTGTCAATAGAAGGAACTAACTGGAATCTAAACATTGAGAGTATTTTATGTACTGTGTGTTGTTTGTGTGTCTGCTAAATGAATAACAATTTTGCATTGTCATTGTATTAGAATTAAATTTAAATTGCAGAGTAAGGGCACTGGTGATAGTCCCAATAGTCTAGCTGCCCGTCTTTGTCTCTTTCATAGTCTAACACCGGTCACATCTTAGAGTAAACATAAACAAGCATAGAGCGCGCTAGATCGCTAGTATCCCCTTGTGTAAGTGTAAGTAATTTTTTTAGCAAAAAGTACTAAGGTCGTTTACTGGTTTTACTGATTTTCTGTGCGACGACAGACGTTTATGGGAAAATATCAACGTTTTCGATATTATTAGGGTAACATTAGATTTTGAGATACTTTTAATAAAACGGCGTGCTCTGTTTTGACACAAATTTTACGATTATACTTGTTCATACTAGTGCCTACAGTTTATACTCTATAATATATATTATATGCGCACTAACGTTCACTTATTTTTTTCTCTAAGAGTCACACTAATTCGCACAAGTATGCGAACTCACACAAGTGTGAGATGCAAATAATTACGAACGCTTTCGAAATGCTTACAAAAGCGCCTATTTCATATCACCGGGTGGAAAAACGTTATAGACAAGTTCTGTGCTTATATACTCAATGCGATTCGATCTTATTTAGTTTAGGTACCGAAATAGACGTTATTCGGGAAAGGCACATCGGTTCATTTTATGATTATGAAATTAATGCAAGAAATGAGTACCTACTAAGATAATTACTGTTGTTGAATGTAGTAGCATTCTAGTTTTAATTAAATAAAAAAAAAGAAACCACTTTTGTGTTAAATAACAAAATATAATTCTATTAAAATGCACTGTTTTGTATATGTAAGTGCTCCCATATTTAATTAGTGTTATTCCTAATTCTTTTTATAATGATGGCAAATCGCTGTGATAATAAATTAGAGCTAATTAGGGTGTTGTGAAATATAGTATGTGAACACGCACGGGCCACCGCGCTGGCCTACGCCGGACTGGAGGTTACTCTTGAAAGAATTAAAATTCTAAAACAATGCAATGCATAATTGTTTTTCGTTCAGCAAGCTCACAAAAAAAAACAACACACAAAACAAAAAAAAATGTGTTGATTCTAGTTAGTTCTTTCCATTGATAGTACCTTTTTTTAACCTATTCACCTGTCCGCTAAACTAATATCAATTGGGCATTGATATTAAATTTTAATTAATATTAATTCAAGAGTAAGGGGACTGAACGGGGCTCCAAATGTTTTTCATGAATGTTTTGTTTCCACCTAACACGCTGGCGGTTGATAAAGGTAATATATATGTATTATGAACTTATTGTCAGGTTTGCCGAGGTACAGAGAAAAAAATGTATTTATGTCTTAAAACATGAGTTTCCTAAAATATTATGAATTTGACAGACATTGTTAAGTTAGGTTAGAACGGCGCAATCACGGTAGTCTGCAAATGTTGTGGTAGTCTGCACAGGCGGTCCCGCCTGGTCCCCGGCAAAAGGGATCGAAGCACGCCCCTCATTCTTTCCCAGCGCGGTGGACCTGAGGTTAATCCATTAGGATTTCCGACGGGTCAGAATAGATAACAGGTCAGCGTGCGTCGTCACTCACATAACACAGCGGTGACGTAACTGGGAGAGATGATAAGAGCAGCATCCAAATACCGTGATGTGTGCTCACCTCACACATTACGGTATTGCCTCACACATGTTAAAATTGATTGTGTTGGTTAACGATTTATATGACAAGGCTGAGCTCTCGGGAGTGACGGCGAGCATTAGCCGACCTCCGCCCGCCGCTATAATCACCGCTAATGGCTTTCTATTTAGGACGAAAAACATAGAAAGTTGAGTGTGAGCTCGCAGATTTATAGGCAGCGTGAGCCGAGAGCGCCCGCGCTGATCTACGAGTGTTCAATTAGCACTCATTAGCCGCGTGACGCGGTGCCGGTGCCGACACATTTGTCTCCACACAAGTAAACAGATAATGGCCCCGCGATTGCCAAGCGCACATAATTATGTATCGGCCAAATATTTGGGACGAATTTATTGTTATCGCGATAATTAGGTTTTTAATTGCATTCTAGAGTAATGCATACTATGCACTAATAACATGTGACTTCGTTCCGAGTATCTATTATACATATATACACAGATTCGGATGAACCCCTAGTTCGTCTGTCGGTGAGCATCGGGTCGTGAACGAGCAATGAACGCGATGATCGTGTTAGTGGAGCGGCCACAGCCCGCGGTGAAGTGTATGAAGGCTCCATGATGTAGGTACTGCCCATAGATACAGAATTGGGTATATGACTGCTATCTAATTAATTATTAATTGAAAATATTTCTAATAATAGTATTAAATGGAAGCAGAACTGCGAAATAACATATAAAAATATATACACGAATACTAAAGTTATAAGCTTTTAAAGTTAGTAGATGACGCATGTTCTATCTCTTTTTTGCAAAATGATGACTTGAACAAGGCAGCCACAGATTAGTATGGAGAATTACCAAGGTGACGTCACCTGTGGTATAGCTCTCTCTGTCTAATCAGCCGATTTTACATCTTGACGTAGTTTGTACATTTCTTTTAAATGAAATAAAAGAAAATCTTCTTAGATACTCAATTGCTTGCCAGTGAAAGCTATGATACACTAGAAGGAATTTGCAAACATCGATGTTTAGGGCTGCAATAGCAAGATAGTACGCCTGACGTATTGTATGTATGGTGTCCCGGTTTCAAATATGCAAGTACCCACATTATCTAGAGTGTACAATGTAACTGTGAATCAAACAATGTTTACTATTACTTAGACATCGGCATTTAACGGATGCCAATAATACTGGACACGCTGCCGCGAGGCGAGCTAGGGATTATGGTACCATCTAGTACGGTGCTATCTACTACTATACACTAGGTATACTATATACTAGGTATCCATACTAATACAAAAGTCCGGTGAAGCAGTCAGAGCCTGCGTTCAGGCTAACTGCGGTAGAGCTCTTAAAAAAAGAATAATTTGATAAATGGGAAAATAAGTCTCTCTATCTGTTAGGCCTTCAGGACTAAACCACTAAACGAATTTTGATTAAATTTCGGTAAAGTTTAAGAACCAATGAGGGTCATAGGCTACTTTTTTTAATTTCGATCTTCTAAGTGGGTAAAATAGGGGTTGAAAGTTTATATAAAACTTCGTTTTTTTAAGCTAGAGCTACGAAACTAGGTATTTAGCGTATTAATTTAAATAATAAGAAACGCGTCGGTTAAGTCGGATTTGTAGAAATCAACCCTTACGGACATGAAAAGATTAACATCTAATAGCTAGTTGTTAACATCATAAGAAATTAAAATATTGCAATTAGATATTAAGGTTTATAGTAGGAACTAAATAAACATTAATCCAAAGAGTCTTTAAAAAATCAATTCTTAAAAGGTCTTCGTAAAGTAAGAGTTTCTAAAAACTCAAAAAAAGATTTTATATTATTTAAGAAACTTTAAATTAAAGAGTTGAGTTTATTGTTGGAAATGTTATTAGCATCCGAACATAAAACATAAGCATCTGTAAAAATAGGCTCTTTGAAATTTGAAATTATTCTGAGCAGACGAAGTCGTGGATATCAGCTAGTATTTCCGTAATAGATCTAAACTCAGAGGAAGACGTGGCTTACTATTACTAATACCTAGGAGGTACGGCCTAGTGGGCGACCAGAGGTATAGTAAACGGTTTGTAATTTTTCGTGTTTTATTACACGTGGTTAGTGTGTCCTACTGTAAAAGTTTGTTTGTTATAACACTGTCTTTGTGGAATCTATGGAACAAATATATATCCCTATACGTTCGTAAGCCGTATGGTTTGACCGATAATAAAGGTTAAACCGCGCTCGCCGCTGTTGGTCCGTGGATGGGTGATCATTTGTTAACATACCGAAAACTCGTTAAGCTCTCTACTTTCATACGTTGATCTTTGACAGTCGTTAAGTCATTACAATTTTGACAACCAGTCTTATTGTGGAATACTGAATTTGTTTTACCCAGTAAAATGGGTAGTGGAGGTCCCATGTAAAATATGGTATTCAGCTGAATCCGGTAAGACTGGAAGCCTACCCAACAAAGTTTGGGAAAAAACAAAAGATAACAATTCTGACAACCAAGGCTGTGAACTGGTAGCTTAGTTGGTAAAGCGACTGGCGCGTCAAGCCGGTGGTCGCAGGTACGAGTCCTGCCTGAGGTTTAAGTTTTTCCTTCTATTATTCGTATTTAAATACACGGCTGCGAAGTTTAGATAGGCAGCGTCTCCATGTAATACATATACAGTATTCATGTGACTCCGGTGACACTGGAAGCTGCCCCAAACATAGCTTGGTGGAGGCGAGCCGCTCCGCGCCACGCTCTCGCCCCTGTTGCGGCACAGGCGACGACGCGAGGCCCTTGGTTATCGATCCTCATCGATACTTCTAAATCAATAAAGGGTTCTAATGTTTCTTTTCCTCTCAAGTTAAATTTTGTGTATTTTCTCTGCTAAGTCAGTATACGGTGATCGACATGACTAGATAGTTGCAAAATCAAAGTATGTTTCAAGGTCTATATTTGATTTAATAATAAATGCTTATATATTTTATAATAAGAGATGAGAATGGAATCAATCGATATAGAAAATAAATATGATTCAAAATGTCTGTCGTATTAGGAATAAAATAATTTTAGCATTTAAATAATGCGGCTTTCAAGTATCTACTCAGGATAAGATGTCGTGATATTTTTGACGGATAATAAATAGATGTTGAACTTTGCTGCTTCTTGCACCAGATTGTAGGATCAAGACCGTTTGGGTGCAGCGGGGCCGGCGCGGCGGCGGCGGCGGCGCGGCGGTGCGGCGACGGACAGATCGCTCCGCGGCCGATATCATCTAAATCAAGTATAATTCGTGCGCGGTGCGGCGATGTCGCGATAGTGGCGCGACCCGCCGCCACTTTTTGTGTCCGCCAGGCGGTCTCCACTCATTTAAATTAATTAGCGACTCATCTTTATAGCGGTGCGGGCAGGTATGTGCGATACTATCGCCAGCGACGGAAGCACCGCGATTAATCAATTATTAAACGTCATTATTTATGTCCGGGCGGGTCCCGGGGCGCCACCCCGCGCTCCCGCCGTTCCCGCCGCTCCCAGCTCATAAATCCTAGACAAACGTCCAGCGATTGTTCGATACTGATAGAGACATAATTTACTTCCGAATAATTATAATAACGTGAATGCCTCCAGTTGTCGGGAATCGAATAAGGTCATTTTTGAATAGCGTTTAAATAAAAACTAAATTAATCTTCGGTTTGATATCAATAAATAGTGCTTTTTTTCGTCTGTCGATCGGTGACACGATAAAGGTTATTATTTCTTTTTGTTTTGTTTTTAAACCATTCTCAGTAGGTAACATTCCGTTTTCTTAATTTTGTTATCTTGTTGTCGCACAGGTACCTAGAACCAACCACTTTGACCGCTGCGTGTAGCCGACTTGACCAACGCTCACTGATTTCGATCCTCTCTCGGTAGTACCGCAAACACATTTGCTCTTCCTCAGGTATTGGTCAATCTGGTCTATTGTGAAACTGTGAACGAGAAGTGTGTACGAGTTGGACGCTCCCTAGTTCCTATAGCTTTACACAAACAGTGGGTTCTCTACGGTTAGATTATTATCTCGTATTGGAAATGGAATTCGTTCGTCGAATCGATACACGTACGGCACCTAACTAATGAGCTTCTGTAACCGACTAACCCGCCGCCGTCGGTTCTTAGAAACATCAAAAAATGTTTACAAGTGGCCAGCAATAAAATTAGAAAGCTATCTATTCAGATATGCCAGATATGGGGAAGTGTTCGGCGGGAACATCTGCCGGCTCCCGGCGGAGGCGCGGGCGCGGTGCGCTAATAAACATATCAGTCGCGGAGAGTGCGCGCTGCACCGAGCGCCCGCCGCCGGCCACCGCCGCGCCGCTGCCGCCGAAGGACCACTCCCTACACAATACGCGATACCCAAGGATGACTTGGTTTACCTACTTCTCCTCGCATAGACACTGATCGTAAAATAGTTTAGAGTCCACTAGGTTAATCTGTAACTCAATTACTATTATGGAGTTGCACAGCAATCTATTCTCGTAGTGAGCCTTCTGACCGTTGCTCGAAGATGCGCGCGAGTCGGGCGGGCCGATGCGCCCGCGCCGCATTCCTGGCTGCGCCCGAGCGCGCACAATAGATGTGTCATCTGCTACAAGTGGTGAGCTGATTAGCATAAGTCATTTTATTGCTACCCCTTACAGTTTTAAGGAAATATTTTGGTGACGTCAACATTATTTGTTAGTTCAGACTTACTGGCCAAGTTCTTTGCATAACTTGTTTATTTTGATAAGTTTTCTAGATATTTACATGGTTTTCATTGTATTGTAAGTTTGGAATTTATTTAATTTGATGAAAATAGTCACAGCAGTGTTTCAATTATAGCATACATACTATGTTAGTTTAGCTGAATTTAACAATTTTAAGGACGAATTTGAAGAAAAAATTGAGTTTCGGCAAATAGCTCCAGCGACCTTAACGTTTTCATAACGAAAAGCAGGCACAATAGGGTTAGTGTATAGTAGGATATTGATTTGAATAAAAACCAATGTATCTGGTTAAGTTAGACGACGTCCTAGACGAGCCGGGTCTTGATAAATGGCAGCGCAGCGAGCGCGCGCCGGGAGGCCGCCGCCGCCGGCGTCACCGGCGTGTAGCGCGCGGTAATGGATGACGCGGCGCAGCACTCACGGGCCCACGCCAGTAACAACACTGTTGTGCCTTATCAAGCTGTCGCTTTTGCGCAAATGCTTCACTAATATCTCACAATACCAATACGTTTGATAACAATCATCCGAACCATTTCTTTCGCCTTGATGACTTTCTCTAGTTGCAGAGTTTCGAGGAGTAGGTATCCAAATTTATAATAAGTAAAGTAGAAATTACCTATAGCTATATGTTTATCTATGATGAACACATGAAAACGGTATGTTGTTCATGTGTTCTGTCATGTTCATGTCCTGTACTACTTGTTGTGGCGACTCCACCACTTAGAGACACAATCGGTATAACAATTTCGATGCAATCGACATGATCAACATGTAGGTTATTTAGTGAATCAATTAGTTAACAAGTAAACAAAGAGCTGTGCGAGCTGGTACGATGTACATTGTGTCGCGGTCCGCGGTCGGCGGTGTGTCGGTGGCTTCTGTCGTTGCCGGGAGACGTATTTTTTGCGCAACCGTGTGTGTGCCGACCGGTCCCTTTGAGTAGCCGCCGCACTTAATTAATACAAGTGGACCGAACTCAGCACCAAACAAATTTGCCTGCCCTCGCACTCCTGTCGAGCAGAGTAACCCCGCGCTCCCCTCCACCCGGGCCTCGCCCCGTCGCGCCTTCGCCGTGAGACCTCTCCGAGACGTTTAATTAAATTTATCGAGCTTATCTGTGGACATCTCACACAACCCGATGGGAATCGAATGCGAAAGCTTACCAGCGGACATTTTTAAAATTGTGGATTTCTGTGAGAACTGACCGTTGCGACGCGCGGCCGAGTACGCTACACGGAAAATGAATTCGCAGCGAAATAAAGCGTTGCCGTGTAGACAGGTGAACAATTGAACAAATTGAGACAAAAAGTGGTGACGTCACGCGTTTTAGTGTTGATGCACGCGTGCACCTTCGTGGACAATCCTTTGTTCTGGGATATGTTAACAGTGACAACGCCCGACTCCTGTCAGTCGTGGTGTGATCTCGCCACTCGTCCTGCACCTGCTCACCTCATTTGGATTGCCCTCACCAGTATTTTGTTACCTCGCCAGCATCACTCGCTCCAATTTAGTGCATTTTTAAATTGCTCTACATGCAAAGTACTTTCATACAAATGTTTACCTTACATGTTAAATGCAGTTCACACTTTACACCCGCAACATTTGTTTTATTGTAAAACGAGGCTAATTTATTTTTGTGTATTTCAGTATCTGGACCAAGCTTGTGTCTATTAGTACTACTCGTGGGACTTTAATGACTTTGCCGACTACCGATGCATTAAAATGTATTTTTATTATTGAGTAGAACGTGATGCAGCAATCCGCTCCTCGAGGGATGCGTCATGTTTGTTGTCATTATTTCATCATTATTTATATGTGCAAGAGACAAACGATCCCGTGTCTCTGTGGCAGAGTTGCGGAGTGCGGGGGTGCTTCCACGTGAAGATTGATGTGTGGCTGGTAGATACAGATCTAGGCGTTTTTTGTGCTTCGCCCAGTTCCCAACGCGCGCGCCGGCCGCGCCGCGGGGCGCCGCGCTCGCTGCATTCGTCTTACACTGTCACCACGTCCACCGAAACACGAGAGCCACGAGGACAGCTGGGACCGCCCCGGCCACGACGACGCCACCGCAGTGTCGCGGGACATGGGTACCTTATTACTGATAAGAGGATCATCATTCTTAATTAATTCAGCATAAAAATAAAACTACTCAAAGGTTAAAGGAAAGCTCGATAGTAATAGCGCAGCCGCCACCCTTCACTGGAAAGTTAATAAAATTCAATAATGTCTCGCATCACGCATCGCGCACGGCGCACCGGCTCAGCACGGACAATAAATCATCGCCGTGATATTAATAAGTTTCAATGAGTGGTGAATCAAATGAATACGGCGAGGGGATGATCCCTCTAACAAGGGCCTGCACTAGCTCCCCTTCGTTTGCTCTGTAATTAGCTGCTGCACTAACCACGTGCCAAACTCTCATCATGCAGTGTTTGAACAATACCCGGGACTCGCATAAAACTATTACAGACGAATTAAGCATACACTATTACGAAACTATTTCAAAAGTCATAAAAAACATGTTCAATAATACACAATGCCAATCCTCTCCGTACCCGTTCAATTATTCTCAATAAGTATTTGCAGTTTATAATAATCACAGATCGGCGCGTAATGTTAGTATAAGTAATATATAGTATTGTAT
Organism: Diachrysia chrysitis; assembly: GCA_932294365.1. Classification (NCBI taxonomy): domain Eukaryota; kingdom Metazoa; phylum Arthropoda; class Insecta; order Lepidoptera; family Noctuidae; genus Diachrysia; species Diachrysia chrysitis. The sequence goes on from OW028645.1 coordinate 212,752, forward strand.
CATATGTATACAATGTTATTAATTGTTTTGAAATTCGCAGTTTCGGTAATGGTATTCTACTAGAATATAACATTTAGCTCTACTTGCTGTTCGTCGCTTCATATTTACCTACTGTCAGCTTGTTGTACTTTTAAGTTGAAAAGAGTTTGTGTTACACTCAGGTTTACAATATAAGTAGGTACACCACTAGCGCTCTCCGGGCGCGCCGTCATGTGATACATGAATATTGTGTTGTTTTGCCTTATACGGAGCGCACTTGACCGCCTGCTTTAATGTGCCCTACCTAGTCATGTTGGTAATGACTTCTTGCACAGTCATAATTATTTATGAACTTGTAAGAATTATTTCAATTTTAGTGACTCATCGATGTTTGTTACTTAATTTTGACCTATATTGCCCATAAACATTGTATTCTTGACGTCTATATCTAGATGAGGGTCTCCATAAAAACCATAGACTTTATACTGCAGTTACAATACAACAACCATAGTTGTTTCAGATTTAAAGAAAATCTTTTTAATTTCGCTCAGTGATCGCATCTGGCGGCATGGCTGGCTCCCGCCAGCGATTATCGGGCGCGTGTCATCTGTTATATGCGACGAGTGCGTATTGCAGGTCACAGCACCGCACCCTTCTGCTGCGCAAGGTGACGGACTTTGAAGTCATTAATGTCAAAATATACATGTTCAAATTTATTATTAGCCAATCCATTTTGTTTAAAATTAATAGAGACGCTCTGTAGCTCGTGCATCATTTTCTTTTGTATTTAATTAGATAAACTCAAGACTATGAAATAGTAAGTTTTTAATGTGTTGCTGATAAAAAGCATTTGTAGTTAACTGTACGGTAGTACCCTCAAAGCTCTTATGTATTAATATGAAGAGATCTACGTAATAAATCGAATGCCTGTTGGAAAATAAAATTTGAGTCGGCCTCCAGTCTCTTCAGATCCCACTTACTAGTAGTTACCTACCTATCTTTACCATAACTCAAAAGTGTTCAGCACTGTATATGTAGTAATATCCGTCGGTCCGTCAAGATTTTTTTTTTTGGGACACGAGTTGGTTTTGCTTTTGGTTTGATATCACAAAAAAAAGTAAAGGAAGAGTTGGTAAATATGTCGTTTTGTAACATAAAAGCGATTACAAAGTTACCTATATTTACAGTTGGAAATTTGGTATCGATGTTCCTACGAGACAACATGTGTTTAACCGCATAGTTAACTCTATTTATGGAGAATTAAACGTGACCATCAGCAAACTTTGTCCGGAACCCTCGGTACGCGGTACGCCAGTCAGACTTGCTCTTGTTCTGCCGTTTTTATATCAGTTCGCTACAGCGGCCAGAAGCCATTCACTGGGTAGGTGTTTTAGTATTCCTAGGAAGACTGGTTGTCAGGATTCGATGTCATCTGGTTTTGAAACTTTCAAATATGTAAAAATGTGATCCGGATAAGAATACAACAGTTACGCAGTCGCATCTCGAGTGGCTAACATACTTCATACCTACGATATTTTGTTTTAGATGTATTAAATCGTTAATGTACCTGTCACATGGCTTAAACCTGCTTAATCGGGCGGATAATAGGTAGGTTGAGCCCCTCAGCGCGGCGCGAGGCGTCCCCGGAGCGAGATAATGTCCTCAAGACGCTTTTCATTAATACAATCGGCGGGTCGCGCTCCATTTCACGCTCACTGAGCACTTAAGAGTCACGACGCGACGTGACGTTGCTTCACCGAGCTGCTCTCAATGTTCCATCAGACGCCCCGGCTCTGAGCTCGCCGCCGATGTCATTGTTGAGAGCTCTCGCGCCATTTTCTAAGGTCAGTCAATAAAGATACGTAAGCACTAACTAGTCTGAGGCACAGGTTTCGACCTAGTTCAGACAATCGTGCAATGTTGTACTTTATTATATAATGTAAGATAAATATATTGTATTATAATGTGTTTTTTTTATGAATAAATTATTATTATTAATTATTATTATTATTTTGTTGTCGTGAGCACGCATTACGTAATTATGTAGCTTCAGCGGTGATCAATTGCCAGTGACTTGATCAGTTATACTGAATGCTATTTAACATAAAATACGTTACTCAACGGTAATGTCTTTTAATATTCATAAAAAGAATAGTCTCATCAGGAAAGAGGAATGATCGAAATCTATGAAAATTATATTTAATCACTGTAATAAATTACTCAGTCAGTACTATTACCACTACACTACCAACTCTACTTATTTGTTACCACTGAGTAACTATTAGGTAGAGTCGGTACGGTAAACAATCACTTAGGTTTCATATATGTCTAGCACAACATATTATACTTCATGGATAATTACAATTACCTACAAAGAAACGTTTGTATTATTTATTAGACATGCCGCTAATTTCCTGTTGAGCCGTATTATTGAATAGCTTTGTGTAGTTAAGTCGGGGCGTACGTCCACGTGTGAAGCGTCGCGAATGCATTAGCTTGAGCCACCGGCCGGCAGCCGGCAGCCAGCAGCCCGGGACCTCTCGGCATTATTCATCTGCGTACTTGACAAATAGTCGCGCAGATTGGGCCCGGGCCACGGAGACGCCGTTTGGGCGCTCCCGACGATATTAATTCGGTTTTATGACATGCGAAATTGCTCTCAATAAATTGTGCATTGAGAGATAACGTGAAGAGGGTGAGCCCGCACACGTGCTCGCCGTTATTAAACATTTCATTAGCCGCGCGGACATATTCTCCGAGCCGTCCTGACCCTTGCACTTGTACATCTACGAATTAGGGCTGCGACCCGCCCGGTTTTTCATTACCCAGGGCGGGCTACCTGCTTTGTTTTGATGTGATATACGTAGCGGTGGCTTTCCACTTCCTTGTATAGCTATAACTACTGCATTACCTGCTGCCCGTACTTAGGTAGGCAGTACCTTGTTTATAATACATTCTAAGTGCGCATTCTTGAAATGTTTACATTTATTTTATTGCTAATAGATCATAATCTTCCCATTCCCATACCTACATTCGACATAAATTATTGTACAATAAATAAGAAAAACTTGTTCGATAAAAGAAACATCAATAAGGAAATTTTCTATTACATGTTACATTACTTAAGTTATTAACATTTAACTCAGTAATATTAATGTAAGGTTCAACCCTGCGCCCGCTCGGCGGGTGCTGCTCTCCTAATTCGCTATACACAACATTATTTGATTTTAAATTCGGCTCGGTGCAAGTGGAATGCGCTTATTGACTCACTCGAGTGCGGATCACCCTTCGAGTTCTAAATAGCACCGTGAATGAAAACTACGAATGAGGAACCCTATTCTCTAGCTTACCAAATTGTTTTTAATTCAAAATTACCAGGGTCTAAGTTGGTACTATTTGGTAGGTAGGATTGATTTATAAAAGTAGTATATATTGATAGATAAAAGTAGGAAAACACTTTTGGAACTGGGAAACTAACTAAGAAACAAGTTTAGGCACTTCCTTACAATTGCAGAGTGCGTGACGGCTGGCGCGATTCAGTGGAGCACCAAAGTGCGCGTATGCCGCGAGACATGCGTGGAATTGTGAAGCGCGGGCGAGGGGTCGGCGGGACCCTCGGCTCGGCGCGGGCGATATATTTGCGCGTGTAATATTGCCTTTTATTAGTTTTTTCGCGGCGACAGCGATCCTCCGACGATCCGCATATTTGCTTTGAAGCCGCGCGGCGGGTCGCGGGTCGCGGAGAGGCGCGGGAGGGGGCCGGAGACAATCGCGAGCCTTTGTTGTCATTCATCTTCCTCTCGGGTGTGCGCATCCCTTTCTCTAAATTTCCTATTGTATTATTTACGTTACAAATTAAACTACAAACAAACGAGCTAATACCGTCTAATCCCTGAGCGAGTTTAAAGCGTTACAGTCGATGGTGGAATTTCAGAAATGGCATCCGACGAATGCTCTCAATTAACGTTGTTATTCGGCTGTTTGGCAAATTTCTAATTGAAACAGTGAATATTTCAAACAGTTAGTATGTGACGTCACGTGATGGAGTGCGGCGGAGGGCGTCGCCGAGTGGCCGATGTTGGCGCGCGGCCAACGGCGGCGGCGCGCTCTGCGGGCCGGCCGTGCACGCAATACTCCAAGATTCACCACGTCAGCAGTCAGCAGTCAGCAGTCGGCGGGCCAGTCGCTGCGGCTGCATTTATGATCCGTGGGCCGACAGTAAGTGGCGAGGCTCGGCGTGGGAACCGCTGCGGCTCTTCATTAAAAACGTTTGTCGATCGCGGCCTCCGCACTCTTCCAGGAACGCGTCGCCTGTCACCGACGCGCTATCTTATAATATATCGTTAGTCACTCATCCGCCTTGTATAAAACAGAAGAGACCCTGTTATAGAATACTATAACAGCGGCGTCCTATAGGATTCCGCCGAAAGATCTTCCTAGTCCGATATAACGTTAGGTACACGATAAACCGGTCGTTCTAAGCTTTGAGGCTATAGAGTTCTGCGAAAGACAAAACATAGTTTCGCCGCGATAGCAGTTAGCATCAGTTAGCCCCTCGATAAATCTGTCACAAAATGAAATCACAGTTCGTTGGCAACGAGGCGAGCTTTGTTCTAGCATCTAGTTTATTGGTAGCTTTTACTCATATGAATTTTATTTGCGAGACTTTCTTGGAACTTTTCGAGGGACTTATGTCGCAGAGACATGAGTAACAATATGTACAGCTTAGTAGAGCCTATCGGAAGAGCGCATATGCGATACGAGTCTATAAATAATTGGCAATGCGTTATTGTAAATGAAGTGCGCAGTTCATCAATATGTCAGTGGCGGCGCACGAGCGCTGGCAACTAATACTGTAACGGCTCGTCGAGGACGACACACGTCTACTTAATCGCTCCGTGTCGCGCGAGATATATGCGCGCTACGTCACGCACAGCACTGTCACAGCACATTACTTGATATTAAATGTATTTGTAACACTACACTACGACGTCTTGTTAACAAGTCGGTATTAATCCGCATCGCTTCGACATTACTCGTGTAGTACCAGTACTACTGCAGGACGTCTTACATCTGTACTGCGCTCAGTGGTTGAGACGACCACACTATGATCGGTACTAAAACATTTTCGTTTACTTTAACCAGAATACAAGTAGCCTACCTCATTGTCGAGCTCACAAGATCTTTTAGATCAAGTTTATTGTCTGACTTTAACGAAAGTTTAATTGCACAGTAGACATCATCGGTCGGTGGCGAAGGGACTGGAAGCCGGTTCCACCAGTTACCATGCAGTTACTGATAACAATCTATTCGATGAAGTAGCCACAGACTTGTTACTTGATATTAATATTCTCATGTAATAGCACTATGTTCGTGTGGGTCATATAATTGTGCCAGATAACATTTCTATAAATATCTGAAACATGTGACTTTGATGAACTGCTGCAATGATGTTGTTTTTAGACTATGACCGCATATTATCTTATCATCAGTCGATAAAATTAAATGTTGTACTCAGCAGAACCCGACCAGTGCCCTTAATCTCCAATTTAATATTGCAAAATTGATATTAGTTTAGCAGGCATAAGATTTAGTTTTCTTAAAAAAAAAATGCTGTCAAGAAGGCAGGAACTGACTAGAATCTAAACATTGAGAGTATTTTTTGTTCCGTGTGTTGTTTGTGTACCTGTTAAATGAATAACAATTTTGCATTGGCATTGTATTAGAATTAAAATAAAATTGGAGAGTAAGGGCACAGTTCCATGTGAGCACCTGGCTGGCCAAATGCTAGAGAGCTGCTTGTATTTCCTTACTGCATTTCGGTGGAAGTGGAACTTGGACACCTATACACCTACATTGACAGTAGGGTGCAGAACTTTTGGACTTGATGTCCAAAAAATGGCATTTAAAAAAGTAGCGTAGGAAAACTATTTGGTGGTCAAATGTATATTATTATTATTATTTTGCAGACCAAATCATTTTGCAGAGATAAAAAAAGACAGACACAAACACAAGACACAATATTTTGCCGTTGCTATACTGTCCTACAAACTACACCAGAGAATTCGCTTGCAATTAGCTCTAGTGAATTCACAGGCAGCGGTGGGTCTCCGACTTCGATTCGGTTGCGGACATCCTGTAAAGTCCCAAAGGTGTTATGATGCGGTCTATTTGGAGCCTGTTTAATGCAGGATGTTCTGAGAAACATCTTTGTTTCTTTTAATATTGATGTTAGTTAACTTGTTTTTGAAGATAACTGTTTGAAACCTATTTGAAAGGTTATAGCATGCCGTTAAAGTGGCTTTTTTTCAAGTACAAGCAAAATTGTTTTACTTTGTATTGAGGTGATTCTGAATAAAGTAAATGTTGAGAGAGTACGTTTGTCACGTTGCGTCCGCCCGCGGCGTGCGTGTTGTCGTCGAGTGCGCCACAATCAGTCACACAGGAGCATCGCTGTGCAGGCGGCATGCACTACGGAGGAAATGTTCTAAGACAATGATCGCCGAGAGCCGCGCACTAGAATGCCAGCAACGCGTGTTTGAAGTCGTCTGTCGGTCCATCGTGTCCATTGAGCAGCGCGCGTAATTATAGCTGCGCCGTACTGCGGGCGCAACCGCGCGCCCCCGCGCCCTCGCCGCGCCCCGCGCCGCCCGCCGGCCAGCGCTGCGTGCCGCCGCCGACCACTGCCGATTGATTTACGAGCACACTGTAATTTATGCACGTTTAATTAAAGTACCAGCAGCCGGAAGAGTCGTTGTTGTAAACCACTCCTGCTAAACTATACGTGGTTTACTCTTTTCAAAATGATGACTCACTCCATATGTGCCGGAGCGCGGCGGGTGCCCACCGGGCGCTGTGGTACCGAAGCTGTCGGAGAGCTGTGCTCATGTAGCTACGTGTCATTAACATAAGCCACGTACAAGATAGCGCGGCCGAGCGGCGGCATAGCGCAGCCGTACTAGGCGCTGCTGAGGCGAGCCAGTAAGTCCTAACAACATGTCGCGTCGCCATGTTAGCGATGTTGCTCACATAAACACCATATACGTGTAACATTCGTTAGGGTAATTACTGACCGGTCCACCACACGCTGGATATCTTATTTACATGCTCCGAGGTTGACGAGTGACGCTCGTCATGGAAAGTTGTTGCTTTTGCTATATCAATATCCGATAGTGTATTAGGTAGTTAGTAGGTACACATTAAAAAATAATTATACTTTTTATGCACAACCTCTATTGTGAATTAATTTAAATGATTTTATGACTCTCAAAAAAAGTTCAGAGGCAACAGGAAAAATGAACGAACTCTTATTTAGCGTCGTTTGGCGGCGCTCCGGGAAATTGTTCGATAACTGTGAAAAATTGAGGCCTCGCCGCTAACAGCGTAAATTGAGTGAAGTAACCCCCAGCCCGCGCTTCAACTTGCCATAATACAGCAGGAGGGGTATGAAATGCCTCGTCGATGAGTGAAACGATACCTGCCATTATACGTCGACGTCGCCTTCCTCGCATATTTTGCCACAGCCTAAGTCTCGTCATTTACATTGTGGGGCCCACTGGAAAAGCGCCCTATTTCGCAGAAGGCAAATGTGTAGTCTGTGGTGAGAAAGTACCGATGGTGTTGTATTGTGTGCATGAGCCGCGAGGCGGGTGCGGAAGCGGGGGCGCGGGGCGCACGGGGGTGGGCGGCGGCTTTGAGCGGCGGCTGTGAAATTGATCCGTTCATACTTCATAATCATTGGCGGGAGACGCCAGCTCACGCGACCCGCGAGCGTCGCGCCCCAGCGCTCGCTGATATTATTTATTTTGTACCAGCCGCTGTCAATGTCTATTAAAGTTATCAAAGTAAATTGGGGAAAATTTGTCTTCTCCCGTCTTACATCCGATAGTACTATCCGATAGTACTAGGTAGACAAAGTACTGTTAATAGTTCTTTGCCTACAAATTACAGAACAAATATAAAAAGGCACAAGCAAAGTTAGGTTTGTTTTTGAAGGAAAATCCATTTTTTTATCGTCACGGTATTAACCGTGACGATAAAAAAATGGTGCAGGACCCTCTGTGCGCGCCTTACACTCGCACTTGTCCGGTTTTTCGTAATTAACTCTTCTTACTTTTCTAATTGGGCTATAGGTATAATCGTTGAACGATATCTTTCGGTAGATAATAATTGATTACACATAAATGTAAAAAACCGACTAAAATTATTGGTTACAAAACTAAAAAAAAACGGCTCTTTTCTTTTACTTGTGATGTTAGACCTAACATCATGCCAAATTTTGAGATTTTAGGTCGATGGGAAGTACCCTGGTTTTGAGTATCTCGGAAATGTAAATATTTTTTATTGCGTTAACATAGAAACTTAGTTATTTATTGCGCGAAGAGTTTGTAGACTTAAGTATTTAATATTAATTTCAACACGATACCACCACGCGTTCCCGAGAAAAAAATATTGTCAATGTTCGGTGCATCGCAACTAACAGATGAGCATTTTTGTCGTCGCATACTTTCATAAATGTGTCGGCGTTAAGTTAGGCAGACAACGAAGTGATCCTATAAGGGTACATTTTTTCTCTTTAAGGTACGGAACCTGAAAAATACAATTTACTACTAAATCGATTTTGATTAAATTTATATGAGATCACATCTGAGGCTCTATCGATGACAAAAATATTTATTTTTTTATTTAACATTTGCCGGAGATATCACGTAACGAATATACAAAAAGAAAAAAAACCCTGCAACAAGGGAACCTCTCTATCAAATGTCTAATAAATTCCATTTCGCGTGTTCAATGCGTTACGATCATCGGTAAGTAAGTAAAAGTACATAGGTATGCTGTGAAATACCTTAAATTAAATTATAGTTAAGAGAGTATTATTAATATTTCTTTGGTAGTAGTAGTAGTAGGGTGGTAGGTACATACCTACACGAAAATCAATACTAAACCCAATGATACCAACGTGTTTTAAATTATAGGTTCAGAATCAGCTCCATAGTTGGCATTAGTTGGCCTCCGCTTATAAGCAACTGTCTAGTGTAGAGACATGTAGTCATACTGCTACTCACTTCTTCGAAAATATGCGTGGGTGCCTTTAATAAAAATAAGCTGTTATATTGCTTGGTGTTACAAAGAATTCATCATAATAGGTAACATGAACAAGTTAAAAAAATTGTCAGACACTTGAGTGACATCGTGGATCGAACGGTGACGTTAAACGTTATAGAAATTCATTATATTCATGGATTCGCAAGACGCGCGTAGGGCGACGCGAGACGCGCAAAAACTGCCCGCTGACGGAAACCATCGCGTGGTCAGTGTGGTCACCCCCGCCCCCCTCCCCTCGCCTGCCGACGCAGCCGCGCTGCGCTCGCTGCCTCTGCTGAATTAGTTTCGTGCAAATATGTTAATGCGGTATCGATATCGTGCCATGCACACATAGACCAACTAGCGCAGATATGCTCAATTGATTCTTAATACTACTTATCCGTTGATTAACCAGATCACGCGATCACAAATTTAGCGGTAACTTATACCCGCACAATCAAAATACATTTATTTGAGCACGGCATTAACACGTTTGGACGTGGTCTTGTAAACAATACCGTTAACTTATTAGGGAATTTTAGCTGCTTTGTTTATGGAACTAATATGCACGTAATAATTTATTAGAATCGTCGAAAGACGCACAATGGCCCAATCACGAGGCTAAGTGCGGAAAAGCCCAGTTACACTAAACTAAACTAATGGTCGTTAATAGATCAGACACCAGACATGTAAACGGCAAGGCGGACCATAAGCAACGTGTCCTCGTGGCTAGGCAGCGCGCACACTCGTCGTAATTCAACTAGGCGATTAGCTAGTTTTGATTTGTAGCATGTCTTTATTAACGTTATTTATTAGTTCGCGGCACAATAAATATGCTTCGAACAAGCTAACTTTGTTAACTCGCAAATGAGTACGAGTGTCGGCGCGGCGCGGGCCGGTCACGCCGCCAGCCGCTGATCTGATAAGTAAGGGCCAGCTGTCGGTCGCCATTGTATGCTAATACGGCCAAACTGCTGACAGTAACACCACCTAACACCGCCTGCAGATTGCACAACAAAAAGTAGCGCTGACGTCACAGTACAGCGCAGTAGTGCTACAGCCGATCTGGACGTGGCATCGGCCTGGCGACACACACGCTGACTGTGCTTATTTACTAGTTCAGCTGTCGGCGCGCTTGTTAACATAAATAAACAATTGTACACACACGGGACGATCAGCTAAAACCTTGCGGATAAAAATCTGTCATAGTGCGGTTTGAGATAAAAATATCGAATGTGTCGAGCTGTAAATTGACTAGGTATGTTGTCTTGACAGTTGAGACAGTTGCCGCACAATGGCGCGCGCGGAACTTCTCGTGAAAATTGAATCAGCGGTTTTTGAAATGTCACGTCGCGCTCACTATTTTATATGCCTGTTCATTGTGGTAATTGTGATTAGCGTTCCGGCCTGCGACCGACTCCCTACTATATTCTTATTTTCAAAGATGATACTTTAGGTAGTTGTAATTGAGCAACTTGCTTAATATTTAAAATCTCATCAAGGATCATGGCCGACAATTAGTAGAAGTAGGAAAAAAGTAGTTCACAGCAAGCAGGCTAATGATGGTGGCGGTTGCGGCAGGTGGCGTCCGCTCGCGCATAAATTGCGGCGTGCCAGTGCGAGCGGGGCCCGCGACACGCTGACTGGCGCGGAGTGGCTCCCACCAGCACTCTGCACAGAAGGCCAGATTATCTTTTTTTTTTCCTTTTTACGGCCCTGACGTCCTGAAATCGTTAATTATTATAGAAAAGAGGATTGATGTACCAATGACATGTTACATGGTACATGTTTACTAAGTATTTCAGAATTTGTTGAAGTTTTACTCTAGAGTCTAGACTAGTTCCAATTACAAACGTAGGTAACGAAAATCACGGACCGATACATGTTTACCTATTAATTAATAAGTTAGGGGCTGGTGCGCCAGTTTTTGTACAATGTAGTGTATGAACCTTCTGCAGGCAGGCGGCGCGGCGGCGGCAGGGTTGCGACACGTGAAGGCTGCTGTCGTCGCTCCATTTAAAAACAATAGAGTTCCGGTTCCGGCGGAGCGGCGCGCGCAGACCACGCGGCGCCGCAGCAGCTGCGTGACGTCATGCGGACACATGCGGCCCACGCTGGTGCTCCTGATATCGCCGTTACAATGTCACATTCTTTGCAATTCAAATACAATAATGTCGATGACCTACAACCACTTTATGACTTCACTCCTCACTCATCAATATTAACTCAATCGGTCTCATAATAGGGAGTCTTATTTTCTAAGGTAGATTACAGCGTATAGTAACGTAACTTACTCATCTGATTTTTTTTTAAGATTTGTTGAAGTTCTATCGGCATCCAAAGACTTTGTTTTACTATACCCACTATTTACCAAAATTATAAGTCCGTTTATTACCAAGAAGAAATAACCCTCTTTCTTTCGCAGTCGTGTAAAATGGACTCGTGCTAAACAAAAAGTAGAGTTCTGTAGATATAAAGATAAAACAATACAGTAAGTGTAGCATCTGCTTGGGAATACATAAACCATCACGCTGTTAAAGTATGTTGGAATGATGACAGAATGAAATAATTTCGATAGTTTATGGACATTATTACATTTGTTGCAACAACTGGTAGGTGAATATAAACCAAATTTCGAGTTTACAATAGGTATCTTGTTTTCGTTTCTCTACGACTTGGAAAGCTTGGGAAAGCTTTATCAAAGACCATTGTGGTGTGATAACAATTGAATATTGGTTTTCCAGGTGTCGCGTACAGAGCAAGTAACTAGTTAAGTAGAAAAAGATATTTGTATACAGTTGAGTGACCTCTGTAGGTTAGTTGGTAAAGCAACTAGTGAGTTTAACCGTAGTCGCAGGTTCGAGTCCTGTCTCAGGTTTCAAAGTTATTTTTTTTACCATTCGTATTTAATTACATCAACAAAGAAAACAGACAGTTACTACATAGAACACGAAGACATTGCATTGTCACACACAAAAACGTAATAGCAACTTCTAAACCCTCAACAAAAACAATAATTTAGAGCAAGACTTTGTGATTGTATTACCCACTTTAATTGTACTTGTGACACATTTATAGGCAAGCCCACGGTTGAAAATACAGTACATGAAAAGTAATACTTACAAAAATACAGGTACATTTTGGCAATAGGTAGGTAGGTAGTTATATAGATGTAATCTACTGATCCGGGGTGAGAGTTACAAGTTCGCTAATGAAGCGCGAGTTACGGGAGCCGTGTTAATTACACATGTGAGCCGTTTTTAATATGAGCCTCTGTTGAGATCTCCGCTCACGACTAACTTTCATACGAACAAGCCGGAAGGGGATGCCGGGAACCAAGTTCACGCCGAGCTCGAGCGCCGCGCCGCCGCCTCTCGACTGTTACAGAACTTCCGCCGACATGTTCCTTCGTAAGCAACTCATTAAAATAATTGAGCTATTTTTATAAACCTTTTTAATTTCAATATTTGTAATTTTCCTAACAATTAATAACGACCTCAGAATGTTCAGCGTCAGACGGTTACCAACCAAAAACCCCCAAATGTAAGCGAATGAGGCAATATTTTATTTGAAAGCTATATCTAATTAATGTGTAGTAAAATCAGGTCATTAACATTTTTGATAAAATACCAGCAAGTAGGTACGTAATGAATAGTGTGGTTGCCTTCAGTTACGTGTTCGGTACGTGCACGGGGCGGCTGCAGTTGCGCAACGCCACATTCCACCTATGACTAATTGCTGTTCATTAAAATAGTTGCTAATGCGATCTTAATCGCGGCTCGCGCCCCCCCCCCCAACCCCCCTCTCCGGGCGGTGGCGCGCGGTTCACTTCCCGCGGTTTCTCCGCGTCACCGGCGCCGGCGGATGAACTCGCCACTTTTGGCTGTTATTATCATAGAAACAGCTCATTGTGAAGCTCCCTCGGCGACAATTACCTTCCCTCTTTATTGTTCACTCGCGAGATTGTTTCTAAAGAAATTGCCTTAGAATTGTTTGTCGAACTGAATTCACTTAATGAGCTACAAATTTGTGGTTCTATTGAGCGCTTTCACTGAGGAAACTTTGCTATCACACGACTAAGTGATCAGCGGAGGGTTCAGAGTATTTACCGTGAAGCATATTAATGAAGCACGTTGAAAAAAAACAATGTTGGTAGCGTAACAACAAAGAGCTTTTTTTAATCTTTGTAAGTATGACATTAACTGCTCTGATACGAAACATGAGTGTGAATGATATGAAACCGCCTATGGCGGCAATGACTTTGATCCTGTATTCGGCTTCACGCCAGTACACAGCGAGGTAAAAACCCGGTGCATCGGCAGTCGCACGCGATTTCCTCGTACTATTAATTGAGGAGAAGGATTACGGCCGCTTAGCATTAGTGTTTGCTGTAATAGTTAACAACACGAGCTTTGATCCGCGCCGACCGCTTCCAGTTAACTGTTCCGGTGGCCGCGTGCTCCGTGGCTCCACTTTTTCAATATATTGTGTACATTTGTTGAGAATTTACATTGTTTGATAATATTTGTTAGGTTTTGGTTTTTTCATGTATTCATTTATTTGCAGAATAAAAACAAGATGATTTAATTTACTATTATAATTACATAATTATAATAGTAAATTAAATCATCTTGTTTTTATTATCCTACATAGGTAGGATAACATTATTTAACACCAAGGTACTTACTTACTTATGTAAAATAAAGCCAATGCCATTATTTTGAGCATTTATAAAAGTTATCCGATTTGTAAGATGTAAAATCATCAATATACAATAACCACATCAACATAATCAGCCTTCATGTTACTCACTGCTGGGTATAAACCACTATCCCCAAACACTCACTCACTCGTAAAATTAATTGACTTGTCTTTAATTTTCATTCAATAGTTTCCGGAGTAACGAAGCACCAGACCGCAGACATTTGGTCTACGGTGTAGAGTTTGTAGAGTAAGGCCGTGTAGAATTAGATGGTTGGTTTTCTTCGGAGTGGATAGCCGTCCGGGGTTTAGACTCATATAGCACTGCACATTTTGCACATTATAGTAACACAAGTTTCTAACCATATTCATAATATATTTATTTGGTACTTCAACGAGTTATCCGACTTGTGAAACTCGCTACTTAGATGAGGTGCATGATGTAGCTAAAATGTACTCTCACTTCACTCATGATGTGCAATGACTCAGCAAATTGTGATGAGGCTGAAACATTTGTCCAATCTCTAATACTTTCATGTCTTTGCACAAAATGTAATTTGTACCAGGAAAAGAGAGTTAATTCGTACCAGGCTCTTGACAAATACATACAATGTTGGTGAGAGCGCGGATCGCGCGCCGTCGGCCCCCGGTCGCCGCCGGGCTGCCTAGACTTTGGTTATATCACTAGACGAGTAACGACCTGTACAAAAATCTCAAACATCCGACGTGACGACCGCGGCCCGTGTCGTTATTAATATAATCTCAGAGCAATAAAATTACCGTAATTACTGACTACAGACGGCTTCATATCTATTTGCATACGCTACTAATTATTACCCGCGTTCCTTCATTTATATGTTCACGGCTTGTCACTTCGGGTGTAGGTAGATAATAAACAGTTCAAATTTAGTGACACGAGCCGAGATTTATGTTATCTTTATGATAAATATGTACGATGGCATATCATCATACAGAAGGTACCTAAGTACATACCCTTTGTTTGGTGTGGGCGTGTCGGGCGTCGAGTGCGAGATAAAGATGGCCATCTTAATCAGATCGACACATACGTATGTTTGGCTCCCATTATTAGCAGTGACCACGGTGATGTCCGCGAGAGCAGGAGGAGAAGTCGCCGCGGGAGGCATGACATGGATCTGTTTCATACAGATATCTTATACGGATGCGCACCTCAACTATAGTGCACTTTCTACGACTACTTTATTTATACTTCTACCTCCAGTATGATTTATATCTCCACTATATTTTTTTAATGGACTATAATTCGTAACATTTAAAGTACTTAAAATTAATTAGTTTAATTTCAGTAATTAACATAGTTATTAAAATGAGTTTAAGTGAGCATGTTAAATAGTGGGTCCTGTCCTGTGCTGCGAGTATTCTGGAATACTCGCTGCACAGAGCAGGACAGGACCAGTATCACACACAGCCTGGGCTGTGCGTGATACTAGTCATCCTCATCAGCGCGAAGGATGGCTGGCTGCCTGGAGGTCACTGCCTGCGTTCTGTGTGATGAGTTCTCGTGCGTTGTACATCTCAGCCCGTCCATTTTGTCCTATTATCGCGGTGGTAGCGGTATGTCCTACAGTTGTCATTGTTGACGTCTGAGCGTCGCGCGGAGCACAGGCTTTGTCGGCACGCGAGGCACGGCCGGGCGCGGGCGAGGCGCGGGGCGGGGGCGCGGCAGGGCGGCGCGACTGATCTCGCCTCGCCACGCCCCCGCAGCCGCGCTGCCTCATACATGTGTACGCAGCACGGAACAGCTTCCAAGAACAATGGTCGCGCGGATCATTATTTGTTCCGATAAGTCATTTAGCGGCGAGGGCAAGATTTACGTGAGTCGTGTCCCAACTCTTGGAGAATATGTACACCAGAGCTACTGCAGCTGTGTATATGTATGTGAAAAGTTTTGGTCTCAACCGACGATCTACCTTCTTATATAATTATCTTTATAATTCTTGGACTAGTAGGTTCAGCTTGATTTCGTTACTTCAACATTTTAAGTAAGATTTAGACATTAGGCACTTACCTATAATTAAAACCTAACAAAAAAAGTAAAACTGTAGCTTAAATTTGTCCTATGTAGTAAGTAGATAAGTAGCTAGTTGGACGGATAGGCTAACACAGTCTGATCATTATCTCAGAGGTTTTCTTCCATCCATAAGGGATGTATTTATGTAGCGTGGTTGGCACCTACCTAGTTAGGTACAGTCTACAGATTTACATTTTATACCTCACTAGTACTAACAGACCAGAGAGAGACGGAAAATGGGTGTCCTTAGGAAGTCCCACGGAAAAAAAAGATTTCATTAAATTTATACCAACTCACATACCATCAAAACAATTAGTTTAGATAATCAGATTCAATATTGAAATATCACAAAAATTCTATCGTGCGCCAATAAAAACGGCGGCCTTCTGGCCGTGAGTAGGTATGAACAGTTATTGCCAAAATAAAATTCTCATTACTAAAGCTCGAAGGTCAACGACCCGATACACAACATTACCTACCTTATCATCTAGAAAGGTACCCTAATTTTTACGTTAAGCTCTTATTAAAAGTGTTTATTATACAATAGTATTTTGTTTTTGTTCTTCTAAAACTTTATGAGATAACAACAAGAGTTAGTGGAGCCAAAAGCTATTTCATGACCGTATGGGTATACACATGTGTATCAGTGCACCCTGTGACCTCCTATCCTGCAGTCTCAGGTGGCAGCGCGCTGTGTTCTCTTATCTCCTAGCTTCAGCAGTCAGAACATATATAAACGAACTGCGGCGGGACATTAAACAAGATTTATAGCGGTTTAAATGTGTTGTGTTTCACTGTGCACCGTTTGTGTGCATTCCTTCAGGGACACGTTTCATACACTCAAGCAACAGATATATATAGACGCGTAGTTACGAAACGACCGACAAATAACAATAAATAAACTATTAAGTACTTTATTTGTGGCTTTTGTGTAAATGCTCACATTAATTAGCTCTCGAGAGTGCCGTCACTTATCTATGATACAGATTTAATTAAAGTGTGCTATGATTGGAGAAGTGGTGTTTGACATCAAAATGTTAATCGCACATCGTATGTTTATGATTATCACCATTGTGTTCGGCATTATTTGGTTTATACTCAGACAGGTAATAATGCTGCTTGACATAAGTGTTTTTGTGACAAGGGAGAGCCAACAATTTTAGATGCCACACTTTTAACTGGCAAGTCAGACTATAATAGAAATATTATAGTGACAATTTGTTGTTCGTGTGGATCATTGGACATATCTACTTGTGTAATTTAATTAGTACGTACCAATCAACTATCAAAAGAGCTCACTATGTACTTACCACATTAACGTTTTGTGATTGTCTTGTGAAGATCTAAATGCGTGTATCCACAGAGGCCGGACTAAGAATAGAAGGCACTAACGCGCGGGACGGGGAGTTGTACCGGAATAGTGCAGACTGCAGCGACAGCGCGCAGCATCGCCAGGATCGGACTTCGAAGCCGGGACCATAAATGCATGCTTATAATATGATGGCTTTTTAGCCAACGGTACAACTATCATCAAAATTTGTAAGAGGAACTAAGCACCAGATATAATTACTCACACTCTCAATATTATTGAGATGCGTAATGAAAGGTAGAGCCTTTACAAGGAACTGCTAATAAAGAACAGTTTAAAATGTTTAGCTATCAAATGGATTAATGTCAAAGTCCGGTGAAGCAGTCAAAGCCTGCGCTCAGGCTAACTGCGTAAATCTCTTCCAAAAAAAAATAAAGAAAAATAAAGGATTAATCGACACTCATGCTCACCATAGTCAGCAAAACATACAGAAGCGTGTAACTGTAAAGGTGTTATTAGGTGTGTATTCGTAGGTCTAGGTTAAGAGACCCATGAATATGGAGTAAGTATGTAGTTAGTGTGTCACGCTCCGGTGTGTTAATGTGACGTCACGAGGTGTAATGTATCGGTGGCTAATGCGCTGGGTGTGTAATGAGGCGTGCACTATCGCCGCGGCCGCCTGCCACGCGCGGCCGCGAGGTGCCCGCAGAAGATACACTCTACGCAACATACGACTCGGCTCTACAGAATAAACAAAACTCTGGATAGACACAAACTTATAAAACTTGCTTATTAGTATGATATAATAATTAAGTATTTTACATTAATGTGATAGCTGGGCCTAAATAGGCCTGTTCTAATGTAGAGAAGGAACGAGCATTGATCAATACAATTGCGCACTTGCGGGCTAATTCAGATTCCAATTTTTGGAATACATGTATCCTCCTCCTTGCACTTTTTGCCCACAAATCCGCCAGGCCACTACGATATTTTAAATAAATATTACTTTACCTAATCATTAGCTCTACTGATAAATGGCAAGTTGTATTAGTTAAGTCTGACATGTTAAGAAACAGTAAGATCTACTAAGGCAGGGCTTTTTATAATAATTATTTATTTTAGCATTTTCAATCCGAAGCTGCATACTTATATTTTTTTAAACCATTTATTTTGATACCTTACCAGACTGTATATGTTTTGTTAAAAAAATTAAGCATCTAGTGAACAAATATATTAAAATGTCTTGAAGTGCCACGTCAGTTTCTCTTTTCGAAGCTATATCTACTGGTAACTGATGTGTTAGTTCTGTGTTTGCCTGTCGAGTGGCACACTACCCCACACATCACGATAAACCTAGTGTTAGGTTGTCGTATATCGAATAATAATTAAGACATTAAACATGTGTAGGTACCTACTTTGTTGATACTTTTACCTTCAGCTATCCATAAAAAAAGAGAAAAGTGTGACGTTACGTTTTTGTCGCTCTTTCCCTAGAAATAAACCGAGTTAAGTAAAACAAACAACATTAACTGGTAAACGGGAAGTTAGCATCTTCATTGTATTAAGGTCTTAATTATTGTCTTTCATATTATTAAGTAATCATTTATTTGCTAGAATCGTGGTTATTGTTGGCGACACCGACGCGACGCTACCAAACAGCAAGATAAGGAATGTTAGCAATGTTAGTGCCAACATTCTGCGGAGTTCGGACTGTCAATTAAATATATATCAAAACGCGTTACATCGCTAAACAACAAAACATCCAGGAGCAGTAAAATATTATTACCTAATCGGTAACAATGTAATGTGTTAATGACATTAACCTTCATGCTTAAACACCTAATAGGGATGTTGACTGGGCATAAAAAGTTAAAATCTATTTAGTTCGTACTTATATAAGATAATAAAAAATATTGGACACGTATTTTTTACTTTTTAAAAATAACAAAAAATTTAGTTTCAATTACGTCACGATATTACACAAACCGTACGATATCGTAACGTCATGCTACATTTCAAATTAATTTATCTTCGTAAGTTTTTGGTTAGGTATAGGTGTACCTAACGTGCATTGGAAATAATTTTAAACATCCCGGATGATTTTAATTTGACATACAAAAAGATTTTATTTTTTGTAAATTAATGGGGATTTTACTGGGAATAATCGTTCAGGACTCTTCCTTTCAATGAAATTTGAAAAGGTTTGTTCTTCTTTTGTAAAGGATCCTTCGGCGACTGTTGTTCATTAGGTTGGTTCCTACCTGAGTCCTACCTTAAAACCGACTGCAGCTTCGTACTCCGTCATTTTAAATCTAGGTTTAATAAACTCATAATCTACCTATACGATCTCACGATCATTCTGAGGTACGGTTTATTCCTAATTGATATAGATTTTTTAAAACACGCCTGTCTATACTCATAATTACCTACGTCGCAGAGTTGTTTATCCTCTATTTACCCCGAAATGTGAGAAGAGGCAGGCCGGCTCGTCAGCTCGCTGCGTCCCCTGGGCTGGCTGCCTCGACTGTGTCACTGTGCCTACCTACTATACTACTAGTACCTACTAGCACATAATAATTAATGTACTCGCTCTCAGGAAAAATAACTACCTACTTACCTAATCTTCATTATAATAAGCAGTTATTTACATTTATGTTAATCTTAATTAATTGCAACTTTAGAAGCATTAAATTAATTTAATTGCATACCTAGCTTATTTATTTATTAACCAACAACATGAATATGAATTGGACTTATCAAAGTAATTAGGTAAAATACCAAATAGTTTTGGTTAATTCACATAACAAATGTGCTTATTGTGTGTTCGGTGCTGATTTCAAGATTACAGCCGAAGCGGCTCTATTTTCACACTGTCTACGAAAAAACACGCATTAAAATACCAGAGGTATCTTTATTGAGCATAGAGGATGCCAGAACGTTCTCTTGGCCCCGTTGGGTGATCATTTCACCATTGTTTATGACCGTAAAACTTGACACCTAATTCTCATATTTTAGATAGGTATACAATTTGTCAGAAATAAAACCGTAACTGTAGCAGATAGTGCAGCAGATAGCGAGCTCCTAAATCACGTTATCGGCGGTGCGGGTTTTACAGCCGCCGCCGCGCGTCGGAGCGATACGAACGTGCGGCCGCTAGTTTGATTGATAGCGCATTGCCGCATTATCTACAGGCATTAGGTCGCACCGGGAATGTGAGCGAGTTATGGAGCCAATAAAAATTACATACGGCCGCGGTGCGGCAGCTATGTAGGTGGAAATACTTCGCCAACTCACGCGTCGGCAGCACTAAATAGTCGCCGTCATATAGGCATTACAGCCTTGACCTACACCCGACCGCTGCCCGACTGCTGCCTGAATGCCTCCTTTTTATGATCCATTATCTGTATAGTGTACGTGAGCCAGCTTATCGGCGTGATCATCAACATAAAATATAGACAACCCACATGTTTACTTCGCAGTCGACTTACTAGCCTTCTGCAATGTCTGACTCAAAAATACATGTTGAGTTCAGGCGCTGAGCGAAACTGTACTAAATTTCTTAATATTAATAATTTATTGATTCAGACAATCCACGCGGACTGTATTGATACAACACTGATGTAAAGGACATGCATAGGCCTCTCCCAAGTTGCACCGTAATACTCTGTCCTGCACCTGGACATAAATTTACTGTCTTCCATACCTAGGTTACCTAGTAGGTACCTACTATAGTTTTTTTATTTGAATGTTGTATTTTTTATTATTTACAATAGGCCTAAAATATAAACATACGTATTTGGTAGGCGTATCTACCCTCCCCAATCCTGCTTCTTTAATTACCCTGTTTAAGTTAAAGTCTGAACGGTTTCCAGTTAAACACAGGCACAGCCCTCATCACAATTTGCTGTTCAGTGTCGTACCATGCTAGGTACCTATAGATTAAGGCTCTGCCTGCAGATAGGTATCGTTGTAAACTAGCAGAGCATGAGAATACGTGGGATGCTAGGAATGGCGTAGTTACAAGCGTTATAATAAAGTAATGAGCCCTGGAATTTGTTATACCGAGTGTCATGTTTGGGGCCAGGCTGCGGGCAGGTACGGGCAGCCCACCCACCGCGGCGCACTAGATTCCACGCCCGCCGCGTTTTTTACACCCTAATTAAGCTAATTTATCGGGACAATAAGAGAAATTATTGGTGGCTGGCCGGCGGTTAGTGGCCGCTTTATGAGAGGTATTAAACTGTTGGGTTTAAAAGCGCTACCGAACTACACGCCTGCGCCGCGGCCGCGCTCGCCCTCGCTTTGATGCCCCAATAAATATACAAAAGATCCCATCAGATAACAGGTGAATGGAGCCGCCGACGATTCAACCGCTCTTAATGAAAGCCACGCCGAGGAATTCCTTCGACAAAGCCTTAAAATGCTAATAACATGAACACGACACAACCACCGCCCGTCTAGAATGTGTTCTGATAACGAAGGTGCCAATCCCGCAGGTGGACAGATTAAATGAGTATTTTATGGCAGATTAAGTAAACATTTTTTCTAAACACCAATTGTTTTTATGGCGTACCTACCCGGCGTGTGGGCATAGGATAGGTAACTGCGACCCTCGAGAGATGTTTTTTATGAGAATCTTACTAGTTGAGATACTCCGTAGTGATATTGGAAGCTACTTAATTTGTGTTTTAATTACATTTGATTAGATTTGTTTCTTCCCTCTTCAAAAACACGTGTTGCTAGATTATGCCTAATCCTACTTTAGGTCCATGTCCGTACCACATGTGGCATAGGAACAAATGTTGTTTTTTATAAAATTTAAATGTATTTTAGGGAAATTTATTTCCTATAAATGTATAACCCTTTTTTAATACTTAGTTTCAAATGCTTGGGTTGGGAGTGAGGTGAGTCATAACTACATAGAGCGTATCTCAAAATGTACACTTCCACAAAAGTAATTTTAACAAATCAAGTCTCACTTTAGATCTTAAAAGTCTGTGTCATTACTTACGTAATTATAATATCTAGGTAAGTAAGTAGTCATTGAGTAGGTATCTAGCTAAGTCCTAATACTAGCAGGGTAATGGGTAATAGTGCCCATCTAGAGAGATGATCAAGTAGGCATTTATCAAGCAAACAAATTCACCTGACTGGACTGGTCTCGAATATTTGTATAAATTATTAGCTATGAAAGAAGTATCAGTGTAATAAATAGTAGGTATATAGTATAGTAATAAATAGTTATATACTATAGTATTTATTAACAGCAGTACCTATTCTTGCTTTGTCGCAAATCAAATGCAAACAAGATGGCTAGGTACTTAACTAACGTACGGTAGTTAAATTTATTATAGGGTAGGTTCGAATGTTTGCCGTCCACATCCTGTTTTCGTCCATTTGATGCTGCGTGCATCAAAAACTTCGCGAAATAAGTAGCAATATTAAGACACTTACAAAAATCGTCTGTTTCCCTTTTCATGCTTGAATATCTAAGCAACAAGCTTACATGTTAGGGAGTAGATGACACGCTTGTTATAATTAAAACGAACTCAATCAATTTACGGTTTGCATAGGACGAGCGTTGACAGATGAAATAATGTAACTGTAGGTATAGCGCGCTGTCTCAACTTTCGCGGTAAGATTTCTATATAAATATAGACCTTTCGGATTTGGTTCTTTTTGGAATCAAAGTTAATAAGTCTTATATTTATAAAAACACTATTATTTACCTAATAAAATGCCTTTTAACAAATATAATGAAGCGGACGGGAATAGGATTTTCGTTTTAAGATAAATCCCTGTTTTCGACCGGGTAGACGGAAACGGGCTTAATCATTGCAATATTTGTCTTCTCTTTTTCCAAATTTCCATATATCTGATTGAAAATATATGATGTAGGTAATGGATTAATTAAAACATAGGTATAGTAGGTAGATACTACACTGACATTGCTATGTCCAGATTGCGTCCACTTTATTGTCGCCACGTATTAAACTACAGAGACCTAAATTACGGTCGAAAACTAGATTTCATTAAAAAAAAAACGCGCTAGTTTCCGTTTTTAAGCTAAATAAAGATTTTAAAACGATATATTTCTTTACAATAAGAATTATTTACATTTGCAATTACAATGACGACCTCTGTGGTCGAGTGGCGTACACACCGGTTTTCAAGGTGTCGCCAGCTCTGAGGTCCCGGGTCAATATAGAAAACTACTTTTCTACATTGTCTCGGGTCTGGGTGGTACCTACCTTCGTTGTCTCTGAATTCTGTAACACAAGTGCTTCAGCTACTTCCTTTGGGTTCAAGGCAATGTATGTGATGTTGTCCACATTTATTTATATATTTCATTTAGCTTTCTACATGCGGTTCTATTATGTTTAAATGTTTTCGTCAGCCCCAAAAGTAGACTAAGCTACGTCGAGGCTACTTGTCGCCTATACTACAGAAGATATTTTAACTCTACAGTGGTAGTATAGGTACTGCTTAAAGAAATTGGTTAAACGAAACGTAGTGAAATAAAGTAGGGACAGTCCACAAAAAAAAAGGTTACTCTACACGTCGCTAAATCAGACTACATAAGTATTTTATCTGTTTAACAGTGCTAGTAGCTATATAACAGAGCCTGAGATTGTTCAATTTGATTTATATGTGCCCAAGTTGCAATAAAAATGTTGATTAACAATGTTTTTTTAATAATATACTTAATTATCTAAACCAATCCCTATCTTTAGAAACTGGAAAATTGGCTTCAAGATCGACGAGTCTGTATCTAGCGCCATCTAGTTTCGTTAATATCCATTATTTCAATGTACATTATTTAATAGAGTTCTAGACTCTAAAGCTTGGCTTTGGAGCAATCGGCAAGGTATTGAGTCTTGTTAATATCTACGAACTGTGAAAAAAAGGATGTGAAAATTAAATATTTTCAGTATTGTTAAAATTTTGGTAGTTCCTAGTAACTAAACGTTTCGTTACTCTTTTGCTCTCGGTAGAAAGTACTAATAATCTTTGCTCTGTGGTGTTTCTGAAACGTCAATGTCACTCACTGTTAATGTCAGACGAAAATCAAAAGAGTTGTATCGTCCGGCTGTAAGCTTGTTTGTTCATAGATTTACACCGTATACAATAATAAATACAGTCTATTGGAAGATGAGCCATCCTCATGCCGATAACTAGCCTTAATGTTGCGGAATGGACGGTGGAGCAGGTGGCGGACTGGCTGTCCGGTACGTGCCCGAGGTAGCTAGTGATGTTGTTATGTTACGGAGTACTGGTGACTCACGGCTGTATGTTGTGCAGGGCTGGGCCCGACGGTGGCGCGCTACGTGCCGGCGCTGCGCGAGCGCGGCCTGGACGGCGCCAAGCTGCTCACGCTGCGCTGCGACGACCTGGAGTACCTCGGCATGCACATCATCGGGCACCAGGAACTCTTGCTAGAAGCTGTCGAACATCTTAGAAATTTCGTAAGCATTTACAGTAGCGCGTACAATGTAGTTTGCTCATTATGAGTGTATGAGTCACAGGAGCACCAAACATAATACATCTCACTTATCACAACAGTGTTATCTGCTTGTGAGTGGTGCTACTGAACTATTTCATGTTTGTCTGTAACTTTATTTATGGTAGTCACAAATTATTTATTTGATTTATTATGATTTGAGTAATGATTTGTAGTAATAATAATTTAATTTTTTGTAAGTGTTAAATCACGAATGTGAATGTTTAGCAATATGAGATGTCCCGGGAGTGTGTACAGCAGCTTGCTCTGCGTGTGTCTGTGGTGGCCACAACACTGGCGCGTGCACTGCGACACCACCCTGATGCTCGGCTGGAGACACAGACACTTGCTGATGTAGCCCGCACTGTACATGCTGTTAAACCACTAGTGTGCTGGCTAGACAGGTATGGTCGTATTAGTCGGACATCTATCCTACTCCTGTCATTCTTTTTAAGTCATCAGTCCATCTCATCAGTCCTAATAGTGGACTCCATTGTATTTGGCACAGTCCATAAATGATCTTTATTATTATTGTCATTGGAAAGACATCATGCTGGTGTGGAGTTTTTGCACTGTTTCTTCTTCACAGCCAGAACATTTAAGAAGCGGTGAAGGGTGAATCAGTGTGCTGTCCATATTAATACTGATGAATATATGAAGCTTATTTTATATAAATAAGTTTTGAATTTGAATTTGAAGTTCCTTCCTGGATTTTGTCACAATATTATGACACATATAAACTTTTTTTATTTTTATACATTTAACATGCTTCACTTATAGATTAGATAAGAATGAGAATTTAATTGAATATACATTTTAATTATAATTGGTCAATTAATTAATTCAAAAGTTCTATTAGATAGTAGAGTTTAATATAAATATCTATATTAAATATGATACAAAATATTAAAAAATGTGAACTAAAAACACCTTGTCCGATGAATTTGGTTATTGTTGAATGCTTAAATTAGTTTGAAAGTTAATATTGTTTGAGCTTAGTGAGTGCATTAGTGAAGAATGGTGGTGTGCGTTGCGCAGGTGGTCGCTGGCTGGGCAGGGCGCGCCGCTGCTGGCGCGCAAGGCGGCGCTGCTGCAGCTGGCGCTGGAGGCGGCCACGTGCGCGCAGCGCGACCGCTTCGCCGAGCAGCCCGCGCGCGCAGTGGCCGCCGCCGCCGCCACCACCGCCGCCACCGCCGACTACATCATACAGGTGCTATCTGACACCTACACATACACTACCACGGCTTTGTTCACTTTCTAAACCCTGTCATTCCCCTCAAATATAATCAGACCTAGTTGAGATCCACACTTTCAGAAAGACTCATCAATAATTTTATAGTAATACATAATTTATCGGCAGTTTGTTGTATCCTAAGATATTTTTTTAACAACTTAACAATATGTAGTCTTTAAATGAACATAAATACAGGAGAGACTTTATCGGGCTGAATTAGGTTGAGGAGAAGTAAGCTAACCTGTAAACTTAAGAATCAAATAATGATGTGTGTTGCAGGACGTGTCGGACCCGATGATCCTGCAGCCGGCCTCGCTGGACACGGTGACGCTGCGGCAGGGTGAGAAGCCGCTGGGCTTCGACGTGGTGCCGTCGTTCTGCGGCCACCACCAGCTCGCCGACATCCGCTTCGGTTCGCCCGCGCACGCTTCGGGCGCAGTGCACGTCGGCGACGAGATCGTGCAGGTGCGTGCCATACTATACTACATTCACACCATATAGGCAATTAGGCAATACCTAAATCCCAATTTTAAAGTTTAAATTTTACCTAAAAAGATTTCTTATAGCCAAGTGTTACTACAGCTTAACAGAATTTTTGAACGACCAGATTGAATAATTTTTAATAAAAGAATAATTCAAAATATATTATAAAACGCTATACCAATAAAATTTATGTAAAATGTTATTGTGATTGATATATTTTTAATTTAAGTAACTACGTATAGTTTATAATTTTTTGTACGCCATTACGGCAAAACATGTAGATACTGTTTATATTTTACCACCATGTACATGTACATATTACTCATGTTTTACAAAATAAATATCTTTATCTTTAAGATCCAACTAACTATCATTAATTATTACGATATAAATATAATAAATCAGTCAACACCCATCATACTTATTAATTAAATTATAAATAACAAATCTTATAACCAAACATTTAATTATAACAGTGGAGTAATAAATAACCATGGCATGAGACGAATTTTTAGTGATTTAAAGTATCACATTGACAAACAGAATCTCTCAACTAAATTCTTACCAATTAAACCTAATCCTCGTAAAGGCACAATACCCTTTTATTTCCCAGTGGTTAATAAAACCCTTGATGGAAAAAACTTTTCTGCAATTAATTCTTCGGAAGACACTATGAAGAAACCGTTTTTTCGTAAGCAATTTTAAAAATATATCATGTAGCATCTTACACCAAAATATCGCGGGGGCACTGAATAAAATGCTTGAACTAGACATAGCCCTTAGTGAATTACACGACTCTAATAAAGGTGTCATAGCCGTATGCCTAACAGAACATTTTATAATCAGGGGCGAAGAACAATTTCTTAAACTAAATAATTTCCATTTAACTTCCATTTATTCTCGGCAAATGCAACGCAGAGGGGGCTCTTGTATTTTGTTAAGAAATGATTTTCAGGGTGCTGAATTACTCGATATTAATGAACTAAGTATTGAAAAACATTTCGAAATTAGCTGTCTTGAAATTGCTCAGTTAAAACTTATAGTCATCTGTATTTACAGAACTCCAAATTCTAATATAAAACTATTTTTTGATAAAATTAATGAAACATTAACTAATCTTCGACATAAAAAACATAAAATAATAATATGCGGTGATTTTAATATTAATACATTGGTTAACGATAGTATAAGTACTCAATTCTTAGAAATTATATCAAACTACGGGTTTCAATGTCACATTCGGGAACCTACAAGGTTGAACAAATGTATTGACAATATTCTAAGCAACATCCCAAAAGCAGTAGGTAAGACTCATAATTTTTGTCTGTCGGATCACAACACAGCACAAACGATTGATTTTGAAATACAACCAAAAGAAACTATAGTTAAGCACTACTTTACAACAACATATGATCTCAGTAAAAGTAACTTAGCAAAGTTTGTTGAATGCATTAGTAGTATGACCTTTTCAGAAATCCTTACTATGTCGGACACAAATGATGCTTTCAATGCGTTTCACAATGAATTGATATTATTCTATAAACTTTGTTTTCCATTGATTAGAATAAGGAATAGTGTTAGAGCTGGTAGATTAACTTGTGTAACGAAAGGCCTAAAAATGAGTTGTAAAACTAAACGGACTTTACGATTCAACTATTATTTAAATAAAAATAGCATAAATAAAACTTCGTATTTAAAATACTCAAAACTATTAAGAAAATGTATTACTGGCATTCAGACTCTTTGCAACCTCAAGTATATCTGGGGGCACGGTAGTGCCCCCGCCAAGACGAGCCATTACTAATTCTAAAAACAAAGGTAAAGCCACATGGGACGTAGTTAAACGCTATGTTGATAATTCCGAATGTGGGACTAGTAAATTCATTGAAAACATTGTCGACAAGGACAATTTAGTTTCAACTGGGTCTGATATAGCCAATTTATTTAATAATTTCTTCATAGATGTCGTCCAAAATAATACATTTGTTAACACTAAGTCTGAACACCACGCATATAATTAAAAAATAGCGAGTTTAGTATTTTTTTTTAATCCCACGACTGCAAATGAAGTATTCAATACTATTAATTCGTTAAAAAACTCTAAGTGCGCAGGATATGACGATATAAATTCAGACTTGCTGAAAAGTATTGCGCTGTTTATAGCTGAACCTTTGGCACATATAATTAATCTATCCCTTGAACAAGGATGTTTCCCAGATAAACTTAAATTAACTATAATAAAACCGTTATATAAAAAAGGGTCGAAGCTCGATAGAAATAATTATAGGCCTATTGCACTAACCCCTGTTCTGTCTAAGGTTTTCGAAAGGATTATGTATAAAAGAATCTTAAACTTCTTGGATAAATATGACATTTTGGCAAAAGAACAATTTGGATTCAGGAAATGTAAATCTACACAATTGGCCACTTTCACTTTAATAAATCGTATTATCAATAATATTAATGATAGAATTCCCACATCTGCCTTACTATTAGATCTAAGTAAAGCATTTGACTATGTGGATCATTCCTTGCTCATTTCAAAATTGGAGTTCTATGGAATTAGGGGTTCATGCTTGTCATGGTTTCGGTCATATTTGCAAAATAGAAAACAGCTCACTAGAATAACTAAATTTGATAACAATTCTAACAGTATAGTTAAATTCGATTCTGAGTTGAGAATAAACTATTTTGGAGTGCCTCAGGGAAGCATCTTAGGGATTATTGTTATTTCTTATCTACATTAATGACCTCCCACGCGCACTTACACATGACTGTGTCTTGTTCGCAGATGATACAACAATCATCTTGGATTGTAAAAACAGGAATACATATGAAGCTGAAATAAATAAAACTTTAGACGATGTTATTAAATGGCTCGATGTTAATAAACTAAAAATAAATATAGAAAAAACTAAATTAATTAATTTTAAAACATATAAAAGTAAACATACACATCTTAATATAGGTTACAAAAACACTCTAATACAACAGATACAGAGTGCAAAATTTTTAGGTATAACTCTAGACACACATTTCTCGTGGAAGGAACATATTAACAGTCTATGCAAGAAAATTAACAAATTTGTCTTTGCACTTCGAAAAGTAAAAGACGTAACATCGAGGCAAACTTCTTTGATGGTTTATCATGCTTATATCTGCTCCATAATACGATATGGCATAGTTGTCTGGGGAAATTCTTCCGAAATCATGAGGGTTTTTATAGCCCAGAAGAAGTGCATTCGTGCATTATTTGGCATGGAATGGTCAGAATCCTGTAAAGCCGTATTTAAATCAAAGAATCTTTTAACTGTTCCAAGTATTTACATATATGAAGTTTCAAAATTTGTAAAATACCACAAATATCTCTTTGTTACCAACGATAACACGCATAAACGCCCGATCACTCACCTGCCATTAAAAATGCCAGTCCCTAAGTTAGAGCTCTATAGGAAAAGTTGTGCTTATATGGTGCCGCTTATATTTAACTGCTTGCCTAAAGGGATTATTGATTTACCATACAAACCATTTTGTTGTGCCTTACGAAAGTGGTTAATTCAAGAGAGTTATTATTCTACCAAAGATTTCCTTAATGACAGCTCTTGCAGATATGGAGCTTATTAAAGCATTGTATCAAAGTAATAAGTAAGTTCTTCTTTATGTTCGATCCTTCATTAATGTTCTTTGTCTTTGTATAATTAAGTATGTAGTCACTAGTGCATATCAGTTTATAATACATAAATGTATAATGTTTGCATGCCCGTACCAGGGTGAACTATGTCATGTTCTGTATTATTATTTAACAACTTTTGTACCATATTTCAAGCAAATAAATGATATCTTATTTTAATTACCAAACAAATAAAAAATTATGTCACGTTTAATACAACTTTATAATACGAAAGCAAAATGCTTGAGAGAAGGAGAGAATGAAAATGTGTGCTCGCATCTCTCTTGCTCCTACAGTAATATACGAAACGTAACTCTTTCTCTTTTCACTAACTTGTATATCCCTCTCAACTTCCGTTCGTCTCACCCGACAGTTTTCGTAACGTTCTCGTCACCTATTCACCAGCTAACCCAAAGTCAAGTGTGCGTAAAGAAGTACCTACTTAGTGAGTAAGCGTGTTGTGGTGGCGGCAGGTGGGCGCGCGCTGCGTGGTGGGCTGGAGCGGCGCGGGCGTGCTGGCGCTGTGCGCGGGCGCGGGCGCGGAGCTGGCGCTGCGCCTGCGCCGGCGCGCCGCGCGCCCGCCGCCGCCCGCCCTGCGCGCGCGCCGCGCCCGGCCCGCGCCGCCGCCCTCCTCGGACGACGACAGCGAGCCCGCCTCGCCCGCGCGCGCGCGCCTGTGCCCGCCCAAGCCGCGCGCCGCCGTGCAGCGCCGCCACACCATCGCCGCGCACGGCGCCGCGCGAGGCCGCCCCGCCATCGCCATCGAGCAGGTCAAAACAATCTACATCTATGAACTCTGTCTCTATCCAGAAATTTATCATGACATCCAATATAATTAATGTATTTTTAATATACAGTTCTGGCATGAATTGAGACAACAACGATGGGGTCACGAGGGAGGAAGTACGAGAATGAGTCCCACACCTGAGGAGATCGCCCTCTATGCGAGAGACAAGGTAACTTTCACTGATAAACGCTATAAAACTATAATATGGTTCGATAAGGATTTGAGTTACAAGATTAAGTATGTATTTGCAGGCGGTGTCGTGCGGTGCGGGGCTGGAGAGCGCGCGCGGGGGCGCGAGCGCGGACGGGGGCGCGGAGGCGGGTGGGGGCGCGGGCGCGGGGCGCGCGGCGGCGCGGCGCGGCAAGCTGGACAAGGCGCGCTCCACGCCGGCGTACGACTTCGCGGCCAGCCTGGACGAGCCCGCGCCCGCGCTGGCCGCGCAGCCCATCCCCGAGTCGCCCACCACGCCCACCGACGGCAAGGCCGACCGCATCCTCGACTTCAAGAAGTCCAGCTCGCAGATCGGCGAGGCCATCCTGCAGCGGGGCCGCCGCGCGCCAGCCGAGCCCGAGCCCCCGCCTACACCCGTGCCCGAACGACCCGACAACCTCGCACACAGGTCACACATTTTTACTATTTAAAATATTACTTCTAATATATCAACACAAAATCTCCTTAATGTTTGTTTGCAACTCCAACATTACAAAGTCAGTTTCTCCCGCAGGTTCCCCCGCGGCAGTAGCGGCCGCGCGCCCGAGCCGCCGCCGCGGCCCGCGCCCCCGTCCCGGCCAGCCGCGCCCCCGGCCGCGCCCCCGAGCGCGCCCCCGGGCCCGGCGCCCGCGCCCCCCGCGCCCCCCGCGCCCTACCCGGTGCTACGCGCCGTGCCGCGTGAGGAGCCACCACCGTCGCCACTCAAACCTATAAGACCAGTCGACGCTACACACGTAAGCACCCGATTTGCTTTTTTAACGGTAGTATAAATTTATGCCGACACATTCCAAAACTATAATATAATATACGAATAAAAAAAATGAGATATGATGTTTTTTTTTATTCTACATATACATGGCATAGGCTGCGTGGATAGCGTGAGCGCTAGCGCGCGTTCGTCGAGATGGAAATCGAGATCGAAATCTAAATCGAAATCGAAATCCACATCGAGATCGAGATCGAAATCGAAATATTTTTGTTACTTATTTACCGAGGATAGCAGATGTGTTTTGTGGTTTTGAATCGTTATGTATAATTACGGCATACTTTTTACTTTTATTTATGTTTTCTGATAAAGATGATGAGCATTTGTGGAACTCACAAAGGCTTGTTCTAAGCGAGGATCGAACTCTCTGCACGTCGTTCACTGTGATAATTGGAGAGCGACCTATACCACTCGACTATTCGTGCAGTCGAAAATTTATCGATAGTAGTGAATTTCTTACCTAATTGTACCAGTTCAAATTTGATATCGCGTTTCAGATATCGGTTCCGATCCGGCACCTGACGAAGCACGACATCCGTGTGGTTCATCACGCCATCAACAGCAGCGTGCCGTCTGGCGACATCGTGGTGGGCGCGCAGGCCGGCGCCGAGCCCGGCCGCGGCCTCGCGCTGTCGCCGGCCAGCGCCGTCCGCGGCATGTTCCCCACGTCCAAGTCTCGCAGCCTGAAGAAGAAGAGCTCCATCCTGGCTAGTGAGTGGCGAAGCTGGCGCGTGCGGGCCGGCCGCAGTGTAGTACAGGTGTTCTCCCCGCAGAGCGGGCGGCGTGTGGCAGCGCGTGCGGGCTCGCCGCGTCGCAGTGTAGTACATGTTGTTCTCCCCGCAGAGCGGGCGGCGTGTGGCAGCGCGTGCGGGCTCGCCGCGTCGCAGTGTAGTACATGTTGTTCTCCCCGCAGAGCGGCGCGGCGTGCCGGCGTGCGCGCTGGCGGCGCGCGGCGCGGCGGGCGGCGTGTGGCAGCGCGTGCGGGCTCGCCGCGTCGCAGTGTAGTACATGTTGTTCTCCCCGCAGAGCGGCGCGGCGTGCCGGCGTGCGCGCTGGCGGCGCGCGGCGCGGCGGGCGGCGTGTGGCAGCGCGTGCGGGCTCGCCGCGTCGCAGTGTAGTACATGTTGTTCTCCCCGCAGAGCGGGCGGCGTGTGGCAGCGCGTGCGGGCTCGCCGCGTCGCAGTGTAGTACATGTTGTTCTCCCCGCAGAGCGGCGCGGCGTGCCGGCGTGCGCGCTGGCGGCGCGCGGCGCGGCGGGCGGCGTGTGGCAGCGCGTGCGGGCTCGCCGCGTCGCAGTGTAGTACATGTTGTTCTCCCCGCAGAGCGGCGCGGCGTGCCGGCGTGCGCGCTGGCGGCGCGCGGCGCGGCGGGCGGCGTGTGGCAGCGCGTGCGGGCTCGCCGCGTCGCAGTGTAGTACATGTTGTTCTCCCCGCAGAGCGGCGCGGCGTGCCGGCGTGCGCGCTGGCGGCGCGCGGCGCGGCGGGCGGCGTGTGGCAGCGCGTGCGGGCTCGCCGCGTCGCAGTGTAGTACATGTTGTTCTCCCCGCAGAGCGGCGCGGCGTGCCGGCGTGCGCGCTGGCGGCGCGCGGCGCGGCGGGCGGCGTGTGGCAGCGCGTGCGGGCTCGCCGCGTCGCAGTGTAGTACATGTTGTTCTCCCCGCAGAGCGGGCGGCGTGTGGCAGCGCGTGCGGGCTCGCCGCGTCGCAGTGTAGTACATGTTGTTCTCCCCGCAGAGCGGCGCGGCGTGCCGGCGTGCGCGCTGGCGGCGCGCGGCGCGGCGGGCGGCGTGTGGCAGCGCGTGCGGGCTCGCCGCGTCGCAGTGTAGTACATGTTGTTCTCCCCGCAGAGCGGCGCGGCGTGCCGGCGTGCGCGCTGGCGGCGCGCGGCGCGGCGGGCGGCGTGTGGCAGCGCGTGCGGGCTCGCCGCGTCGCAGTGTAGTACATGTTGTTCTCCCCGCAGAGCGGCGCGGCGTGCCGGCGTGCGCGCTGGCGGCGCGCGGCGCGGCGGGCGGCGTGTGGCAGCGCGTGCGGGCTCGCCGCGTCGCAGTGTAGTACATGTTGTTCTCCCCGCAGAGCGGCGCGGCGTGCCGGCGTGCGCGCTGGCGGCGCGCGGCGCGGCGGGCGGCGTGTGGCAGCGCGTGCGGGCTCGCCGCGTCGCAGTGTAGTACATGTTGTTCTCCCCGCAGAGCGGCGCGGCGTGCCGGCGTGCGCGCTGGCGGCGCGCGGCGCGGCGGGCGGCGTGTGGCAGCGCGTGCGGGCTCGCCGCGTCGCAGTGTAGTACATGTTGTTCTCCCCGCAGAGCGGCGCGGCGTGCCGGCGTGCGCGCTGGCGGCGCGCGGCGCGGCGGGCGGCGTGTGGCAGCGCGTGCGGGCGCGCGCCGCGTCGCAGCCGCGCTGGGCGCGCCGCCACCTGCTGCTGGCGCACAACCTGCTGTACGCCTACCGCTCGCCCGAGGTACGTGCGCGACTCGCGTCCCGGCGCGGACTCCCTGCGCGGACACTCACTCTCGTCTGTCCGCAGTGCGCGAAGGCGGACTGCATGATCTACCTGGAGGGCTTCACGGTGGCGGCGGCGGGCGAGGTGAAGTCGCGCGCGCACGCGTTCAAGGTGTACCACACGGGCACGGCCTTCTACTTCGCGTGCGACACGCGCGAGGCGCAGCTGGCGTGGATCCAGCTCATCCACCGCGCCACGCTGCTGCCTTCGCTCGCCAACAACGTACGCTAAGCTACTACCTGCATTTCTATGTAGCTTTTTATTACTTTGCGACTAACTGACGGTGTGTATTTTTTTTTGGCTTTTAGATGGACGTCTCGAAACAATTCTCAGAGACCGACTACTCCGAAACTGAATCCGATACAGAAAGTCCTCACAAGGAACGCGAACGGTCTCGAGATCGTGATAAAGACAAGGATAAATCAAAATTTGGTTCGTTAAAAAAATTAACAAACCGCATGCAACGCAGCGAGTCGCACGAAAACGTACCGCACTCCTCCACTAGCCTCGATAGGAAGTACTTGCGCTTTTTCTACCGAAACAAAACCAAGGACGATTCTAAAACAAAGGTAAGCGATTCTCAAAGCAAAAAAAGTGCGTGTATCAGCTCCAACGCATGACTGGATTTACTCCTAAAAGAACTATTATTATGTAGGTAATGTAAAAAGAGGTAAAATGAAAGCATCTTAAAATAAATGAAAATTAGAATAAAAATCGAGATCGAAATCGAGATCGAAATCGAGATCGAAATCGAAATCGAGATTGAAATCGAAATCGAGATCGAAATCGAAATCGAGATTGAAATCGAGATCGAGATCGAGATCGAAATCGAAATCGAGATCGAAATCGAGATCGAAATCGAGATCGAAATCGAGATCGAAATCGAGATCGAAATCGAGATCGAAATCGAGATCGAAATCGAGATCGAAATCGAGATCGAAATCGAGATCGAAATCGAGATCGAAATCGAGATCGAAATCGAGATCGAAATCGAGATCGAAATCGAGATCGAAATCGAGATCGAAATCGAGATCGAAATCGAGATCGAAATCGAGATCGAAATCGAAATCGAGATCGAAATCGAGATCGAGATCGAGATCGAGATCGAAATCGAAATCGAAATCGAGATCGAAATCGAGATCGAAATCGAGATCGAAATCGAGATCGAAATCGAGATCGAAATCGAAATCGAGATCGAAATCGAGATCGAAATCGAGATCGAAATCGAGATCGAAATCGAGATCGAAATCGAGATCGAAATCGAGATCGAAATCGAGATCGAAATCGAGATCGAAATCGAGATCGAGATCGAAATCGAGATCGAAATCGAGATCGAAATCGAGATCGAAATCGAGATCGAAATCGAGATCGAAATCGAGATCGAAATCGAGACCGAAATCGAGATCGAAATCGAGATCGAAATCGAGATCGAAATCGAGATCGAAATCGAGATCGAGATCGAGATCGAAATCGAGATCGAAATCGAGATCGAAATCGAGATCGAAATCGAGATCGAGATCGAGATCGAAATCGAGATCGAAATCGAGATCGAGATCGAAATCGAGATCGAAATCGAAATCGAAATCAAAAATATAATCATAAAATACATTATTTATTTACTCTTAAAAATGGTATATTTGTTAGAGCAAGCAGTCTGGCGTGCCCGTGCCCACTGAGCACTACCGCAGCCACCGGCGCGCCTCTCCGGCCGAGCCCGCCGGCAGCCCGGGCGGGCCGCGGGCTGGGCTGGCGCCGGGCGGGGCCGGGGCCGGGCCGGGGCTGGAGGCCGGGCCGGGGCCGGAAGACGAGCGCGAGACCGAAGAGAGTGCGGCCCGCGCGCGGCGCCTGCCTAAGCCCATCAACTACATTCACGCGTCCAACCCCAACTTGCTGGACTTCGATAACAGTGACTTCGTCACCAAGCCCACGCTGCACGTGTCCAAGCCCAAGCCCAAGGTGTCTCTCCTTCCATTTGGCATGTTTAACTTGGTGGCTAGCTCTCATATAGTTTAGTAGTAAAGTATTTTTATTCCCATCGGCAATATTCGCTTGCGCAGAAAAATGCAGCTTAACACTGACTAAACCGTAATTCAATATAATAATAATATCTATAATATCTTGGGACATCTCACACATGGTCATCTGATCCCAAACTAGGCAGAGCCTGTGCTATGGCAACTAGACAACTGATAAACATACTTATATATTTCTAAATACATACATATTATAGATAAATTACACCCAGACACAGAACAAATGATCGTGCTCATCACACAAAGATTCGTCCTGGGTGGGAATCGAACCCACGACCTCCGGTTTAGCAGTCAGGGTCACTAACCACTAGACCAACAGGCCCGTCGTAATATCAATGAAATACAGACCTCATTGCTGTGGGCTAAGATATATAAGATATAACGTCTTGGGACAACTAACACACGGTCATCTCATCCCAAACTAGGCAGAGCCTGTATTATGGTAACCAGACCACTGATTAACATTCTTATATATTATATTTCAGGACAGGACATAGGGGACAAATGTTTTTGATGCCATATTTTAGGTTTTACGTTTTAACTACAATAGATTTATTCTTTTTTTGTGTATTTATATCGTTTAATATAATTTAATCAGGATAGTACAAAATACTTAATTTCGTTTAGTAATATGACAATCAATACATCTTATAGATAAATTACACACAGACACATACATAATGGTCAGTCATTAATAGCAAAGACTTGTGCTATCTCGCTTGATTGATCGATTCCGCAAAATGGCACCATTGGCAGTCCAGGAAATATGGTGCCATGAAAAATAAGTCTTCCGCGCCGGTACATCGACTGAGGTGCATACGTAATGCGAATATATAAATTGTGTAGCAGACAGACCTGGTGGGCTTCGTGACGCTGGAGCAGTTCATGCTGAGCAAGCAGGCGGAGGAGCGCCGGCAGGTGTACAGCAACCGCGTGCTCATGGGCGTGGAGCACCAGCACCGCGTGGCGCACCACGACCTCATGCTGCGGCTCGACAACATCGGTAAGCTCGTTACTTGTTGCCCGTAGAATGTAGTTGGCGTGCTAATTCAATTTCGACTTTTGTTGCAGTTCCCGACGTGATCTACGGCGAAGTTAGCTCGGGCTCAACACCGGTGTCGGTGCGCGGTCGCGACGGGTGCGTTCATGTTTTGTCACATATTTAACAAAATTTTGCAATTGATGGCCTTTTAGCAATATTGATTTGGATTATTTTGTCGGCCGTGTGATCGGCGCGCAGGTACGAGAAGATCGTGTACCGCGACGAGGCGCGTGGCGCGCCGGTCGCGCCCGAGCGTTGGCGCGATTCGCTGCGCAGGAACGATAAGGTATACTCTATGTGTGCACGGCCTACTATTACTATCTCGATTTTGATCTCGATTTCGATTTCGATTATTATACTACAATATCACTACAATATAAATATGTATGCCGTTATACATTCACCGTAAGTGCTGCCAGTACAATTGCTTTTTTTTTCATTTCAAAAAAATTTAGAATAAGAAATGCTACAATAAGCAGGGTTTTTTTTTACTGATACAATTTGTTTGATTATGTAATAATGCAGTTCTGCATTTTCACATTCAAAACGGTTTCATTATTAGCCGCGTACTGACCAAGCGAGCGGCCTCGCGAGGCAGCCTCGGACATTTGCCGCGGTACGCATGCCGCGCGGGGCGGCCTCGGTCTGTAAGTTTTCTAATCCGAGGCTGCCTCGCGCGGCAAGGCCGAGCCACCGTGAGCATCGACGCTCAGTTTAACTTGAAGTCGAATAGAGACCGCGCGTGCGTATAGTTTGCCCGAGACCACCATGAGGCCGCACATTCGGAAAGCTGTCGCTACCACTGCCTTTTTAATAATTCTAAGGCTTGCAAAAAAAGAAAACAGAAAACTAAACGTTTTATGTTATAATCTGGACATTGCGCATCCCAAAGTAGTCTATATTCACCATATAGTTGTATTAATTTACGACACTGTTCTTTATCCATGACGCACAACTAACACGCAACGAATAAGCGAGGCAAAACACTACCGTCTTGACTTGAGTGAGCGCGGCAAACGTCCTAAGGCGCCTTTGAGCATCGACAAAAACCGACAACGTTTGGCTCGGGCCGCGGCACGCTCGGGCGAGGCAGCGCGTGCGTTTGCCTCGGGCGAGGCACGTCCTGACCGACCGAGGATTTGCCTCGTGAAGATTTGCCTCGTGAGGCAGCCTCGCGAGGCTGCTCGCTTGGTCAGTACGCGGCTATTAACGTGTGTGCAGGTGCACACGGCGCGTACAGAGGGCGGCGCGGCGAGCGGGGCTGCCGGGCCGGGGCCGCGAGCCGGGGCCGGGCCGGGGCCGCGAGGCGGGGCTGGGCCGGCGCCGCGAGCTGGGCCCGGGCCGCCGCGCGCCGGGGCCGCGGCGTCGCGCGCGCCGGACCCCGCGCCGCGCCCGCTCGCGCTCGACAGGTAAGCTGCTATATTGAGATGTAATGTTTAATACGTGGCTGTACTTGGGAGTGGACTAACGTGTACCCGCAGCGGCGGCGGCGGGGGCGCGGGCGCGCGGCGCGGCGCGCACTACCCGCACCTGCAGTGCCCGCCCACCTTCCAGCCCGAGACGTACTCGCTGGCGCGCCTGCCGCCGCGCAGGGACTCCGAGGCCTAGCGCCGGCGCGGACCCAGCTCTCCGCGCTCCTGATGCCCCACGTAACGCACATGCAGATATCACCGGCTCGGTTCTTTTTATCCCGAGTGTGTTTGATCCTTTCTACTATTTTAACAGTTCTAAGTATATATTTATATCGTTATCCTGTATCGCACCTGATTTTATCAAACTTGGTTTGTGTAGAAGTAACCACGTGAATGAAAAACGACCTACTGCTACATTAAAAAATTGGCCTAGGTAGGTTATTATTTACAAATACCATTTCTATTAAAACATACTACGCTCAATTATTTTAAATTAACTGTGTAAATAATATTAAATGTTTTGATAAAATCACTAAAAATAAATGTGAAATAAAATCAACGTAAAACATATCTTTACGCCTGTTATAAATGCAATATTTTAAGCGTCACATGTCATTAAAAAGTTATAATATTGTAATTATTGTAAGTTGTTAGGTCTTCCTTTAAGTATAAACTTTGCGACTGAGTGAAACAACGCAGAAAATTTTGTGAGAAATTGCTCAAATAAATCGCAAATCTTTTAAAGTTAAGACGGGTTGTTGTTGTTTAGTGATGTAATACTCGTTATCGTAATATTCGTTAGG
This sequence comes from Diachrysia chrysitis, assembly GCA_932294365.1. Classification (NCBI taxonomy): domain Eukaryota; kingdom Metazoa; phylum Arthropoda; class Insecta; order Lepidoptera; family Noctuidae; genus Diachrysia; species Diachrysia chrysitis. Next base: position 252,312 of record OW028645.1, read on the forward strand.
AACAAACCAACTTCTGTAAAATGCTTGACCCCGCTCTTATTTCTTTCATTGCTGACAGACATTTACGTAAACTATTGCCACTCATACAGTATTTTTTTTTGTGAATAAAATTCTAAATGTGACGCGTATGTATATCAGTCATAAAAAAAAAAAAAAAAACATTTTTTTTTATACTTTTTGACAACTACTTTTATAGAGAATACCAGATTTTTTACTTTTATCCTATTGTGGATAAATGCCCCCATATAATAGTAAAATATCTTATATTTTGTACCTTTAAATGCATACAACGTCACTTTTAGTATGTAAGTAGATATATGTCATAGAAGTGAATAAATTAAAGCAGTATCACAAATTCAGAGTTGCAATGTATATGATTACTTTACCTATTATAATACATTAGTTATTGTTGCTGTAATACTACCGTCTGTCTACCTATATATATGTGTGTGTGTGTGACTGTGTACATATGACGTGCGTCTGTGTGGTAACGTTAGCGTCCGTTTGTTACGATGTTGACTAGTCTTTAACTGAAGAGGTTGTTGTAGCGACCAGTGGTAACAGCTCACTGGAATTTTACTTAAATGCAAAACTTACTGAAGATATCTGCAATGTATATACGGCACTAATCAGTGTGATAATGTACTTGAAAATATCTGTAATTAATATGTGACACACATAAGTATTAACTAGGTTTTCAAGTATGTAACAAGTTTATAGGCCTAACCAGCCTAACGTGTTTAGATGTGGAACATATACAGCTAAATAGATGTCTTTGTATATTTTTTTAGTTCTATATTATTTAGCGATGTACTTGTGTTGGCAGTAAGAACTGACAGTAGCGCTCCTGGTAGTTTAAGTTGGTACTAACATTATTAAACTGTACTCGCACGTATATTGATGTGTGTGTTTGAGTATAAGTTGGAACTGCCCTAAGGAGGTTCCTACTGCCAACAGTGTACTGGTGAGAGCGTAAATGTAAACAAGTTTGATAAGTCTGACGAGGATGGCGCTGCGAGCGCACCGCAGAGAAGGCGCTATTATATTATATGTAAATGAGATTTCGAGGCACATACTTTTTATATTTATTTACGTTCATCTGGTGTTTCCGCAAAACTGCCTGGGAACAGAAAAGAAAAAAAGTTAACCACGCTTAATAAATATACTTTTTATGTGGTAACATTAATAATTTCTATGGGTATGTCTGTAATAACGACATAGCGAATAAATTATTTAATCATGGCTTCCAACTTATATTGTGTTAATTGCAAAATAACTATAGTTTTAAGAATAGCTTTAAGTTTAAGACGACGTCAAGAGAATAGCGTGTTTATAAACAGTTTAATGAGTTGACGACGTACTTCCTAGGACGTGTAGGTCGTAGTCGTGCTATGAATAGCGGCTGCGTGGCGGGCGCCGGGGCCCGGCCCTCCGCGCAGGGTCTTGTCAACCATCAAAGTAGATAGTTACACAAAGAGATCGGACTTTATGTATATCACTTTTCAACACCTGAAAATATTTTCCACGACGTAGCTGATAACATTAAAAAAATGATATAAAATAGTTAATGTTATCAGAAATAGAGGCTGATATTATAGATCAAGATTTTTTAAATCAATTTAATTAATTAAATTTTTTTAAAAGAGTATAAAATATTTTCAATTCTCTTTAAAATTGTGTATTTTGTGATGAGTTAAATTGTAAGTGATTGCATAAAATCAGGTCCCTAAACAAATTTTATTATGATATTTTACGCCGAGTCGCCACTTCGATTTAAATCATGTCTCTTTAGTAGGTAAACTAAACTAAATAAAATAATTATTGACACAAAAGTATTGATCAGATATTAATGGTTTAAGTTTGGTCTTACCTTTTAATAGCAGCACATTACGTTAAAACGGACTGGTGACGCGGCCCGGTATCAATAAGGTAGATAGCTATAATATACTATGTTAGGTAAATAAATTGCTGTCCTATTTTAAATAACGCTTTTAAGAAGCCGTCGACTGTTTTGAGGAATTTAATTTTATATTTCGCGAAATAATGTTAACCTAAGTACCTACTATAAATTATTATTTTACAAGAAAACGCGATGGTCTGCACATGTTTGTAAACGCATGTATACACGTTTCGTACAATGCATGTTATGAATGACTATTAAATATATTTTATATAGCACTTGTGTATTATTTAACGTGAGTACCTTCCCGTTCGTAAGACTTTATTATCCGCTCAGTGAAGCCCACTTCCCTATATTACAAGAACAAAGGCGCGCATTGAACCATTGTCCCGAGCTTATAATTAACATAATTAATTGTCAGAGTCAGTGCAGCGTGATTTAATTACCATCTGCAGAGAGCCTAATGTCGTGATCTTATTTAAAAGAATGGTATTTAGTCTCTTAGGGAGAGCGCCTGTTAACTTCATTGTGTAGCTGTCAGGGGATGAGTACAGCGGCGACCGGCTCGTGAACTTAGCAAGCGATTGTACGTATAAAAAACTGGTTATTTCCAGCGACTTTGTCCGCGTTTACTTTAAAATTGGATCCAGAGAGTAACTATTGCTTTTTTTGGAAATAGTAAATCGATTACTTAAATTAAAACAAATATTGAATGCTCTCTAAAAACTTTCGGATTTATAATATGTATTACTTAGTATATATTGACGGGACGCTTGTGGACGCGAATGTTAACTTATCGTAAGTACCTACCTACGTAATATTTTCGACGATATTAGAGTCGTGCATGATCCGTTTCAGGGTTGTGGTCAGAGTTTTAGGTTTAGCCATCTAGGTGGCTATATCTAGTCTTACTGCAATGATAAAGTGACGATAACAATGACAAAGTGTTACCACTAATGTGTGGTGGAGGGCAGGTACCTACTGCGTTCCCCTCTACCTCAATGTATCTAAGTAGGTATTAACTGTTTAGATTTAACATTCACGTTTGCGTTGTTGTTTGTACGCAAACTCGCTCCGGCCTGCGCGCGGAGTTAGCGTGTTGATATAGAATAAACAGGGTAAAATTAATTTACAATTAGCTATGGTTCAATTGCAATTAGAAAACTAGTAGGTAAACCTAGCTATATTAATGTGTCTCAAGATATAAGAGATTTATTAAAGCACACATTTTGTATGCATGCTGTGTAGAAAGCTTATAGGTACCTACCTAAGGCCCCTTCCCCATGGATGATCCAGTTCGCGGCTTTTGCAGGACCGGTAAGTAGTGTACGTGTTTAGTAGAGGCCTTATGCTGGAATAAGTAAGTATCCATATCTATTGCTTGATTTTTCTTTTACTACTTTTTATAGGCAGTTTATAAAATCTATTAGGTACAATACGATTATTGTGATAATTCTGTTATGAATATTGAAAACCTAAATAAGTAGAGACTAAAGAGTGAACATAATATTCTCAGCAAAATCACATTATAGATGTAGGTACCTTTTACATAAAAATCTTAGGGCGAACATGATACCTACAGCCGCAGTCGTTATATTAATAGTCCACTTTGGAAGGAAAAATCGTCATGTGAGTAAATTGCAAAGATTGAGAAGACTACTATTTTTTTTATTATTTTTTTCCTATCCATTTCTGTCCCTCTGCAGAGCAAAGAGAACTACTTCTTATTCTTAAAATATTGCATAGTTCCGGATAGTTCGAAATTCAAATAAGGAAATAAAAATTTGAATTTAGAAAAAGCAGTATTAAATAAAGACGGTCACCATATACACTTTAGTCTATGGTCACCACGTCAGTCTACCCGCGACCATGATCCCGGCAAAAGAATCGAAACGTCGCGTCGACGGGATTAAAATTACCTATAAATACCAAACCTGCGATTTACTCAATTTATTCAAAATAGTTTTATTTCAAATAAGTACTAGCATTTACGTATTAACATCAATGTAGGTACCTACTTTGTGCTGTGTGATTTAAATATAGGGATATAATAACTGGAAGATAGTCGAACGCGTGTGCGCATAGTGAGAAATGTTTTTAAATGTGTTGTACGGGCTTTCATTACTTTAGAACTGCCTGTGTGATGTGCTAGAAAAGTGAACCTATCAGCTGGTGCAATAGAAGCAGAAAGTCATCGATCTTTTTAAGGTAAGTGAGTGCATGGTTTTTATGACAAAACAATGATCGGCGTTTGCATTTATTTCAACACAATGACAGACTATTTTGATCTTGTTCAGGTGATATAAAGTACCAACAATAATTTCCTTAATCACTATCCTTCCGACGTTCCGACGGTATCTAAAGACATTGAACTTAATTAGTTTTGTTACTAATTAACAGATGGCGTTAGTTGTTCTGTTCGAAATGGGTTCGAAGTTCGTTCATGAATTATTACTTGTTAAAAAGATGTTAGAGTGTGTTATATTTGGCAAGCAAGGCGTGAATGTAAACCATCGTTATTTATTTTATTTATCTATGAGTTTGAGGACAGCATCGCATATTCGCAAGTAGGTAATAATACGGTATGCAGATACGATCCCAGATGCGGGAGCTTCCATCGTGACTTGAACATGTACTCGTTTTGTGCGCGATACGTGACGGACAACCTCCCTCAGCCGTCACCCCCCGCAACCCGCGCCCCGGCGCCCTCCCTTCTCGCAATCCAAATAAATAATATATTATGTATACATACGTATAAATTGGATCGAGAAGCGATTGCTCCGGCTCCGCGGGGACTTGAATTACGGTGAAGACATTCACCTTAAAATATTGGTACCTTCTTGCGCGCTCGATTTATGTAGGAACGCGGCCGCACTCGCCGCCCCCGCCGCGCACGCCGCGCTCAGACCCGTCGGACACGCCGCACGCGTCGCGGACACGCTACATAAAAGACAGAAACCATTTGACTGAGTTACGTGTGTCCTAAACGGTCGAACAAACGCGGGGTACGTTTGAACAATTTTTACATAAATCCAGGGGAATATATGGAAGGATTTGCTAAAAAAACTAACTGCTCTAAAAAATAAAAATCATTGCTCGATGAACATCATTTCTCTTGTTTTGCACAATGGAATCTGATACTGAACGTTGATATTTATTTATGCTATATTAGAATCTATGTAAAAATTTAGGCAAAAATTAGTGTATTTTTTTAAGAAATAAAAAAAAAAAACAATATCGCATAGTACTTATTTTTTAACATCTGTCTGTAAATTCGGTATCTATGGCAAGTTTATTTCCTTACCATATCAGCAGTGTGAAGGCACGGTAATATCTATCAGTATTGTAACTTTATATAAATAAACGGACGAACTGCGAGCTACCTACGTTACGTGCCTCGGATCTCGGCATGCAAGACCAGTTGCGAATGTGCCGCCCCGTAACGAACGGATGGTGAGTTGTTTTTTAAACATTAAGCTTTTGATATTTTTTTGATTAAAAGAAGTACAAGTTCTAACTTAATATGGCAAGGAGCAATTGTAGATTTTTTATACTATTAAATTAAATAATAAAGCATTTCGTACGTCTCAGTCGAGACCCAAATACCTATTTTTCGGCTGCAAATTTATAAGACTGATTAGTTATTAAGTCTTAAATCAAACATATTATATGCATGATTTTTTAATTAAATCTACTTATGTAAAAAACAACATGATTTTTTATTGAACACTTCCTATTACATTCATAACGTGTTTTTTTTTGTTTAAATAAAAAAATATATTTACAATCACAAAATGCATTCGCAAAACTGGATAGAAACTCAAAGTACTTATATCGCGTGTTACGTACCGGGCGGTTGTAGGCATTTGTTTTAAAAATAGAGCCGAGTTACAATACTGATAGATAATATTACCTTGGTGGAGGTGTCGCGTCAGTAGCATAAATACGCGGGCAGCATGCGACCCGCCGTGACGTCACGAAACGGCCGGCACTCATTTGAATACGGGTTTGTCTGTTGTATCATGCTAATGCCAGTATCGGCTAGAACACTCGTCGGCTTTGTGCGTATTCTTCGATCATTTTGTGAAATCCTGCCAATACGCAGGTATCTCTGTGAACGCTTAGCGTCTCATGTAAACTAGAAGCAATATGTTATTTCGAGTCGTAACTAAATTAGAACAACCAGCCAATAGGTAAGTCCTATTTCTATTAGGTTGGTAACTAATTCTTAACAATAAAAGATAAACTTTATCCCTAGTGCATGTTATTTGAAACTTTTTAATCATCGGAGATTTCCTTTGTGTATACCTAATAACTTTCGTGAGGAGTATTCATAATTATTTAAAAACAAAACGGTTTACTCACGCATATTCTCAGGATCCGCGGCGGCGGTGGTGTCGCGAGTCGAACTGTTTGACTCGCGACACCACCGGCGCCGCGTCAGCTCATGATTAGGGACTCCTATTGAGTCTGAAACTAGTCGGGCATTCCCGAGAATATGCGTGAGTAAACCGTTTTGTTTTTAAATGATTTCCTTTGTGTGTGTAAGTCGGCCACTAACACTTTACAATATGATAAAATTGATAGGTAACATTTTTTATTGAGCCTGAATGTCTATCAGGTATTTACACCAAGTTTGAGTAGTTGCTCGCGGAGTAAGCACAGACATTACGATACGGGCTCATGATATTTCACCGTGAATGAATACTCGGTCGTCATAACAACGCGCACACTTCGGCCGTTTCATTTCAGTAAATAACTGGCGCGCCGTATATCTGGCTCCGTTAAACATAATACATATTAAATTGCCGTCAGTTTGGAAGCACTCTCGCCGATTACATCTCATATCAGATTTCTTACGGCGCGGATAAAAAACGCACTTTTATCATTGGAGGCTGTGACTTATGAGGCGAATCTGTTGCTGAGGTTACCTGTCGGTCGGGCCAATGCGCTAGCAACATTTCTTGAAAAGTACTAAGTAATAAAAATATAGGCGCAGTATAGGATCTTTGTTATTATACGTTGTCGTGGAGTTTTAATATTGCAGCTACATTACCTCTTGTCGTCACAGCTTCCGGGCGGTAGTTGCGGCAGAACCGGATTAGTTCGTTTCATGTTTATCACATACTCCTATACAAGAAGTATAGGAATTGTTTAATGATACAGTGTCAGCCAAATAATGTGAAAAAGTATTTCAAGACCTTATATTTGTGTTAAATTGGAGTAAAAAGTTACAAATAAACCACACTCTTGAACTCCGTGCACTATCTATCGTTAAATAAACTAAAATGACAGCATTAAGCAAGTTCAGTATTTCCTCATCCGTCAAACGAGGCTGTTTCTCGTAGATATTTGCTGTATAAGCTTATGTCTACGGTGCAGGGTTGTCTCGAGTTTCAACTCCAGAAGCTTAGGTCCGTTTGAAGTAAGTATAAGGTACCTATGAGTCAAATAATAAGTAATGATTTTCGATATTTTTAAGACTAAAAAAAATTAGCATTCTGAATTCATTTTACAATAGTAGGTTAACAGCACAAATAATATCAAGTTATGTATTTTTTTTAATAACTTTAATTTAATGCTACGGTTAAGAAAAAAAAGTATACTAATTGGGTTTATACTATATTATATCAATGTTACTTGGGAGTGGATTTAGTGAGACTTCTGTGTATCTTGTATAGTGTTTGGCCGGTACCGAGTAGGCGATATCGTGTTGATTCAGCTCGAACTGTCGATGCGTCACAAGCCGCTGTTTGCGGAGAGATGCACTACGTAGCACACACACTGCTTCGCTGCTCGGAGCTACGCGGTGAGCGTGCGTAGCGCGTAGATCCTCGTACTACCTTTACAAGCTCAGAATATTAACACCAGCTTAATTACTTGGACGAATAGAAACCTAATTAAAACACATTTAGATCAAGTTTTCCCTACTTTGTGCTCATCTGGTTCCAGGTGCAACCGTACAGTACGGGAAGGCCTTATCCTTTGAGGGTATAGTGTGCTTGTATTACGTATTTTGAGAAGATAAGCATAATTTTGCGCGTCTGACTGCACACTACGATCCTGATACGTTTGCCGAGCTTCGAGGCGATATTATGTGAACTCTCAGAACCATGTTAGTGTGGAATAGTTAATACTTAATGCAGGTGTTGCAATAGCATGAGAATGCTGACGCGATTCATTGACTTAGAACGATTATAAAACATCAACCGAATTGTTACAGTAAAATAACGTTTAAATTAGAAAGTAAGGTGGAACACACTATTACATATTTAACGACATAGTATCTTAAGATGTATACAACACATCTGAGGCTGTCGGAAAACGCTCAATCGGATTATACACTCGTATGTCTCGGTATTTCGAAGACATAAAGTCCGATACTCGCGCGGAGCAGTTTGAGGAGTGTGATGTTAATAGTGTGTCGGGCTGTGTCCCGTGATGTGTGCGATGCGAGCACGTGCCGGTGTAGACTGCGTCGATGAGTACTGCTGTGTGGCTGTGTGGACACACTACACTTGGCTTGTCAATTGGAAAACAGACCGTGCGCTGTGTTAGTCTTAGTGTTGTACGGGATAACGATGCAATACGTAGGTAGTAGAGCGTGGTACTTAGGACTTAGTAACTGATTTGTTGCTTACGAAAGCATAAAACAAAACGTTTTGGGCAAATGAGGACTTGATGTACTATCTGTAAATAATAAGTTTCGATGTGTTATATCGAGCGACACTTCATGCCTACAGTACAATCCCGCGGGTACACTCCACTAACTCGGTCACTTTTAACTTTATCATCGTTCCAGACGGCATACATTTCATGTCCACAGCCGCACTAACAAATGTACAAAGAAAACATTCAAACTTATACAGTTAGTTTAGTGAGCGCAGTCGCCTCACTTACTTGTTTTGATTATTACAAACGGCGCGGCGTAACTCCCGCTTGACCCGTTTCCACAGCCCATACAATAAAGTTTGCTGCAAATACAGTCGTTACTGGGATGAGCTCGTAAAAATAATACCTTCGAGTCGCGCTCATTGTAAACGAGCCAAGTTTTTCTATTTCCTGCGCCCGCCCTTCCCCTGCTCTCCACCTCCCCGCCGGCACCCTGCGTTGAGGGTTGTTGATGAAGTAGCATCACCTGTCGGCGTGACGTCACGACACTTGTGCTGAGTTCCGGCGCCGCGCGGTCAAGTTCCCGGATGAATGCTATCACCAAAGTAGTACCTTTGCTGTTGGTTCGATCGATTTAATTCGGGTCATTTCCAAGCGTTGTTCAGGTGTCGCTTGCGTATCGTGTTATATTTTAACTTCTTATCTATAGTCAGTAAACTTTTAACAAAAAAGAAGACCACAAAGAAATATAAACTTGATCGTTTTCATTATCAAAGGATCTAAGAACGTTTTGTTGGTATAGTTTTATCAGAGTTCATTTAGAAACATTTTCTTACGACAGGTACCTAGTAGTATTGTGGGCTCCACGACGGCGGATATTTCGACACAATTTCGAGATAATCCTGTAATTCCGTAGTAAGCCCATCCTTAGTAAGTACAGTATGTTGTCTCTTTACACGGAGAACTATTTGTTTATTGTGATGCGTTAATAGCGTCGAAATAAAGGCCACATAATTGCGGAGGTGTTCCGAGGCGCGCCGGGAGCGCGGGCGACGTGATTAGGATTAAGTAAATTACGCAGCACTCCTCATTTGTAGGTAATTCTACAAGCTGCCGACACGACAACAAATCCTCGAACATTCTGGTTGTGGGACATGCACATCGTTGTCAAGGGAGAGGTGATAAAAGTTTAGACATTTGCGAGATAGTGTGGAAAGACGGAGGACCTACGTCTACTTGGCCTTTAGATACCTATACGTAAATCCTATAACCAAATCTTATGGCCGCAAAATTACAAATTACTCATCTACTACGTGTCATCCAGTCACAGCGACACGTTGCGGTCTCCGGCACAGGATCACGACACTGGAAGTTGTGACCACTTCACTTCAAGCGGTGACAATAACTGCCATCTGTCATACACGCAATGGTAAAGTCATGACACGAGACAATAAGCCCCCTTGTTTGTATGTCATTGTACACGCATAATTTACTTAACCGAAAAATGTTTTAGTGAAACATAGTGTTAAACCTCTCCGTTCACTGAGGCGTATCGTAATAAATTAGTTGAGCGCAATGCGTACGCCAGTAGGGCGCACGACAATCGCAGCACATTTGAGCGCACATTGACAAACGATCATCACATCCATCACCGTGCCTCAGCCTGATCTATAGTGTACGCATACGTTTATTTCTATTTTATGGCTTTATAAAGTAATGTTAGTGTCATCAGTAGGTACCATCGGGTTTTAAAGTAATTAAGTATGCCGCATGACCAGTAAAACACAGCCTCACTGCTTTTACTGTTGCAGAACGTGGTTTAAAAACAAAAAGTTGAAATTAAATTGCTGAAAATTGGTCAAAAGAATAATAACAACTGAAATTTAATATAACATTCCGACTCATTGTGTAAAAAATAGTCTAATTGCAAAACAGTGTGGGGTGTATAAAGCGTCGGTCACATGAGACGTGCGCGCCCGGAGCCCGGCCGGCCGACTTCACCGCAAGTAATTTGTTTAGCCGGGCGGCGGCGGCGGCGCGGCGCGCGGCAAACACTCGCGCTTTGTAACGCTTATTACTTAACTTTATATCACTCCAGGAAGGGACGGAGGGCTGAAGGGTCAAACCTCACAGTTTTGTTTACACAACATTTTTTGCACATTTCTGTTGAGTTTAAGTTGTTGCCCTTTTCGTAAAGTGTTGTTTGAAGACGCGAGTTCATCGCTTTTAAGCTACATTGTAATTGTTTACCCTCGGTGTTTGTCTATCTGTGTACCACAGGTTAACCGCGAATTTTACTTCCTATAAAAAATCTCAAAAGTAAGGATCCATTGTGGTCTTTTAGGTCGGATAGTACAAACCCTCCAACTTTTCTGAGGTTATGAAAGCTCTTGTTTTTTGAAATATACTTCCTAACGTTTTATTTATAAATCAGTATTTTATTCCTAAATCCAAGCGTGATACAGACACGTAAAGTTTCGACTTGTTGCCGGAGAAAACCTTGTTGTCGTAAGAACTCGGGAAGATCCCTTAATCTGCTTAATCTCGATCACTTGAGCAGCTGCGCGCCGCCGGGACAATTGCAACACTAACTAAGCGTTAAGCTAGATAACTACTATTGTTTCTTAGTTTTCCAATAGCCAAAAGCATTTCTTATTCACGTTATTGTTCTCTTATTTATGTTAATGTCAGCATATGGTTTTATTTCTTAACCTATTATCTGCAAATTTCAACTCAATCAGTTTCAACTTAACAAATAACAATAGAAGGAAAACTTAAACCTCAGGCAGGACTCGAACCTGCGACCACTGGCTTGACGCGCCAAGCCAGTGGTCGCAGGTTCGAGTCCTGCCTGAGGTTTAAGTTTTTTCTTCTATTATTTGTATTTAATTACAAATATTCGCTCCGCATGCGTTAATGCGTAACAAATAATTAAAATAATAAATAACAATAGGATGTGATTTGTAACACGTGAATTTTGTCGTGCTTTTCATTTCCATGTAAGTGAGTACGGTCTAGAGTTTAACTATAATACCTACTAGTTTAATAGTGACGTTGATTGTCTTTTAAGTAATTAGGGAGATTCTACATGTAACATAAAACCCAGCCCCGAGCTATGCCTGTTCAAAACTTAGTAAAACCTGAGCTTCTCTTAGTTACAAAAGAAAGGAAAATTTGTTAATTATTTGTTGATAGCTAATCACTACCGACTCTATTCATTAAGGAAAAATATTGCCGTTGATCATCTTTATTTTTAGAAGTAAAAAGTATGCACTACTCATTTCATTAGCATCTGTTGCTGTTATTACTTTTCGAATGCCCCACTTGAGCACATGTCATGTGTGTCACAAATGTGTTAACAAACAAATTTGTGAGGACTGGCATAAAGCTAGCGATTTATAAATTCCGGTGCGGGCGAGGCAGCGAGGCGGCGGGCGGCGCGGCGTCCCGTCAAAAGGCGCGCTGTCACTCGACGAGGAGCCCCGAGTAAACAGTTTATGCAAAACGAGGAATTGAATAAAGGGAAGGATCGTGGCCCGCGATGACACCTCTTGCACGTACGCGAACTTGAAAGCCGGCTTAAGTGCGAGCGCCGCCTTGCCTCATGATATACCTTACCGGGAATATTAGATGCCGTTACGACTATGCTTTGCGCTTTATACTTTGCTTTCACTAGGGTATTTATTTCTTCTTCTTGGTATAGCACAATGTTTCTTATTTACCAGACTATTTCCGAGCTCTGAAACGTAGTTCATACCAAAATATATACATAAACTAGCCAAGAGGATGGTAACGTAAATTAAAAAAATATATATTAATAGTTACCTACACGTTAAAATGCAAAATTCATTTTCATTTAAAAATTATATATATGTATTCGAAATAATACTTTTTGAAAAAAAATATGTAGCTAGCAACATACTACCTAAGTACCTACTTATTTTTTTTTATTAAAAAAAACTTACGCGACATTCTTTAATTAGAAATTATACGTGATAGAAAAGCAGTTTTGAAATCAGGAACTCTGGACACATAAACTTTATCACTATCCCGATTGGTCAAGATGTCTTTTAATCAAAATCTCAATAAAGTAAGCAGGCCTAAGTAAAAAATAAAGCGTTTCCAGACGCAACCCTTTATATGGGTCGACTTTACACGTGCCTATAGACAATCAACACGTGGTTTTTTCGTCAACACGAATGTGATTTTGTGTGTAGACTGGCAACAATGATGGAAAGGTTTAGTTTTGCAAAGCTTAAGCTGCCTATATTCTTGGAGCAAAAACTAATAATCTAAAACTTCGTAATTGTCACATTTTTACTAGAGCGACTATTTATATAGTGATGTAAATGACTTGTAGATTAGTCATCTTTTTTTATAAATTTTTAATTTGTTAAAATAAAATACAGATATAAGACGCAATAATCAATTTATGAAGAGATTATTGCGTACCATTATGTAGTTTGAAGATTAGCAGAAGTGTTACACGCTCGGCGCTCACCGGTGTGACAGGCGGCCGGCGCTCGGGGGCGAATGTGATGCGATACCGTTGCGATATCGTCATAAATATACTCGCTTTGTGTTATTCAACTAGTCGGAGGGAACCTAGTTTACATACGCGGCCCGCCTTATCCTATTACGTTTATTCGCTCACGACGCCCGCGCTGCCGCTCCCGGCCCCGTAACCTTATAACGTTATGATATATTGTCTTACAACTATAATGAGGGAACTTGCCGGGCCTCAACACTTTTCACGAAACCAGGCGGCGCGACTGCGACACGAGGTCCGTTGTAATGTTTAAAGGTTTTAAATCTAACATGATGTGGAATCTCGACATTATTGCATTCAGAAGAACTATGATTATACATTCATATTTATTGACATAATTAAGTTTTTATAATTATATCAATCACACCTGTTACTGAGCACAAAACACCTTCCAAATAGAAACTAAAAATCGATATGAAGTAGACGAAAACGTTTAGTAGAACAAACAATACCGTTAATTAATCAGTCGGTTCAATCGCAGCGCAAACAAGACTACGTGCGAAGTGAATCGCTCTACAACTTTCATTTGGCTTTAATGCAGGTGGATCGCGGACACTATAACACAGTTTTAGAAGATCCACTGTCTGTACATTCGTACATACATCGGTGTTTTTTTAGAAAAGGTAAAGGTTTAGTTTCCATCATGATTTCAGAGGTAAATCAATCTATGTACCTATTTGGAACGTATCTTATCCTGGTTTACAAAAGACAACGGTAGTTAATGAAGTCACGAAAAAGTTGTAATAAAAACCAAGTGAAGTACCTTCTACAGATTTTCCGGTAACATTGTGGCTTATTAACTTTAAATCATCATTAGCAATCAAATCAAATCAAAATCAAAAACTCATTTACTCCAACTAGGCTACAAAGTAGCACTTTAAGAACGTCAATACAAAGAACAGCACCCAGATTCGCCCACCCTTCACCGCTTCCTAAGTGCTCTAGCTGTGGAGAAGAAGCGGCGCAAAAATCTCACCAGCAGCACGCTGTCATTACGTGAACAACAATAATAATAAATAAAATTTTGGGACTGCGCAAGCAAACAAGTGTTTGAAATCGATAGGTACTACCATGAAATTAAAAGTATAATCTACAGAGCCCAAAGTCAGCAGAACGACCAGTCACCGCATCGCATTGCTTGGATTAGGTTCTCTGCTAGCTCCTGTGAGATGGCGCGTCCGAGCCGGCTGTTGCCGAATTCGTGAAGTAATTGCGTTAATTGGAGGGCGTGCAATTGAGTCGTGTTGCCCGCTAAACTGTAGAACGTCGACCACTACCAATCGGCGCTCAGCTCCCGAACTGTTCACCCACTGATTCTGTAATACTTGCTTAAACAACAGGTATTCTGGACCTAACTGATTTTATAACCTTCAGAGTAAAGTTGATGTAGATGGTATGATTATTGCTGTAATAACTTGCAGAATACTTACTAACATAACCAACCTATTTATCTTCCTTACTTTACATAAATAATCTTCCAGGCCGCCAAAGAATACCTACATTTTAACAAAGCGTTTGATGTACCATATGTCACGTTTAAAACACTAACAGACACAAGGGCTTCTAGAAGGTCTCTAAAAATACCTATTAAACATCCCGTATAGCCTCCCGAGTCTTCGTAACACATAAACGAAGGGACCCGCTACAGATTAATGAGAGTAATAAATGACTGTCGCCGGCTCTTTGCTTAGGTCCACACACACCGTGGTCGCGCCCTAAGTGAGGTTAATAACGTGTGTGATCATTTCAATTACCTGCGAATGTTTCGTTACATATTACACTTGTATGTACATAGTATATTCATGTTTTACGTATATAATACATATACACATATTATAAGTAATTTACAATTAAATAAATATGTCTGATTGTCCTAATTACTGAAAGGCCTTTATGTACGGTAACTAGCGATAGTAAATAATGTTAATTGTTCCTTATATTTGTCATGACAATGAATGTTATTTTAGTTAAAAGTAAACATAATGAATTACTATTTCATATATCAAAATGCATAAAAAGGTTATATTCCCTAAATATGTTCATTCATCTTTTAGATCATGTTAACATTGGAACGGATATTATACAAACCGATCGGTCAAGTTAGTGTCTAACTACGTATGCGGTACCATGGTGCTGAACTTCCTGCCGCTGGGAGTTCCTTCGAGCTTTACCGACTGAATGATATGATTATCCAATATCCTCCGTCGACCATCGTCGACCGTCTGTGTGCGTCTAAACAACGTGAAATTGTTTACAGTAGCGGCCGGCATCAGCTCGCAGGATGCACCCATTCATCGTGTCTGTCTAGGCCCCGGGCCCTCCTGTACCAACCCCCTCCCCTGCACCGTGCACCCCGCGCAACCCCCGGGGCCGGCGCTCACGTCCCCGGCGTGGACAATTAGCATTTAGATTAAACAAATAAACGGCACCGCCGCGTGACTAGAAAGAATTATCCGCGTTATTTATTGTTCAATTAATTTATTTATTGCATTTTTTAGTGTCACGTTAGAGCGCTGAGCTGCACCTGAGGAAGGTGGCCTCATTGTACCACTCGCACGTATGCAGCGGTTGACCTAATATGTGACGATTTTAGAGAGTCACGTCTTCTCTTACACGCTTAGAAGTCAATAGATTTAATCAAACAAATTCATATAAATATAATTGTATATACACCTATGTGGATGATATAAATCAGGTCACGCAATAAAAAAAACACGAAATAAGATATTGGAATTATTAAACTATTATTGAAGTTCCGTTTTTAAGAAGGGTAACTTTGGACCGACCATGAAACTAAACTAAGTATTTATAACATTTACAAGTGTTAGTAATGGTTGTAAAAGTATCTAATAATAAAAGAATTATAAATAAAAAAACAAGACCATCGTAAATGAGTAAAAGCCGTTTAAAATAAAAACCATTTGTGTTTGAAACTCCTATCAAATTTGTATCAAAGCTAATAAATCATGCGGACCGTGCCTAAATTCGTTTGTTAAAGTTCCATTTAGCTAATGCCTAACTCAAAAATAAACAGATGAGAGATGTCTCGGGCTTACTGCGAGTGCTCGGCTCGAGTTACTTGCATACATTAAAGATAACTTCAACCTTTTTCTAGTTGGACCTTTTTAAAGTGAACTGAACAAAGTCATACGTAGGTATATTACTGAGCTGTTCTGAAAGAATGTAATACTCAATATTGTCGTGTGTATATTATATTAAATGAAAAGTTTATACGTACTTTTATATTAAGAGGTTTGCATGCTACTTATACATTTGTTATTGTTATGAAAATTTCCATTTCGATTTCTTCTGTAAGTTTTAATGTTACTAAAAAAATCGGAAAAGCCAAGCTTTTGTATGTCCATTATAAGTGATTAATGCATCAGCGGAAACTCTTTAAAACCCGGTAGCGGTATAAATATTTTTTGTGTAAAACTTGAAGCAGTTCGTGCAATGATCGTAGTCCCAAATTGTTTCCGTTCGAGAGCACCTTACCGCTGAGGTGGAGATGATCCATCATTTATTGCTCCCGGTACAGAGACCAAGCAAGAATGAGTAGTTTGCATTACATTAGCAGCGGCGGACAGTCTAAGTGATTGCTAACATTACCTACTTGATGCCACTTCACCAGCAACGCTAATTATACAATACGTCCTAAGTGAATAACCCCTAAATCCATAGTAGAAACAAAACAAACGCATAATTCAGTTGGCAAAGTGCTCGAAATAGATCAGGGTTAAGTAAACAGATTACGGGAATCATTGGCATATCAATGAAAACCTAATTCTCACGCCGGCGCTCGGTAACAGCGGCGTCTAATTTGTGGCCGAGTTAAATTAAAACACATATATCATTATCGGGCCGCGGCTTAGCGCCACTGACCCGCCCCGAGCAGGGCCGGACATGGCCGAAGTTCGACTAACGATTTCGGACAAAGCCGATGTGAATATTGTAATGAACGCCGATTACGGTGACGATACGCAGATTTCGTTTGCCTGAATGTGGACAGTTAGATTTATTGTTTGTGCATTTATATATAAATGTTGGATTAGTTTTTGCATAGATAACTAGCAAACCTACAAACACACAAACTCTCACGACATCGAGCATTAAAATATAACACCTACAATTCTTTTAACCTACGTTTTGAACGATTTTATGCAACCTACGCAATTTTATCCCGCGTTATAAATATCTGGGTAGAGTCCTCTGACCACCATACACCAAATGCCCTCTCGGTGTAACGCAACTTGATGCATGTCGCCACTTTACATTACCACACGGAGTTATACAGAAGGTCTACTATTACTAACAACTTTAGGAATGGCTGTCGACCTGAAAAAGTATCTGGGTTAGAGTAGATGCGGAAGGCGGAGGACCCGGTGTTATGGCGCTACTTAGGAAAGGGTTTTGTCCAGCAGTGGACTGCGATAGGCTAAGTTGATTAATTAATTAACTGTTTTCTTAATTTAACTCCGTAAAAATAGTTTGTAATGTAGTAATATTAATGTTTATTCAAACTCAGCAAAAGATAATCGATTTCGTTGTAGATTTTAGAAGTACTAAGTAAAGAATTAAAATAAATATTATGTTAAAAATATCAAGTACCTAAGTGACACTTCTGTATTGTCAGCGTGATGACATTACACGAGGGTAGATTCTCGTCACGTTAAATATGAACGTGACGGCGGACATCAAAGGACGCGCCGATCCTTTGCTACAAACCCGCGCTTCTGACACCACGCCTTTTTACCATGATTATAATTATGGTCAACATATTTAATTTACTGCTGCCTAATTATGCATGTGGAAATTGCACACATGTCATATAATTTAAAGATATATTGTTTTTAACAAAAATAATTATTTAAAACAAAATGTACTCACGTATATTCTCGGGATCGCCCGACTAGTTTCAGACTCTATAGGAGTTCCTAATCATGAGCTGACGTGGCGACGGTGGTGTCGCGAGTCGAACTAGTTCACTCAGTTCGACTCGCGACACCGAGTAAACCGTTTTGTTTTAAATAATTATGAATACTCCTCACGAAAGTTATTAACAAAAATATACGTTAAATAAATATCGAGTATCAAACTCACAGCTCGGCAAGAAGTCGAGTGTTCATTGACATGTCAAAATTCTATTTGTATTTCTTTTAGTTATATATAGGAGCACTGTACAGGACAAAACAAATATTGTACCGGCTCGTACCGTGCAGAGCTGCGTCAAACGCACAAGCCGGCTTAGTTTTGTGGAGGTGACTCAACGATGACGCGAATATTGGATGTCGGATGTTACACTAATAATATAGAACCTACTCGTGTCCCTACAGTACAAAAAAATTCGGCCGACCAACATGTGGCACTGCGATAGTGCCATTAGAAGTGGGCAACATCCTCTATAAATAAAAATTGTAATATACAAACTGGTTCTCGAAAAGATTGACAAAGGAAAGTGACAATTATGCACTAATTTTGCCCTTCTAAATTCGTCGAAATATGTCTGTATGTATGTACAAATTAATATGGATAATTAGAAATCCTTTAAGTTTGAAAGGCTTTAGCTTTGCCACAAAATCTTTATTTCATGGGGACTGTTTGTGCAACAGTGTTTTTACTACGGATCGCTCGAATACGACCCTAACTACAGAGATTACTATCTAATATCTAGAAGCGGTTACTTGACTTAATTCCGATCTTATTCGCGTTGGAACAAAGGCACCTGTACAAACTGGTCCACTTTTATTAGGAACGACAGACGGTGTGGGACGGTATCTGAAATCCTACAATTGATGTCACGTGTGTTCCAAAGCTGAATATTTATGAAAGTGATGTGTATGTGTGCGTGTCGCGATACATTACGGGGCATTAACTTGTCGTAGTGTGCACTTAATGGGGGAAGTATTATTCATGGTTTTAGTGCCGGTCACCTGATTCGGACGCATGGGCACAAGTTTACTTACTAAACGTGATAAAAATTTGTAAATTGGACCTGAATAAAGTCGTTTCTACTTTACCGTTTCCTAAAATAAACTTTTTCTTTAAATATCACTCTTCTACTCTATTTACGTCACCACGTCGTACATTATCGGAGCTATATTCACCTGGACCCCCCACATGTTTTTGTCGCTGGACCCCCTCCGCCGCCCGGCCGCGCGTCGTGCATCTCCAGTGTTCGAACGTGAAGTATTCACGCGGCAACGACATGTTTATTAAAACAAAGGAGCTTTGTTTCCAGGGAAGTGTAATGTGTCGACACGATGGTGGGATAATGCAGCTGTAGTGACCAGTTGTATGCAGGAGATCTATTGTTGACATTTATAATTTATTTGTAATTCTCAAAACAACAACTCAGCCTATCGCAGACCACTGCTATTCATAGACAAATTCCACAGTTCGCATCCTGTTCCACCAAGCGACCCTGTTTAGGTCGTTGATCTATCGTTACAATTTTAAATCTGATTACATCAGTTTCATTTATATTATTATATGTATTTGAAATAATTATAAGTATATATTTCCAGTGATCTGGTGTTGGTTTTAGCACACGATTCAGTCGCAAGGCTATTAGATATGTCCTCTGGTCCAAGCGGCGCGGCTCGGTCGGACGTCGTGCGGCACTCCTGGGGCCTCGCTCTAGTTACTCGATAAAGGTAAATCGAGACGAATCCTCGAGCCACTCTCCGGGGAGCTCGAGTAGTGTCGCTGAACAATACTAGCGCGCCACTCGACAGCATTTTCAGCGGCTTTAATAGATTTAATATTTCAACTAATCCCCAAATGATATTGGTTAACGTAATTCTTAACAAATTTCTCTAATGTAATACTTATATGGGCTAATTATACCTACGGACATAATTCGAACAGAATATTATGTTGTAAGCTAACTTATAGACACGATTTGGAAACATAAAAAAAAACACAGTTCTAAGCCTCCGATGGCCAATGTGACTTAGTTAACGAACGATACTAAGTATAGACGAAGTAACTATTTAGTAATCTGTGACTACTTATAGTCCTAAAGTCAGAGTCAGCGTGCCAGTCGACGCACCGCTACCGAACGAACCGCCCCGAACCGCTCGCATCGCTCGGCACGCGTGGATGCGCGCGTGACGTCACCGTCACGGCAATTAGCCTCGCTAGCGGCTGTTTGCGGCGCAGTCAGCGATTTCAGGGCTTTCCTGAGTGATGTCTGTGATTACACGCGGCTGCATGCCGCTATTGATTATGACTCTCTGAATTTATGCGATCATTTGGCAATGATAGTGTTAGATAAATTATTTTTACCTTATTTTAAAAATAAAACGGCTTTATTGACGGAAAAACGTAAAAATAAATTTGTTATTACATTAAAAGTATATACACAATGAATATTGTTGGGTGCGATACACAGTCGTATCGTAAATAGCGGCTATTGAAGTCAAAAGCAACTGTTGCGAGAATAGATCTCAATTTATCGCGAAATGTTTCTCATTGTTTTACATTATATTACAATAGCTTATCTCGCGCCGGCTTCATTCAGGCTCTGTTGGGGTCACAGAACTTATTTTATTTTCCATTTATATAAATAGCTCGCTCACATATTTTGTTATTGTTCTTTAAATCTGTAATTGTTTTCTTAAACATTGTTCAAATTGGGCGGTGAAAAATCTGTTTTTTAAAAAAAAAGGTAGCAGTGCTATTACTTACCATTTTTTTTAGCCTTAATTAGATCCCACTGCTGGGCATAGGCCTTCCCTTTCTTTTTCCAAAACTCTCTGTCTTTTGTGATTTGTTGAAAATATTACTGCGTGCATCAGTCACCTAAAGTATAAATTGCTTATACAAGCAATAATAAAAAAAGTGTTCTTTTTTCAAACCAGTATAAAAAACGACAAATCATGTTCAGTAAATCACCTTTGCATTGACATCATTCACTCATTTTATCTATAAACCTATCTTATACGTACATGGTATTAGTTAAGTCGCATAACGTCACTTGTGTACACACTAGTTAAAATTGGCAAGTATTAGCAGATACCTCAGCCGCCGCCGCGCCGTCAGCCGACATATTAATTATCTAGCTCAAACAAAGTAAGCACGGTGTTTGATTTCCTAGAGACACGCGACAGGCTGGTAAGAAACTCCACCCTTTACATAAAAAAACTTTAGTGATTTTATCTTCCATTTTATCCAACAAACAGTTTTGTGTAGACTTTTCAGTTTCCTTATATGAATCAACCTTTAGACAATCAGTGTAATTTATTAACAGGGAGCTGTATTAACAAACTCATTAATAAAAAATGCCGTAGAAAACGTTCTCCACTAAATAATATTCAAACTTAATCAATATTTTGTCTCTAAAAAGGTACATAGTAAACTCATGAACTATCAGTGTATCACAAAACAGTACCCAGTTCTACTTTTTGTTTTATATGATAAATGTTTACGGACTGGACCTTCTGAAACTAATTCGATATGTGGACGTCTCCGACTTCTCTCTTCGCACGGACCGCACAGAGCGGCGCAAAGTAATCGCGACTCCGATGTTCGGTGTTTGAACTATCGCGCTGATTAGATACCGATGCTGGCTTGGGAGTTTTAAACTGCATCTTAGGACTTCATAGGCCTTCTTAGGCTTGTAGAAACGAGGGTTTGTAATGGGATAACTTAAACAATTGTGAAATCTATGTTTTTTTGCCCAACTACCTATTAACACGATGCAAGTTATTCATAGCTACTTTACGTATAAGTGGTAGACAAGCATGCCCCATAGTGCCAGTCTAGTTTCCTGCGACCTGAATAGAGCGAAGCACACACAAACCGTAATATAAGTACAATTAAATATACTTATATTACGGTTATAATAATGGCAATATTTATATACCATGGGCTTCTCTTTCTTCAAGTTTTACTTTTGATTTCGTTCAAAAAGGATTAAAACCGTTTTGTTATAAAAGTAAGTCTAGTAAAAACATCATAGAAAGATTCATTTATTAGAGTAAGATAAATAATTAAAGAGCTCGTATTTCCTCGAAGAAAATATAAAAAAGATTGGCCGGAGATACAATGATATCTGTCTCTTTGGCAGACATCTTAAGAAAGCATCGATACAAGTCCATGAGATTATGTCACTTTACAAATTAGATACCTACTATGAAGAGCTTGAAGCGACCTTCACAGAAACCTTTTACAAATAAGTACTCTCAGTGATGTAGGATTTATTTTTAGACTTTATTATATTTGTAGGTATGTATAATGTTGGTTTTTAGCGTTTTATTTTAACTATATTTTTAAAGTGAGTAGGGACTTTTTTACATTTATAGAAATCATAATACACGGAGGGTGCTTTGTACGCTAAAAATTTATTGTATAGAATGATTTTACATTTATTTTTGTGATGGTTAAAGAATGCTTTTGATCCCAGCCTTCGTCTTCGTATCAAGACATCACACAAGGATAAACAAAACAATATAGTTCACTTACAGTAACCCACAGGTATTTGAATAGCATTTCGCTACTTACAACATTCATAATGAATAACAATGAATTTTGTAAGGTTGGTTATAAACAATAAACTATATATTAAAAGTCACATCTCTTGTTCAACTTCTCTGCTGATACAGAGCAAACGGTCACGTTAGGCTTGCGCGCACCGAAAACGTGTTAAAACGTCCCCGAGCCGGTAAAAGATTGTCGGCTCAACGCCGCGAACACTCATTTTCCGCAAAATTTATATCACGCAATGAGCTTTTATGAGATAATATATTCGTATTTTTATTTCTCCCACATCGGAGCTATGGGAGGCTCCCGTGCGGGGAGTGCGCGTAACGGATCATCATGGCGGTATTCCCGAAGGATGCAAGGTATGTCCGGGTCTTTGACCTGCTTGAAAGTAATTATTTGGCAGTAATTTGGATGTTTTTTATAATATTATGTGATCGAAATATTCGCTCGTAGAAAAATATGGTAGAAATTGTCAAATGTATAAAGTATTTGCACGCGTGCATCGTCTGACGTCACAGGCGGAGTTCATTTGTTGCTGTTCATAGCGAGGGCGCTTCGTACTGCGCAAGGCTTCAGTTTCGTAGCTCAGACTCGTAGTAAAGAGCGCCGAGCCTTCTCGACAGACTAATTATAATTAATTACATAAATAACTTTATTCAATTGTTTCAAACACGGAACGGCATCAAAATGTTTCCATTTCGCCATCCTCTCCTCTCTTCAGGTATTTTCCTCTTCCTTATGTACGAACGATTAATTTCCGCAATAATACAAACAATTTTAACGCACCCTTATAATTTTCGTGTCATCTTTTACAAACACAATTTCTTGGGAACTGGCGCCGGCAAGAAAAATATTATTTTATGTACACAGTATCCACGAAATAACTGTACGTATGGGAACAAAATCATCTGGTGCGAGCTCATTGTAAACTTGACAACGCGATCTGCGCTCTTTATAATTATTAACCTGGCAATTTGAACCTTAGAGTTATAATAATAAGGAGGTCATGTTAAACCTT
Source organism: Diachrysia chrysitis (assembly GCA_932294365.1). NCBI lineage: Eukaryota > Metazoa > Arthropoda > Insecta > Lepidoptera > Noctuidae > Diachrysia > Diachrysia chrysitis. The sequence continues at coordinate 275,877 of OW028645.1, forward strand.
TGTAGAAACAAAGCAGCAAAGAAATTTCTTAAGTAAAGTTTCTCAGCTAATATTTGTGGTACATTTTCGCAGAATACATTTAATACAATCATAACATTAAATGTTGTTACAAAGTTTGTGCTGGGAGAAATTTGCGAAGCGGGGGTGTGAAGGCAGAGAGGGGTGTGCTGACACATATGTCGGGATATGCCGACACCGCAGAGAGTCGGTGTCAACACTGTCACGCTGCGGTGTCGGGTGTATCAATTGCTGTAACTATTCGGTGCGCTGCGGGGCGCGGCGGGGCGGGGACGAGGGGATGAGGATCCCTAGTTTATAGAGACCGGTGTGTGTACATGTCTCATGCAAGATTTATTTACATTGTTCTTATTTAAGATAATAAATAATCCATATTAATATTATAAATGCGAAAGTAACTCTGTTTATCTGTTAAGCTGTCACTGCTAAATCGCTGAACCGATTTGAAAGAAATTTTGTAATGGATCCTAATTAAGGACATAAGCTACATTTTGCAATAACCGACATCCACGTCGAATATAATTTATGATAACTTTAATCAGCGAAGAGATGGCAGATGATAGGTACATACTACCTCTATATACGTACCTCTAGGTAATATTACTTAGTTGTATTGTAGGTACCTGCTTCACAATATTGCAGTGTTCAATGCTACTAATCTATTAGGGATGCTTTGAATATTGTATTGCTCGCTAATTGATGTTAACAATATAATATGTATATAGGTACCATGTACAGGTGGTGTCTTATGATACAATACAAAGTACATTCCACGATAATTCCTATCAATTATGCTAAATTAAAAATAATATGCATGAGTCAGACATAGACAAGTCATGATCAGGATCAATGTGGACTTATCGATTAGAGATCCTCTTTAGTCATTAATTAATATTTTCCTGGACGTCGAAGCTTGGTTTGTCCAAGTAGTAAGCATGTTTATAGATCAACGAATGTATCTCCTAGTATTTTGTTCACTCGTCCTTAAGGACATTGATTATGACAATTGGTTTCGACGGCTTAGACCATGCTGCATAAGAAGAACCACTGCTTTTAGCTCTGATTCTCTCGAATTTCCATGTTATCTTGTATGTATGCTATCGTAAGTTGTTGGAGCATTGAATCAGTAATCCATCACTTCGTCGTTACCGTTAGACGTTTCCAATCGCGTCGGAATTGCGTGACAAAACACATGTTTATCTAAGGCTGGTCGATAAGCGATATAAATAAAGTGGACGCCATAAATATCAGGCGCGGGCCGCGGTCGTGTGACGTCACGCGCGTCGCGTCACGCCGATGAAATATGGCGGCGGTCGGCCGTGGTCGCGGGACACCGGTAGGGCTGGCAAACAACTTCTTACCGGATACCGGAAGGTTTTGTAAGGGCTTCGACAGTTTGGAACTTGGTTTATACTGTTGTGTAACTCTTGTTTGTTCAGAAACTAGTCGTGGGTTCAGTAAATCATTGGATTGGTCATTGTTAATTAATTCTACAGTTGAATAGTTTTATCCCTCACTTGCCACAAAGAAACGCCAAATATATGCGAATATTTATCGGAAATCTTATGGTGATAATTATGTTCAATAATTTTATATTTTTACAAGTTCAAAAAAAAAACACTAAAGATAAACTGTTCACATTTGAACAAACTTACAACGACATAAATTTCCTTAAAATGAAATGACATAATTATTTTCTTTAGTTGTAGTACCTCTAACCGTACACGCAAGTAGTCATGGTAGGTTGGCAGCCCTACGGTGCGCACGGTGCGGGACCCGGCGCGGAGCGCGTCTGCTTATTGACACTGACACATTTTATTATCATTGGATCGGCGGTACCCGACGCTGCCCCATATTGTTGCTCTATAATACGTTTTATAAAAACCCCAAGATAATATTAAACACCCTTTTTTCTCGGAGGAACGTCGCCAGAATACTGATACATGCTATTGTCGCTAACTGTGAAGGAAGGTTGTAAGGCGATACTGTAACTGTAGCCCGAGTAATATGCAACGTACAAATGTATTAGTCTTTCTTTGTGCAGAACCTTTTGTTTTTTAAATAAATAAAGAAACTGCGTGATGACTGCACACTGGGCTCCAATAATTCGGCGTTATAATTGAACTTCTATGAAACAGAACACTGGATGTTAATCAGCGAATGGGTACTTTTATGCTTTTACAAGCGAAGCAAATACGTCTTTATACAAGAAGGCAGAGCGTGTCGGCGCTCGTATTGCTAAAGTAAGCCATTATTACTCTCACCCATTATTTGCGTTCACAACTCGCTCCGAGATGAAAAGCTGATACGTTATGAGTTTGCTTACATTTCATTTAATTAAGAAGCGCTGTTTCTTAGTACCTACCTGAATTAATTAAGAGCGCCACCATTTGGAAGCAGCCATTGTTTCGGAGTTGGAAATTTGCAACAATACAAGCATTACAAATTGATCGCGCGTACGTCCGGCTAAGTAGGAACTAAGCAGCGCATTAAACATTAGCGCGGTAAGCGGATTAGTGCGCGCGATCCCGCGGCGCCGCTGATCCCGGATCACGCGCACTAATACACACGCGAGCGAGCGCCGTAACACTCGCGCGAGTGCTTGCGTAGACATAGTAAGTAAAGTGGGGCTGTTGCTAACCACGGGGTTTTTGACATTCAGTTATATTCCCGTCCACTTTACTGTATGTGGGCTGTAGGCGCTCAAGGTCATCTTATATCGTCTACCCTCACCACGCGGCCTAACGCGCGCGCTATTGAAACCACTATATCCCTAAAGTTTTGTATGGGAGCACTTTGTAAAACTTATGTCGTTGGTATTGTTATGATATTAGCTATGATATTTAAAATGTATTAGTCCAGTTTATACTTGTAACATGTTATATCTACTTTGAAATTAGAGTTTCACTTCTACTGGGTCCCAGCACACTTGATTTTTTTATTATTATTATCACAAGTATTTTATTTTAGTAAACTTTAGTAAACGCAATATACATGTGTCGGGAAACATAACCTTCAACTGGGCGTATCAAAGATAAGATGTTACTATAAGCAGTTAGACATGTCGGCGTTGCCCGTGTGTGTCAGTCGTGAGGTTAACTGCGTGTATCGCGTCACGGTTACGGGAGCCATTGTTCGCGGGCGGCTCAGCGCACGCACGATTGAACGCCACCGACGCGACGCAGAGAACAAGCTTGTTTACTAAACGTAGCACCTACGTTATAATGCTTGTAAGGTTTTTTTAGATTTAAATTGACCTTCTTAAGTTTATACCTAAAGATTAATTACATAAAGTTTAAAGTTTATTTAGTTAGACTGCAATGGAACTGTAAAGTCGATTTTATCAATATTGCTGCCCCGTAGTTAAAATTTGTTACGATTATTACTTAAGCTATGTCTGAAATAATATATCTATAAACCGTTACAATATTTAGAACATCACAGTAAAATGTGCTTTTATGGGCCATGCACTATGCACCTGCATTGAAGCTGCAAGTTTTTGTCAATTTTTTAATTTGTACGTAATTTTTTAAAAACGTTTTGTGTTAATATCACAATTTGTTTATTGAGTAGAGCTTTAGTTTAAAATAATAATCAAGTAATGAATTCCCCTAATAAGGAAACAGTCGAGTAGCAGTACGACTGCTACTTGACTGCAGCAAATTTCTAAGTCGTAGTAAAATGCTACATCAAAAACTAGAAGTAAGAAAAACTTATTAAACAATGACAAATTAAATCTCAGACTGAAACAAAAGTGTTTGAGTTTTATCGGACATTAATTGTGTTCGTAAAAGCCGCGAACGAGCAGTTAATAGCGCGTCGAACTGCGCGCAAAGAATTAAATGCCGCGTAATACGACACACAAATTGTTTACGGATTGTTTCACGTAACTCCGTCAACGTGCTAGAGGCTCACGTTACAACTTTTTATAGGTACTGTACATGTTTTAAAGTTTTAATTTGAAGTGTAATTTTAAGTCGTCTTATTAATTTTGGTTCTTGCTGTTAGATTGTAAAACATAAACAAAGTTTAAAACTGTAAGCAAAAGTAATAGTCAAGTTTAATATAAACGTGATGATTTTATTTGTAAAATATATTTATTTAATGCAAGTAATTAGTAATACTATTAATATACTATAGTATAAGTAAAGGGTCAATATACAACATTGTATGTTTATTATATAAAAATTTCTATTTATAAGACGAAGAATAGATAGTTTATTATTTATAGCTGTTCCCCGCGCCCTTTGTCCGCGTGTTTTAGTTCCAACGGTTTTTCATGTTTTGCGTGGAACCCTAATTCTAAAGAAAAAATAGGTATGTGTAATATTACCTCAGCCCATGACCTCAGCTATATGCCCGTAAAATCGGTCTGATAGTTCCAGAGATTAGCGCGTTTATGTGGTACTTGTGTCATTATCTATTGCGGAATTATGCAATATCTCCTAAGATATTTATTGAAATCAAATTCAGTAAAGGGCAATTTTGTTTAAAATTAAGGACAAAGGAATAATATCATGTTTATTAAAACACTTTCGCAATTATTGCATTGTTTTAAAGAGGAACAACTTCATCATACATGGTATTTGCGTAATTTAAACCGTTTACGCAGCGCACGCAACAGAAGCTCTCAAAAAGGAATAACTTTTCCCGTTTTTTGCAACATTTTTCATTTATGCTCCGCTCCTTTTGGTCACCGTGATCTTATATAGCCTTCCTCAATAAATGGGCTAACCGACACTAAATTATTTTTTCCACTCATACCAGTACTTCCTGAGATTAGCGCGTTCAAACAAACAAACAAACTCTTCAGCTTTATATATTAGTATAGATTAGGAAGTTTATTTTTCTATCGTATTCTATGCCAGAATGCACTGGGACATGGTACACCTTGCTCTACTTTCATCGTGGTTTCCATCACAACTCAAGCTACTTACTAAAAGAAATGCTACACGTGATTCTAAGCGACATCCCTTCATCAATCCACTGCGGACTGAGTCGGTACTAAACGAATTTGACCGCGGCGTAGCGGCGTAGCTGAGAGACGCGCCTACAAAAGATTTCAACGAGAATTTGCGTTGAACGTATACGCATTAGATTGACGACGACGGGTTTATATCGGGCGGTTCTATGTTATAATTAACTTCCTATTACAGATACAGGTATATAACTATATTATATAATTTAATTTATTATACTACTAGCTGTCCCCCGCGACTTTGTTCGCGTGTTTTAGTTTCAACGGTTTTCCATTTTTGCAACATTTTTCATTTATGCTCCACTCCTATTGGTCGTAGCGTGATGTTATATAGCCTATAGCCTTCCTCAATAAACGGACTATCCAATACAAAAAGATTTTTTTAAATCGAACCAGTAGTTCCTGAGATTAGCGCGTTCAAACAAACAAATAAACAAACAAACAAACAAACAAACTCTTCAGCTTTATAATATTAGTATAGATTGAAAAGTGTTCGTATCGACGATAAATAAATAAATAATTTTATCTTGTCTGGGTTATGTAATAGTTAACTAAGGGTTTTATTTACTTTAACCAAGAAAGCGATTGAATTTATTGATATTAAAAGACGATATTACGATACACAAAGCTTAATCGTAGATCTTTGAGTCACAATAAATCTCAACCATTTCTTTCTTGGTTGTGCATGCATCGTTATAGCCTGGTGTAGTGTCGCCGGCGGCGGTCACGTGACACCGCGCCAGCTCCATTACCAATTACTTGCGCGAGGCGGCGCCACCGCGCCACCAGCCCTCCTGCCTACGAGCAGGGTTCGACCTTGTAGCCGATCCTGTGTCGCTATTTACTTAGCTCTAAGAATTGGTTAAATTACTATTAGGTTATTGTTGCTCTAGTATAGGCTGGTTTTATCTAGCTTTTTATAACATTTAGTTCTTAGACTTTTTATACAGTATTTTAGTGAAATTCCCCATAGGTTATCTTGCTTATAAGAGACTTGCTTATAAGAAAGCCTCAAATTACCGTGTACAGCGTGTGGTGCTCGCGCTGTAAATTGGCCTCGGTGACGTAACGACGACGTAAATACCAACGTGAAGGCTGCGGGAAGAGAGCAGACATAATATAGTGTTTAATTGAAAACTATATGTTAAACAAATTGGTGTCTTTGCCCTTGTAACTGAAATGAAAAAAAATCGTCAATTGATATTTTTAACTGTTTGATTGGCCGTACTACTACTTTAGTATTCGTTAGTATCAGGCTAACGAATCTTTCGGTTATTTGGTAGTTTTGTAATTGAATGATATCCTGCCGAATACAATTAAAATTTAAGCTGAAAAAGAAAAAACATATCTAAAAGGTTAGTAAAATACTCGTCGGACCACACTAACCGCTGCTCCACTAATGTTTATCACAAAAAAGTATTCAAGTAAAACCTCAAAAATGTACACAAACTACTGAACTGATCTATCTAATATACCTCCCAGTCACTTAACCCTTCACTTGAAAGAGCGCAGTACATTTAACCGGTCTCCTTGCAGGCTGTCTGTGTCTGTTGACTAATGACCTCCGCTCGTCCCGCGACATTAAAAAATAAATAGCGACGGTTACTTACGACACAATAATGTACCTTCTCGTTACACATGACAACAGTGTATTGCTCACTTGTTACCGCTAGGCTAGGGCTGTCTTATGTCAGTTGTATGGGAAGGAAGAGCAGTTCAGTAGTTGTAGATGCAGGTTTGAGTTGTAAACTCGACTTTTGTTTGGGAAAAGATTTTATTGCTCATTTTTATGTTATAATTCAATTAGATTTCTATTAGTCGTCCTTATTATTATTTCAATGTATGTTTTATGCACCAGATTTACAACCCTAATAACGCGACAAAAGTGAGACATACACATTACAAGTGAAAAAGTGTAGATATATGTATAAACATGTATAATTATATTTTTTTAAATTAATATAGTCTTTATAATATTAATAGTGTCAATATTTTTCAGTCAGTGTTTTTATGAAATGCCATTAGTATTAAGAGTAGTCTTACAACTAGGTTAACTCTTACGTTTACATAAGTCCCTGAAAGTATTAAGTTGTACCATTTGACACATGGATGTCTCGGCTCACCCAGGTGGGAGTCTGCGTGACGGATGACAGTAGACAGCCCTGTATGACAGTGAGAGTATATTGGCCGCGTACAGACGTTTAATTCGGCTAATGGCGGCGCGGGGGAATGAGGCGCGGGTCGCGGGCTAGCGGGCGGCAGGGGGGGGGGGGGAGTTGCTCATTTGTTGAACAGCGCGCTATTACACAAATTGTGCCGTAGAGGTCGCAATGTGACGCGGTTAGCTTCAAAGAGGAGATGTAAGTACAAAAAATTTATGAAATTATCAATTTATCATCATTGTAAGTCTGTGAAGATATAACTATTCTCTTATATGTGTAATACTATCTTAACTTATGTATGTAAGGCAATAAAAACTCCACTACCGCATAACGTATCAGTTACGGTAAGTGTCACCAAGGCAGGTTGCGGCAGCACGCGCGCGGCGCGTCACTAACTCGACGCAGGATTGACGCGCGGCTCGTTAGCGCCGCGATTTGTGGCGCCTCTCTATTTATTAACAACACTAGCCGTCAGCGTGACATCACGCGTCACTCTCGCCGTGCACGCACTCCTGCGATATTAAGCGGTCGACGGCGATTGCGACATTACATGATTGGACCTTTTACTTTTGTCATACATTGTATTATATATATATATATATATATTACTACTTTTGTGTTTTATTATAAGTATTGGTTGGTTATGCTCGTAAGTATTGAGATTTCGAATGTAATGATGGTTAAGATAAAAAAAATAGTTTTGCTGCCTTGTACTTTTTATTCAATAATGTGATTACTCACTTTTGTCGTGTTATTACTCACCAATAAGTACGTAACATTTTAAATGGTAGCGGTGCGTCCATACGTTGTAACTCGGGACTACTAACTTTGTAAGAGAAATACGAAACAAACTAGTGTACTTATTTACATACACGTACACAAAGCGTATTCGTACAAGATGTTCGATAGCTCGCGTTGGCCATAAATTGTTATAATATTTCAGGGCGACTGCCGCGTGCTGTTTGCTCGGTGGGGGCGGGATGATATCCTAAAAGGTTTCACAAAGAGCTCAGAGGGGGGGGGGGTGAGACAGGTGAATCGCGGGTGGAGGGAGGGGGGGGGGGAGCAGTGCAAATGTGCATCTCACGAGATGAGCCGCTTGAATATGCCTCAGTTATGCAAGGTGCCCTTCTGCTCGACAAGTATAGAGGAGGATTTTTAATTTTTACTTTTATATTAACATTATATGCCGCATTAAATTCCCTGTCAGTTGGGGTGCTTAAACTCTATGATCTACGGGCTGATATGAAGCCAAACATATAATCTTTATTCCTGATCTTTATTGTGCACTAACAATTTATCCATTCGGAAATCATGCCTAAATGTGAGTTTTATGTGACATTTCTTTATACTCAATATTTAATTATTTATTTAATAACTTTAAATAACTTACAGCTAACATAAACAGAATAAAAATAGTACTTACATGAATTGACAGCCAATTATAAGTCTTCACTTATAAGCAGCAGTTCGATGATGAATATAGAGAAAAAATGTATAATGATACATTTTTATAAACTCAATGGAAAGAGCGTAAATCTATTCGATACGAAAACATTAGTGAGGCTACTGAAAGTGCTGCTCTTCATACGATATTTGTATGTTTGTGAAGAGTCCTCTGCCACTTTACTCGACCAGTTAACCTAGGCAGGTGTGTGAGTGGCGTGTCTCGTGAGAGGCGACGTTTTGTTGCTACGGTGCTACAGAGCTACGCCGCTACGAGGCAGAGGTCGCGATCCGGAGTCAAGCCATTTGTTGCTATTGTGTGCATATGTGAATATTTTAAACATGCTTCTGATATATGTATAAACGTCATGTTGTGTATTAGAGCCAAGAGGAACATTAATAAAGACGGGAGACAAAAATGTATGTATTTTTGTAAAGATATTACGTCTGGATTTAAGAAATTGTAGTCTGTTGTTTACTTGGATCTGATTTATTAGGAGTAGGTCCGATATCATCAAAAATGTGGAGCTAATATCTAAACAAGAAATATTTTGTCTGGAGTCGTCATAAGGACTACGAATATTATAACTACACTATCAGTTCCTGACACAGATGTGAGCGCGGTTTGACTCCTTGATTCAAGAAAATACCTTTTGTGTTGATTTAATTTTCCTTACTAATTTAGAGGTAACTTTTATGTTGAATTAACTATTGGACGTTTGCTGTAAACCACATCTGTAAATTATTTTGGACGTAGAGTGTATGAATGCAGTAGACTACTAGAGAAATTTCTCAATTACATCTAGACAGTTATTGTCGCCTTACCTATTAAACAGTACGTTGTATCATAAAGTGCATAGGTAGTGGGTACATTGTACAGCGGTATCCAATTAGTGAGAATGTGCTCATTTTTGTTAAGGTCTCGCGTCGTGCGTGTGCTTAGGGTTGTGTGACGTGAGCGCCGCGAAAAGGTCGCGTCTAGTGCCGAGACGCGGGTAAAACGACAACATGTATTAAGCTTACAATAGAAGCACAGTACATATTGTCAGTTATTATGTTCTATAGTTGTTATTAACTAGTAAGTTAGATACTTACTAGTTAATTACAACTAACAAAGTTACTTAATACAAAAAGAGAGAGTTATTTTCTTAAATAAAATATAGGATTAACTCAATAGTAATAATATTTTATAGCTAAAGTTAGTAAACTCTGATGTAATAGCCTGACAAACATAATATAGACTTGCATCTCATCACAAGCTGTCGCACTGCAAAGCAGAGGCCTCCCTGTGCCCTGCAGTATATTGTAGAGTTTTCTATTTACTCTCAAATGGCCTTGAATATCTCTTATTCTTTTAACCACACCAGAGCACCAATTTTTTGTACAATTTTTGTAGTTGCGAGGCTTTTAAATAAACGCTGCTATAAACAAGTATCTTAGGAACTTAACTAAACGAACCGCTCAAGTAAAGCCGGTGTCGAGGAGATATCACCGCGTGTACATCGCAGCATCCTGGGCTTTATCTGCGGACATCAATTACATCTCTAATCCGATGCAGTGCGGTGCATGCACAGCCGACAGAGACGGATCCCTACCGGGTAGCGAGGTAGCGAGGTACTGAGGTAGCGATACCTCCTCTATTAAACCTAAGAGCTCGGATACAATGCTGCATAAACCTGCTTAATCTTATCGTCACGATCTCTTGAAGTGTAAACATATTGGTCACTTGTGTCAATTCGTTGTTGTTTTAAATTATTGTTTGGGACTTGTTGTTGCTTTTTATAGATAGCCCTTTAGGCCTTTTTTATTATTCTCCTTTGTGTTTGTGAGAACTAATGCATTCTCGCGTAGGAATGACTAATGTATGACCACTACCAAGTGGTAACAAACCTGCGCTAGGTTTGCCACATTCGCAGAACCTGACCCGGAAGCACTCATCAAATAAATAAGTAAGTAAAAACTATGTTTGAAACATGTTTATTGTAAACCAAAACATAAATAATTAGAACATATTTCCTCTTTTGGTTTAAATTTAAAGTCAGGCTCGCTAATAACACCTCCTAGTAGCAGGTACAATTTTAATTATAAGACCAGAGGAAAGATTCAGCATTTATTTTCTGAAACAATTAAAAGCACAAGTATACTATACTTACTACTAGTAAGTAAATACAAAAAGATGCTATCGCAATTATCTAAGGAGATAGAAGGCGAGGGAGCCACTTTGTGTCGCTCACAGCGCCTGCAGCTCGCGCACAAAAAGTTTAATTAATTCCGCAATAAATAACACGCTACATCACATGCGACCTGTTAATGTACATTCATTGTACTTGCATAATGAACATTAGCTTAAGGTGCACTTTTTAACAAAGCAAAATAAACTACAACCATTTAAACGAACAGTTTTTGTGAAGCATTTAATGTTGTTCATTGTGTAACGTCGAAAGATTAAAGCAGAAGGTTTACTCTGAAAAGTTTTATTTTTGTTAAAGATCGTAATCACATGCAATTTATTTTAAAGTTTAACTGTCTAGTGTATAAAAAGGAAAATTGCCAATAGTTAAATTTAGTATGATTGCCGTTACTGCTTCATTACTGCATTATTTTTGACCTATTTATTGTATTCTCGAAGTATTGGCTCATTTTATTTATAGTATTAAAAATGAAACAATATTTGCAAATGGTTTTACTTCACCTCATCTGCTCAGTAAATTCCTTGCTGCGTTTCTTTAGGAATGGCATTTCTGTGTATCGTTGTTTTCTGATGCTTCCAATCCCCGCATACGAAGGTGGCCCCGGTCACGGGCGTATCCGCGAGGACGTACGGACGCGCGGCGCCGTGCCGGGCCGTGCCGGGGCAGAGCGGACCGGTCCGCGCCGGAGAATGTTTCCGCATTTACTTGCCGTAGAACAGAGGAATAGACTAATTACTAACACTGCAAACGCCTGTATGACGGTATTGTTAGAATTGGCTTGAATGTTTGTATTTTAACAACATGGAGCTATTGTTGTTGGCAACGTTTAGCATATGTTTTGCAGAATGTTATTGTTACGAGATATACTACTTGTTTTTGTTTGCGTTTAGATATTGTTCTATACATATATCAACAATCTTTATTTAACATCGTTATCTTCGTGGGCAATCTATTTGCAAAACTTAATTTCTTTTATTAAGTCTGGTGCTCAAAATGTAACCGTTATTCATGACGGTGATAAATTAACTAACTGAAATTGATGCACCAAATATTTTAGATACAAAATAACATGACCTTATTAGCAAGAGTTTTGGGCAGCCAAAATATACCAGCTTGTCGTCTGCAGCTAGTAAGGACAAAGTGCACGTAATTTATGGGTCGCGCGGGAAATTAGCCGCGCGGGCGCTGCCGGTCGCTGCAGGTCGCGGCGCGAGCCTGTTGGCCCACAATTACCGACCACCGTCGCTTAGGGTTATTAACGGTCTTTTTATCCCTTCTATATTCTACAATAGTGCCAAGTGGCTTAGTTAAATCCCCACTGATGAAGTGAAACGGCAGCGGTATGAAAATTAATGTTCGATACAGTACTAACTGGTTTTATTGCGAATGCAGAAGTAAAGTAGAAAATAATAGAGAGCTTATGAAAAATGTTTGTATAGAGTTCTGCATGTTTTTCTTTTCAAGAGTAAATATATTTTCAGGATCACATTCGCGTATCATATCATAGAAATATGATTAGCAACAATATACAATAGCAGGTATTAAGAAAGAGTACGAGATAGATCGCCAGGAGAATGATTGTGTGTTGCAATACGTTTTATGTGGTTGTAGAAAAACAAGATGTGTTCATTAGTGATAGGTAAGGGCTTCTTAGTTCTGCAATATCTTTTGAAATGAAATGAAATTAGTTAAACACTTATTTGTTAGTATTTTACAGCAACTCCCTATTACTTATACCTTTTAAAAATCTTAATGCCTAATTTTAGTTAAGATTTTTAATATTTTACGAGTCTTAAAACTTTATAACTGACCTACACATTAATTAATACATATAAGTTACTAATAACTAGTAGCAAAGCCAGTCGTGTCATATTGTGCTTGGTATAGTGCTTTGCAGTGCTGTTCTATAAAATTCTTGTCAAATGCAGAGCTTCCCGCTGTCAGAACGATATTAAATCATAAATTTTTTTGGACATTTCGAAGCTACTTTTTATTAAACTTTGCGTCGAAATGTCATTAAATTTCCTAAATGTAAAAAAAAAATATGTTGGACACTCAATCGATTTAATATTCCCTTAAATTTCCTGAACAATTACCAACCATTGTGTAGTACCGTAAAAACTAAGCAAGTCAAGACAAACTTTAAAAGGAAGGCTGGCAACTTTAGAGTAAGGTTCACCTAAACGTATCATTACGTTCAGTACGTAATGCAGGCTTCGCGTGCGGGCGGCGCGTGCGACCCGCCCGACACGGGATCCAGTTAATATCAACACTAATTCAAAACATTAATATCAATTAGACTCACGTTTTACACTTCAACATGATTTATAGTGCAGTTATTTAAATTATTGTGAAGGTAATGTGGGACCAGGAGATAAGTTGCTGCGGCTTACAATAAATGCGATGTTTCTCGTAGGTTTCCAGTTTTATGATAATTATTTGTAATGCAGTCGGCAAAGAGTCCATGTGTTAATTATTTTATTTGCAATAAATTATTAGGAGTAAATTGATTATTTATTGGTGCAAAACAATTCCTCGAAAACACCTAATTATGTTACGGCACTTAATAAACTTTTAATTTTAACTGTAAGTAAAATAAGTAAATAGGCAAATCGCTGTTGTCGACAATCGACAATAGTTAGTTCAGCAGCTTACCTATAAAACCAAACATCTTTTGCTAAAGTAATTGTAGCAGTGGAGTGTACAACTCAAAATCCGCGGGCGCGCGCTTCGGATTCCACAATAGCAACGCCGGGAAAATACATCGGGATCCCGTCGCAATCCCGGACAGCCCGGGATTCCTGGCGCGCCTCACCCAACGCTGCAATACACCCAATGAATTGCTGATTGCGCTCTTACTGTATTTAGTGGTTTATGAACTTACTGCCAGCGGACGGGTTCAATTGAACGACACAAGAATGTATAAAGCTTCGTGTAGTGAGCAATCTGTGTTGAGTTTATATTACTATAAGTTTTATGATCGAATCATAGATCAAGAATGGACGAGCACAACACGCTTAAACACAGTTTTTAGCGCTTCAATGGTTTTTGACAATTAATAATCTGCAAGACGTTCAATTTATAAATCTCTCTATTAATTTATTCAGCATCTGATAATGCGAACTAATAAGTCTTTAGTTAGTGAACTTAGTCTTGTGTTAACTCAGTCTTTAGCTTTTATACGAGACAGTAATATAACGAGCCAGAAAGGTATAGCACACGTTAAATAACCTCAACAATTTGTAATGTAGCTGAAACCGTCGTGTCGAGCATCTGTATCGCTAGTAGTTTTATATGGCGTATTTTGTGCGGCGTGTATGTGGCGGCCCGCCGATATATTCCGCTGCGTTTGTTATAGGCAAGCAGGTCGGACAGCGGACAGCGGCCGGGAACCATATTAGTTTTCAATATTTAATAGAGAGGTCGGGCGGTGTGTTCGCGCTGACGCGGGCCGCACCGGGCCGGGCCGCCGCGCGCCCGCCGGCCCCGGCCCCGCAGGTGTTGTTATGTAAAGTTTTGGACGACTTTATTGTATTGAGATATCGTATTTGTGGGTGTTGTGTCAGTGACATTTTTCCTATTTGGTTCAAATGTCTCATATTGAATGTGTATTTCACTCCCAATACGTAGGTATATTTCAATGGCATCAAATTAGTTTACGAGTAGATGTGTAGGTACTATCAATTTGTTAAGGTAGTATATACGTTACTTTTGTCTTTTCTCCCACTCCTAGATTTATTCGACAAATAATTATTGAGAATACTGGGCAATTAACATAATAATAACTCTTTAGCTTATGATTTGTCTTCGTCGAAGATGACGTCCGCAACCTGCAATGCTGCTGCTTTCGCCCCTCCTGAACAGAACAAAGTTATATATGAGTGAAAACTTGTTAGGTATGTAGATTACTCGGACTGTCATTCGTTGAAGTGATACATAGTACAGTTCAGTGTCGCTCATCGATCGTTACAGCAATTAGATAAAATCCCAGACTGATAGATAATAAGGATACAGGTATACAGGTGTGTAGATACAGCAACCAGTACAGTAAAATGACATAATATTGTATAAACTTAAATGCCCGTACATGGTATAAATATAAGTAATCGCTGTAAGCACTTCTTTTAAAGTAGTTTAATAATATAGTTACATAGAGTGTACCTCGATATTTTCACAGAAATACTTAGGATAGAAAATAACCTACGAAAGTGAACGATCGTCCGTCAGCGACTCGGTCCCGAAGGTTAGAGTAACGTCCTAACGCAATATGTTCAGCATAGTAACACTGTCAGGTACAAAAGTGCATACATTTGAGTCCTTACTCGATGTTTTAGCATTCCGATCTCGTCACACAACTCCAACTTTACTCTGCGAATGTGTAATGCACTCTAAATACTTGACAATTTTTATTTGTACCTCGAGTGCGCAACTATAAGCTTTATTACAAACTACATAAGAGTTAAAAAGATTGCCTTAATAGGTTTGAAGGTGGTATTCGTAAGGCGAATGCCAGTTTTTCTCACTCAGCGTGTATACGTGAATGTTTCAGGCGTTTAGGTGGTAGTTGTATATTGTTGTTTAACCTGCGAGAGGCAACTGCTGTGTGCCGAACACAGTTCTCACCAGGAACATGCTAGTGTATTCACATCGAACACTAAGTGGCTACACTACCTACAGCTGGGAATGTATTTATCTGTATTTTGTTGTAGTGGTTTGTTCTGTTTACTTTATATATATTTACTTTGTATAGACAGTCATGTAACCATTATATTTAGACCTCGTTTTTTAAACGGCAGGCAAAGTTTATTACAGAGTTATTTACTTGAAAAGGTCACGTTTTGAAAGATATTTTACTTAGACTTTCTACTTACTGTTTTCTTTACTTACTATTTTCTATACTTTCCGTCTTTATTTTTATCTCTCTTATATTTTGAGACCATTAAAAGATATTCGATATTGTGTAAAGGTGACGTATGTACAACTCCTGGCAGCTACGAAACTTATGTTTTCTTTGTTACACCTGATCATCTTCAACTAGTATTTTCACGGTTCCGGAACAAATTGGTGCATTCCTTTCATTATTATCCGGCGGAGGACGCCGGTCCCTCGTGACGTAGAGCCCTTAATCCGCTTTCACGACATGTTCGACTTTGTGTTAAGTAATGCGGGCGCAAGCCGCCGGAACAGTTTGAAAATCATTTCTAATAGGCCAACATACATTATTTAGACGTCATTTTAAGTAAATAGCGATATGTTGCAACATTTTATGCGAGATGGAATCCCATTATATTTTTATTTGGTCTCAGGGTCTATTTCATTAAACTGTAGCGCATCAGTAGATAACAAACATTTTCGTTTGAACAACGCTCTGTACCTAAATAACATGCCTTCATATTTTAATGAAATTCTTTATCAAACTCATGTACAAACTTACGGCACAACTTTGACGTGGTAATAAATAACAGCGCACGGCGGCGACCAATCATTTTAAGAGCAGGTCGCTGTCTCCGTTTGAGAAGTCTCAAGATAAAACAGCGTAATATACACAAAAATACGGAGGAAAATAGCGGCAAGTTAATAGTGTAGGTTACAAATGGGCCGGAGTCGTGCCGCAGTGGTGCCGGCGCGGTGTCGGGGTCGTGTCGGAGCCGCGTCGTGTCGCGATGTTTGCCGGTCGATTGCCCCCCATAATACGAGGCGGGCGCCGGCTGAGAGCACGCCGCGCTAAATATATGTAACAAACGCCGCGTTCTGTATACCTACCTGGTTACTAATTTACTGCGTATGTCGTGTTATGTTTTTATTAAATTTTTAGTTTTGATTGTTTGCAAATGTAACTTTATATTGCGTTTTGTAGTCATAAGCAGAACATAAAGACATAACTTATTGGCTGACACTAGTTTAATTTTTAGATAAATAATTTGAGGGTGTTGTGTGTAGTACAATATAAAGTAGTTACTTATAGATATTAAAATTGATATATGTA
Organism: Diachrysia chrysitis; assembly: GCA_932294365.1. Taxonomy (NCBI): domain Eukaryota; kingdom Metazoa; phylum Arthropoda; class Insecta; order Lepidoptera; family Noctuidae; genus Diachrysia; species Diachrysia chrysitis. The sequence continues at coordinate 292,659 of OW028645.1, forward strand.
CTCAACTCAACTATACAGGACGTTAAGATTAACGAAGTTCCTTAAAATAAAAAGAAAAGAAAAAAAGATGGAGAAGGTGGATAATAAAAAGATATCGAACGTAGGTATACAAAATATATTTCAATGATGAGTACCTGCTTCATATGCCGTGTGTTTATACGTTATATGTAACAAGTGCGGCGTCACTAAATGATGACATTAGTTGTCTGCCGCGAGAAGCGCGCGACGCGACGCGCTGTTAACGCCCGCTTATTACGAACAGCTCTATTCTCGGCCCACATTGACTCATTTAATACAGATTTATTCATTCACAAAGGGCCAATAACTGGTCAAACACTAGCACGAGTTACTTTGGGGTACACAGATACCTCTACGTATTTTAGCCGGTTACCATAATAATATAGTTTCTGTTGTCATAACTTTGCAGTTTGCATTACATGTCCAGATTATGTATGGATACTTCTTACGGTCTTAGATTCCCTTAATTTCTTGTGTTATTGACAAGAGTTTAGTAGCTGGAGACAGTTGTCAGTTATATTAACTTCAAGGTACCTACATAAATATTTGAATTGAAAAACAAAATATTGTTAGTCTTGGTACAGGATTGCAACCTTGCCCAGTGTCAGCGTATACGTAAATAAAGCAACTCACGTTTGTTGCTCTTTCCACGAAAACAAAACACAACGCAGCACACTACCTCGGTCCAGTTGGCGTGTCTTGTGTAGTAACAGCGTGACGTATGTCCCGCTGTCAGGCGCACGGGACATCGCGCCTCATCCCGGGACAAATGGCGGGACATTTGACTCCGCATACTAGCACATGATTAACTTCCTAACAAGTCAAGCTAATAAAATAAGTTAGTTTGCTCCGGGTGTGCAGTGTGTTCGTTAGTGGAATAGTATGGAGCTTCAGATGCACATACTAAGTGCAGTGTTTTCTAACAAAGATGGCGTTCTTAACCTTAGATTATGTTGTGTATTAAGTTAGCCAAAGTATATATAAAACACTCGCTAAGCGTTTAACTGTTTTTATTAAACTAAAAGTAATTTTACTAACATGGTAAAAAACTATCCTTTTTTTCAATCCTCAAACTTTATGAATCAATCTTATGAGTTATGGTATGACCTAATCATAATTGAGTTAACTTAAATGAGTTTTAATTCTTCATTTTCTAAACCGCTTTACTTCGCGCACTTTTCTGGGATCGCCCGACTAGTATCAGACCCAACCGAAGTCCTTAAGCACGAGTTGACGCGACAAGCGATAACATTCCCATTTACATAAAATATAATATGATAGCATATAATTAATTACACATAAATGTAAAAAAGAACCGACTTCAATCAAATTATATGGAACCACTTCTGAGGTAGATAGGTATGTGTACTTTATTGATGAAACAAAAGACTGATGATTAATCGATCTACAAGGAGATTTTGCGTAACATATATACAAAAATCATCGAGTACCTCCTCTTTATGAAGTCGTTTAAAACAGACGATTAATCTATATTTTGGTACCACTAACATTAATCTGTTGTCCATTTATCCGTCGGCTAAGTCCTAGAGCGGTGAGAAGCTCGCAGCGGCTAAGTCTGCTCTAAGCAACAACTCACTGGTAATGTGCGCGATAGTGACCGCACTTAATCTATGACCACTCTGACAAATAAAATAGCTGCAGGTGAACAAATAATAGCTCGCTATTTAACATTTCATGTTTAACTTAACAAAAATTCCGAGTTTTTTAATTTATAGTGACAGAAATATAGTCCAGTGAAGCAGCCTGCTCTTCTGCTTACTGCGGCAGACTTTAAGAGAAAGGAAAACAAATTAAATGAATTTACTTTTTCGACTTACGTTAAGATAGTGTAGGTTTATTTATCTTAATTTATTAATTTATTTAATTTATTATACGGTCTAATTTATTTCTCTGCTGTAATATAAATCTGTTATATATCTCTGGTTTATGTTCCCGTAAAATCTAAGTGGATCACCTTATTCGAATAAATTTTAACGAAAAACCATAGCACACAGCACAAAACTACCCCCTCCCGAACACAATACAAGCGACATTATAAATTAAAAAGTACATAAACACGAACAATAACGTCAAACTAAAAGTAATTATTATGCTGCGACCGCTACGTGAGCTGCGTCCGATATAATTCGCGTCCGATACAATTGCAAACAGTTATAGTACTTGTCCTTCATTTGTTTCAGCCATTAATTTCCTCTCGTTAATTTTCAACTGAACTTAAATCGAATCTCATTTCATATCTTTGTTATTTGAGTATGGTTTAAAAATAAATCCAAAGGATTGCCAGTTATTACAATATTACTGAAATTGATAATTAGATCATGTTGTGCTGGCGTAGCGGTTCAATGGACGAATTTGAGAGCACAAGGTTGTAGGTTCGAATCCCTTACAGGCAAGTACTAATGTGAGTTTTTCAGTAGGTCCCTATTTGCTTTCTTAATTATTTTAAGACATCATTGACAATCGGTAATGGAAAACATCGTGAGGAAACCTGGATTCTCAACATTGGACCACAGCCGTATATAAGAAGAGGCGTGTGCACAGCAGAGAGACATTTATACTTTTGAGAGAAACGTTTAGCCACAGGAGTTTATTTTGACTGAGATTGAAATATTAGTAATTGGAGTATATACGTAACCAAACCCAGGTCAAATTAGACCACCGGATCCAAATCTAAGGGCAGACAAGAAATTTATAGAAATAACGTTTCGAATAATTACGAATGTTGAAAGAGTTGGACATTTACACTCTACATTACTTAAAGAAGCTGCAGATAAATGGGAAATAACATAAGTAGGTATCTATTAATGGGACATTAGTTGTTAAAACTATAAACTGTCAAATACACGTTTCAAGATAAAAACAAAACATTTTAGGAAGGCTCCGTTCAGTTTTAGTTTCCTTATGTCTATAGTTTGCTTGTATATTAGCTTTTTTTTTAAATCGTTAGTAGTGCCCCTTCTGTATTTTCATATACAGTGTGGTGCACTCGGCATTACCAGGTGACGTCACACGTTCGCGTAATGATTAATGAGTGGAATCAGCGCCATCTCTGAGCGGTTCCCTTGCAACTCAGCGCGCCGCACTGCCGCACAAATGCAGGCGCCCATTTATCTCACAAATGCACCGTTTAATTCACTACTGGACCGCTAACCGTGTTTAAACCCGATACACGCTTTGGTAACCCATCCCGCTTTAATTTGATACGATAGAAGGAGATGGAGTGAACCAATGGATTTAATGAGGTGCGGTGAAGTAACGAGGTGCTATGAATGATTGATCAGAGTATTGAGCAAGTTATATCGTGATGTGTGATGTGGCGGTAATGGCGTGTCCGGCGAGACATGCATTGTTAAGAGGCGACTGCGTCTCGTGTTGGACACGGACAAGGCTAAACATTTGCCTTACCTTTATTGTAGTGGTAGCTAATGCTATATTCACTTTCCGGTTGTGAGGAAATGAAAATACTTAAACATCTCGTTTCAAGTTAAATAACTTTTTCTTGTCTTTGTAAAACTGTAATAATTAGTCCTGGACAATTCTTTGTCATCAGAATAACTCCACTTAAATATTCTGAGCTAAAATTGTACACAAATAATGTAAGGTAAATCAAAATTCTAAACAATATAATAACAATAGAATACCATATGTACCCTAAACTACAACCAAAATAAAATAATTGTGGACAACATCACAAACATTGCCCTAAACCCAAAGTACGTAGCTAAAGCACTTGTGTTACCTTACGGCAACAAAGAGTAGTTGTCTACGTTTTACCCGTCTGGGAATTAAACCCGGGACCTCAGAGCTGGCGATACCTTGAAACCGGTGTGTACAGCACTCGACCATGAAGGTCGACAAAATAAAATAATTAATGTAATCCATTGTCTGTCAACAACCTTGCAAAGCTCAGCCACACCGCGACGTCCATTGTACCAAGACACAAGCAAATGAACTGCTATAATATTTTACACATTATCTTCTAGAGGTAAAAACAAAGAACATTTGTGACATGACTAATAGGTCGTTGGTAATATTAGCTCTGTTTACGTACTATGTTTATAATTAACTAGATCTGCGATGTTCAGCTGCAGATACAAGCATAAAGTTAAATTACCTGTTTCTTGAAATAGAGAAGTCCGGTTAGAAGTATGAATTTAGTCAGTCTCTCAACTTAAAACTCAAGTCAGGGCATTAATGCAGCTTAATGTTTTGGGTTACTCAAACATTAAGCTGCTGTTGAGCTATTATACGCGGGTGATCCACATCCATAAACATACTTTAAACGATAGATTATTACAACTCTCCGGTATTGCTACCATCACCGCACTTAACAAACACTTCTGAACGCAATATGACCGGCATAACAATAGTAGGTACACTGCAATGCTGAGCCGGGTTTCTTGTGGCCTTATCTCAATAGAGTGAAGGTAAGTTCATAGGTAAGTATAGATTCCGGTTCAATGAAGCTTTGTGATACTTATGTTCGAAGAAGTTGGTCGCTAGTTCTGATATCATGTGTGCAGTGAAGGAAAAAAATATATACTGTCATTTATTGAAATATTCCAAGTGCATCCAAAAAGGTTTTTGTTTTTATATTTACGCCAGTTCGATATTTACCACTACCTAGATAAAGTAATGTTTTGATAATATACGTTTATACAAAAAAATAAAAACGAAATGGTAACAGTTTTATGTCTAGACAATGAGCCTTGTCGCCGGCAGCTATCAGACTAAACGCGGGTCGTTCGACACAAAAAAATAAAATAACGGAGTCCCCGCTCTCACATAATTGGGTGGCGTTAGAGTATGACGGTGGCGTTTTATAAGAGTGTATAAATAAAGTGTAGTGCAAATCCAGCACCGCCAGTGTAAGTGGATGCAGACGCCGCGCCGGCCGGAGGTGGCGGGCGATCTATCACGCGCGGCGACGCTACGTCCGCGGACCAGCACTGGAGACTAACAGCCTGGTTATAAGAGCAGTGTTATGATTATTTAACGAATATATTTCACTTATAGTCGTTATCTTAGCTGATAGAAGTCCAATGCTGGGCAAAATATTTTTAGATCGTCAGGCACCTGTCTTTACTGGCAAAGTGGTCAATTTTATTGGATTTGTTGACCAATTCATCATCATTTATAAAATAGACTTCACTCAACTATATTGTCCATGCATTACACAAATACTAAATCTCATTTTTTTGCGCGGTGTTTATACATCATTTACCCACTATTATCCATCACATATTATCTCTTACATCGCCGGCGTCATGGCCCCGGCTCACGGCTCTTACCGGGGCTTAATAAATGCTCTGTCTTTGCTTTGCTTTATAATTTATCCAGTGTAAATAAGGTGTCTATAATACTACGACTACGGAAATGAAAAGATACAGATACCAATGTAACGAAACTTTTTATTAAACTCGTTTTGCTGTCAATAATATTAATGACTGCATATTTTAATTAAGGAGTTTTTATTATAACCTCCTTATACATAAAATGAGGAGCGTGTGCCACGATTCTTGAGTTTGACGTCACTTGAGTACCGAATGACCTTTTTATACCAATATTATCGTTGAGTTAGATAAAATAACTTTTATAGAGTCGATGTTCAGATTTGTGAGAAATTGATAGTTTATGTTTCATAAAATATTTTATGTGTATTTAAAATACCGTTTCGCTACACGATAACAATGTTAATAACTTGTGATTTATTGATACTTGGAAACATTATTTTTTGGACCGAATAGTTTCAAGATACCTACAGACAATATTTAGTACAATAAATAAAAACAGATTTTACTACAGATGCTGTGAGTCTGTAAACTTTATGATTGTAATTGTGTCAAGATTTAATTGTTGTTTCCAAGAAAATATTCAGGGATGCATAAAAAATGAGGATACATTATAAAATCCTTTGCGCGGAGCGTAGCGGGGTGATGTGCGGGGAGCGGGGGTCGAAGGAGAGTTCCTTAAAAATCCGGTTAAATATGAACGCGCTCGCACGCCTCTCCCTGAAGCATTTTGTTGACTTCTCGACGGATAAAAGTTTCTTTTAAATTGTCTTAGATGCTAATGCTTTACACGAACTATTAACATAATATTTATGTGGATTTGTCTGTTTGTAACAAAATGTAAGAAATTAAGGTATATATTAAGTTTATTTATTTATATTTACAAAATACAACTACTTAATGTTACAACTACGAATTCCTTTTTATCGATATTTAAGCTATCTATGTTTAAGTCATAGATGAAACTGCGAAGTTGGCTAAGTAAGCAGGACATATTAATAATTATAAATTGGCTTCTATTATACCTATATTTCATTTATAGTTTTAAATGCAGAACGACATAGTTTTAGTATAGGTCTAGCAATGTTTTTGGCTTGTATTTACGATATTATAATGCAATGTTGTTATTGTAGACCAACCCGCGGCGCGCGCCCTAGCGTCGCTAGGCCGGCACGCGCCGGCAAGTGAGAGGAAAAAGCTAATTTCCCTTCGCATTATAAATTCATGAACTCTTTGTGTAGCCCAAAATAACTTGTTTGTTTCGACATCCAAGTTTTTTCCGGCGGCAAAGTCCGACATGTAATTGCTAGCTGCCTGATCCCCGGTCAAATTTACCTCCGTGCAGGCGCTCGGATTTATGGGAATATTTAATACAGGCGCGGGTATTAGGATTTGCTGCCTACTGTGGTCTGTGGTGATACTTAAAATTGTAATGTTGTATCGAACGTCTTGTAAATACAAGCTAACACAATGATCTACCGAAACAAACTAACAGCCCAGCAAACTAAGCACTGTGCCTACGACGTAGCAATCTGCCTACGTCGTAGCAAGGTAGATAACTTACCAGTTTAGAGCGTAGCAAGTTATAGCCTACACCTCATTATGTCGAACCGCACGTCGAAACATTAATAGGCAGTAAGTTATATCGGCCCGTCGGCATCGCTCGCGGCGGCTGAACAAGACAATGCTTTTAGCCAACGCCGCCCACTTGTAGCCGATTTGTCCTCCAATAGACGCCAACAGTCGCTCTTAAGTGGAAAAGTGCTTCAAGTCTGAGTGGCTTACTTGTGTCGTAGGGCCGCGATGAGGTTGCTAAAGTTCCTACTTCTTAAAGTGGGACGTTGATTTTAGTCTATTGTTTTCACTTTCATGTCATGAGGTGATTGAAAAAGCCCGATTTTTATTAAAGTACTTTAAAATTTCTGTTTGTTTCTGGCTTGTGATTTAATTAATGCCTATAATGCCAAATATTCTTTGGATTTGATTGATGTTAAGACTCATTCACATTTTATATTGAATGTAGTGAAAGTTATTAATTTCAAGACCATAGTTGTGTAGTGTGTTATTTTCTCTGTGACCGCGTGGTCCGACAGCTTCGTCCGACTGATGGGACGACATGGCTCTTAACAATTGATTGTCTTGTCAATTTCGGATAAAAACATCAAAACTCGTGTACTCTTTATTATATTCCAGCTTACCAAGACATATCCACTAAAGTGATGATTATTGTGTCACTGCAGGTAAGTTAGAGCGATCCCGCGACGTGCAGCCGCGGGACCGGGAGGCATCGTTAAGTGCGCGTCGACAATTAGGTGCCGCTCATGAAAACGTTACGACAGCCCGAGGACACCATTGACGTCGGCTGCGGTACACATGGTGCAAGGTTAGTAAGACAGGCAGACATTTGTGAAAATTATATTACGCATTTTTAATCTTTGCATGGAGTATTAAGTATGAGTAAAATAGTTTATAGGTTAAAAAAAGCAGGGTATACCAGGGTTTTAATTGCATTATAAGTATTGCGTAATGCTGAAAAAAAAAAACGTTTAGAATTTGAATGAAAATAAACAGAAAAAAAACTTGCGCGACAAAAACACTTAAAGGTCGGTTGTTGTATATATTCCTTATTGTGCCGCCAGCGCAAACGCAAACAGAACTAAAACATGACACTCATTACGGCGCGCGTCCGGCCCCGAGCCCCCATAACGCCGGGATAACTGCCGTGAAATTTGTATAAATTATATAAACTATCCAGCTCGCGAGCGGCGGCCGGCGAGCCGCGGTCACGCCGTACGTAAATCAGACCTCTACACGTCTGGACCTAAGGAATTCACTAAAACTGGCCGTTGTGCCCTTTCAACTGTTATAGCGTATGTTTACATTTTGGTCACTAAATTGTTAATGCGACCTCGCTGAGAGATCGTGTGGACATGTTTTGCTTTTAATTATATCAGAGATATAAAATTGTGTTAGTCTAACAAATTATAATTATTGTTTGATAGATTTCTGAAACAAAACCCAACTGATTTTTACAATGAGGTTACAGGCATTTGATGTTTATACACTAGAAGATAAGAAAACATCGTAACGCAACAAACGTTATATTTAAACATAATTGAATTGACTTAATAAACCTGAGTTCACATGAGCTTAAGCTTTTTTCTTTGACTTCTTCATTTTGCCTGCATAAGCTAACGTGCATAGTGCAGAAGCAGCGTCACCATTGAGTCTAGCTAGTCATTCACCAAAGGTAGCTCTTCTTTCTATAATGTGAGTGAATGATGAATTCTTTGGAACTGCCAATAGACTTACCCCTGTTAAATCTAACAACAATTCAAAATAAATCTATGTACAAAGCCTGGTATGAGGCACGACCCGTCCGTGAGAACAAGCTGGTTTAAGAAGTGTGCCACTAGAATATCACGGGTGTGTTCAAAGTATTTGCGCTCGCATGTTTAGCGCTGCATCTCGCATGCAAATGCGTTGTCTCATCTCAGAGGGATTGGATCCGGCGGCGGGAGGGATTCAATTACCTCCGTTTGAATCCGTTCCGTCTTCTCTATAACGTCTCTTTGAGGCGCATCCGGTAAAGTATTGTGCGTAAAAATGTATCATTTGCAGTATTTTAAACAGGTTCGTATTTCTCAAGTAACTTGTCCTAAAAGTTATTTATCAATGTTTATCAAACTTTAATGTCTATAAGTAGGTACAATAAATCAAAGAGCAAAGGAAAATATGGAGCATTGCGCTTTGTTTGTGTTTTACAAATATAGCAAAGAATTATGCTTTTATACCTATTCAAAACATCGACTGGCTGCCGTATCCAATTTGTAATAGATATGTTATATTTTTAAATTAATTTAACTGATTATAAAATAAGTGGTTTGCAACACCAACATGAGCCATCTCCATAGCTATCTTAGTCAGTTCAACTCCAAGACTGACGAGTGACGACACTCCTTGTTCATTAATCCTCTGTGAGTTCACTGATTGAACATTATAGTGAAACGTTCCCACAAACCATATACCTACAGGGTGATCGGAGGATTAGGAAGGATTAGGAAAGGAAGGTTAGGTTTGAGTTAGTATTTCTGGTTTAATGAGTTAGATAGTACGAGTTTCATATTGTCCTGAGCTAATACATATTTATGTCATCAACTAGATTTTTTAGAGTGGTTCTAGTAGGGTTATTATCATCATATCATCATCATTATTACCGTTCCACCGTAAATAATTCGTCCTTCCTTTTAGTTATGCTACTTACAGAAACACACAATAAACAAAACTCGACAGTGATGATTTGTTATTGATTGATGGTTTTTAATAAAATATACGAAATTTCCACTCACACTATATTTTTTTATAGATCATTAAATAGTGCTGCTCGCGGTCTTTTGTGATGTGATTCAAACACATTTTTATATGCGTACCTTGTCAGTGTCACTCAAGTAAACTTAAGCTCAGATACATTGGGTGTTAATGGTGATCATGCACCTTGTAAGCTTCATTTCCTACAGATAAGTGTTTGTCCATGTAAATCAATACATAAGGCACGTGCATGTGTGTGTTCGCGCGCGCGTGTGTGAAGCGCGGTATGCAAACCTGTCGTATAACTCCGAAGGACTTTAGAATCACTTGAAATTCTGAAAAGAAAATCGTCAAAGCTTTATATTGCCTCGCTCGATTTGTGGCTCCGACTACAGAGGACGGACAGTCGCGACTCTATTGTTTCTATATTTGTTTTTTAGTATTATTATTTCATATGCGACTTAAACGTTCCCCTTTGCAATATTACTATTTTAAAATATTATGTGAATCTGAAACAATATAGACCTTTTTAGATTTTGGAATACACCAAAGTCAGGACTGTATTTAAATGCTCTTGAAAATAAGCTTGGACATACAAGTATATAATAGTCACTACTTTCACGAATACAATTAAAACAATATTTTTTGAAACTCTTATCATCTTAGTTAATTTCGATGTTTTCTGAAGTCATTAAGTTAAAAACAAGGTACTTAAATCTGTGAAGAAAGACGTGGTATTGTTCTTTAACTTACAATGTATGTAGTTTGTTAATATCTTGCAAGCTAAAATATAACCAATTTTTGACGTCCAATTGAGTCGCAATTTTGTATTCTTGTTTAACTTCGGTGATAATACAATATAATTGTACTTTCGAGCTGCTCTCATGGTGGAGGCAAAAAGTGTCCATAGGACTGAACTCTGTAACGAAACGCCGTAATACGTAGTATTATTTAGTTCATAAATACATTTTCAATAAAAACTTATTAAAACAGAAGATACCGGCCGTACAGTATGAGAGCTTTGAGTTTTGTACCATTTTCTTTAAAAAGATAATATTATAATATCTTGGGACAACTTACGGCCATCTGAACCCAAACAAGGCAAAGCCTGTATTATGGCTATCAGACAACTGATAAACAATAAATATTTCTAAATACATATAATATAGTATAGTAAAGTACACCCAGACAAATAACAAATGATCATGCTCATCACACAAATATTTATCCTGGGTGGGAATCGAAACCATGCCCTCCGGTTTAGCAGTCAGGGTCACCAACAACTAAACCAACAGGTTAAAAAAAAGTTTGGAAGTTAATGACGTGTTAAGACGATTTCCTTGCCCCGCCGCCGCGTATCTCGCCGCTGTTTGCGTGTCCCCGTCAGAAAGGCTAGAAACGACGTATGAGTAAGAAATGTTTTATTCATTACGCGAGTACAGTCGACGTCTAAACAGCGGGCGAAAATATTTGAAATTAAATTTGGCATGCAAACAACACTCGGTCTTTACCTGCCGAGCGATGCGTCCGCGGTGGCTGCGGGGCTGTGAGGGATGTGAGCGTGCCAGCATCAAGATCACTTCAAAGCTTAAGATAGTAAAAGGACTAAATTGTTACAGTAATTGTAAGCTTTTAAGAAGACGCGATACTCGAACCATCTTAAAATCCATTTTTAAGTGTAAATGATTACGGTCCAAATAGTTCTGCATTTTATAGAATAGAATAGAATATTCTTTATTGTACATGAGAGTTACAGCATTAAAATAAACCAGAAAAGTGAGTGAGTACACTGGCGGTCTTATCGCTAATAGCGATGTCTTCCAGACAACTTTTGGATGGACAGGAAAGATAGAAAAATTTGAGGTAGATAGGGTAACTGAGGTGTACTATTACTAATTTAACACAATGTATACTCAGATAAGCTACATATATACTTTAAAATATATTACATTCATACATTCTAAAAACACATAAGTTCATGAATGAAGGAGTTAGTGATGAAGCAAGAAATGTTCCTTAACTAAATTCTTAAAGGTAGCGAGCCTGCCTTATTGATATAGGGAGTTTATTCCACAAACGCACACCTCGAACTGTAAAAGATTTGTCGAAGAACCCTGTGGAATGTGGTGGCATCTTTAGTCTGAAATTTTCCGATGATCTCAAGCATCGTGGATGTGTGTTATAAAGAACCTTAAACCGTTCTTTGAGATAAATGGGAGTTGCAGGGTTTTATACTTAGTCTTAAAAAAATTTTAATATTTCATATTTAGCTTAGAAACATACTTAAGGTTAGATGAAACGTTTAAATAATTTCGCAATAGCTGGTAATCTCGTTCGCTACTCCGCTTAAGCAAGCGCCGGTGTTGCTCGTTTGCTTCAGCTGGCTTGCTGCTCAAGAAAATCTTTTACAGAGCAACTATTTTAACTGATTACAATCATTGCTAGCTACTAGCATTACAACTGGCACCGGAACACCGCATACAAGCTTTAGTAGTAAATGGAACCGAAAAAGAATCTTACGTGTTAAGAGATTTATATTCTTGTTTCGTTTTCCTACGTAACAGAGTTTTATAGACCAAAAGCGATAGTCGTTTACAGGTCGACTTGTTTTATAGGTTAAGCCACCTTCGTACGTTTTTATTTATTCTCGAAAGCTTCTGTCGTACAAAGGTCACAAAAATATGTTCTGTTCTCAAAAAACGTGAAATGGCGCGTCGAAGTCCCAGCTACTGTACGTCACTTGACTGTGTACGACTCGCCTTCGCTATTCTGCCACGGGTTTTTTATGACATAGAATCAGTGCATGTGTGAGTTAAACATTTGACATAAACCAGCTGTGTGTGTTCGCAAAAACAAACGTGTTCAGATAAAACATGGAGCAAACTTCATCAAAACGATATCGTTGCGAAAATATTTGGTTTTCCACACACAATATCTATTTATAGAGTCGGATTTCGTGTTTGTGTTAGAGCTTCGGGCGCGCACTCGGTGAGCGCGGGAGCGGGGACTCATTGCGTTTGCATTAGTAATGAGTTTTCATTAGAAGCTTATTTGCTTAAAGTGTGCCTTGCTAGTGATTTATCTGGTAGGAGGATTAATCGATGCTCTATTTAGAAGATGTAAATATTATTACTTGTCATATATAAAATATTTATTGACTTAAAAATAATATGCTAGAATTGTCTATAATCTAAAATATTTCTTTGAAATATAAAGTCATAACTAGGTGGTGCATTTATTGCTGGACGCTTGTTCGCGCCATCCCCGCTCCGGGCCCGCTCCGCGTCTTGCTGCGCGCGCGGCCTGCCAGCATAGGGTTGGCAATCGTCAAAATTCCGCCAACAACGATCAGCCGGAACGTTTTCTCTTACAACAGGGCGCGTCGCACATGAATCATTTATAAATGCAAATGGCCATTGTTCCCAACTACCCGCGATTATTCACGTTCGGTTATCTTTGACGTATTGAAGCTGGGTTTGTCGCAGCCCTGATTTATTTATACACACCGTTTTATTGATGTGTCTATAAATTTTAACAGCTTTATTAACCATTTTATTTATTATATGTTCGTTATTTGCATACAAATATTTAAGTAATTTGAAATTGTCAGTTAAAAGGCAAATTATTGATGTGCAGATGTTAATTAAGCTGTATTAATTGGCTATAAATGTCGTCAAATATGTGTAATTGCGCGCCGTTCGTTTACTATTCAGCTATATTTAACATACATTTTATTTCATGTGAAAATTATACAATATGTAATTATATACCTAACCGTTCTACGACAGAGAACAACGGTATTTAAATGTTTTTGACTAGCATTGAATATTTTATATTTTCGTCACGTTGCAGATTGTCTGTATGTCACAGCACCTTAGAGTAAACATAGTCAAGCATAGAGTGCGCGCATCGCAGGTAGCCTCTTGTGTCTAGCGTGAGAAAACTAATTTTCAGTTAAAAGAACTACGCTCGTTTACTGATTTAAGTGATTTTCCGTGCGACGACAAACGTTTATGCGAAAATATCGATGGTTTCGATATTATTAGCGTAATATTAGGTTTTGAGATAGTTTTAATAAAACGGCGCGCTCTTGACCCTAATTTTACGATTTTACTTGTTCATACTCTGTTCATAGTGGCTACAGTTCATACTCAATATGCACACTCTATAGGTTACTTATTTTGTTTTTAAGCACAGCACATAAATATCTTGAGCACATCACTACTATATCTCTCTCCTCTAAATGAATGATTTGTTCCAAAAACTCACATAACTTGAGTCTTAATTTAAATAATGGCTTATGAAACTTTACCACATATTACTTGAGCAGTGTTTACTGTTCCCTTAGTACTTATTTGCCTACAAGCCACTAGTTCGGAGCCGTCATCCGTCTGGTTGAACAGTGAAGACTCCTTCACCCGAACGACGCGACGCAGCCAAAATAAAAGGCAAGCGAGTACAGTTGTAAAACCTCTGCGAATGTTTGTTTGAGTTTTAACGATATTTTTGGTCGTTTAGTACTTTTGTGAATGTTAAGTAAGCGTAACAGACATATTAGAACGTTATAAAAATAGTTTTTACGTGCAAAGCAGGATGGACGATGATATTACGCGAAGTGAAAAAAGAGCAACTTTTAAGATAATCATAGTTTGCGATTAATTATAACACGCATAGGTATTTTAATGAAGGCGTGTGACTAATGTTTATAGCTTAATTGATAGGTTCATTAACAACAGAGAGTTAACTCTGTTCTCATAATAAAATCAACAATATTGACGACCTCAGTGTTCGAGTGGCGTACACACCGGTTTTTTAGGTGTCGATCCCCGGACGGGTCAATGTAGAAAACTACTTTTCTAAATTAAGGTCTCAGGTCTGAGTGTACGTGGTATCTTCGTTACTAGTAAGGTAACACAAGTGCTTTAGCTACTTACTTAGGGTTTAGGGTTCAGAGCGATGTATGTGACGTTGTCCACTTTAATTTTTATTTATTTTATGATAGACAACCGTGTTTTAATTACTTATAGATAAACTCTGCGTGCAATATAAATTAGCTTACTCTATGACACAAACAGGCGAGATAGACATACCTACGAGTACATATATTATTTTAAAAGATTTGTAAAAGTATAAGTTGATTAAAGAAATATATTTTTGGGCCTAACTGTGATAACACAGTTGTTATCATCGCTGAATATGTTAAACACGAACAAACAAACAGTTTGTTTTGACTGTTGTGTGGACGAGTGTGTGATCATAATATGTACGACTATAGGTATTCGTTAGTATGTAGGTTATAGTTTGTTTGTACAGCCTTACTTTATAAATATTATGTTGAAGTTTGCTATCGACCAGTGTGATATACTCTACTTCGTGTATGTAAATTAAATAAAACTATACGAAATACTAATGTTTTTGATTTTATAATGTACATAGTGGTGTTATGTTTGTTAGCGCTTAGTTATTAAAATGAATCTGCTAAACAAATATGTATTGTTTTTGTATCAATCTAGTATGTATACTTTAAAACGGGATTATTAAATGTATACATTGCATTAAAATCATATTGTATTTCCTTCAGTGGGTACCTTAAAAAGCTTTTTACTCTTTTCCGGGATTCTCAATGACACTCGTAAATTAAAAAAGTTCGTCACAAAGTTGCTCTATTTTATATAAGTGTATCAATTTTATACAAAAAAAAAAAAAAACGTTGCTTAGCTATCTAATAATAATTAATAATGTTTTCATTTTCATATTATTAAACAGTTTACTTGTATCCAACCTTTATCTTAGACATAGTCACAGTATTCCAAAATGTCCCAAAACTTATTAAAGAAGATCTCCTAACATTTTGGGGTTATTGTAAATTCGTCACATTTTAGGACCTCCATACATTGAAAGTAAATACGTCATAATCATTAAAAAATATGTGTAAATTCGTCACAGGTAGGTCAGGGTTATTGCAAGTTAGTCACAAGTCTTCACTTTATACCATTTTTGCGTAAAGTACCGATACCAAGCAAAGTTATTAGATTTTGGCACTCGAATATCTTGAAACTAACAACTGAAACAAAATATCAGCAACCATTTGTATAAAAACCTACAAATGAATAAGCACTAGGTGAACGTTACCTTAATAGTTCACCGTTCAACACTTCAAATACAGACTGGAGAGGCCGTGAAATGGCTCATATCGGGTAGCGGCTACCGGGTAGACCAGGTAAGCCGGGTAGAACGGGCGCAGGTAGTGAGAACAATGCGCGCAGACAGACACAATGCATAATATCGCAAGTAATTAGTCGAGTGTACCGTCTGCGAGTTAAAGAGCTCGCCGGAAACTTTCCGAGACAATGCCTAATTTAAAGTGGTATGAACTGGGATAATAACGTTAAGTATAGCTGATACTTTGCTAGGGATGGGAGCGAATATTTGCGGATATATTTAGTGGTTGAGATATTTGGGGGCTATTCATTATGTTTGATCATATTAAGGCAAGTGCATAACGTAATGAATTACGCTTTATTCAATGACTTTGATAAACTTTGCTAAATGAAATAAAAATTGTATACATTGAACTATATTTAGTATATATCGCTATTTATGTATAGTGATTAACTACAACCTATTAACTACATTGATAAAATGTTAAAATTTACATGCGTAGAAGAAGTAAAAATATCTGATATCCGCATGTGTCCCAGCACTATAAGACAGGGGGTGTTGCGGTAAGCACATAGGAAGTTATGTTTGCCGTGCTTAATGTACTTAAACAAGTTGTTTTGATTATTATAACTCTCGGTGAGACATCGTGACTGAAGCAGGCGAGCGTACTGTTCACAATGTGTTGTAACTCCTGAGCGTTGCATAATGTATAATATTGACTTATAATACTTGAAATTATTATGTAACATTGTATCGAGACTGTCGATGTATATTTTGGTTTATTACATTAGTTGCCGTTTAAAGTTATAAATGTTGATGGAGGTGATTTTGCCAACTTAAAATCACGTTTGTGTAAAAAAATTGGCAAAGTGAAAAGCTATGTAGAATTTAAACGGAATCAATAACAGAAGTTGTGTGTATCTTTTAAATATTTTACGCGACCATTGTCCGACGCACTGACTACAGAGGTCGCCGCTCGCAGCACGCGGCGCGCCGCAGCGCGAGCACTATGCTCTGTTTGTGAGCTGCACTATTAATACTCGACGTATACAATATTGCTCCTTTCCTGTATTGTAGCAATATAAACGTTACTTCCATTATTTATTTCACGTCCAGACTCATAGATGCAAATAACAAAATACATAACGATCCAGTTTACAAATCGTACCTAAATAACATCCAGCGGGCGTAGTGCCTCTGAAATATAACCCGTTTACTCAAAAGTAAATTGATTCCATAAATTGTTGGAACAAAAACGATTGATCTATAACGAGCATGTTTACTAGCAATCCACTAAAACGCCTGCACTCAGGTACAGCGCGGGCGAGGCGAGGGCGAGAGTAAAAATGTAGAGTTATGAGGCGTCGTTTGGCGCGGCTCGATCAGGACGCCATAAAGGCCGGTCACGGTGTTGGCTAAGGTATGGGACATCCTTTCTCACTTCTGTCAACCGTCATAAATATACGCACAATGAGAGCGCCGCCTGACGGCTCCTCATTATATTAGTCAGCTGTTTTGTATTGGCGGGAAATAGACCCATCATTTTGAAAAATATAATCAGGATATAAATCAAAGTAATAGCACGTGTCCCTTACACGTAGGATTTGATCGAAAAATAAATTAAAACGGTTTTAAGTAAAATATTAATAATAATTAATTATAATAATAGTAAATTAAAATAATAAAATTATTATATAATATTTATAAATAAATAATACCTACTTGTGTGCCGTAACTTTTCAGTACAATGCTATTAATATGTATCAGATTAATTTAAGCAAGTTATTATTATGATTATGAAAATAAGAGCCCCAAGTTTCAAGTACATTGTGTGTTAACCACGTGTAAAAGTTGTAAATACCTGAGAAGATTACTGTAAACGTGCTTCATTAAACACTACAAACTATCTCGCATTACAAATTATTTGCCACAACAGAGCTAAGTCGATTGGGCACCGACACCTTCTGTGTACGTCGCAGAAGTTTCACTCTACATATCACTGCAGGACAATAAAAAAAAACTCGTTTTTTAATGATTTTATAATACACAAGATTAATTTAGACTTAAAACTAGCACTTCATGTATATACATTTAATTACAAGCAACCACATCTTACATAATTAAAAGTAAATTAGCATTATTAAAAAAAAAAAAAAAAAACTAGGTTCTGATCAGCCTAATAAGACTATGGATTTAAAACACGTACAATTCAACTAACATAAAAAAATGTTTTTATTTGAAGTAGATGTTTTCAGGCACTTTCGCATCGTTAAATTCCTATAAAAAAAATAAAAATAACTGGCACGTAATTTAATATAATTATGACTGGTCATGGCTAAGTCTTTTGCAAGTGACTGCATGGTGACAAATTCGCGAGCAAGGTAATTGCGCGGGGCGTGGGGCTTCGCGACACAATCGAGAGGGGGCTAATAAACTGAGGCGTTATGTTCGCGGGATATAAAATAACACCAATTAGGCTTAATACAACAGCACACGCCCCCTGTCTGTTAGTGCCGCTAACACTCTGAACTTGGCACATTTTTACCGACGGTTTTGTGGTTTGTGCCAAATAGTTATTTTTGTTGTGCTTGAAAGGCAGCATGTTAACATTACGTAAAAAAAATGTTGTGCATGTAAAAATGTTCTGCGTCTACTTTGGGTCGTTGTCTGTTCTTGTATAGAGCAGGAGCGGATGATCCGTAGTAGATGCTCCAACCCATATTAGCAAAACAGTACTTAACAAGGCCGCGGCATGTTATACCTGTGTCCCTACGTAGGCCTTTAAAGGTCTGGGTATTCTCGTTAATGTCGACAACCCGTGAAAAATAAGTGATATAAGTCGATAGAAAGTTAGTCAAGAAAAAATTTAATAATATTTTTTTTCCTTTATATTTTTTTCCAACAAATATTTAAGAATAAATACGCCTTAGTCCCGCGTTTTAGCAGTCACACATTATCTATGTGTTTATACGCAAAGTTTGTTCGGCGCAGGTATTAATTTCCCGGCGGACGCGGGAATGAATCCCGACCCGCGGCAAGAAGCAAGCACTGTTGACTTAGGTACCTATGGCTCATTACACCGGATTAAATTGAATCTGTCAACTGATTAGCTGCGCGTTAGAAGAGGGTCGGCGGCCGAGGTGTAAACTAAATGTTATATGGCGGGTCGGTTAACATTACAGTTTTTAAGTTTATGATAATTAATTTAAGGCCATGTCTAGTGAATTACAATATTATTTATGCTGCGTTTAAATATTTCAGCACTCCTTTAATAGGTTCTAATGAAGACAGAAATAGCTTCCTTATACCCTTCCTTCTTTCTATCCTCATTCGTGAATCGGGAAGTGTTCTAAATAGTTAATAATTCGTATGTATAGCATGTAGATAAATGGTATAAAGTTATAAATGTTAAATCTGCTTATGGTAAACCTCTATAAAAAAGCCCTTATTTCTTCACGAAACTTAAAGGTACATTACACGCAGTTTAAAAACAGTTTTAAACATAGTGTCCACGCACAGTAGCACAGTCGTCGCAATCAGGAGCAATCAATGGGTCGGTCCCAGGCGACGCGACGACATGTATATTGTATCAAGCGCTCGTTAAAATGCCCGCCGGGTAATTGACCGCCGCGCGCCGTAGCAATGGATTTCATTGCAATGTTTATGAATATTAAAAAAAACTAGAACTCACTATGGTATTTCGTTTGATTTTCATTTTTATCTGCCTAAAAATATTTAAGGTGTATCATGCACTTCAGTGTTTTTAGTTGGAATTATAATTTTATTTTTATTATTGTTAGTGGTACCAGATTTCTTAATTTTTTAGGTTTATTGCTAATCAAAGGCTAGCTTTCGGTTGTATTGTCTTTAATGGGCGGTTCCTATATTCAAGAAATGATTCTTTTTCTTTATGAACTTTACATATTTCTTTGGTTTTGCTTAAGAAAGTCTACCGTCCGTAAGCATAACGAATCGAATTCTTGAATATAGGAACCAGGCTTAAGGGGAAACGTGTTGGTGCATATTTTTACAGCACATGTCTTTGTAGAGCACAATATCAAATTATTCAGTATTATAATAAAAAAACTCAAAAGACGACGTTACGAGGCAAATAAATCTGTTTCAAGTAATCGACAAAAATCTCTGTTACACTGCCCCAGTATTATGCTCCTGAATAAGCCTTTGCGATGAGTGAGATTACAACAGTAACAGTAACGGGCTATTGTTAGTAAAGTTATGTATCACTTGGTATAACAACACTTTGTACTGCTATCGTATGTTGTATTATAATAATGTTGAGCGTCCATAACAAGCCCATATGTTTAGATGTGGTCTCCAAAATGTTTTATTGCGCCCGGCGGGACCATCGCATGGCCGCGCCACCGCCTCGCCGCGCGGCTCCGCTCGTTTATTAACCCACACTTTATGTACACTTTATACCCAGTATTATGTGTACATTGTATGTACTTTTATAGTAGGTAAGAGAGCTTGTTATGGAGTAGTCATAGAATATGAAAAAACATAACTTGTAGTTCATTTATGAGGTATTTTTTTGTAAACGCGAATTATTTATTTGGATAAAATTATCGTGATATAGTCTACCCGTGCATTTTAACTTTAAAAATATTAAGTGTGAACAGATTTGACGGAAACAAAAGAAATTGATTGCTTCTGCGTTCGATGTTAATATCCACCCTGAACCCTCCGCGCTCACATAATCTTCTTATTTCTATCAGACGCAGGTCTCACATACCAGCTGTACCCCGTTCCACTCCGGTGAGATGGCGGTAAATACCATTTAATGGAATATAGATGGCTCTTCAGCTAAGTGGGGCAGCTTGAAACAGCAAGCGCTCGTCGTATCACCAGGATTTACATATCAAGGTTAAATGTGTCTTCACTCGACGCATATTGAATTAGAAGGTCGCTGAACATACTCCAATCAAATTAGGAATGTTCCGGAGAAGCCCGATTAAGAGCACGTCAAATTTTCGAATACTGATTTGGCCAGTGACTACTACTTACTAAGCGTAAGTTTTATGGTACAACTAGCTGTCCCCCGCGACTTTGTTCGAGTGTTTTAGTTTCAACGGTTTTTCCTTTTTGCAACATTTTTCATTTATGCTCCGCTAACGGTCGTAGCGTGATGTTATATAGCCTTCCTTAATAAACGGACTATCCAATACAAAAATAATTTTTCAATTCGAACCAGTAGTTCCTGAGATTAGCGCGTTCAAACAAACATACAAACTCTTCAGCTTTATAATATTAGTATAGATTAGCAGCGTTAAACGATAAGAGCAAAGGGTTGAGGAGATTCACGCACGGCGAGATAAAAGAAAGTTGTAATATTAGGCTCGGCGTACACATAGGTTTTTAAGGTGTGACTAGGTACGTCCCGGGTTCTACATCCGGACTGGACAATGTGGAAAACTAATTTTCTTAATTATCTCCGGCCTTGGTGTTTGTAATACGTTACGTACGCGTATGTTGTTGTCTGTGATTCTATACCAGAAGTGCTTTAGCTATTTACTTTGGGTTCAGGGCAATGTATGTGATGTTGTCCACAAAGTTTTAAAAGAATTTGTAGCATTTTTTTTTCTATATGAACGTAACTAGTGCCGATCATGCGCAAGTACATAATGAAAATTAATTTTCCGTACGTGGTAAGGTTTTTTCACGAGAAAAGGTGACGACACGTGGCAGTAAGCAACACTTCTAGTATGAGCTATACAAGTCCGTCATAACGTACCGACGTGCACTCCGCCCGCGTCACTCCTGATCATCGCCGATAAGCTTTTATATTCTTTTTATTTGTTGTATAGTACAAGTGACAAGCAATAAACTATCCACTTTTATGGATATTGCTGGTAAAATTGAGTATCCAACAAAACATTAAAACCGTTTTTGCAAGTTGGAAGTAGAGAAGCCAACGTTAATGTTATATAGTAGTTTTAATAGGGTATTAAGGTATATAAATTTAACGACAGTGACAGTAATTTAATAATCTTGAGAAGATTTCTTAAGATTTCCTGGTCCTTTCTCTCTCTAGAAATAAGTGCGTTTACAACCTTTGTGATAAATGCAACGAGCTTCTTAACGAATGATATCGTATACGATATCATTCGTTAAGAAGCTCGTTGCAGGTTATAACCTATTAGTGAGTAATAATAATGATGTCGCTACTGCTTGTGTCTTGGTCTACGCCCTCAGTTGAGGCCGAGTGTCTCGCGCCGGGCGGCTGAAGTGGGTCTCAAATTGACGTCCATCTCCCCATTAAACGCGATGCCTCGCTTTTAATATTTCACAAACGTCCTTTTATATTACTGCGGTGTAAATATTTGGACTTATATTTAAATAGCTCGGTCAAGTGCACTTTTGTTCTTATTTTATCTTTGAGACTACTAATTGTGTTATTTCATGATATTTAAAAGGTAGAGCTGAGATTTTCATTTTTTAAATTTGGTTATTATAAATGATAATGTCTACTTTTAGGTTTAAATAATAAAGCAGGTATTATGTAAACAGGTTAGGGACTATTTTTTTTTTATAATTAGGTATTATCTATTTTGTTAAAACCAGTGGCAGACCATTATTTTTATCTCTGTATTGGTTAAAAATCTAATTATAATTTTCAACAAATAAAAACTCAACTCAATTATTACAAGTAAGTAATAAAATACTCGTACCCTACAAGTAAAACAGATCTCTACATCAAAAGGCCAATAATAATTACAACAGTTCATTAGCCATCCAATAACATTCACATCAGACATAAAATAACCAGCAAGGCGTTATTACAAGAGAACTTCATTCGCATTTTACAGTGTCTAACAAATATTTACACCGCCCTATAATTATATAGAACAGACGACCCGTTGTTTCCTTTCATAACCACTGAAACGCTACGCTAACCAGAGAGACATAATATTTTAATAACTTTCATGCACAACTATTACATTGCTAGCTAGATACAACTGTAGACTTTTTTACTAAATGTAAGGCAGCGATGTACTACGTTTAGTCGATATAATCGCTGTCGTGACAAAGCCGGTTTTGTCATGGTACAGGTGGACCGATTGAGACGTACAAATGTTTGGAGTGGGATTACTTTTGAATTGGAACGTGCCTACGAAGACAGTCGCGGATCGAGTTATTTGAGTTTCAATTATCGACGGTCTCAAAGCAAATACTAACCGGATTGAGTTACGATATGCACATTAGCGGGCGGTGATCTCTTATTCGGGTTTCTGTTCTATAACAAATATTAAAAGTGAATTAATTCGGATCATGCGGTGTTAGCGGGAAGTCCTCGCGTTAGAATTCAGCGCCCGTATGGTATAAATCAGGTGGCGACGCGACGGCGATTGACGCGAGCGACGCGGACACATTATGTAACGTGCATTTGTTTACCGGCGATAACCCGAAGAAAAGTTATGGTGGTTTGTTGAATTACATTATTATGTTCAAAACCACATAAAATTTCAATTTTTAGTCTATATAGTGTAATAAAAATGTACATTAATTTTATACCATTGTCCGTTTATAATAATATAAAGTGCACAAATAAAGCCTGTCATACTTACGCTCTTCTCTACACGACCAGACAAAGCCCTAGATGTTTTCAATGTTCATAAAATTACTCATACAAATTTGCCTTTACATGTAGGCACAGCCAACATAAACCTAGATACCTCCTGCGAACTAGCCGGCAGTCATCTTGTCCAAACAGTACGTGTTATTTTATACTCACCTGTTGTTTACTGTATTAGTCAATCGCTCTCAACATACGCACCCAAAAACAAACTCTATTTGTAAAAGTTTAAGGTTTAAATTTGCAACGTCAGGCTGGTGCTATAGTTGCAATAAATAAGTCCATCTGTCTGGGTGCTTGCGGCGAAACGGTACTGCACGACTCCTTAAGGCATCGCGTCACGTGTAATATATCTCAAGAACTCCACCGGTGTAGTTATGTACATAGTTGTTTTCTCACTTGTGTTTTGACGCATGTATTTTTAAATACCTATGATAGATATATTCTCTCATTTTTTGACGTGTCAACGTCTTATAATTCGATGGAGCCGGCTGCACGCACGAAAACAAATGACTCATGCGTCGTTACCTCGGTCTGAGGCGTTCCTTATGACGTTGTCACGTTCAACTATCTTCAGTAAATCAGTAAACCGACTTTACAGACAACCGATTCTCTTTTGTTTTACTGCACTCTTATTCAATCCCTATTTTGATGTAGGTTTCACAATCATTTGTGGGTCACATAAAAGTATGTCCATTGCAGCGTTCGAAACGCACGTCACACAGTGGGGGATAACGTGTTGATATCTATAGTTATCATTCGTCTATCCTTGCAGTCAAAGGCTGGAGAGCCAAAATTTTATAAATAGGAGAATGAGTAATAGCGCTGAAGACAATTCCAGATGAGACGAATGTCGGGAGTGACAGGATTGGACAGGATGAGGAATAGAAATATAACAGGAAGTTTGAAAGTAGCCACTGGAATGTTGAAAAAGAAACTGTTATTATTTAGGAATACGCTAGTGAGATTTCAGGCTATATCATGATACAGAATGTAGTCGTGGACAAAAGTTAACACAACAATAATAAAACATGTGAAATTCTAGCACTTTTAAATCATTAATTTTCTATATCCTCAAATAATTAGAAAATAAGTTACTAGTGACGCTATGATATCATACGCCTATAAATTATTATTACAAAACTACATATAAATAATGACGGATATAGGAATAATATAGGATTGTCTCACGAAAATAACTAAACAAAAATAGGTAATGATTTATAGGAGATGAATTAAAGTATCTATCATCAAAGTTTCTCATTGCCTCCATCAGGCAGTAAAGTTGCGACTATTTTTATATCGGTCGTTAAAAGCCGAGGGCTAGCGGACGCCCGTCACTGGGTTTTTTGCCTTCTTCTGCAGATCGATTTAGATTCCACTTTAAATTGATTGACTATATTATGTCGGACTGAGCTAAAATAAATGTTAATGTTAACGATTTATTGAGTTTGATATCTGTACAATTTAAATGTTGGTTTGATTTTTATTTAAATTTATTACGATTTCATTAGTTTATTTTAGCCGTATTATCAGGTGGAGGTGCCATGTTGCCTACCTGTACCTAAGATTTTTTTAGACCGTGAAAGCGTTTCTTCAGATTGTAAGTAAACATCGCCAGCCAAGAAGAACTGCAACACCAGAGTACTTGAAGATGATTGAAAAAAAAGGCTTCATATCTGTATATTCCCGAACCCAACAAAAACAACTGAACTTTTACGTATACAGCATGTAAAAATAAATAGATTTAATATAAATGCGCGGAGATCGAAGCAATTTATTTTGGACAGGACCGTATTACGTCAATATAAATTTAATAATTATTATTTAAATATTTAGACTATTATTTCCTCCTATAAACTCCCATCCAGAGAGCCACCGATCATTTGATTTGCGCAGTGCATCGATGGCGAGGTGCGGTCGCCGCCAGCGCTCGTGACGGATCACCTGCTCGCAGCCTGCCGGTGACGCTCGCCCTCGGCTAGCGGCTGCTCACTGTTTACATACAATAACCAATACCGGTGTGTCAACATAGATAAAGGCAGTATCTACAGGATAACGAACTAATTACCTGCAATACTCTAACGTTGATGAAACTAACGGTTTGAAATTACATGTCTTGTCATTGTTAATAAGTGTCGGCTACCCTATTCATCGCACTAGCAATCACTAGTTTTTAATTCATATAATTTCTTATGCATGTAATTCACTTCTTTCGCGTTTCTCTTCTTAATTATAGAGATACAAAAGTATCTCAATAATTCAAAAACAATGTTGTAAAAGATTTGGCAAACAATTATTGTCAATAGGTAAACTTCAATCTATCAACTATCAGGAATTTTAAATACTACTCGCAACCACGCGAGCGAGTATCAACTCATTTATAAATGTAGTACCCATCATTAAAATTAAATATACAAAATCTTTTCAAATACCCAATTGTAATTACTAAACGCCTGTCAAAGATCAACTTATGAAAGTCGGGCCCAAAGGCCTTAACGTGCTTTCCGAGGCATAGAGGGATCTCGGTATGTTTAGAAAAGGTCACCCATTCACGGTCTAACCGTGGCGAGCTCTGCTTAACCTATAATATCGGTTAAACCGTACGTCTTACACTTAGCTACGAGCCTCTCTTCATAATATACATACTTATTTACACCTAGTTCCTGTAATAACGTGTCCATATTGATCCCCGTCTGTATAACTCAAACCTTTGGGTGGAGCCAACAGATCTACAAGTACATTAAGCTTAGTGCAAACTTATACTCACGGACATACAGCTCCCGGAATATACGATCGGCGGACATCTGTGCTGTCTATCTAGACAGCTAGACTTAGCTAGACAACTAATTGGTGTGTTTCCATTAACCATTCTGAACCGACGATCTCGTAAATAACAGCTTAGAACCCTTTAGCGGTTGGAGAGACGAGTTATTTCTATTCGTTTGAATTAGACGCTGTGTGAGTCACTTAGTAGTTACATGTAATTCTGATGATGGAACAGTCTGTAGTTGCTCTGCTGGAGGTTAATTGTAGTCTCTCTTAACAGACTACATTATAATATCATGTCCTATAACAATTTCTTTATCTAAGACATGATGAAGAAGACATGATATCTTAGCACTTTTCGGCTATAGCTCTGAGCCAGGTCTAGGGACAACAAGATTAGCATGTTGTAAATTTTATGTTGTCCGTAAACATGTGAAATACAGACCTAGTTTATCCTAAAGTGTTCTTTACAAAAACACCAAATTCATTATAAATTTCATACCATTTTCTGCAGATTTTAAGTAAAACAAATCACTCCCAAGCTCCGCTGAAGCCCTTATTTACAGAATCTTCACATTAAGTTATAAGCCGATACATCACCGACTTCAATACTTTCATAGAACAAGAAAACTTGAATTTTACCATTAGCTGGAGATATTCAGACACGGGCCGCGCCGTGTCGGCGAGCAGCCGCGGGCCGTACAAACTTAGCCAAGTTCTAACATGCGCGGAAAATATTAGCGTACCAGTCTCACTGAAACTGGTTTGCGAGGGAACGAGGTGTCATATTTTATACACCAATATGTTAAATATTGAGTAACTCAAGAGATCATTTTATAAACTTGTTGAAAATGTCACAACAAAATGTCTGGTTTCCCCTTTTTTATAAACTTTTAGCGTACAGGGTAACACTAATTTTATATAAGTAGCCTTATGAACTATCCTATGAGTTAATATATATTACCTAATTTTATTATAGACAAAACCAACCCCTTTTATTAAAATATGTCTGAATGCACGAATTAAATTAAATGCGCAATCTCATGGCGCAAATATATACAGTGTATATATTGCAACAAAAACATTCGATGGGATGAATAGGCTAGTAATGTTATGATCCTGTTTTTTTTTATACCAGTGCCGAGAACTATAAGGCTTAAATACATAAAACTAATATGTTTTCTACCCACATAATCAATCAAAAATTTCTAACATATTTATAGTATTAAAATTTTGCTTCCACTAGTCTGTACAGACCCACGTGGCGACCACGGGGCCCACACGGCGCGGCGTGTTTGTTTGTGATAGCCGCCGACCGTAGCCGCGGCGAGCGCCGAAATCGACGATTAAATAAAATAGAGAATGATTTTGAGTGA
Source organism: Diachrysia chrysitis (assembly GCA_932294365.1). Lineage (NCBI taxonomy): Eukaryota > Metazoa > Arthropoda > Insecta > Lepidoptera > Noctuidae > Diachrysia > Diachrysia chrysitis. Next base: position 320,198 of record OW028645.1, read on the forward strand.
CTGTCTCTTACGAAGTCAGCAATAATTAAAACAAAATAAATGTCTGGTAAAACGGCCAAAGCTGTATAATATCTAGGTCGCATACATAGTATTTTACAATAAATAAGTTAAACCTTGTTTCTTTCACAAATGCTTTACATTTTTTATTTTATAAATGTCGTTTTTTTTTGTTTTTGAATGAGATAAAGCTAAAACAAATTTGTCTATATAATGTACATTAGGATTCTCAGAATTTAGTATGAAAAGCAAAATACTAAAGAAAATATTTGGGTATTATTTCAAAACAATTATTTACATAAACAAATATGTCTAGGCGTTTACTGATGTGACTCTAAAGTACTCGTAAGGCTGGAATATTAAACAAAAAATGGGATAATATATTCTCTACAGTAAATACAACCCAATAACACTTTAAACAGAACGAGAATAACGTATTCTGAATTAGAATTTGTGAATGTTTGATAAAAATATGGCGTGGACCGCAACCGCGACCGAAGTGTCAACGCGCCGTGTCGTGCCGCGTCGCGAGCCCGCAACCCGCGCCGGTGACACGCCGCACCGCACCGCACCGCGCCGCTCCTTGCGTCCTGCAGTTGACAAACCCCGTAAATTACGCGTTCATTATTGATATACACAATTGGATAAGCATTTATTTTGTTTGAGTACCAATTATTTACGATTTTCTTTTTATTTTAATTATGTTTCAAGATCTAGTTGCACGTGCGCCTTTGTAAATGGTTATTGTTACTTACCAAATGCCTGATATTAATTGCCATTGCTGAGCTAGCGTGGAACCGACACTTTTTATGACTAACTAAATGGAGATGTAGCGTAGTTTTCTACAGTTTCCCAACTACTCGATATCATTCGAAAAACAAATATCTTTTGGTATTACAATTAATCCGGTCTATCAAAACGTAAGACAACATGGTTACAGACATGTGTCAAATAAGTACTCGAGATATAAACGCAATGTTTATGTGTTGTGTGATATTACAAGGGCGGGTAGCGCGCGAGTGGCGCTGGATTACGCCGGTGTCACGGTATGACGCGGGCCAAAGCTCGCGTGAATTCCGTTTTGTGTAATCCCACAAAATTGAAAATACGACATTGTCCTGCTTACGGGTGAATCGTTGTTACAATGGGATATTCCTAAATCATAAAACCCGCTAAGTTGTGCTTTTGTTATGAGACATATTTTATATCATACGCCTACTGCTTCAGCATTTCTTTTTTAAGTATCAAGCTATATTATACAACAATTATTTGAAAAAAGTAACGTAAAGTAGTAGTCGTGGTGGCCTAGTGGTTTAATGAATTGGTTTGTGTGCACAGGCAAGTACCAATGTGACTTTTTCTAAGTTATATGTAATTTCTTAATTATTCTAAGACATCATGGACAATCGGTAAAGGAAAAGATCGCGAGGAAACCGGGATCCCAAAAATTTTAATATGAAATCGCCAACCTGCAATTAGCTAGCGAGGTGATCAATGCTCGTGCTATGTCTATAATGAGAAGAGGCCTGTGCCCAGCAGTGTTATATTTATAGGCTAGTATTATTATATATTATTACATTAAAAAAAATGAGCTGTACATGTTAAAATATTAATTATGTATATTGTTCAACTGACGTCTAAATATATGGTTAAAGTTCATTAAAATACAAAAGGCGGAATGGTGTGCCTCAAATGAATGGTGAAAAAGTATGTCATGTATTATGCAACAGCGTCAGGTGTCTAAATTAAATTCGGGACGCCAATGTCAGTCAAAAGTCGAGAAATTACCGCAACCAATGTACCGAGGGTCATCAAATATTAAATTAATTGCTGTCCCACTAGAAATTTCTGTTGTACCATGGCTATACGTAAATAATAGAATATGCTCGAGCAGATGTGAAACAAAATGTAATTACTGTCAACCCGTTAGTTTTATTCTTTTACTAGCGATCTACCTCGGCTTCGATGAGCAAAACATTAAAGAATCATACACAAAAACCTTTTCTTGAACCACACACATTGGTGAAAACCTTTTGACAATCCGTTCGGCAGTTTTTGAGTTTATCGCGTTCAGACAGGCAGCTAGACGCGGCGGAGGACTTAGGTTGATGTACTACTATACTATTATAATTTACTAAATATATTATTATAAAACATAAACACTAAACATAAAAAAATAAAGATCATTTTATCAAATTAAGACTATTAGCTACTGATATACGGTTCATCATCAATACTATTTCAGTGAAGAATAACATAAAAAATCCTTTGTTTTTGTTACCATCACTAGTAAGAAACGAACAGTAATGGGTAGAACAAACTGGTGGCTGGTAGCCCTGCACGCGACTGCTCAATCTTCCCGCGCCGCCTTTTTCATTTCGTCTCGAATTTATATAAACGTTATCGTAGAATTATGCCCGCACTTTATTATGCCCCAAACAAACGCGCAGACATTTTTCTTTGTAATCAACAGCACAATTAAATGTAAAGCAAGCTTTTGATAACATTATACCTGGTTTTATTTGTAGATCGCTGATAGTCGCTGTGAGGGTTAACGTATAATTAATGGGAGATACTTAGTACGCGGGGTCTTGAAGACTATATTAGTGCAGTTAATGTGAGCGCTCGTTTAATTATGCGTGGCCTCATGTAGTAGTATATATAGTGTATTAGTTAAGTCTAGGTTTAGTCTAATACTATTCTTCAGAGACATCGCATTGATAATTTATGTTTTTCTTATTGTAGGTAAGGAGAATAGACACCTTGTAGAAAACATTAGGCACTGTCATTTTAAAAAGTGGGGGGTCTAAACTTTTGGTGAAAAATATTAGACCAAGCTATGATTTCAGTTCTTACCAGTAGGTTTACCAATAAAAATGTTCGAATTACATTTATTTTTATTTATTTATTTATTATTATTTACTCAGTAACAGCATTATACTAAGCGTACAATTTATAATGCCACGTGATGATGTTCGATTCCCATATACCCAACCACATCCTAGTTTAGCGGACGGTTAGCGGATGGTGCAACTTAAGCCGATTTATTGTCAAACCCAGCCTGCGATTGATATGCAACAATTACTCGCGCCGTAATCACACATAATTGGATGATTAAATTCCATTCTGTGAAGAGATACGTCCGCCTGTTCGATAGTGACATCATTTTTATTGGAAATTCGCAACCGGTGAGTTCTATATTTTGTCGGATTAGAATTTCGTGAATGCGAAATTACGTCAAATAGAATATTATCGATATGAGAATAGTTAAACTAATCATGTTTCTTGTACCTATCACGTCTGTTTATTTTTAACCCTTGGATAGTAATTACAGTATCCCTGTTACTAGCACACGATATTGCGAAGGTAATGGGATGTATAGCTCTGATGTTTTACGTATTCTCCTGTCTTTCTGTGGGTGAAATTAATGTGCTGAAAGCTGAGGAGTCTTCTCTTCGAATATGAAGATAATGTCTCGTGCCAGAAAAGGGTATTTTTTTAGGGTCTTCTTTGTAATGCGGGTATTAATGCAATTATCCAGCCGATAAATTCTAAGGTAGTTACTGAAAATTAACGTCGCCTAACCACAAATTAACCTCGGGAATTATCAACTAACATAAGAGCAATTTTATATAACCAACGAAGATGTTGTAGGCGAATCACCGGACAGAGTGCAGAAACTTGCTATGTATGGATTATTTCTCAGAAATAAACGATAAGAAGGTCTTCAGGCTCTGAACATCGCTCAGAAATTGATTGAATTGTGTCTAATTGTTTTGGATCTATTTTGTTACCTTTTATATTGCTTTATCTCAAGAATTAAAAATCAAAATATTTTTCATATAACTTGTGGATTTTTTGAATGAATAGATCGGGGTGACCTGGCAGCCCTGTTACCATACGCGTTACTTCAAATTGTGTACTATCCTAGGGTAAATATGATATTATAAAAGTTTACCAGTTAAACTAAGCCAATTCCCAGTCTGCTGTACAATTTCCAGGTACTCAATGTATCTGTTTAACAAACATGAACTTTCATTAAAACGAAAATCGGGAACAGATAACAATACCTATTTTTATTAGGAAGATAAATATTATTAAGCTAATATTTTAGTTTGGCGAACCGTGTACCATAATAGAGTATTATTTAAAAGCTGTGAATAGTAAATCAACATTATAACAAAAGTGTGAGTGTTGGCGCGGTGCCACCGGACCGCGGCCGCACCGCGCCGCGCCTGGACCTACACGGGCTTCGGCTTGCTTCAAGACGGATTAATATTCAGTTCTGTTGTACTTTATACCTAACCTGTCCATGTTCATCAACGTAGGCTAAGTTATTATTATATTTAGATATTATTTCTTTGTTGGTCTTGGGATTGTCTACATAGATGCATGCAGTGGATGTGTAGAGGCTGAGTAGTCAATAAATAGAGCATAAATAATGTTGCCTTTGTTTGGATTTACACATGAATTGAGTTTTGAGCTCGTGCACATAAATTGTGAGATAAAAGTAAATATTTCATAGAAATAATTTATATTGTACGTACAAAAGCATAACTTTCACAAATTTTTAGTTCGGTTTTGTTGTTTACCTAATTAGATTTTCTTAAGTAGGAACACGTTTGCCCTGAAGGGGCAGCCATCTCAATAATACTGTAATGGATGTGAGCTGGTCCACAATGTCACGTGGTCGAGTCACCCTCTATAGCTTCATAGTACTTAACATTATTAATTCTTTATCCTATCAAGCATAACAGTCCCTTTCAGAATCGTATCTTTGAGATTAATGTTTGACCAGAAAGTATTGAAAAAATCTTTATAAAAGTAAGTATCTGATGATTAAATTGATAACGTGGTGTTTTTTGTGAGAGAGATTGGCCTAAACAAGTCTTATCTGACAAAGCCCTTTTGGGCTCGTGGACGGCTTAGAAATGAACCCTTTCAGGAGATAGATCAATGCGCAGACGTCGCGGCGCAACTTATAAGATCAATGAGGCACTCACGTGTTAATCAACAGATAGCACATGAATTAAAGAAATCATACTTGTACAAAGCAGAATATCAATACCATGCTTTTAGATATGAGTTGCGAGATTTAAGGTTTATTAATAAATACTAGAGGCAACTGTAAGTACTGTATAGTGACACAATTTACTTGTCTTCGGTTTACTGGCTTACTGACTACACGTCTAAAACGTATACGTTTTTTTAAATATAATCTTTCCTTCCACTATTGCGCATTTTCTGCTTTTATGAGTGCCTAATACAGTGTACGTTGGGTGTTACTTATCACTGGAGTAAAAACGTTGATATGTTATTCGTCGCAGTTCGTGTGTTTCCGCTCGTCGCTCGTGGCTCACGTCATGCGACAGACATCAGATACGCGAGTCTCGAGTGAAACTCGTACAAAGTGAAAATCCGCCGCCGCAGCAAGTTTTAATGTTGCGCTCAGACCGCGAGCCGTTTGATTTATAACCCCATAAGTGGTTGTATTCACTTTGTTCTATTATCATAATGCTGTCCCGTAGCCGCCTCCGGTCCGAAGTTGTTTGTTTGGTCAGACTTGTGCGGTTCGGTTGGGGCGAACCATCTGCAGGGGTTATGGAGATTGACTTGAGTTCTGTGCTGCTGTAAATCTGTAATGTTTCTTTATATCATCGAATAGTATTGCAGAACGATGTACCTAATTCTCTAATATACTTTATATTTCAATATTGTAATAAAATATTGCAAAACAATAAATACTCAGACCATCTTATGCACATCTACACACAACCTGGTTAAGCTTTTTGTTAGTTAATAAACTATCAAGAAACCCATTATGTCTAAGACCTAATCTTGTATATTTTTAAACTAGGATCATATTGGCACCGGAAATTCGTCGTCACAAGTAAATAGCCGTGAACTGTCCATCCGGTAAATCGCTTTAAATATCCATTACTCACGGACATGCATTTTATAACGGCTCGGCATAAAAAATGTTATTGACGTCATAAAGCGATAGTCAATATTGAGTCCGGCGCCTGTCGTCCGGTGTCCGGCACCCGCCGGCCCCGGCCCGGGACGGTGGAATGTGACGATTTATCGGCGGCTCTCGTCAATCCGTGTTGAGAACTTTAGATGGAAGTAACATCGCATTTTTGTTTTTATAGTTCTGCAGTCTGCTACCTACTGTTCGACTTTGGGGATTAACTAACGACAAATTTTCCTTTTTTTATTTCTTGGTATTTTTGTTTGAACGTACGATTGCATGTCGGTGGTAAGAACAATATAAAAAAAACATCCATGCTTTGAAATACAGACGTTGTCTGTCTAATCGATAACATTTATATGGAGTCTGTAGGTTAACGAATAAAAAGGTTATATAGGTAAACAAACAGCATACATTTAATAGGGTTCTGTTTCTACACGAACGGGAACGATCACAAAAGAAAATTTTAATATGTAGATAAAAGCTTAACGTTAAAAACTGCACAACATTCAAAATTCAAAAGCCGTTGCATATTCTAAGTAGGTTGCATTATTTGAACGCAAATTGAGTTTGTTTCGTCAGCGACACTGGAGTGTGCCGTATAATGCGGCGAGCTGGAGCTAGGTGCCTCGAAGACACCTAGCTCCGCCCGCGAGCTGCGAGCTGCCCTCATAGCCAGCGACATGGTACGCTGTTATAGTCAAGATGATGATCTATAGCTGGAGATAAGACCACTTCCTTGAATTAGACAAAAAGTAAAACTAAAAACCTTAGCCCTGTTTTTAATTCAACGGTTTAGGTAAATCCATCTATATTGTTAAATCTATTTATAGCATTACTTATTTATTTTATTTAAATATACAATGATGTGATCAATATATTCAAGTATTATTGTGGTGATTGAAAAATACAGCGAAACGACCAGGAATAACTTTAAACGGTTTATTAAATGTAAACTTGCAAAAACAACTTGAACAACTTAAAAATACGTCCTAACAGCGTCGTGATCCTCGTCGTGCCAATTGTCCATATAGTAAAAGTACTCTGTGGTGCCAATATGCAAAATCGCCATTCGTCGCCTTTCTCCCTCTTACATCCGTCCTCTCTCTCGCGTCGTTCGGATACACATCTAAAACATCATTCACTCGATCTATCAAATATTCGGATACATTCTTTTCCCACATTATGGATCCTATATTTTTTAAAGATTACAATTTTTTACATTCATTTTAGATCTATATTTCACACACAACCGTATCAAAATTTAAATCAAGCAAAGATACCGTTTTCAAAACGGCTAATTAAATTCGTGCCCAAATTAAAACGAAATTCATGGAATATAGCAATCAAAATCTTATGAACGAAGCAAGAACGCTTCTCATAATGGAGGCAGCAATCCATTTCCAATTAGCTGCGGATCAACAACGGGCATATTTCAATATGTGCACAAATATCTGCCAGCAGAGGTTCAATTACCTATCAAAACTGAACGCCCGATAATTCCGGGGAACGTTCTTACGGGACCAGCTTCGTTAACAAAGCGTTTGTTCATAATATTTTTTTTAGGATTAAAGAAATTAGATTTTTGCTGGTTTTATGTATAAACTTGAGGTTTTAGAAGGATCCATCTGAAACATTATTTTTTAAACGTTTGATATTCCATTTAATAAATTCTTGAGATCCATTCTCAAGTGAGATGTCACGTCATATTATTGATTTTGATATAACGTGACATCTCACCTTATTTTCTAAGGTAGCGTCTTCCAATACTTCTGATTCTATCTTTTAGGGTTTAAACATGCCATTTTTTACTGTAGAAAGAAACAGGAGTTTTAATTTAAAGTACCTGCAATAAAACACAGCAAACAGCCACTCGGAGGGCCGCAAGTAATACATTTTTTGACTTAGTGCTAAATTGCACTGTCTGAATACTAACAACATATGAAGGAACAATAAAAAGCGTCGTTTTCCACGTTTGTGTACCCCACATGAATGAGTGTAATTTCATTGTGGGCCAACACACGTTATATTGAACTCTATGCTTCCGTGATAAAGGCGTTACGGAGTGTATTAGAGTATTTTTTGTAGCAGTCTTGCCAGTTAAGTAATATAATATCCGAGTGACATTTTCCATTTGTATGCAAATGCAGGCGACGAGGACGCGACGAGCGCGCGACGACGACGCGACGACGACGCGAAATGGATACGTCTTAAGTAATGGCTTTATTAAAATTATTCTTATTCATATTTGTTTTTTAGAGAGTTCTGGGAGCTTGAGAGCCGAACTTTAACAAACTTCTGTGTGAACGTCGTTAGTAAGAAAGTCGTCGTAGAGGACGGAGATGTGATAAGTTCTTTATTCTCTACACACTCGTACACAGCGGAGCACCCGCCTTAGTGTTCTTTGTATGTTCAAAATAAACATTTTGTCTGAACTGGAGCTTTTGTGTGGCCTTCAGACTTTTTACAAATATTATTTGTTCTGTAGCCTGTAGTAATAGATATACCTTTTTGCGAACTTTGGCTTGTAGACATTGAGATAAATATGTTTCATTACAAACATAAAAATTTTAACTTTGTTGCGATAGTAGGGCGAGTTTGTGAAGGAATTCGGGGATAAGGAGGGAATTGTTTTAATTCGTCTATTCACTTAGTTATTGGTTAAAAATAAAATATGTTTCCAGAAATAATATGAAGGTGGTAACGTTGCAGTGTGAATTGAATCAGGCGCTCGGGGAGTAAACAGGAATTGATCACATCATTTATAACGGCGCGATTTAGATAGCCGAGCGACGCGGCTCCATTACTCAGGGCACAGTGCACGTGCGAACAGTAACACAACTGCAAATTATACAGGGTGTTACTGAAAGGGTACATCTATCCAAAGGGGTGACTAGTACGTCTGGTTAAGAGGCAGTTCAAAAATTAAGAAATAAAAATGAGTTAATTAAACAATTGAGTATTTGACATCAAAAATTATAACAAACGTGTGTCAATTACGTCACTCGCTAACTGTGTAGATACAAAGCTTCAGCGGTCTGGTTTTGATTTTTGGTGTCGAATAATAGATGAAAAAATATCGCTATCATCATCATTCATCCAAGCATTTTATTAACTCATTTTAAACTGCAATTTTGTAAACTGATTCTTTACCAGATGTACCTACTCTCCACCCTTTTTGGATAGATATTATTTTAACCTTTCGGTAACACCTATACAAGATGGTAAAGCAGCTGTGTCTTAAATAGGTTATTGTTAAAAATGCACGCAAAGTAAATTGTCCACTAATGCTTTCAAACCTTTAACCAAACAATTTATTCATCAAAATCTTATAAAATAAGTTTATGTAAGACATAAGTTAACGCCATGAAAAAAACCAACCATAATTTTAATAAGTTAGTTTTGTTACTATTGAGGCATTGAAACAAACTGTGGACTGAGTGAAACTACTGTGCAAAATTTTCTGTGAAGTTTCCTAATGGCACGTCAAACATCTTCTCCAATTGTTTTTTTCATTCATAAATGTGCAGTGTAGGTGTCTCCGTAATATGCTGCGATCACGGCCTGATCACCAGTGATGTCACTTTTTGCGCCACATTCACTGCCTACGCTTTTTCAACTGGACCCTGAAATGAAGTCATTTAAACTGCAAAAAGACGCGAAGTCAAAGCTGAGAAAATAAAAGTCCTATGAGGTAGTAAATATTCTCAACGTATTTTTTGCAGATGTCTAACATTTTTGGTAGTAGATCAAAGTTTTGGACCCGCTAAATGTATATCCAAACGAAATTGATCTGAGGGTTACTGTTGAATTTAATTCCGACCAATTGACATTTGAATTATGACGGTACATTCTCTTGAACTGAACACTAACACCAAATCGTTTCAATATTATGTGCCCATTTTTAGAAACAAACAGGAATCAAAACATTGACAATTTTTTTTAAGAATACCTACAAAATATCGAGTCTCCTAAATTAATATTAATTTTATATTAGCCTTGTAAGTATTGGAATTGAAATTAATTCAAGAGTAAACCTGCTGAACCACCAAAAATCTGCCTAACACTACACACACACATAAATACATACATAATTGTATTATATCTATACATAAATATCGATGACTTCAAAGATTTTTTTTTAATTTATTAAATGTAAAGAAAATTAATTTATAACATAAGTAAAAAAATGTGTGTTTTAAATAAAACTCTAGTATTTGTAGGAAACCACATGGCATGTAAATTCGATTGAAAAAGGATAAAGTAACTTAGTTTTTGCTAAATTTGGCAGATCGCCAGGAAACAACAACGGTCAGTATTCCAAATAACCAGAGAGTACGGAAATAGCGAGTTGTAAGATAAAGTAACAGTCTGAGATGTGGTCATCTCTGTCATTTGAGAAATAAATTCGACATTCAGTATGCAATTTTGTCGACGTAAATAGAGACGGCAGCAGTTCAGCTGCTTGCAGTTAACTTTAACTTGTGCATATAGATAGAAATCTAAAGATTGAATCAGAACCACTGAACTGTTGATTCAACTGTCCGAACTGTTTTTGATTTGAGCTTTACTTTATAACCGAATGATAGACAAAATACCTATTTGTGGAAGCTAAGGGTCAATTTATACTACAACACAGCAGTGCAGCTAGAGTAGAGTCGAAGTGTCACTCGAAAAGTTAAAGTAGCAAATCCATTCTTAACAACGTTATGCTTTGCAAATAAATGCATTATTGAGTTAAGAATTGATTTACTATATTTCCATTTAGATTCACGCGTCGATTTTGCAGTAGTATGAATTGACATTTATAAGTGTATAATTTAAATGTTTACATTATTTTTTTTAAATTTATGTACCTCCGCCACAGCACCTCAAAAGCCAATATAATCCAGGAGAGCACAGCTATGAGGAACATCATGACGAAGGCCGGCGCGGCCTGCCCCAGGGCGAGCGCACGCGGCCGCGCGCCCGAGCACGCCGGCATCGTGCCCGCGAACCGCGCGCGGATGGCCTTCATGTGCCCACGCTCTAGGAGCCGTAAAAGACTAGGAAAACATTTAATGTAAAAATCTTTAATAACTTTTGGTAGAGTTGGGAGCAAACTAATATGGCACTATTGAGTAAATATGGCGAGGATTTTTTTTTGAGAAAACCAATCTTCCCAATACTGGTGGTGATCAAGTGTGGAGATCTATGCCTCTATCTATTATATTCTAAATCCCGTAACGCTTGGACCCGACTGCGAAACATATACATGCCTATACTATATGAAGTAGTACAGCGAAATATGCCACATAAAGTAATCATAAAAGGATAGTCACCTCCAATCGAAAAACTCTTTATAGGGGCTCCGTTTCTGAGCCATGATGTAGACGTGAGCAGGCAACATCATCTGCAGGGCGCCGAGGTTGCACAGCTCCTCGTCTTCGTAGGTCTTCGAGATCACCTGGCTGGCCGTGTATGGCTCCGTGTGGAATGCATATTCTGTAACCATTTAAAATCAGACTCACTTTGTATATTAAAAAACATTGTTGTCATCAACAAATGCTAACAATTAAGAACGAAAGTTAAACATGTAGACGACGAAGTTAATGTGCTGCAGAGTTGAGTTAATAACACATTATATTTGGAAACGACTAGCTAACGTAGTAAACGGCCAAATATTGTAATTATTTTTATGCTTGGTTTATTTAAATTACTGAAAGTTTTAAAGCTAAAAAATTAAGCTACGTAATCATAATTTTACTTATTTATTGAAACTTAACAAAAATAGGCAAAACATCAGGCGGACCCGCTCGCAATTTCAATTCGAAGCGCTGTGATAAATCGCTTCTATCTCTGATTAGCAAGAGAAGTCACATGTGTGATGAAATGTCACATGTGTAATGTGATGTACCATTTGTGATGTTATGTCCTACGTGTGGTGTGATGTAACATGTGTGACATTTCTGTAAGAGACTTCACACATTTGTGATTTCACAAATAAGGCTTCACACATGACATTTCATTATACATGTGCTTTATCACACTACACATTTGTGTTATCACAAATATCATATCATATTCGGTCTGGACTATTTATTAAACAAGCAACTAACAATAACAACTAACAATATAATATAAAATACCCAGATTTCATCACTCACTCACACACAAAACTGTTAAGGTACTAATAAAGTGAAAAACCTGTTTTTTTTTTTTTTTTATTACTGAGTTCAGACATAAGCGAGTGTATTTAAATAAAGCAGGAAAGTATAAAAGCAAATACATACTCCCCGTCCGCACCAATTCGATGCCCGTGTTGACTGTTTGCAATACCGATATGGAACGTTTAGCATTTGTCACTTTCTTTTCCCTTAGCTCATCTTCTTTTACATTCTTGAAACCACTGTAGTAAAAGAATCCTGGGTTCTAAAAAAAAATATTGTTTTGATGAAGAGTAGGCAATATTCAGACGGATTTAATACAAAAATAATAACTGATTTTCATTCAAAATTTCATTTAGTTGACTCGGTCAGTTTAATAACCATATATTAAGGTTTAATGTTAATTGGTAAAATTTAAATAGACAATAGAAACCACATACATCAAGCCATCCACGTGTATAGCCAATATCTTCGAACACCAGCTCGAAGTCGCTGTTGATGAGTCCGTCGAGGTTGGCGATGGAGGGCGCGGCGGCGTTCAGCAGCCACGACACCACGCTGCTGGTGTAATAATTATACAGCAGCATGCTCGTCAGCCCGATCACAAGGAGTGTCACCCTGCGACCTGCACAGTGTAAGTGAATTACTATCTGTTTAGATTTAATTGTATTTTATGTGATATATTATATATTTAAGGATTGACATTAAAGTTGTCGCATAGCTCGATAGATGGCGTTAAGATCGAGTTAGATCGCGCAATCGTTTGATGCAGTGTGTTCTTTATAAGGTGTGAACATTAATTTGAAAGTATCGATTCTTTGGGAGCAATATAACTATTGTAAATCGTCAGACCTCTTGTGATAAATATAAGCAGTAAAGTGTATCTGTTTATTTTTATTTAAACTCCCGCTCCTTGAACCCTGGGGTTATGTTCATGGTCCTTCGAGCCGGATGGAGTATTTTTGGGTAGTCCTCGGTGGTGATCTTGGATCACCCAACGTGTTAGTACTGGATAGCGGATTGTTATCCAGAGCATTACCCCCTTCAGTCGAGGGCATACAAGTGTGTGTGTGTGCCTGAGAAGGGTGGTACCAGAAGACGTCAGCGGTCGACGAGTGCTGGAGTCATCTGGAGGAACACGGAAGACGCTAAGCAGGTTCGGGAGTTCGTGGCGAAGATGCACAGGGGTCGCCACTGGTGAAGGTTGAAATTTGGTTGTGTAGTGAGGCAAGTGTTGGTGTAAAACTGTGAGTACATTTTCAACCTTATATGAAAGAAGATTTTAACTTAGAAAATTTGACAAATTTGTCTAGAATTAAGTAGTTTAGGACTTGTGTTAGTTTTAAGTGAATACTGCTTTAGACGGGGAACCTATGCCCGATTTTGGTCTCAGCAGTATTGTTATAAAACACTTAGAAAAAATTCATTGATTTTTGGGACTTAGAAAAAATTCTTTGATTTGTTTTGGGACTTGAAATATTAATTTAGTGTTGTGTGTTGGTTGTTTAAAGTTATTAGATACATGTTATAATTTAATATTGTTATCTAAAATTTTAAAATGGAGTCCTATTACAATATACAAAATGATTTAAAGGAGAAAATTATTAAAGCTAGATCTAACTTTAAAAAAACGCCTAAGGAACGTTTAACCGTTACCCATATAGAAACAAGATTAGAAACGTTAGAAAAACAATGGTCATTATTCTGTACAAATGACAATAACATTGTAAGTAATGTGAAGACAGCAGAACTATTTAGTTCTGACTATCATAAGAATTGTTTGTACGATTTTGTAGAAGACCTTTATATTGAGTTTAGAAGTGAGTTGAAAGAAAAACTACGGCAGGTTAAAGGTAACTCTACTGAATCAAAAGTTGAAGGTGGCAATTCTAGCTGCTGTCATGAAGGAAAGGTAGTTAGTAGAGTGAAATTACCAGAGATAAAAATAGCGTCCTTTTCAGGCAAATATTCAGAATGGAATACCTTTAGGGACTTATTTATAGGTTTAATACATAATAACAAACAGTTAGAAGACTCACAAAAATTTTACTATTTAAAGGGACACTTGACAGGAGAAGCTGAATTATTGTTGAGAAACATTCCTGTCACTTCTGAGAATTATAAGATAGCCTGGGAGAAATTAGATCATACTTATAACAACAAAAGGTTTCTTGCAAACAATACAATAAAAACTTTGTTAAGTCAAAAAAGCATGTTGTTCGAGTCAGCTTCTGATCTCAAGTCAATTTTGAATACGACATCAGAATGTTTAGAATGCTTAAAAAACTTAGGGGTAGATATAACTACATGGGATATCTTGATTATATATTTAATAAGCGAAAAATTAGATAAAACGACAAGGAAGGCGTGGGAATTAAAAATATCTAGCGATAGCTCCTGTGATTTACCTACCTTTGCGCAATTTTCGGAGTTCCTTCATAGTCGTTATCGAGCGTTAGAAAGTTTAGAAGGTAATCAGGATGTCCGTAGGAGGGATAAAAATTATAAGGGCACGCAATCCTTTCATGTAGTAAAAAACAATGAAAATGTTAAATGTGCATATTGCTTAGGCGATCACAAAATAACAGCATGTAAGCATTTTAGTAAGCAGTCTAACGACAAGCGACGTGAGTTCGTTCAGGAAAATCGTTTATGTTTTGTATGTTTGTACAATAACCACTCTGCCAGGTTTTGCAGGGCCTCGTTACGATGTCACATATGTAAGCGTCGGCACCATACATTGTTGCATCCTACGGGTGGTTCCGATTCTGAAGAGGACATTAAGACAACTAGCGATGACGCCTCCTCTTCGAAAAGGAAGGAGGAAGTTAGTTCAAGTGCGGCCGCGCAAGCGGAGGGATCTAGCAAACCATTGATATCCTGTCTTTCCACAGGCAATGGTAGGAAAACGGTTCTGTTGACAACGGCGGTAGTACAAGCAGAATCTAGAAGTGGGACATACCATATAATAAGGGCGTTGCTAGATCAAGGGTCTCAAGGCTCATTTATTACCGAAGCTACAGTACAGCATTTGGGTCTCAATAAGATTGCTACAAATAACACCGTGTTGGGTGTAGGAGGAGACAAGAGCGTTATTTCGAAATATACTGTGGTCGTAAATGTGAGGTCTAGAAAGGATCCTAGCGTACAAATAAGAGTAAACGCTTTTGTTCTTAAGTCATTAACTGCTCTTTTGCCAGTTACCAAGGTATCAAGGATAGAGTGGGTAGATTTGGCTGATGAGGAGTTGGCTGATCCGGAGTACTATACGCCTAACAAAATTGATATTTTGTTAGGCGCCGAAGTCTATAGCCGAGTCATCCAATCTGGCATAAAAAGGTATTTAAACGGCAGTCTATTAGCTCAGGATACTAGTCTGGGGTGGATATTGTCGGGTGTATCAGAAGTGGATGATACTCAAATGTATTCTCACATCACTGTAATGCATTCTTCTCTAGAGGCGGACGACCAACTAAAAAGGTTTTGGGAATTGGAAAATGAGCCATCTGATATAAAGAAAATCCTCACCGAGGAGGAACAAAGATGTGAAGAATTATTTTCAGAAACCACGGGACGTGATGATAGTGGTAGATATGTAGTACGTCTACCATTTCGTGATTCTGATTTGATAAAGAAGTATGGGGAATCTAAGTCTATAGCTACCAGAAGACTGAATAGTTTGGAAGTTAAATTAAGCAAGAATATTAAATTGAAAAATGATTACGCTAAAGTTTTACAAGAATATATAGACTTAAACCACATGGAGAAGGTACCAGTAAACAAGAAAAGTGATATAGCTGCTATATACTTACCTCACCATGCTGTCGTCCGGGAGGATAAGGTTACCACGAAAGTGCGAGTCGTTTTCGATGCTTCCTGTAAAGGGTCTAACGGAAAGTCATTAAATGATTGCCTTTTAGTCGGACCAAGGCTGCAGGCTGAACTGCGACATATTATAATGCGTTGGAGGCGACATCCAATATGTTTGGTCGCGGACATTGAAAAAATGTATCGCCAGGTATTGGTAGACAGAAAGGATACAATGGTTCAACGGATTCTCTGGAGAGAAGATCCTGAAAAAGAAATTGAGGAATATGAATTAATCACAGTGACGTTTGGTACGGCTTCGGCACCCTACCTAGCGGTACGTGCTCTTCATCAGGTTTCCTATGATGAGTGCCAAGAGGATTCTGAAATAGCAAATTTTATATTAAATGATGTTTACGTGGATGACATGATGTCTGGAGCTGAAAATGTTGAAAAGGGTTTTACTATTTATACAAAAATTAATACAGTCCTAGCGAAGAGTGGTTTTAAATTACAAAAATGGATATGCAATAATAAAGAATTGTTGGATAAAATAAAACGTGACTGTGGTAATGAGACGTTGAAAATAGAAATGGATAATGTAACGAAGATACTGGGACTTACCTGGAACTCCAGCGATGACTTCTTCCAGTATTCAGTTAAACTCGCGCCGATTACTGCACCTGTAACAAAAAGAAAGGTATTATCCGATATTGCTAGACTGTTTGATCCATTAGGGTGGTTAGCACCAAGCATTGTCTTAGCAAAGGTATTTATTAAAAAAATATGGTTAGCGGGCTTAATGTGGGATCAAGATATTCCATCAAATTTAATTAATGAATGGGTTACTTACCATATCAACTTGAATTTATTAACAAGTTTAAAGATCCCTCGATGGTTGCACACTTGTTCAGATAATTTGAAGGTTGAGTTACACGCATTTTCGCATGCTTCGAAGGTGGCATTTGGAGCAGTTGTCTACATGAGAGTTATAGACAGTATAGGTAACATCCATGTATCGTTTGTAACGGCAAAAACGAAGGTTGCTCCTATCAAGCAAGTGTCTATCCCACGTTTAGAGCTTTGTGGTGCAGTACTTTTAATCAATTTGATTGTTGAAGTTGGCCAAGTTATGAATGTACCGAAGGTGGACTGGCATATGTGGACAAATAGTGATGTGGTTTTGGCTTGGCTCAATAGTCACCCGAGCCGCTGGAAAATGTTTATAGGTAATTTGAACCAATTTCTACAGCGGTATAAATGGGCTCATCAAACTCTGGAACCAACTGTCAGTGATATAGTTTTTGGTTAAGGAGGATAATTTACCGCCCGGCAGGTGGTTGTTGGGTAAAATCGAGAAAAAACATCCCGGTCCTGATGATATCACTCGTGTCGTTACTCTGCGTACACAGGATGCAGTTATTAAAAGGCAAACTTCTAAACTTTGTGTCTTACCTGTCACAAAATAAATTATTGAGGCTTTATATAAGTTAAGTTTGTATCCTTAGTTATATATATATATGTTATTTGTATGTTTATAGGTAAGCAATGAGATTGTTTTTAATTTACTGTTAACGTAATACCACTGAGGACATATGTGGAAACCAGTTCTTTTAACAGTGTTATTGTTAAAGTGTGTTGATATTTGCATGGTGGGCGGTACCTATGTAAAGGACATTTTTTCAGGATGTCCTTGGTGGGCGGTATGTTTAGATTTAATTGTATTTTATGTGATATATTATATATTTAAGGATTGACATTAAAGTTGTCGCATAGCTCGATAGATGGCGTTAAGATCGAGTTAGATCGCGCAATCGTTTGATGCAGTGTGTTCTTTATAAGGTGTGAACATTAATTTGAAAGTATCGATTCTTTGGGAGCAATATAACTATTGTAAATCGTCAGACCTCTTGTGATAAATATAAGCAGTAAAGTGTATCTGTTTATTTTTATTTAAACTCCCGCTCCTTGAACCCTGGGGTTATGTTCACTATCATTGTATCAAACAAAGAGTTATCTTATTTTATAAATTGTCTTGTTCCGGTTCGTTTGATCATCAAGTTCTCATACACCATCACCTACTTCAGTAAAGAATATTAGGTGAAATCCTGATGAATTTTCTTTGCACTGAGATAGGCGGAGGGGTGTTCCTGACTATAACCACCGGGATGTTTCTCGCTTCCTTTTACCGGGGACCAGACGTGATCAGAACTGCGATCTGGTTACCGGCTGGAGTTCTCCTTTCTAGAAAGCTAATAATTATGTTCATGGGAAAGTATTTACCTTGACTTGAAAAAGTAGCTTCTAGTATTTGGACGCCATCTTCATAACCTGAAGACAAAAAATCAACTTGATAAGACAGACTGGACAGCAGTCAGCACCACCAGAATTTTAAAGTTTAACATTGTAAGAGCAATGTGTACCTTGCTGACACACAGCAGCAAACACGCTGAAGAAAGCATACATGCCAGGCTTAGGGCGGCACTCCATTATGGCAGTAACCGCCAGGACCAGTGTGCATGCGATGCCGGCGAGGAGCGCGCAGCACCACACGCCGGCAGACATCGGTGTCAGGAACCTGTTCTCGTACTGACCCACGCCAGTTTCCTGGACAAGGTAGTAGAACTTGGTCCTACGTAAAAGTAAAAGGAGTTCAATGTCTAGTCAGTTAAACTTTTTCTTATTACGGGATACTGTTTAGAAGTAAATAATACATTTAAATAGTGACTGTAGGGCTACAGCCCTATAGGGTACTCGTGTATATATAACCTCTGCATGTTCAAAAGTATTTTTTAATTTCATCTGGATATAACTACGTCGAAGCGTGTCGATCAATGGCAGTAGAATTATTTTTTTTAGTTAAAAAGATAATATCAATGTAGTGTTTAGTGAAATTGCGAGTTCCTGTATTTACTGTAGGTTGGTGGTGGGCGGATGGTAGATGTCGACCCAGTCCAGCCACTTGGGGAATATCCTGGCGCAGGTGCTGGACAGGTCCTGCTCCTCCCAGAACAAAGCGTTCGTGACAGCCTGACAAGTTATTGAATGCCAGTTAACTACGAATCGAATTGTACAGTTGTAGTTTTAATATTATTAAAACTAATATCAAAAACAAATGATTCAAGTAGAAGGTTTATGTGTGATTGTGACTTCACATCTCATCACTGACTTTACATTACATCACGTGACGTCACATGACAAGTCTTTACATCTTGTGACTTTACATCTCATCAAGTGACTTCGCATCATGTGACAGTTTCATCGCATTACATTACATCTGATAACATCACGTCACTTCACATCAAATGCAATCAAATCACGTCATCAACTTATCCTGTTACGAAAAATTAGCTTTTATTTATCATTATAGATTATATTATATTCAAGTCCTCAGGGACTTACAAGCGTCGAGTTTCTCTTTGGCGATCCGATCCATCGTCCTGCTATGCTATAGTTAAATCTATGAAATAAATAAAAAACAAAAAGTCAATTTATTTTATTTTTAATACGCTAAAGCTTGATTGTGTAAAGCAGGGTATATGACCTGAAGTTGTGCTGTTCCTTGATGGTGTTGAGCATCTGCGAGGTGATCTTGGTCATGGCTGCCACGCCCGCCGTGTACGCCATGTCTGACAACATCTCCGGGTAGAACACCTCGGGCTGGTCCACGATCTGTGCACATTGTTATAAGCTACATCAAAATATCTGCCCCCTGTCTAAATTGTTTTATTCGGATTATTTCAGATGAGTAGAAAAGTTAGATGACCTTATAAAATAGTTTAGTTATCTTGTTTTAATAGATTTATTTTAATTTTATTTTCAGTAAAATTAATTATTTGTGAATAACTTATTTATTTTGGGTACATAGCACTTAATAATACTATGATATGGTAATACTTGCAACAGATATCGCACGGAGAGTCAAGTTTTTAAAATCCCAACGATGGTAGTACTTGTAACCTGTTACCAATATTTCCAGACCTGCAAACAAAAACGGTATTAAAAAAAAGCCAAGTTGATAGATAGTACCCACAAAATTAATTACCTTTGTTTGGTTGCCATGTGCCAAGTCGTAAGATTTCTAAGCTATTGCCTTGTATTTTGCCAAAATTATATACATCTTCTAAAATGTAAGTGTCACCTGAAAAGATTTATTTAATATTTCTTTATTTAATTCCTGTAGGTATTAAGAAAACAAAGAACAGTAATCTGACTGACGTGTTTATACGACTTCAGTAAAATTCCAATAATATTTTCCAATCCTAGTCTACAACAAAATATTATGATAATGACAGTTGTAAATGAAAACGAAACGATAATTCGAGCGAAAACGGACGGCACGCTGCGAACAACAAGTAATGAACTTTTATTTTCTTTAAGATAGTAACTGTAATTTCATTTTACTGTAAATGGAAATAAACTGCTGATAATAAACTGAAATAGTTTATTTATTTATTTAAAATCGCTTATGTCACAGAAAACTACAGCATTGTTTCAGTTAATTATTTTTACACAAAATACTAAAGATAAAACATATTTTGGAATGTATTACTGCAAAATGCTTAATTTGTAATTATTTCACATTTAAAAATTTAACTATACAAATAAAATGTAAAGTGGCTCGATTAGGAGATTATAATTGATTTTTTTTAGGGCGGCCTAATAAATTATCCCGCTATCCATAATAAATACTGTAAACCAGGATCAAAGATGGAATACCACGTCTGGAAGAGTTTGTTATCTTATTTTACCACATTGAAATAGTACAGCGATGTCGGCGTCCACACTCAGGTTGAGTGATCCGAATGTCTCTTCAATGTATACCTTACTGACGTCAGAATGAACGTCAGTCACGACTAGCCACGCGCGCGTCGCGTCAAACAGCTTGCTGCTTGACGCCTGAAAGAAATCGTGTCATCTATGAAGCAATAACTTTTAGTGTTAAGACAATTTCTATCCTAAGTCACGGGCATTCTAACTCACTTAATTAATTGAATACTTAACAGCTTTTGCTTCTATAATGTGTTAACAAAAAGTAATACATGGTTTATATTTATGTCCATAAAATAGACTTTGTTGGGTATAGCACAATTTAATCAACGTCTGAAAAATACAGAAAACACGTTTCAAATTCTTTTCTTGAAGAGAAATTCAAAACTTACCCATGCACCTACAAAGATTAAGTTATTTAAATCAAATTCCTTAACTACTAATCAGTTTATACGTGAAGTTCTAAATTGCCTTACCTGGTTGAGAATGCGTTGCGTCGCATCACACCAGCCATCGAGCAGCACCGCCACCGGCACCGTGCGCTGATGCAAGAGCCGCTCCAAATCAATATTCATGTGTCCATCAATACGCTTCACAGATGTACGCACATTCTGTTGCCTTAATTTGAGTGCCAGGAATTTGCTGTCTGGGGATGCATAATAGTAACTTAGTAACTTGTTCTTTTCGCCATAACACTTGTACTCTAGATGACTTCAAAGAAACTACTGAGACTGCAATTCTCGTAGCGTAATTCTGGGTCGACAATATGGAGTCATAAATAAGCTTAAGAAAGCCTAAAGCAAACCTAAATTCTATGGCAAAATATGTAGACACAATACAAATTATGACTCAAACAATTTCATTAAAAACAAACGAACCACGCTTGATATATACTCACGGTGCTGACTTTCGCATGTCAAATAACAAACGTATCTCAAATCTTTATTTAACACATAATCAGTAGAAATATTAATGACATTGTCAAGGTTTTTTGTAAATATGAAACTTATACAGCTTAATAGAATTGTGAGAAAAATCATGTTGTGACTTCCTGAGTTTCGTTGGTGTTGTGCTATGAACGGGCATGAAATTGAAAGCGATCGCGTTGTTGTAATAACATACATTTAACCTGTCCGTCAAAATATTGATGGACGGCTAAAACGTATCTAATTTGTTCTGCAATTTACTTCACATTAGTTAACTAGTCTTGCAATTTCGCTATAAATTGATGTCTTTTAAATGTCTACGCTTTGAGAAATAATAAAAAGATTTAAGTATATGAACTTTATATTATTTTAACTCAACTGCGTATTTCTGAGATTTTAACAATTAGTTCAGTGTCTGTTGATAAATAGTTAACTTGAGGTTTGAGGATTGATATTTTTTGTTATTTTTATTTATTTGTTATGTAGATAGTTTAAAGATTCGTGAAACCTTAGATAGCAGCTGCAAGTGTTATACACATTATGTAGAATAAACTTATCTACATTTTAGCAAAGACGGTAGGGCCTTCGTTTTTTGATAGGCGTACTAAGTAGATTACATTAAGTAGATGTCAGAGTTAGGTCTTACAAGTTCACATTTGATTCCTTGCCTCGAGTAAAACACACGCCTTAAAAATTTTGCATGAATATTACCTTAGAAAATTAGCTACATTCTTACGTACGCTTATGAATAGTCCCTCATTTACTCTGGGAGACATATTCGAGTCTTTGTTGCGCAGTATTTGCAGAGCTTATCTGAAAATTATTACTACAATCTGACCTCGACATGAGGGAGTGTTGCTACAGGTAATAACATCTAATCCGGGATCTGCGCGGATAAAAAGGGCAAGAGATATTGTACTTCATATGATGGTTGATAATATACCTAATACAAATGACGTGTAGTGAATTATTTGTAAATATTCTTAAAAGTAGTTGCTACCTGCTGGAAGAAATTTCAATTTGTTAATTTTAGATGAACTCTTTTTTAAATTCGTCTTTACGAAATAATGTACATTTTTAAATTTTCTAAAATTTTACCTTTATTTTTGCAAATTTATTATACTTATTGTTGCTTTTCTTATATTATTTCTGTACGTTTACAAAAACAAACGATTTTTTTTCTTTCTTTTTATTTCAATCACTCTTAGCATTTTCTACCGTTTCAGATTCGTACGAACTTGTAACATTTCAAGTAAACTGCAAAACTATAAAAATACCTACATTCTCATTTCTTCTAAAGCTTAAGCAATAAGCAGCTTTCTGATTATAAATTATCAGAAATAAATAGTTTCCGAAATAAGTGTTCCATAAAAATCATGGTATTTGCGGCCACACGAGCGCGAGTCGTACATTGTGCGAACGAGCGTTCTCCGATGTTATTATACAATTCAGTTTGCGGAAACTGTTGCGATTATACAAATTGCCTCAATTACGGTATCGTATGAATATTTAACCCTTTGACCTTTTAACCCTCGCCCAGGTAATGCTCGAAGCTTTAATGTTTTATATGTTTATTGGTAGAGAGATAAAATAATTCTTTATGTAACACCTACCCATTTGGTAATGGAGTAGTGCGAGTGCTGGGATTGAGATACATTTTTGTTTCCGTTTTTGTTTTAAAGTAAATAGCGAAGTCACGAGTACCTATATTTAGTTCTCTAGCTTGATCATGTTGTTTTACAATATGAATATTAACCGTTAGTTGTTTTAATCGCAATCAGTTTAGATGTATATTAAATTTTGAGAGGATTATGATGATAAAGATAAAACGTTAATCAGCTGTAATAATGCCGGCTTTAACAGTGATCCGGTCGCCGCTCGGAAGCAAGCGCTCGACGCCCGTGAATAATTCAATAAAAGTTAAAATTGTATCCATTTTTGTTGGAGTGACCCTCTAAGAGTGTCTTGTTAACTGGCTTACTTAGGCCATTACCAGGGAATTATTGAAAGAAATTGTTCCCCCTGGGGTAAAGATTGCTGTCTGCCAAAATCGTCCTTATTGTACAACAACTTCATAGAATTAACAGCTGTTTTTGCTTAACGCCTGTGTTTGACTTTGGACAAAAATGATCCGACTTTTTTATGGTTTCAGCCCTAATAATGTACCTCGTGTTGCTCCATTAGCTACTAATTAGGAGCGAATGTATCTTTTGAGTTGTGCTGCGCTCAAAATTCATATACGGTTAAACTTTTTACTTAACAACAGCAGTGAGCTAATTAAAGAACGACAGTGGAACTTTTTGAAGTATTTCTTGTATAGTTGTGTTAACAGCCTTTATTCATTTATTTATCAAATAAAAGTCAAATCATTGACAAAATACTGTAGGCACATTGTTTTCGTCTCCCATTTCTTTATATTAACATCACAAACAGTGTTTTTTTCCACAAGCATACATTATTAATATGCGAGAGTAAATCACATGCGCAAATCTTAGTATACACCCAATCGACGCCATTTCAATTAAATTTAATTTAAATCTCACAAAGTGCTTAAAAACGTTGAAAATGATTAATGTACCGGATGCGATCCGCCGCTACAAAAATAGGTATCTACTGTTTAATTATGTTCGTGTGTATTGTACACCTCTTTACTGTAGAGATAATAGGGAAATGCAATGTTGATGTTCATTTCCTGTTGTTAGTGGGTCCGTGTTGCCGCTGTGGTGTAGTAGCGAGGTCGAGGGGCGATCGACAGCGTCTAAAAACATAAATAAAGGACGGTGTTTACGCCGCAGCCCGCACGCCCGCCGGTGCCCGTAACGCGATTGCTAAACCTGTCGCCCGCCGGCCGTCACACCGACCTGTAACCACACACATAATATATATGAGCTAGGTACACACCAAACGACAATATTTGCTATCTCGTGCACTACATTAAGGCAAAATTGTGCTAGGAAGTTAATTTTAAAACATTAGATAGTCTAGTTCGTAACACTATTCATTATACCTAATTTCTTATTAGGCTCAGTTATGTCACATTCAATAAGTATGAATTTCTTGTGTTTTACAAACTGAACAATATATTACAAAAATAACTTTGATCTTTATTTAATTTAAGCGATATATTCAATAAAATATGCGCGTCCATTTTAAAATATTCAGAAGTTGTGTCAGTTTAGCAATATAATAAAACTTTCGGTTTAAACTACATTATACAGGCTGCTTCAACAAAACTAAAAACTAATGTTATGTATCGATTACTAAAACGTGAGCAAATTAAGAAAATTTTGTATTAACATTTAGAGAAAGGTCTGCGGCGCGTAGTTTTACAACTTGAAAACAACAGTTCTATCGCACCCTTAATATGTTACGTATATTTACGTATATTTTACGTATATTTAGTATATATAGCGGTCTACGAATTATAAGATAATCTGATAAGACTTTATTATTTAGATGTTAATATCAGACAAACCTTCGTATCACATAAAGGAAAATAATATAACCGTATGAGAGCACTGAATATCGTAACTGTTTTAGAGAAGAAAACTATGTTTTTCCGATAAAAAAATATTGTTATAATTTCATTCAGTAGTAAAATTCCGGATCCGGTTAATATTAAATTATGGCTACGAAAACCTTATAAACAGTCTTAAATTAAAAAAATATACCTGTAATGTAAGTTATTTTTTTGCGTTTATAATCCAATTCGGTGTAACTTGCAGCCAACGTAACAGGAGAAAGCAAAAGGCTGGTTGCGCGCGCGCTCGTTGCAAGGAGACAATATAAATGCTAATTCGTATCGCGGCCGAGCGCGGCACAGAAGCGAAAAGTAGAAGGGAGGGGGACATGCCCTACACTAACGAGGGTTTTAATGACTTTGTTTGTGCCGCTAACAAGTTACCTCCACATAGACTGTTATGAGTGATGTCAGACTATTGGGTGACTGGAGTTTTTTACCTCCAGATGTAGGTCCTGGTCACTTGGAATAATAATATGGTTGTTTAATCATTATAACGATGTTTCGATCCATTTCATTATCATTGAAATAATCGTCATTAATATTAAAATTTATTATAACTATTTATCTTCAAGTTGCATGTAATTGTAATGCATCATTAACTTTTAGCACTTGATGGATCCTTTCAAAATAAAGAAGTTAATATTTAACACAAAGAAATTTTAATTTTGTTTCGCTTATTTTTACTTCCACTCGTTTTCATTAGTGGAGGGGCAAAACGAGAGTTTCGCGAAGTGCTTTAAGGAAACCTTGAATTTATAAAAGGTACTTCATTATTCCCAGTTGTAGCTAAGTCTATACTGCTGGGTCCTTGAGTTTAATAAGTTGCCTCGTTAGAAAATTAATAGTCAATATTATAAATATAACAACACGCCTCTTTGCTCCGAACAGCAAGAAATTTACTTTTCATCAGGCAAATTATTTTACCTATGCTACGGACTGCCTACTAAAAATTTCGATACAGTAAGTTTCCACGATATGTAAAATAATTAATAAATATAATTACATGTTTTCTAATTCTATTTCTTTTCATAAATATTCGCCTAATATCTTACTAGAGTTTCCCATACTAAGCAATTTCCGATCGTACATCAAGGTTTCTGGGTTAATTTTGATTGGTCATGTTAAATCTAGCTCAATGTTTGTGTCAGCACATAACACCCTTGTTTTGACAGAAAATATCTCAATATCATCAAGTTTAGGGACACTTGATGATATTGAGATATTTTCTGTTTACTACAGTTACGTGACGACACTACAGAAATCTCGACACTCCATCCGTATATACATCATCCCCAATGACTTTGTTAACTTATTGCTACTTACTCACCAGACGAAAGTGTGCAGCCTTCCGCACAGGTCCTATCACATCGAAATACTCAGTCAAAGCAAAGTACATTGCATTCGTGGACGTCCGTCCCAAAGCTTCGTACGCATTGTAAGCAGCTCAAGTAAATAGGGGTGCCGTATTAGGGGTACGTTCCACGCAAATAGAGCCTCTTTGATAAAAATGCTCTGAATGGACTCTGCCTTTTGCAGACGCTTCATCTCAAATGCATACAAGATTCTACAAGGAAGGAGTCTCGTCATCTAGACTTTGAATTCTTTAAGCAAGGAGCTTCAATATTTTGTGACAAATTGCACGTCAAGTAGGACTTTCCCTGAGATAACAAAACAAATTGTAGTCTATTTTATCAATTTTTTAAAATATCTATTTTATCTGACTCACCGAAGAGGCAAGTAACCTAGTAGTAACTCGGGGCATTACTCAGGAACATATTAAAATATTGTTTTTAGACTTTGAACTGTTTTGGGTTTTAAATTTCCTTACAAATCACTATTTCAAAATCGACCAGTCCCATACTAGAGTTTTAAGGTTACAAAAATTTACACCGATAATAGAAACGTCATGAATAACCACCAATCGTAGCCATTTGTACAGCAATAGCAGAATTAACATGTGACCGACCGCAACAGAGGCAAACGAGCAACGATACCTATCATAGGAGTAATAAATTGGGTAGCACTTAGGGTTGTTGGTGGTGCTGCCTTTACACGGCGCCAGTAGAGCCACTGGGAGAGCGAAAGTTCAAAATTAAAATACTGATAGACGGTAGTTACTCTTACGTAG
This sequence comes from Diachrysia chrysitis, assembly GCA_932294365.1. Classification (NCBI taxonomy): domain Eukaryota; kingdom Metazoa; phylum Arthropoda; class Insecta; order Lepidoptera; family Noctuidae; genus Diachrysia; species Diachrysia chrysitis. The sequence continues at coordinate 347,466 of OW028645.1, forward strand.
TGACTTTTATTTTTACTTCAAATTTAAATTTCTTAGTTTCAACTTCCGCTACAACATTACGTTCAATAGATCATCGGAAATTCTATGATCTCTCATCACAGTACCAGTTCTAGGCCAGAGTAAGGATAACTAATAATATAAAACGCAGCCTAACTAGTAGAATACGTATCCCGCAGAGACGAGAGCGCCGCACTGGGCGCACTGCTCGGCCGGAACCCACACGATATGATCTTAGGTGATTCGCAGCACGATTGGTTTCAGGGAGTTAGGAACTGTTTTACATTCTAATCAAACTGTTCAATGCTTCTATTTTTGTTATCATGTGTTATTAAGTGTTGCTGTGAATAAATACAAATAATAGAAGAAAAAACTTAAACCTCAGGCAGGACTCGAACCTGCGACCACTGGCTTGACGCGCCAGTCGCTTTACCAACTAAGCTACCGAGGTCACTACCTGGAAGTTTAAATTTTGCCTTCTATTTTATTACGTCTTTTTAGGGCGACGTATGCGACATCTAGTGAACCAACCTTACGGTTTGGCTTTCACCGACACTGATTAACAATCTGTTAATTCAGATGTCCGAGAGATGATGCAGCCCAATACTTATTATTTTAATTATTTGTTACGCATTAACGCATGCGGAGCGAATATTTGTAATTAAATACAAATAAAATGTTGCTGTGAAATTAAGTTTTTTCTTTCTCTTATTTTATGTGTTGTTGTGAAATTAAGTTTTATCTTAAAAATATAGCTAAAAAATTTGTGGATACTTAATTAAAAAAAGAACTTAAAGAGTCAGGTATAAAACAAAAAAAAAATGTATATGTGATTTACACGTTGTAAATCACATTCACTTTAGTTTGCAACCGGCAGAAGTCAGTTTAAAATGTAGGTACGAAGTGATAAAAGTTTCGTTAATATTTCTTCAGTAAAAGTAACAACGCGAGAATAAATCGAACATAATAATGTACGAATTTGTTAACCGTAAAAATAGCAAACAGCGGATAATCTAATAGCTTAACACTCTGAATGAAACCGAATTTTGGCGCCATCAATGTTGGAGACGACACTCAATCAAATAATCTTCAGACTGACAGGGAGGGTTCACAAGGAATCCCAAGATAATACGTTCAACCTTTCAGAAAAATATTATTCGATAATTCGGTTGGAATGAAGGAAAAACTGTGGTACAATAAACAGGCTGTATTCAAATGAGACGCCCCCGAGGACGGGCGGTGTCGGGCGTTGTCGTGCCGCGTTGTGCGGTATCGGCTGGTGGCGGGTGGCTTCGGGCTGCGTCGGGACGCATCGGGCGGGACGCGCGAGAAAACAATGATAATATTACAAACTTATTTAAATTGGGGCCATGAGGTATATGATGCAGCGGATTTCAATTTCATAGTACCTAGTGTAGGTATCAAATTAAGAAACAGTCGGATATTTTTTTTACATTTTAATTAGAAAGGTCACCATCTAATAACACTAATAATACATTTGAAATAAACCATTATTAAACTAACTCATTGATTAAACTAACTTAATTCTAAATACTCCACCTGTTTGACTTTAACAACAAACAAGAATCGATCTTTGTGTTACTGTTATTGAACTTGACCAGTACTACGTACAAAATTATAAAGTAAAATATAAGCCACGGAACGTTTTCACTTTCAGTAAGAACAGAATTTAAACAAGCACGTAACGGGCGGAGTTTTGTGTAGGCCCACATGCTGAGCTATATATTTAAGTTACTTCGCTTACGTGGAAGGTGGAAGTGAGCTCGCCCGTAACGCGGCCCCAGTGTTTTAGGACAGAGTAAATTCAGAAAAAATTGTGAGCACGAATGTAACCTTGAATATTTACGAGAAGCGACTCCCGAAAGGGTTGGAAGGAGCCCGACATTTTGGATAGGTGACGCCTTATGAAATTTCGTCTCCGTATCAAAATGTTGGAAAAGGGACGTAATACGAGCAAGACCCAAGGACTAAAACATGTAAAGGAAAAATATAATTAACTTTCAACATTTAGGTACCTACTTTAATTTATAATTAGTCTCACAATAGTTCTGCTTGATGGAACATAAAAAACTTTATAACTTTCTCGTTCAGAAATATTTTTCATTTTACTAGAGCGTCGCAATATTCTCGTCGGTATTTAAGCAAACTTCAAGAAAAATATTTTTACAACTGAGACGGATCCTTCTTAGAAGAGGCTATATACGGTAAATGTGTGCGAAATTACTGTAAAGTATAAGAAGCAAGTTGTTACGAGACATTTGGGACGAATATAATTATGTGAACAAAAAGTTGTGCTTTAAAAGTGGTAGCAGGTTTTGTGTTATGTTAGCAGCAAGCTAGATTTTCTCATTAACACTCCTAAAATTAAAATTTATGGATAGCGGCTTTCGCGGTCAGTAAAATTTACGATTGATAAAACATCAATCTCACACACCTGCTTACCTTTACAAACGTACCGATTACAGTGTATTATTTCACTGTTACAAAAGATGTAGAGTTGTTTCAAGACAATCATCACTTGGAGATTACACACGTAACTGAGAATAAATAGCTGGCGGTAATGTGTCGGTTAGTGGCGCTGGTCACGTGCGCGCCACACTCATCTACGAATATTGTATGGTCGCGCTGTAGGACCTGCTTTGTTACCCAATACTGCCGATGTTCTTGAACATATGACAGGATTTGATTGTGACACACAAAGAAGTCGATACTTTACTAGAAAATAATGTCTTCCCAAAAAAATATGAACCTATATAATTATAATGTTACGTTTTGTAAGTATATTAACCAGCTTAATTACATATTGAATCTATTAATAATGTGTAAAAGATAATTCATGTATATTTTACAATATTTTACAACACAATCAATCTGACTTTAACTATAAAAAAAAATACACAAAAAAAAACGCCGTAGCTTGTACATAAAAAATAAATAAAAAACAAAATTAATTGGCGTACCTATAGAAAATGTTATAGGATCCATATTTAAATAGGGTATTAAAATATAGATCATAATATTGTTCCTAATCTCTGTACCTATATAAAAAAGTTGATATCAGAAAGGTCGTCTATAAAGCTACTAAGTAACAAAAAGAGGTGCGAAGGAAGCTTGTCCAGCCACCGCCGCCGCCGCGCCGCGTCGCCGCCCAGTGTGTCGCTCTTCTCGATCTTAGGACAAAATTTATACGTCCGCTGGGAAATTAATATCAGGTGTTAGAAGCGGAGCGACCGGCGTACTGTGCAGGGTATCACCTAACGCCTACTCCAGTGATATCATGTAATTAGATAAGCACCGCTATAACAATATGTTACGAGTTTTAACATGTTATTATTTTGTTAGCTTGTTTACAAATAAATGTCACTGAAGCAACATCACTAGTGCTAGCTGATGCTAGTGCTGCTAGATGCTAAACTGTTAGGTCACAAAGTGGATTATAATATATATATAAATATATTTTTTCGAAATTCAGATGTTTTATATTGCCCTCATAATATTGAATGTGGTTGTATAAGGCCAAAATACAGTGCCTATCGCAGCGGTAGTTGCAGAAGGTACTGCAACGCTGGTGTTCTACTAGGCCCGACGTGTAAAATCACGGTTACCCAAGACACCGAGAATTAAATGTATACTTAAAAATAAAATAAAATAGATAACAAATGTATATTATGAATTTATTGGTAGTGTTCGTGAAAAAAAAATACGTGTTTACAAAGAACTAAAATTAAAAGACAAACACTATTTAACTTTAAGACGATCTTAAACGTCTATGTGTCGCTACTTTACACCTTAAAGTAACAGAGACACCCCGAGACTTAACGGCGACTTAAAATTGATTGTCGTTGATCATTTGAGAATTTTCTCTTTTTCGACTTTATTTTAAAACTTTTTCGCGGAAATGTAGGTACAAAAGGTATAAAAGTAAAAAATAGGTCTACGAAAAAAGTCCGTTTCCTAATTTATTATTTTGTTCAATTACTTACTTTAAAGAAACAAGTCACTACAGCATTTATTTATATCCACTAGAAATTAATAAAAAAAACAAACACAAAAAAACCACGACTCATTCTGAAATGAATTTGTAACTTGGTTATATACAGTGGTAGTTTTAAATTTCCCTCGGGAATTAATTTAGTACTAATTTAAAAGTCAAAAGTTTTTAAACGTCAAAGCAACGTTTTGTTAAGCCGTGTTTGTGTATTTGAGCTAACACGGCGAGTGGGATTGTCTTTTAAGTCTCACAAGTTACGACAGGGAAAGCATTTAAAACCAGGTGTAAGTAACATTTTGAAAACGCTGTATGAATACCTAATTACATTACGAGGGGTACCACAATGTTTGAATTATAACAAAATGATTATTCTTTAGAGTTCCGTTATGAAGGTGGAAGCGTCAGGGTAGCTAACGCAGGGTAGCGAAAATCAAATTTTCTTACGTTTTAGCAATTTGCCGGTCAGTTTCAGGCTTTTTTTGAACAAAATACGATCCGCGGCCGTAATACGTTTGTACTTACACAATTATAATAATTAAACTCATCAACCTAACCCTCTAAGTTCAGGCAATTCGATTGAATGAGTTTGTCATGACATATCATTCAAATGACCGTGATATGAATATTGAAACTGACAGGTGAATTGCCAAAATGTTAAGAAAATTAGAATTTCGCGGGCTACCCTGACGCTTCCACTTTAACATGTAATCGTTATGTATTTAACACTACAACTCAATTAACCTCTCGCAGTAGAGTAATATTCACTGATGGTCATGAAAATCTATCGTGTTGTTATCTAACTTGAATGTTACTACAAGGGAAAGTGCTTTTATATTGTCAAATTAATTACATAGCAGATAGAAAGAACAATCACCGTATTTTGTTTTTCTTTTATAAGTAAAAATACGCTTTTAAAAGTGTGTTGAATTTCAAGTAGATTTTTATTTCCGTGCCGTAACTCTTCTCACACGCAAACGTAATAAGTGGCATTTAAATACACAATGACGAAAAAAAACCAGCACACAACACCAGCCGTCAGATTGCATTACAATTATTCCGACATGACAATGTGAGCGACAAATTATATTTCTTGTAAGACTGAGACGCCGCCGCCGCCGCCCGCCGGGATTACCGCGCCCTCTACCGAAACTAAGTGACAGGTGCGCCTTTATTCCCGCAAATGATCTGTAATTCAGTTTTGAAATTCGTAAGCAAACAAATCTTCACGCCTCATCCCGCTGGAGAATTGACTGTTTTAAAAACAACGATATAAATGTCCTTCTCGCGCAAATTTTAATCAACTTTTAACCCAAAAGCTTTATGAAAACCAAAATGTGTACAAAAGTAGGAAACATTATCGAATATATTTTTATTAAAATGTTGTTTTGTTAACCTTCGACGCAAAAAGAGGGGTGTTATAAGTTTGCCGTATATGTCAATGTATCTGTATGTCTGTTGTTCTGTGGCAAAGTAGCTCCTAAACGAATGGACCGATTATGATACGGTTTGTTTTTGTTTGAAAGCTGGCAAGTTCGACATGGTTCTTAGTTATAATTTATAAAGCACTGTTCAGTATTTTGAAATAATCATCAATTTTCTACAAAATGTCGGCTATTTTTAATTTTCATTTATTCATTTATTACCATATCTGAATAGATTAGTCGACAAAGCCACGGGTACAGCTAGTTTAATGTTTTAGATTTGCTTTTCGACCCTGATCGGTCATACAAACGACGAGTTTTTTTATCTTGGATTATTTGAAATGAAGAATGGATTGATATTTTGTTTTTTGTGAAGCCGTTAGTCTCACCGATGTCGCTTTTTATAGATCTAGTTTTGATGATAACAAATAGATTCTTCGTTGAAATGTTACTTTGACGTAACCTAGTGCCATAGTAGTCTGTTAGATTTTTTGGACCTCATTTTTTAAAGTCCCTTTTTATCCGAGGCAGCAAGTTAACGTCTAAGGGTCAATTCATACAACAGTAGAGTCAAATTAAAGCGTCAATCTTAAAGTAGATATAGCAAATTCATCATTAACTAAATAAAGATAAATATTTCGTAGAATGCGCGCGACTGCGCACGAATTCGCGACCAATCGCTCGCGAATATTTTCACTCATAACAATTAATTTAAATTCAAATTCAAATTTTTAAATTTAAATGCTTTAATTTGTAGACCAAGGTCCTGGTGTACAAAGGTGTTACACTTAAGATAAGAAATAATTGAACGCCATTAGAGGCGTGCTCGTAAAAATATTAGTTCTAATTAGAATATTTAAAATATACCAAATTAAAAGCATTACGTTGTTGCGTGACGGATGAATTTGCTTTATCAACTTTTAGATTGTCGCTTCGATGCGCTTTGACTCTGCTGCAGTATCAATAGCCCCAACAGTAATTCGCTCTTAATATTTTCTAGATCCTAGAACGAGTGTATAATCTAGGTTGCTAATGAGAGATGCAAAGTTTATTTACTCGTCGTTTTTTAAACTCTCTGAAGTAGCGAACTGTAGTTAGCACCCTATCACTACTTTGTACATCATTACAAAGTTTAAACGCGTCTTTGGTAAACGTATCATCCCCGATGTAGGTTAAGTCACTTGGAGTTTGTTTATCACGTAATTAAAACAGCGATTAGTGTTTGTAGCCTCACGTTGAACAGTTTGGAATTGCTTCTGGGTGGACAGTTTTCAACATACACCAACTTGCGAAGTTCGATAGTTTGTTTGATTAAGCCTGTTGTAACAGGTGTCATTGTTTCTAACTTCTTGACTAACATTCATACTTCACTCATTCCCATATTCCCACTGAATTCAAATTTATACTACAAGTTTAACCTTAGGTACATATTGCAATTTGTTTTGGCTTCGACATAATATTTTATGTATTTTATTATTAGGTTTACTTACATTTTTTAATATATTCATTTTGCTATCCATTAGTGGGTGATATAATATCAAAAGCACGCAAAGTTATGAGAATCAGCGAAAGGTAAATAATATTTTAACCGAATTCGAAAAAGGATTTTTCTTAATTCGTATTCGTATTTATATTTTATAGTAAAAGAAATCATCATCATGCCCGTTACACAATTTAATTATTTGAGATCGTCGCAATACGTGCAGCGTATTGCTTCTATTCATCTCTACCACAAAAAAGATATTTAAAAATTAGAAGTTCTTAACACCTTCATAGGTAAATCGTTTAAAGTATCGAAACACAACAATCTTTCTGGAAAGTTAGTATCAATTAAAAGTTGAAATTAATTTGAAAAGTCCTAAATATTTCCAGTTACCAGCCAATAACTTATTCATGGAACTCGAGAACTGACACACTGGAGTAAAATCTGCAGAAACTGCTTAACCTGGAAACATAGCAATCAGACTAATACCAGGAGATAATAAGTGGCGAGGAGGAAACGAAGTTAAATAATTAGTTGGCGGCGCAAGAGGCGCAGCTGCATGATTGACAAACCGAGCAGCCGACGTAATTAGTTCACTGAATACACTTGATGCGCGCGCACCAATCACACCGAACTGTAACATAACAAAAATAATGAAGTTAAATTTCTATCTTGACTTTTCAAACGCTTCTTAGCGATTTTAGGTTCTTCTTTTAATTTAGCGGTATTTATAATTAATGTGTATAGAAAACTAAGTTTGCTTATGATATCGTAACAAATATTTATTTCGAAAGAAACAACCTATCACAAGGATAGCTAGTGAATGACTAAAGCACATTATTACAAAGATTACTGCAGTAGTTTTAAATCACCTTGATTTAAAACAAATAAAATACTGTCAAGTTCGACATGACTAAGTTTTAAACAAAGAAAAATAAATCTTAGAAAAAAGACAGGAATAAATCGAGAAGAGTTTCTGGATTAAATTGATTCCAAAAGAGACTATAAAGTAGTTGAATTTCATAAAAAAGATTCCAGCTAATTGAAGTCGGATAGAAATGGGCGAAAACGTAACATAGAAATCATTTGAAGAAACATAATAATATATATTTTGTTAGATTAATTCCGGTGTAAATCTATAAAATATTATGTGGACATGTTGCTCATTTATAAATAACAAATATGTTATCCTCGCACAAGTTGTGCGTTGGTGTGAATGCGTCCCGTTTACCAGTGTGTTCGTATTCAACTAGCGCATTACACATACATGGAGTGCGGCATAAATCGCTCGCTTTGCATACATTGCGCGCTGAATGCACCGCTCTGTTTCTCTTAGTGGAACGCGCGTTTTAATGTACATAATCATATCGCATATGTACGTACGTATAGTTCATTAGTTGTATTCACTTGCTTGATGAAACTTACAGGTAATTTTGTTTGCTTGTCTCGTTCTCGACAGCGTGGTCTCGAATTAAATAGTAATATGTTCACACAAATCGAGTGTTTCATCATTTATACGGCGAATCCGTGTTTAATGTTACTTTAAAATATACATTTACGAGAGCCTTATGTGTATGTTCCTTAATTAGTTAATTATTGCGTTCGAGTGATGACTTGAAATAAGCAATGGAGCTTAAAGACTTCATCATTGACGTTCACGTCCAACTAATATAATTAAAGTCTAACAAAATATTCAGCCTCCTCCAGCTTGGATGTGTAACTAAACTTCAACATTACATCCCACATATAACTTCAATTCGTAAAACTTCATTAGAGTTTGACAATCCCATCTTATTCCAGTTACGTCATAAGTGTGATAACGGGAAGTTTCGAAGAGCTCGAGTTTGTTACCGACGTGATTACTCAAGGTGTGAGTTACTGAGGAACTGCCGCGGTGAGCTCCACTCATAATTATATTAAGCATTAGCGTTCATTTGATCAAGGGAAGATTGAGGGAGCCCGTCTTATAATAATATGTTCAACGCTTTATTAAGATGTTATGATTATCAACTCTTAGATGGCAAGTCTCAACAGAAAGTGGGAAAAATACAATTCTCTCCAATGTAAAAATCACATTTACTTAAATCCTCTGCTTTTTGAAAGGCTGCCAAATCATATCTAAAGTCAATTGAAGTGAGCGGTCACACAGCAAGAACACAGCACTTGACGTGAGGTTTGAATGATGACTACCTAATTAACAAACTTTTATGTTGATCAGTTCTTTCGAAATTAACTATGGTATTATAGAATAGAATAGAATATTTATTTAATGTTATTACAGGTAATATTAAAAACAGCTGGTAGAGTACATGACAGTGATCTCTGTAACATACCCAAAGGGTGTACATTATTGGTATAGGTGTCTCTACAATAACATCGAATTAACAAAATGAGTATTTCTAAAATAAACTAAATGCTTAATTATATTAGGTTAAAAGAAAAGAAACAAAATAAAATAAGCATTATTGGAAGTTAAGTTTAGATAAATAGGTAACAAAAAAACTTGTAAAGTACATTTTTCAGTCAGAAATTCGTTATTACTATAGTAACATTTCTCAGCTAAAAAGACTTTGAGCCTTCTTTTGAATAGGTTGTTATTTTAATTTCTTATTATGGCCTGAAGATGATCATAACGTTAATAAATAAACTGTGTGTTATAATCACACGATGTTCCACGCTCCGCTGCGGCTCGGGACGGCTCGCCCTTACATTCGCCGGCGGCTCGCTCGACATCTAAACTGCGATACGCAACTATTCCCAACGCGACCCTACAGGCCCAGGGCTTAGTGACGAGCGTTTAATTTGATGACAATATTTTTTACTACTAGTAGGTACTACTGAGAACGCACTAAGTAAACCTAGATCTTTCGTAAAAAATAATTGCTCCTGAAGCATTATCCACCGAGAAACCAGCGGAATACGTTAGTATGGAGAAAGACTCAGTCGCGTTCCTTCTAAACTCAACAAAGTGATGCTTTTCTGAGATAAAAAAAATAAATTGCCCATTCGCATTCCTTTGATTGCGATGAATTTGACGTTTCGACTCTGATGTAGTATGAATTTACATTGCAAACGTTTTCTAATGTACGTAATATTTTTTTTTTATATTTTAAGTGTACAATATATTTATAATAATATATGATATATATATACAGATATATTGTACACTTAAATAATAATGGGTAGGTAATGATATACAACGTGCTACTGAAGTGCCGGTCATGCTTGTAATACAATGTCACAAATAAAAAACGGCATTTCCATACAAAATTATTATCACTTTATTATTTTATTAATTATTTATTAGTAGATATAGGCGATCTAATATTTTTTTTCGGTTCAGACTTTCTTGGGAATTTTTTTTCATTTCTTATTTCTAGAAGCAGAATTTTAAAAATGACCGGGATCTTTGATAGCACGTTGTATAAATAAATATGCCTACTATTTTTATATACAAATAGATAATTTGGTAACTGATATTTTTTTCTTTTACAGTATTATAACCTACGTAACTTACCCAGTTATGTAGTTTATTCTATTCAATTACTATTAATTATTATTAATCCTGGTAAATAAAGTTAAATACACGTGAATAAGACGCGCTCTCTCCACACTAAGCTCGCACCTTGACCCAAGACAATAAATGAATGGCAATCGCGAAGAGATTATAGCAATTGAGAAGGGCTGAAGTTCGGCGCTTACTACAAGTTCGCGACGTCTCACGTCGGGCGAAGTGCCTCGCGTACGCGCGTCACGAACTATGTTCACGAAATTTTATGGATTCTTCATTAGTGGGTCACTTGTTTGAGTGTTATTAATAGATTTGTATGTATTGTTTGACATTCCACTTGTGTGATTACCTACTGCAGAATAGTAGGGATTTGCTGATCTTTTTGACGCTGTAGCATATTTTCGTTTCATGAACAAAGGATAGGAGGACGCCTTGTCAAAAACCTTTTGATCAAGATAAGAACGAGATTTTCAAATTAAGATATTGATTAAGTAATCTAAAATTAATCAAGTTGATGTTACGAATTTCTTCATTAATTTCATGACGGAACAAGAAGCATTAAGAGGCCATCCTGGCCCACTGTGTAAAGACCTCACACATGCTAAATTCCGTCTAATAGTTCGTAAAGTTGAGCTCCTATCGTCAAGACCATCATGTAAATGAGATGAATGCATTTCACGGCGTAATAACTTCCTAACTTATACAGCGAAAACTTAAAATGCAATTTCCTTTCATACAATTCGTTTTGCTTGTAACCCAAGAAAATAGTGAGACAATTTCTGAAATTGCGTAATCAGAGTCGTCGGGACGGACGGACGGTCAAAATGGCCGCTTTTACATAAATACTTATATACCAGCCGTTCTCATCGTTTTGGAGATGACGCAATAACAGGCGCGCTAAAATAACGCCCCTTCTTCGTACATCGTGACGAACTATATTTCACAAAACATACCTAATGTATTTGTTTTTTTTTTGTATTATAATTTTATTCATTGTATTCCTCGCAAGCATTAATATTATTATGATAATGATAAAAACTGTAACTATATTTATTTAAATTTCATTTAATATGTATCACTATATTAGATCTCTTTCAACTTATTAAGTACTTATGTCAGAGCAAATAGTGCATAATATGTCTAGCCGCATATTCTCATTGGACATCGGAGGCAAAGCCGCCTGTTTTTCTATTTCCAAATGTAATGTAAGTAATAATGTGAGCTTAACTAAATAGAGGCTGCGTAAAGAAACGCTGTCACCACAAAAAATACGTATCATAGTGTATCCCGGGATCTCGTACCCATGTTAGCGTCGACGGACAGACGGACAGATTAACGCGCGCCGACAATGAGCGACCCGCGGATACGCTGTACGTCCGCTCTTTGACTATTAAAATGTAGTCTGGACAGGTGACTTTATGTGCTTCTTTGAACTATTTTAAGGACTCAGTAGCCTTCACTTACTTGTATTATACATATATACATACCAAGTAGATTGATGCTACAGAAATAATAGTAATGGTTTTACCTGAAATTTTATATTTTAGGATTATCTATTTAATTAAAAACGACTGAAAATATTCAGTTTTAGTTGCTGATATCGGCGCTGTAAAACTAGGTAGATAAATAAAGTTAGTTTATCAATAAAATCTTAAACTACTCCATATTTTAATCGGGTTCAAATGTTAAGAATAACACGAAATAAAGTTAAACCGTGTCACGAGCGTATCGAGGTTATTTATGTAAAGGCACTGTATTAATGAGAAGTACCGCAGGCGACGGCGGCGGGCGCACGACGTATGCGTTACACTATGTGCAAAGCGCAGTTGACTTGCTTGCAACTTGCAATAAAACTTGCCTCTGGAGAACGAGCGGCTTCGGAACGGTGGCGCAAGTCATGTGGACCGGCGGGTAACGAGATTCTTCATAAGTCTGCTTATTTCACGTGATAAGGATAGTGAGTGTATATCATACTAGGTACCAGCCCCATTAGTCAAGGGCCATTTCTGCAAGCATTAACGCTGATCGAATCGGTCAAATGTATTAAAATGTCAAGTTTTAGTCACTTGACTTATCGAAATGAAATGTCATTTCTAAGCATTTACGGTCATTTAAGTTATTTCTATCATCGTATCGTTTGTAGAAATGTCACTGGCTAAAGAGGCAAAGTTGTCCTAAGGTAATGTAAATTGTGCACCAAAACATACGTACATAAGCGGTAATTGATATGCGATAGAAATAAGTACTAAGGCAGTCATTGCACACTGCATAGTGCAGGTTCTATCAGGCTAAAAGTTTTACTCAACGAAAATGTATGAAATAAGGCTTATTGATAATTTACATGAATCTAGACATCTAATGATTTTTTTTTAAATTCATAATTAATAATGCTTCGTAATTTTTCATTCATATTCAAAAATATTAAATGTATTTATACCGTTTATGTTATTGTCTGAGTCTGTATCTATTCTGCCAGTGACATCTTGGTAGCTCCCTAACGAATGGGCTGATGGTGATGCAATTCATATTAATGAAAGATGATATTACATCATCGGGTCTTATCCATAAATTATGAAGAGTTTATTAGTTTAATACTATTTTTATTACTCTTGTCTTTTTAATAAACCGCTGGTCGTTTGTGACTCGGGTGTCGGGAAGGGGACACGAACTCACAAGCGCTGGGTGCAGGCCGAAGTTCGCGCGGGAAACTTTGAAGTCGCAAGGCACACCTCCCTAATTGGGTAAATATAGGAGCCAAGCAAAGTGCCCAATTCATAGATAAATTAGTGTTGCCATTGACACTGTCATAACGGTACAAACAAGATTTAAACGTACCGTTGACCGCAGAGACAATATACCTTTTATGCTACGTGATGTGGTTTATTAAATTTATTATGATTTTGTGGGTAGAATAAATTAAAAATGTTCAACCTAATTAATGTCGCTTATTATTTTCCACTTTAATTACTACTTCATATTAATTGTCCTACGGCTGGATATACAACTATACTGTGAAAAGTAATTAAATGCATTAATAACTCCACTGTACTACAGAACTACAAACAAAAAATATTTTCGAGTACCATATCCATTGTAAAAGTTTTATAGAATCATGCAAACGTAGCGCAGTATAAGCCACCGAACAACAAAATAATAAGTTTATTTGCAAAGTTGCCGCAATAAATTCCACGATGTAAAAGCCTATTGTATATGAAACAACTATTTTAACGTCACAGGTAAACGCCAGAGTCAGGCCAACACTTAAAATTCAAACTCTTGGCTTCAAAACAAATCCTTTGACAACATGTGTTTGCTGTTGTACCATCAAATATAGTTCTTAACGGTATAATTTTAGGGTTGATTGCGACGGAAAAGTAAACGTTTTAAAGTTTTACAAGCGTTTTTAATAATGTGCGGGACATGTAAATTCGGGTAAAGTTTTCCAATAAAAGTTGCAACGCTGTTGGAGCAGGGCGTTCGCGCCGTAGCACACCACTGCATGCAGCGCTCTGCTACGTTTAACGTAGGACTTGGGACTACGATGCGTAGCGAACTATTATATTAGTATGAACTACTACCACTTATGTTAGTATGAACAGCGCTAGTTAATCGCATCGATTGAGACGTAAAATGTCATTCAAGTAAATTTGTGATTGTGTCTTTAATTTTGTAAATAAAAAGGTTTTATTTAAGTAAACGTTGAATATTTGATACTAAACTGTTATAACAAAGTGGGCATAAGTAGGTGGCGGCGAAGTGTTCGGTCGTTCAAGTAACGGGTGTTCGCGATATAAACTTATTTGCATATTCAAGCTAGTTAAACCTGCACCTTGTTACACGTCGCCTCTTTGTGCTCATTCCAAATTATACCAGTTTAGTGCTAATGCAAAACCAACTCTACCAAGACAAGGAACTATCAACTTTGCAGATTTGTACAAGTAAGAAATGTGTGTAGATATGAAGTAAGGTGGCAAAAAAATAATAGTTATATTTAGATGAAGCAATGATTAGTCTAACACTTAGTAATATATATTTTATCTGGTAAACAGTTTAATCGTTTGCCAACTATCCCTTAAAATCGTGTTCAAACTGTATCTATAATCTATATGTCTATAAAGATCAAACCTGATTTTGATAAGGATTCTTTCATTACTAATAATACTCACTAGCAAATAAGGTTTTCAACAATGAAAATAAAATTTCATTCTGTGTAAGACACATTGCAGTCGGTAAAGAAGTTCCTCGTTTGTACTGCACGTGCCTACTGCATGGAGGAGCGTTCTATCCGACTGGTTACTTGACTGGAATCGGTAGTCAATGCTTTTTCAACTTTTTTTTTGTGTGACTGTAGTTGTCCCTCACAAATATTATGAGACAAAAACATTAGCATTAGAATAACCTTTTAGCTCTTTCTACCATGTAAAGTAATGTGCTGTATCTCTATCCTCCCTAATAAGACATTCCATTTTATTTCATAATGCTTTTTCCTTTTTTTGTCTTACAATTTCATAATATTTAATTTCAAATCGTTAAAAAAGCAAGTTTGTAATAATAAAGTAGTTACGCTGTATAATAAAAATCAATGTTGAGCTTAACCGAACACTCGAATCGAATTGTTTTGTTTGTTAAAGGCAGTGTCTAACTAAACCACTTTCGTGAACGGGTAAGTAGTAGTGAAGGCAGCACGGCGAGACGAGTGGCCGCCGCGCGGTGGCTGCGTGCCTGGAGCTCGTAAGTATTGCTTTGACATAATAGACGTAGATAAAGTGCCTACCTACCTAAATATACTACACACGAGTAATATCCAAAGGAGGACAATAGAGAGAAAAGGAGTAGAGTATAACTATTTTGTTCAAGAATTTAAAATTACTTAGATTAAGGAATCCGTTAGATTTTTAAACTAGTTGTATAAGCCATTGCATTATTTAACAATTGTATTGAAAGGTATCGTGAATTTATTAAAAAAATAAACTAACGATGACCAGGTAACGCCATAAATGATTATTTCTTTTACATACCTACCTAAATATCCACAAACATGACTGTAATATAAACTAAATTTAAATACAGAATAAGAAAAAAGCACCAGCCGAGATAACCTTCAAAATATATTTCATTAAAAGCTAGAATACAAAGCCGCTCACCTAACCTCGTGTAGCGTTCCAATTATGTAGATGAACTCAAAAATGCCACTCAACAACCCATAGGAGCGAGTCGCGCCACACAATCGACGATTCCACAAAAACTTGGAAAGTAATCATCATACAAACAGCCCGCGTTATCTCCACTCGGGGCGACGAGTAATATGGACGGAGACAATACAATTATCCTCGCGGAATTGTCTTTAGTTAGATCAAATTACTCCACCCTCAGACTCCCCATAAAGATTTAGTATACGGCGCAAGCGTTTACTTATGCTACTAAAAAACAACATACAGCCTTTATTATTAAGGCTGATTTTTTGCACCTTAGGTAAAAGACAAGTTAGGTTGTCCTGCAGGTACAGGGCAGATGCAAGCATTGACTGAAATGTTCGGGCAGTCCACATTGTTTTTATATATCAAATCAAAACGTTTTTTATTTTAAGTACCTAAAGCTGGAGTTGTTTAGAAAGGCCTTTGTTGCGCTATGGAAGAACTAAGAAGGTCCATTACTGTCTATTGTTAGAGCAGGATATACAAATCACACTTATTATGCACGATATTATATAAAGGTGAGGGTAGAAAAGACGCTTTTAAAGTGTGCTGTGTGTTTTCTGTTCAATTAAAAAAAATTGTTAAGTCACGTAACACAATTATGCCATAGTCTAATGACTGAATGCTGATTCCAGATTACTCGTAGGTACCCTATTAAGTATAATATACAAGATAAATATTATTACCCTCAGGAATTCTTCGAATATTGTAAATGGGAAAAATAAAAACTCTTGACTTTATGAATTTTAATTTTTAATTTTACGATCCCGTGGTTGACTGGCCTACACAACGGTTTTCAACAAATGGGGTCCATGTAGAAAACCACTTTTCTATATTGTCTCTGGTCTGGGTGTTTAGGCTAACTTCGTTGCCTTTGATTCCATAACTCAAATGCTTTAGCTACTTACTTTGGATTCAGTAGGCTTATTTGCTATCACCAGTTGACAACCCAAGCGATGTTTACTAGATGAAAATGATGGTCAAAACTAGACAGTAGATCTAGTTGGTCATCGACGTTAGACGATACGAAATTTGTGTTTTCACAATGTTTTTGTAAAGCGATTATCGCTTAAGCAATTTATGTGTTGTTGTCTAAATTTATTTATGTTATTAAATAAAACTTGGTTATCATTTTATATCTTGGATTATGACCATATAAGATACTTTATCCTATTTTTATACTACCTTAGGTAGGTACCCATATCATCAAAAGTGAGGATAAAGTCACTGTTAAAAGCTAATCAATATCTCATTTTTGCATTATACACATGCCGCTTGTATATAAACTTGTTCAAAACATCGTGATTTGCCTTATTGAACATCGTGGTTTAATTAATTTTTTTTGGGGTACATGTATATTTTGTTTTAATCCCATAATATATTATCTATATAATATATAATGCTTTGTTCTGAATGACTGACGGATCAACGCACAGCCTAAACCGCTGATCGTAGAGACCTGAAACTTGGAGGGCGAGTTCGTAAGACGTATGCATCCGATAAGAAAGGATTTTCTGGAATTCTAGCCCTAAAAGGGGGAAAAACGGAGGCAAAGTTTATATGGGAAAACGTGATTCCTTGGTCCAATCTACTTAAAATTTTGCATAAACATTCTTTAAAAGAAATGGTGAAAGATGTGTTTCGTATTTTATTGTAACTCATCGCCTAACGGATTTAATAAGCGGTAGAAAGTTATTATGGGAGTGATTTGCATCGAAGTTGATAACAATACTCCATGTCACATGTTTGAAAACTCAATTCGATTTTCGGACGAAGTCGCGGGCTACAGCAAGTTATATATGTTAGGCACGTATTTTATTTATTTTACATAAACGAAAAATTATGACACCTACTTTAGATTGATTTGAAATGTCGAATGACGTCACAATTTTGTGCACAAGCCCCTACTTCTGAACCGAGTCGCTTTATATATTAACCGTCTTATTCATAAAAAGTTATCGAACATCTTAAGTCTCGCTATAGTATGCTTTAAGAAAAGTCGTATTCATAAACGCATTTCAGCACTAACACGTTATATAAACCTGTCATAAGTTATAGAGCCCAGAAGCCTACTATAACAGTACTATAAGTATAAAAATGGCGACTCTTAACAGCTGATTGGTATTATTTGACATTAAACTGAAGTGTCAATCAGTTTCGTTCGTAAGCATAAAGGATTAAATAAGTAAACAATAGAGTGCGCATATCGAGGTATGAACTGTTGGCACTAGCAACTTGTAACATAATATTTCTTTTATAATTATATCACATTTTTTAATATTTATAAGGTAAACGCAGCTATTACCGACCCTGATAAGATAATTTTAAAATCGATGATAATTATTAAGAGCTGTGATTGCTTTCAGATTCAGTGTTTTATTTTTATATGAAACTGTTATTTGTCTAGTTTATATTTATTACCTTATATGACCAAGTTTAAAATGTTTTCTTAAAATTAAAAAAATATTAAGTGAATAACTCGATTTTTGGTATTACCGACCCATAGGAACGGCTATGAAGCTATTAACGATTTTTATGAAGCTATTACCGAGTGTAACAAAACTAGGTATTTTGTTTAAGTAAGAACAAGTAAATGTGGTTTCGTGAAGGTAAATTAGCATGGATTAAGAAAGGCATGTAAGCTTGCATTGACTTTCCTCCGCATTTGTTGATCCATGTTTCTGCAAAAAAAAAAATATGTATTTCCTTTGCCATATTAATTTTCATAATTATTTTTGTTATTAGTTAATAATATTATCTAGTATTTTCTGTAACCAGTTAACCAGTGTAATGTAAAATTATGGATAATGATTAGTTTTTTTTTTTTTTTTGGAAGAGATTTACGCAGTTAGCCTGAGCGCAGGCTTTGACTGCTTCACCGGACTTTTGGCGAGAACCTTAAAGGCCTCCAGCCAGAGCAATAGAAAAACTAACTACGTCAGCAACGTTCACTAAGGGCACCCCCTGTGGGGTTCGGACCTCGACTTAGTGCGTTGCTAACAATCTTAATAAGGATTGATAAGTATGGAGTCGGTAATAGGTTCCCATACTTGCTATCACCGACTCGCACGGGTCGGTAATAAGCGATGTATATACAAATATGAAAGAGTGGCACCGACCCACAAAAACTAGATAATATGTATTTATTTGATATTTATAACTTTAACAGAGATTTTAAATAATTGATTAAACAAATAATATTAATAAATGCACACATTATTATACGATGAAAGGTTATTTAATTATGTTCCTTTAACATAACAATAAATGAATAATTTTACTATACGTGGTGAATATAAAATGTAAAAACAAGTAAACTATACAAAAAAGTATAGGTCGCTAATGGTGTGTAACAATGGCTGATTATTTGAGATTAAAATGTCATATTAAAATAACTGTTTTATCATCACATATCGACAGAAAATAATTAAAACTAAATATAATGTTCAGGGCAATTACCGAGCCATGGATCGGCAATAGCTGCCACTATTAAAATTATTGAAGCTATTACCGCTCCATTTAAATTTCAAGTTTTATCCTATTAAATTACTTAAACTTTATAAAATACTATACGAAATAAAGAATTTACACTTAAATAAACACATTTAATAATACACAACAAGTACAGGCTTCGTATATTTCTGTAAAAATTCTTAAGCAAAAATTGAATGTGCTTACCTGTAGGAACAAGGACTTGTACCACACGGCCGGCGATCTCGCTGTCGTCACAGAAAATAACGAATTTTGTCTCTTTCCCGGGATACCACGCACACAAACGTTAGTTTTTACGATGCTCAATGAACAAACATTCGTGTTTCATCAAGTATCTTCAGCATAAATCGTTCCAGTAGCATAAAAATTGCAAATTAATGGAATGGATCGGTAATAGCTGCGGATTTTCGATGGGTCGTTAATAGCTGCATTTACCTTACATTATAATGCAAGTTTTCGTAAGCGTAGACGTTATAGAAGCGATTGAAGGCCTAGAAAATCATTCGCTTCGCAGAAAGATCTACAGAAGGATTGATCTGTTTACTTTGGACGACGAAGATTTTCGAAAGCGTTATCGCTTACTGCCACTTTTGTTATAAACCTTATACGGGATAATATTAAATTGGTTATAAGATGTTGTAGTCTCTCAGCGGAAATCCCGGTTTTGTATCAATTACATATTAAGAATTTTTACTTCTCTGTCTCTTTGCGCTTTCATTTTAACTTTTAAATTAAAATGATAAATATTTTTTACAAAAATATCCTTTCAAGTTCGCGCTTCTTACAATGACAATGACATGACGTATTAACGTCAGCGAGTCGTAGACAATAGGTACTATTTTTTTATACTTATTATCGTCTATGGTTAGACTAATTCCGCGTGCATTGCGCGTGCAGACACATAATTATCTGTGGCCAACTCGGTGTGTAGGGTCAACTTGTTAACTTACTTTCTTATAATGGCAACATTTTGATTGATAACAGACTTTTAGTTATAATCGGTTTATAGAACGTTTATGAGTACACAATTTTATAGAGCGTTCTATAAGCTTACACTTAAACTAAAGAGTGTTTTAAACCTTCTATAAGGGTTTTTTATAAATAAGACCGTAAGTGTTTACTGAAAAATAACAAAATATGTGTCTTTTTTTATTATTGTCTAATTGACGGACGTAATAGATTTTGGGTTTTCATACCTAGTCGTCTGCTCTATAACCTAGGTAGTGATCACTTTTTCGCAAAAAACAACTTCTTTTCTTGCTAAATTCCGTAGGAGGATAGCTTAAAGATCCACAGTTCTGCAAAAGGTTACAGTCGCTAGCTAAGACAATTTCGGGACTAAAAAGGGCCGGACTAGTTTTTTCGGTGTTCGAGTATATACAGCGAGAGCTCCGGGCAGCTGAGGCGGGCGTTATTATAATCCGTCCGTCCGTCTGTCGCCCGTGACATGGGTTAAGCCCTGAACAGCTGATGTTTACACCCTAGCCTTTCCTTATTAACATTTATATTTTTTATGTAACAATGTAGAAGCTTGATCTGCTTGCCACGTGTCGGTTTAAACTGTTTTCTTATGGGTATTTTGTTTTATTCATTTTAATTCTGGTTTTCTTGCGGGCAAAGGCAGACCTGAGATCTTTCATACACCGTCAGTTTTTATTGTATAATGTTAGCTACCCACAGCTATTTTTATTACGATGGTGAAGATTTAACTCGGTGTTGTGTCAACAGTTTGGTTTTGCCGCGTTTGGTGTAGTACCGCCGTATTGCCCGCCGGCTTGCATATGCCATATGACAAAGGATACAATCTGTTAGTGCCAAATCCCTCCCGGTCTCATCAAGTTACTGTAGGTATCCAACCAGGCATGACTACAATAACTTATTTTTATTTATTTACTAGCAATGCGGTTCCTGCGGTTTCACTTGCCTGTTGATGAAAAATGGTGATAACGATGACGATGAAAAGTAGCTTATGTGCTATTTCAGGTCATAAAATATCTATGCAACAAGTTTCATTGACATCCGTTTTGCCGTTTTATCGTGATTAAGTGACAAACATCCATCCATTCGACTTTTGCATTTTTAATATTAGTAAGAAGTAAGACTAACTGTAGTTCTGCTAACAGGGACGAAGACAAATCCAACAAATCATGAAAATCGCTCCACCCGTTCTTGCGTTTTAAATGGTGTAACTAACCCGACTTTGTTTTATGTATAGAAGATATAGATATATTATGTATAATAAGATATAGATAAACATTAAAGGAGCAGTCTGTAACAATAAATAGTTAAACAATGATATTTTTACACCATATCTTCAAGACAGAGGCAATTTCTTACCTCAATAACAAATATACATAAATATACATACAAATAACAATAGTCAAAACGTGGCGCCAATCATATCACTTCAGACATTAAATATGGCAATATTTTTCTTGATCGACCATTTATTTAGGAAAGGATGAATATGGCAGCAAAATGCACATCTATCTTTTTTTTATGCAATTCAGTTTGTTAGCCTATACTTATATCATTGGAGTGTATGGAAAAGCTAATTTATTGCAAGCGTTATATGAAGCACGTGGCTCGCTACACGTTAACTATATTAATATTTACAAATGCTTTCAGCGTCTATAATACAAACAATGTTTATTAGTTTCACCGTTAGTATTCAAATTTCACCCACGATGCAGGCTTGTTACATGTAAAAAAATACTATAAATTAAAAATAAATATTGGCCGTATATGAGATTAAAATGATGTCAACATGTCTTAAACGAAATGTTTACGTAATATTTCTAATGGTTTCTAATTTCTTACAAATAATACAAATGAAACGGTTTTCACGGCTAAGCAGAGAACATGAAGTAATGGAGTACGCAGACTATATCACAAAACGAGAAACATTGGAGACTGAAAAAGCTGACGAAGTTACCTTAAGGATATGCGGAATAGATTCCCTCGAAGATGATTACTATGGTTGCGTGGAACTAGATAAAACAAGCACAAAACTTACTAAAACACATGCAACGGAAGGAGGAAAGCGATATACGGTAAAAAAAGAAAAGTATAAATATTTATCAGATGAATCATTTTTAATTAGAGAAAAAAATAAATTATTGAAACAAAAGCACGTAATGCTACATACCAGAACTACAGTGATACCTCTAAGAAATACTATAAATGAACAAAGATACTCAAGAAATAGTATGAATTGGCAGAAAGATCATTATACAGAGCAAGTATTCACAGAACCAACCTATAAACATATAATAATAACGCCACGATATGCTGGACAGAGAGAAAGAAAACCAGGACGGCCTCCAAAGTATACAACAACAACTACACGAGCAACGTTTAGGCTTCAATATAATATACAGAATGAAATAATTAGCACTGTAAAAGAAACAACACCTACGGAATATATACCTACAACACAAAAACATACAATTCCTATAGAAACAACTACATTGCCTTTGAAAACGTATACAACACCAAGCACGGTCTATACAACGCCGACTCCAATAGATACAACGCCGACTCCAATATATACAACGACTACGGAAAAATATACAACAGCGATTACACATACTATTCAAACACAAAACGAAATAAAGCAAACAACTAATGACGCGCTAAGAGAAGGCGTTACGGAGTCAGTACCAAAAACCAGTACTCTTATTAAGAAAATATTGTCAAATTTAACGAATTTAAATCCAAATTCATTTAAAATAAATAAGACCATGTTTAAAAATGAAACAAGCAAAGTCTCAGTATCAAATGAAATGAATTTAGCGGAAAAAAGCAATGCAACAGTATTGCTAGTGAGTACTATTAAAACTGCAGCAACAAGCACAATATCTAAACCAATACCGGACATACATGCAAACATAAAGATGGGAAAATTATTAAGAAGTGTAACTCCAGAATGCAGGCTATGCAGATCTCAATTATACACATTTGAACCGCCAAGTAGTGGAAACCCTTCAACGGCTAGTACCGCGATCATATGGTGGCTAAATAAATCTCCAAGTGTTCAGCAATTACCCCCTGATGCCATTTGGCAAGGAAAACCTTCTCGTGACAATGGGCCTACTTTCAGTACGAATCCTCCGATGACCACCATGAGCACATGGGCGCCATTCGATTGATTTCCCTAACTGAACATAGTCATCGGCAAGTCGCTAATCTCCAGTTTTCGATTCCATGTAATAATACCTGATTATAAATGCAGTTTGCAGATCACGGAACAGTTTAACTAACTAAGCTACGTTAAAACTGGAAAAAAGCCTCTCTCTTGCACCTAATCCGGCCCAGTTCTGTAAGTTTATGTAGAATGACTGGTAAATCAGTGGGCATAATATTTGAGAGGGTTCGACATTCGATTATTTTTCAAAATACGTAAAAAGGTGCGTAATACTAGTTTTATAATCCACACTTAATAGCTATTAAGCGGACATGAGTGTGTCGCCGCCTCATCTCCGTCCACTACGTCGTATAATGTCCACACATCTGTAAGCGCATGCGGTGTGGTTATTTAACTGTCCTTTTATGCAGCTATGAATTATCATAATAATTATCCAGTGATTTACCGGTCACCAATTATAGCCTCGTAAGGCCCAATCTAAATCTAGGACACTATAAATAACGGCCCAATGTACTAAAAATAGGCACTAGTAGTTGCGGCCCAGGACTAAATTAGTAAAAAACTGACCAGTTAAAATGCTTTAATCTTAATTAATTAAACATTATATACCTAATATAATACCTTGGTTCTAAAATGTCAAATTGATAATAATCAACCTTGACAAAAATACGTTGAGTTTAATAACTTTCGATGGCAGATTTTAATTAGTTGGTATATTTAACTCAAATAATTAACATTATGTATTATTATATATATTATTAACATTAATAACTTTCTGGGCCGCAATGACTACTTTTTGTATAACTTAATTTAGGTATTTGGGCCTTACGAGGATAGGGTAAACGTCAGTGCCAAATAAACGCAGGTTAAAGGAACAGACTCCTCCAGAGCTTTGACTTATTTGTAGGTTTCCATGAAATAAAGTTTTTTTGGAATGAGTAATAATAAATGAGTATATTTTCATAAATAGGTGTAATAGTCAACAACCCTTTTTAGTCACGCTTAATAAAACTGTGAAACCAAATGAAATATCAAGAAATTTGTGTTAGCAGCTTAGTACGTGGATACAAGTGGTTGAATTATTATTATGTTTTTAGCGGGTCTGAATTATTTTATCTATAAAAAACAACTGGTTCTGTTCAGTTCTACGAATTAATAATTAAGCCGGTTTCTCTAAAATATATAAGCTGTTGACAATTTTAATCAACAATGACTTCATAATATAATAACTTTCTTGCTGTACTGTAACTTTCTTGCTGTGTGTTTTCGACTGGCCTATTGGTCTAGTGGTTAGTGACCCTGACTGCTGCACTGGAGGTCGTGGGTTCGATTCCCACCCAGGACAAATCTTTGTGTGATGAGCATGATCATTTGTTCTGTGTCTGGGTGTAATTTATCTATAATATATATGTATTTAGCAATACATAAGTATGTTTATCAGTTGTCTGGTTGCGAGAATACAGGCTCTGCCTAGTTTGGGATCTCATGGCCGTGTCTTAGTTGTCCCATGATATTATTGTATTATATTATAATGTGAACTAATTAATGGTTTTGTGTTTCATCTCATTTAATTAGCTCGCTTTGTTATGTTGGTTCCAAATGATATTTCCTCAGCTACTTTTGATAAGAAATAGTGGCAGGAATCATTTTTCTTCTATCGCAAATTGGTTTTGTACATTTGATATTTATTGTAAACTAGTTGCTCACCCCGGCTTTGCACGGGTTGTGTAACATTTTTAAATCATTTCCATACGATTTTTTTTATTTAAACCTTTTCCTTGCAAAAAATAAAGAATTATCTGATTTGGTGCAGTCGTTCGGAAGTTATGGCGTGACCAAGGGAAATCGGCATTCGTTTTTATAATATATTATTATTATATAAAAATAAATCCCGACATTCCTTGGTTGTATATAGATAGATGTAAAAGTATCTATAGGTTTTAATGTCGTTGTAAGGTATTCTTAATTAAATAAAAACCTACATTTATATATTGTCATTTTTGTTAAATAATTTAAACTGATAAGATTCAGATTTTTTTTTAATTGTACGCTCATTGTAAAAATATGAGATACCGCCGGACAAGTGAGAGTGACGCACGCTCCGAGGGTTCCGTACAAATGTTGCTGATCATCACAGTTTATTCTCCAAAAACAAACTTAAGTTTGCAGTTGAGAAAATCTTATCTCAGACATCCATGTATAACATGATAATACAAATATTTTCAATTGCAAATAAAAGCTTGTAACCGCAAATATTGAGAAATTTCTCAATATTGGTGGTGTAGTGGTATTCCACTATTTCTTAGAAGTTTTCCTGTAATCTATAGGTAAAGTACTATTTTCAGCATAATGAGTACAGCACAAAAAGACACAAGTACTTGTAAACTAAAACAGTTTAACATCAACACACAACATTATACATACTAATAATATAAGTTTAAAAGTAACTCTGTCCGTAATTGCTGAACCAATTTGGATGAAACTTATTATGGAGTAAGCTTGGTTCCGTAGAAAGGAAAGGCTACTTTTAACTGCGATAACCAAAACCTATGCGGGCTAAGCTACGGGCAACAGCTACTTATAATATGATAGGGGAAAAAATAACATTACATTATGCTTCACGTATACAGTTTGTGTCTAACGGCTGAAGCAAATGGGACTCCAGATCAGCCTCATGTCAAGCGCAATCACCTGATGCTGATTTAACATACTAAACGTCTACCGGTATCCACGCTTATACAACCCAAATAAGAAATGCTTGCAAAGGGCTTCCATATTATAATAACTTTTTTTATCTGTGGCCCTGTATTTTTGGTGATAAGTTGCGGAAACGGTTTTCTTTTGCTTATTATCTTAAATAACTTTAAAACTATATTTTTTATTTAACTTTATTTTATAACTATAAAAATAAACATTTTGATCCTCACAACGAGCCCTTTCATTAAATATGTCACGTAATATAGTTTGCAGACTTTTTTAATGTCCTAAATTACCGCCCAAAAGTGGTGCATATGTTTATAATTCATTTATTTACATTATACTTCTATTTTTGGGTCTCCGAATTACATGTGTACTAAATTTCAATTCAATTGGGCCAGTGGTTTTGGAAAATTGACTGTGAAAGACGGTCGGACAGACTCACGAGTAATGTTGAACAAGGGTTCCGTTTTTACCTTTTAAGGTACAGAACAATAAAAATTGTTAAATGAATGACTAATTTATTATTATGAGTCCGTACCTCAAAGGAAAAAAAGATTTTTTATAGGATCGCTTTCTTATCTGCCCGTCAAGATTTTTTTGATCAGTAACGCGTGGTTGTATCGTGTGGAACTTAATATAAAATACTCAGGTCTACGACTCTTAATGCAATAAATATTTCAAGGTACTAGTTAAGTCAACGCAATTAAAAAATACAGCCATTTATTTGTTCTAGTTGACGTCCCAGTGGCGGCTGCGGTGGAAAACGGCCTTAAGAGTGTAATTTCTTTGACGATTTTTTATATACTTAACTTCCTTTGAGGAAGTATTTCCTGTCTAATAAAAACAAAATCGGCCAACCTAGAAAAATTATGTGTTATGCATATACATATCGATATAACTCGTTTTTTTTTCTTGAATGAAAATCTTCATGAATTTATGTCAAGGTTGACTAAAGGAAAAAGTTTTTTTTTGAGCTTTGCACTTTTTTGTAATGCTAGTGACTATGTAGTACCTATATGCTAGATAAAGGGACGGCGTCGGGGTAAAAATAGTCGTGAAGCTGATCTTCTATATTATCTCCAGTCCACACGTCACTAATTGCGACACAAATTTCGTGACTGTTTACACTACGACACTGTGACTAACTAATAGTTTCTTCCATAAGCTGACAATGTATGGTAGATAGCGTATAATTGTATCAATTATAAACGCTTTCAGGCATAGCTATATCTACAAATTATTATTATAGGTGCAGATAGAGGAGAGAGGAAGAGCTTGACGGTTGAGCAAAGGGTTACGTCATTCGATAAGTCTGCATAGTTTTTCATGGATTCAAAAGGCAGCAATGCATGATTTTAATTTTTTGTTGAAACACGCCACTTGAGCATTACTAACAACATTCGG
Source organism: Diachrysia chrysitis (assembly GCA_932294365.1). Taxonomy (NCBI): domain Eukaryota; kingdom Metazoa; phylum Arthropoda; class Insecta; order Lepidoptera; family Noctuidae; genus Diachrysia; species Diachrysia chrysitis. Next base: position 374,828 of record OW028645.1, read on the forward strand.
ATTAAACACTTGAAACCAGTAAGATTTTAGGTCACTTAAATTTATTAAACAATGTTTCTGATAGTGAATTCATCACAAAGTAATATAAACAATTATAACCATGCATACACATCGAGTGTTGGTGATACACCTAGTCATATTTATGCAAGTGAGTTATCCCGCGCCTTTTAGCGCGCATCATACGTCCGTACCTATTTTAAGACAGAGAACTACGAAAACAATCAATGAAACAGAACCTGAAAATAATAATACAGTCAGGAAGTTCGATATCCATGTGCAAATAATATGTGGCATAGATTCGTTTGAAGACGACTACTACGGTTGTGATTCAGATGAACCTAAATTAAACCTAATGGAGAAGGAGAATGTAATGGGATCGCATCAAACCCTAAATATTACAAAAACAACTGGAACAACTACTATGACACCAGTCACAACGATCACGACCACAACAAACTCGACCGATGTAAGTAGTTCTAGCATATGCAACTCGACCACGAAGCTATCACAGACATATGTCAGCAAACACGTTGCAAAAAGCAGCACGCTAACGACACACAAAATACAGACAACTGTGGCCAAGACGACCACAAAGTCCCACCCGAGCACTGTTACAGTGCCAAAGACAACGACTTTGCGACACCATGCGACCACTCCAAACAATGTGTTTGAACTAAACACAAAAAATAAGTCAAAAGTAGAAGGTGGAAATGACGATCCATCACTTAGTACTAAACCTAATACTGAAACGCAAAAATATCCGTCAGAAATGAACGTGTGGCCAGACAAACCTACACCAAGATGTTATGAGAAAACTATTAATTTTGCAAAGTTGAGCGCTGCGGTAACTGACAATCTAAAGACTTTTAAGCCGTTAACTAGGAGCACTAAAGTCATATGGGTGGGTAACACCTCTCCTGATATTGAACCTACTCCAAATTTACTTGAAACAAAGAGGTATCCTGTTTTTTAGATAAATTAGATGCAGGTTTCCAAAATAACGTGTGTAAGAATATGATAATTTGTAATAGAACATTTAAGGCAAGCGTTTAGTTCTCACCCACAGTAAGGCACAGGCAAAGTGTCAGCTGTGGCACGCGCGACGAGAAAGCGCTGCTAAGCATTGGAGAGCACGATCCTTTCAAACGTCTCTATGTTCCTACGTTGGAGGCAACTACACTACATGACTAAGATTTAGCATATCCAGAGAACGCGAGAGGATCAATAAATAATGTGCTCTTACCTAAACGACTAAACAAATGATTTCTAAGTAAATGGTAATCAACCATACAAATATATCTTAAAACTTTGTAGGGAGCAATGAAAATATTGTTTGTATTAAATTTAATAAAAATAAACAATCACTCATACTTATTTACCTGTGTTTGATTTATACCAACGGTCGGATATTAAAGATACGCAAATCTTTAATGGGATATGATATATTGTCTACAGCAGAATATCTTCATCCAGTGCTTCGTAAAGCAGGTGAAGTTGTTGGTCCCAAGTCTTATACGACGATCTTTGACAGTAGATTTGTACATCACAATTCTGGAAATTAAAATACTAGCTGCCCGGCTTCGCACGAATGGTGTCAAATTTTCATTTCCGTACGTTTTCTGTTCTTTTATAAACAAACTTGTCCTTGTAATTAAATACAGATAGTAGAAAGGAAAAATTCGAACCTGCGACTACCGGTTTGGTTCTACACACCAGCCGCTTTACCAACTAAGCTGCAGAGCTCACTGACTCAAAGTTTAAACTCCTTCTAGTTGTTACGTATTTGGGGCGATTTATGCGACATCTAGTGAACCAATGTTACGTTCGGTTTCAACGACTTTAATTAACTTTGTCCTTACAATAAGGAACATAACAAAAAAGAATTATCCAATTTAGTGCAGTCGGTTGGAAATCATGTGACCAAGGGAAATCTGGATTCATTGTTATAAATATAGATATATAGCCAAACTACAGCTCAACACTTTTGGCAGAGATGCATTTGCATAAATACGTCGATCGTAATTAATAGAAAGTAGTATGTGAACGACAACCAATCGCGTATTTCAACCATATTCAATCAAATCATCCTTTTCGTGCTAACTTAAAGTTAATAATGTTTTTTATGTTGTAGTAACTTTCCATGCCCATGGCTCATTTCCATATGGCCGAGCACTTGTGGTACTTGTGGAGCTGCGAAGGCCTGGGGTAGAAAATAAAAAGATAAGCCATGTTAAAGTAATATGCACGAATTTTTTATGTGCTTAATTGTTCAATTACAACTCTTCAAAATTAGAAAATTAACTAACATTAATTCTCAATATAAGAATTATAGCATTTGAAACAGGCGCCATATTCTCAGTGCGCATATTGACGTCAAAATAATGTGAGAGTCGTTGTCAACGGGAACAATAACACTAATGCAGCGTATACCGTGACGTCATATTAGCACCGACCAATGGTGTTGCGTTTTGATCTGTCATAAATCCCGCGTTTATTTTGCGATCTATTAAATGTTTTATTTTTTATTTTATTGAATTATTGAAATAAAAAAACTAATAATTACTATTTAGAACCTTTAGTTCGACTCGAAACACCAACGCAGCCGCGTCAGCTACATCAAGGATCCTTAATTAGGGACTTCTATTGAGTCTAAATCTAGTCGGGCGATCCCGAGAACATGCGTGAGTAAACCGCTGTATTTTTTAAATAATTATTAATCCTCCTCACGAAAGATCATACAAAAACTAATTAATACATTATGAATTAAAACTGAAATAGAATTCGATGTAAAAGTTTAAACGTAATGGTTGATTTGTGTATATTCCCTTTTATGTAGAGGACGGCGCTAGCCAGCTGCCATCATCACAGTGGCTCTCGTCAGCGAAGTGCCACCGCCGTTGCCCCGTGAGCCTTGTTTTCGCCTTGTTTTGCCCGTTGGCAGAAAGTTTTCAAGCATACGATTACGGTTGAAGAAATTACCCCTAACAGTGTATGATATTAAAAGAAACATTGTTTTATGGACGACAGGTACAGCTGGGGAACTACCACCCCGTCTTAAAGAAGTAGCTCTGTCGCTGTGATTAGTTCGAGTTCAGGGAGTCGGAGGCTACTAAAGACCATCAACGTAACTCTAAGACGAAAAAATAGAAAAGTTAAATAGAGTTTTCTTTTGGTGTTGGAGGTTACTTGCAAAACCGACTCCACGTAGTCTTGTCTGTCGTACACTTAGAGCGCCGGAGCCGTGACAGAAACCATGTCTACTGCATGTTGCATGTTTACGATTATATTCTGTGCCTCGTTCATCTATCTAACACCTTCTCATTAAGACTATTCTTATAAGCCCAAACACTTTGTCTGCTTTAAGTTTCTGAGAAATTGTGCATCCCGTAGACTATTTGATGCTACAGTATCAGCTCAAGGTTAACATGACTTGAAAATACAACCGAAGTAATAGTACACCAAATTTAAAATCAATCTGATCTGTGAAACTTGGTATTACCATTTTGTCAAGTAGGAAATGGGCTGACCATTAACAAACGTCTGAATAGATCTTTAGAAAATTATAGCTAAGAACGAACTCGATTACGTCAACTTTCAAACAAAATTATCAGCATCATAATCGGTCCATTCATTTAGGAGCTATGATGCCACAGACAAACACGTCAAACTTATAACACCCCTCTTTATGGGAAAGGGAGTAGGGAAGTGCTAATTCTAGAATATGGCAGGCAGTGACTTACTAGCTTTTGTAATATATAACACTAATAGTTATAGTACCACTTTTATAATTCGTTTGCGCTGAAAACCGCAGCCTAACACCAAACTGCTGACCCTATTGCTTTGCGTTAAGACTTGTGCTATCTCGCGCGATTCATCGATTTCGCAAAACGGCGCATAAGCAACAAAGCGATTAGTCGAGCATATTTCGAAGTAACTTATAAATGTGGTACTACAGTAACTTAACGTGGTATGCGGGTGTGTTCGAATCTTCGGCACAGGAATATGTCCTACTCCTAAAGCGCCACGGTCTGCCCTGCGGGTTATAAACACAGGTTAGGTTGAAATCAGTTTCATTTAGTAAGTTGAATCTAAAAAAAGAAATATCATAATCATCTTACAAGTCGTTGTTATAGACGGTGCCAATAAAATAATACTTAATTTTAAAGAAAACTATAAAATCGTTTATTTTAATAAACATAGATTATATTATTATGACTGACGCAATAAATCTTTTATCATAATTATTATTAAGTAATTAGATCGTGTGTTGTGATGAAATTTGAGAGAGGTCTATTTCCAGCAGTACAACGCGATAGACTTAGTAGAAAAAAAATTGAATTATTGGGAATAAATTACCATGTTTTTTTATAAAGGTCGCGTGCCGACCCGCTCGTTACCCTAATTTTCTGCAAAATGAAGGTCACGAAATTCATCTCCCAACCGTTCGTCTCGAAAAGGCGCAATGGTGCTTATGGTTTGCAAATTTGGTGACTTATTGTTAAGGATATCCACCATTTCTTTGAACTCAAATCCGAAATTAATATTTTTTCTAACATTAGCAACTTCTCTATATTTTTCAGTGGTGTGTTGAAATATACGTCTTTGACGCGATTGTGATGATGATATTTGGTGCCAAGAGCTTAAAAATTTGGGCGTGGCTTTGGGCATCGGAACCCACACTGTGTTACACGTAGTTTCTGGATTTCCGTTTACTAAATTAGATTTGACTAGCTTGCAACTAGTAGGCATTTCACAACTGTGACCTTGTACAGGTAGTACGCCACAAATAGGTCTCTCTCTCTTTCTTGACTCAATAATCCGATCTAATAGGCCGTTTGAAGGTTGCAGATCAGCCAGTAACACTTGTGGCCGATAGCGCAGGGAATTCGACGTCACTGAATGCAAAATAGTGAGCATCACTGCAAAATAGAGGACAATAATGACAATCCTCATAACGTTCTACTAATGTTGATTGACCATGCTTCTAACCTAATGCCAGCTATCAAACAGGCATACACAATTATAAATTTAATCACTTTGCTGTGATACGCTACGGCAACTATTTATTACCGCGAGTTATATTGTATACAACGCACATAAAAACCGATCGTAATGTCTTGTCGTCTGTCGGCTTTTATATTATTGACATTAATTTATTATTAATATTTTTATTGTTAAAACTATTTGAAAATCTGCTTTTGTTAAATGCAAATTACAATTATGTATAGGTATACATAGGTACGTTTTTAAAGCTGTTGAAGAAATAGCCTGTGGTGTAGACAACTTATGTGAAATTGGATCGACAGCCGTTCTCAGTCTAAAATAAAGATTTGCGAATGTTTTTTCAAAACAATACCGGCAAATCGGCTGACATTCTTATGATGATTAATAAAATATATTACCAGGCCACTTAAAAAGTCTTGCAAAAAACAGTTTTTTTTATTTATGACTGGCTAGTTATAATCTATTTTAAAAATATAATTATTTGAAAGTAAAAAGGTCAGATAAAGACACCTAATTTTGTGTAAGGCATGAAAATGTAACTAAATGAGCTGGTGGTGACTCGTCAGCTCACCAGATGGGCCCCCCAAACAGCCGTCACCATAGCCAACGGGGGTGAATAGTAGTGTAGGGTGTCTAGGGGATAAATAAGTACATTTAAAAAAAATAAAACGTAGAGTCCAACCGGCACCGGGAACAGAGTCCAAGCTGCCGGTGGTTATGGCATCAGAGAGAGAGGAATCTCCTCACGATTCGCGCCGTTGAGAAGAACCGCTCTTTAAATTAATCCCTTGACTCAGCCGCCTAACGAGAGCACCTTAAGCTGTTGGTCGATTCTCTTGGTTATTAAGCAATTTGCTATCACGACTATTGGGGCAATAATTGCTGAGTCCACCATATTGACAACCTCGTGTGCTAATTATTATTATTTTTTTTATTCGGCTTTCACGAGATTCACTTCATACGGTAGGTATAGTGATAGTAGAGTAGAGTAGGTAATATCAACAATCACTGTTCGACTCTTTGATCGATCTATCACCACTATATCAGGCTTATTGGCTACAATAAATCGATCCCAGTACGTACATATCTGTGGTACGGGAATTTTACAATTTTGTATTTTATTGTTTGAATGTCATAATTATTTGATCTTCTTAGCGGGCAGGATTATCAGCGTAGTACAAGTTGACGCGTGTACAGGTGGTGAGTGGTGGTGAGCCCTAGTATGGGGAAAGAAGAGTAAAATCTCACTTTATTTATTACGAGATCATACTATATATTTTCTTTTCACCAGTCGACTTGGGTTCATAGACTATTCATAGTCTTCCACGTGGGCTATGGTAGGCCGAGACCTGGAGAAAGTTTTTCGGATGGTGGTATGAAAAGTTCAATTGAGTATCTCTCCTTCCTGAGTTGAAGCTTGGTCTTTAAATGATCGTCACGTCTGCGTGGCAATTACGCCTAAAAGTTTCTACTACCTCTGGGTAGTTCAAACTTTTAAGCGTAAGAGCACTCAAGGGTCTCTTCTTGATGGAACTAGCCACCCATGGAAATGCACGCACTAGCGTGAAACAGCATCCCCAAGACGTATTTTCAATTTTTGTGTGGTTATTCCTATAAAAACTAAAAGCAAAAATACTAGTGTAGGGTGTTTTGTGATTGTCACTACACTACTAATTTATATACTATCTGCGCGTGTAGCTTCCGAAATGCAGAATTATGTACCTTCGACCAATCCACAAGGTAAGCACAGCAAAAGAGTTTATTGCACAGCACAAGAAAAATGAACAAGGAGAAACGCACAAGCAGTTTAAGCAGAAGCCTGTCACTAACAAGAAGCATAATCATAAAAGATGCACGTTATAGGTTGCAGAGCCGGGAGGTTATGCATCTCGCGTAGATCTCAGGTCAGACCAGATTGGGGAGCATCCCCGTTGCGACGAGGCGCCGGCGCAGCGCCACCGTCGCCGCATTCCTTAGCTCGGGGACTGCGCGCGCTGTGATCACTTCACGAACCGGTCGTGCATACATACATAATATACATATTTTTCTCTTTTACGAAGATTTTCTATATAGTTATTATTGTTACTAAACAATGTTTTTTTTTTATAAATATAAATATTTTAGAAATTTAGTTTTAAGCTAAGAAATAAGTTAGTATCTAAGTCTCAATATGACAATTTTAGAAATAAGTTTATACCTAGTATATACATTTAAGTACGGGAGCTCGCTATATCAGTAATAGACTAAAAAAAGTAAATTGAACATTCATTTGTTAATTCTCAATTAATTATAACAATTAGATTTACTAATCGTCAGTTTATGAATCGTGGAATGTCAGTTGGTAATCAAATCAAATCATTTATTTTTGTAACTAGGATAAAAAATTATCACTTTTACAAGTCACATAAAACATTTTTTTAGAGCTCGCTGGATTCGACATTTCCTAACTGGCTACCCTGAGAAGAAATGTCGAAACAAACTCAGGGGTCAGCCTCTTTTAAAGTCCAGACAATCATTGTAATTAAAAATTTTGTGTAAATAAATGCAGTGTCTTTTCTGGACTGGCCTTTTGAAGAAAGAGCCAGTTCGACCTGAGCAAGCCTTTGCCAACAAGTGGCAAGAGTGCCCCGAATAGCTCATGCAGCTCAACCATTTTCGAGGGAGCTGCAGCAACCCGACACACAACAATACCACCAGTGGCACCATAAAAATATGTGGGGCAACAACTTACTCAGATCGCCAGTGAGCAATAACTATACTGAAGAAATAAAATAATAACTAAATGAGTTAATGGTAGACCTACATAATATTTACACTTACAGTGCCATAAACTTACAATTAAAAATAAATTAAAAAAAAGAGATAAAATTCATGAAAAATCGCACATGCGCAATGCGCTAGGCAATGGGCAAGTAGACATGGCCCAGTGCATCATAATATCAATGTTAATACAGATATGTGTAGAAGACCCAAATGTGTAGGATAAACATGTCAGGAGACGAGAGAGTGTTGTTTAATTTAAAATAGTAACGCGCTATGAAATGCTATTAAAACCGAATCACAACATTCTGATTACGAGCATGATTGTTTATAAAATTGTTGTACACGTTATACTTGTATCTGTTATATTTCCATAAATATGGTGTATAGTTATCGACTAATACGTAATGTGGTACATCACTCTTTATTATATTGTGATCATTAATAGGTTGCCTTCAGTAATTTCCGTCGTCTTTAAGCTTCGTCCGGTGATACCAATGACGGGTCTTCAAAAGTCAAATATAATAAGATTTGATCCGCCATCCGCCCCAGTAGAAAGTTACTATGAGAGACAAAATAAACCTGAGTGCGGTCCTGTACCTTTTCCAGAATTTAGCTGTGAACAGTTAACTACCTTCATAGCTGCAGAGGTACCACCTAAGATAGCGGCTCTCCATGTGAATCATAACACGGTATCCTATCCGATTAAAGCTACGACAATGCATAAACTTTATCCAACGTTTCGAAATGCAGAGTACGACAGTTTATACAAGGTTCAGACAAAACCAAGTGTGTATTTTACAACGACGTCATCTAAAAATTTTTTACAAAGTAAAACCGTGCAGTTTGGGAATGTACGTGGGCAAAGCCAATACACCACATATCAAACTAGTGATCCTTTCTGGTTTGTTCCTGATACAACTGAAACTATGCAGTATCCCAGCGAGTTGTTCCAAAATGTGTGGTTTCAAAACAGGCCATCTCTCGGTAAGATATTTCGGTCGGAAAAAGTTTTAATGACATCTACTGGGAGAGGTGCATCTACAAGTAAAGCAAATCCACATGAAAATGGTCAATTCCGTGAGCATAGACCCGAATTTGTTCAGGTTATACCAAAAGTATCACCTCGCCATTTCTTGTACCCCACTGTGTCTCCTCGACCTTTTTCACATACACAAATTTCACTAAACCCTGGGTGGCCAGATAATCAGACCTTGCCTGACCGCAAAATTCCTATTCACAGAGAAACGCCAGGTAATGTTCAAAGTCAGTTTCATCCAGAGACACTAAATAACTTTCAGTTTCATCCAGAGACACTTGCTAGCGTCCAGTTTCATCCAGAAATACGTTCTGATCTCCCGTTTTATGCAGAGGCTCGTGCTGATCTCCATATTTATCCAGAAACACCTCCTAATCTTCAGTTTCATCCACAGACACCTCCTGATCTCCAATTTCATCCAGAGACAGTTGGTAACTTTCGGCTTCATTCTGAAACATATTCCAATTCTCAGTATCATCCAGAGACCTATTTTGTCCAAACCCAAACTAAAATACCTCCAAACACCGGCCAGTATCAAACAGAAACATTCAACGATATTGATTATCGAACCGAAAAACCTGGTCAGTATCAGAACAGAAACTACAGCCGTGAGACCACTCCACGTGTGCGGTACGCACTTTCCGAATATAATACTTTGATGTTTCCGAGTTATACAATTAGGAACGCTCCGAATTTAAATAGATCACCACAAGATGACCAGTTTAACAGTGACACACCTTACACTGTTTTCCCGCCAAAGGAGCCATCCCCAGAAATCCAGTACCAGCGTTTACCTCGAAATAAACCGACTAGACTCAGAAGTTATCTAGGTAAATTCACACAGTCAACACGAGAGTCCACAATATCTGACAATTTACGACAGAGGAAGATAAAAATTGATAGAATAGGTAAACGCACAACCAGCACGATGCCACCTTTACCTGATGGAAGTACACCAACGGAAGATCCAGATTTACCTAGAAATGAATGTGTAGAGTTTGCAAACTGTTACGCATTTAAATGGAGAGCTGAACGTAGAAGACAACAAAGTGTTGGCGAACCTCATAGATTAAAATAAGTGAGTTGTTATTCGTAGTCTAAAGTTACATTTGATGCGTTCATTATAAAATACTAGCTGTCCCCCGCGACTTTGTTCGCGTGTTTTAGTTTCAACGGTTTTTCATTTTTGCAATATTTTTCATTTATGCTCAGCTCCTATTGGTCGTAGCGTGATGTTATATAGCCTATAGCCTTCCTCATTAAACGGACTATCCAATACAAAAAGAATTTTTCAATTCGAACCAGTAGTTCTTGAGATTAGCGCGTTCAAACAAACAAACAAACAAACAAACTCTTCAGCTTTATAATATTAGTATAGATTATAAAATATTATTTTTGTAGTTTTTTACCACAGAAGTTACATGATAAACTGAGGGACGTGCCAATCCTGAGCGCTGTTCAGTGCCCATGCACAATTACTGACTGTATTAGTTTCTGTGTGTGTGTGACTTTGATAATAATATCATGTTGTAAAGTATTTCGCAATGTAATTATGAATATTAAGTTCTTTGTGAATAGCGACTTTGTTGCGAATTAATGTTAAGAAATATATTTAAATCGTATTTTAGCAGTAAGCCCTTAATAAGCCTATGATTCTGATAAATGATTTGTTTACATGTACTTAATGCATTTTTATAAGTGAGTTTCATTTTACGAAAGTTTTCGCGTAAGTGAAGCTCTCTCATTGACTTGCAATATCTGTGACCGACTCCACTTAGAAAAGCAAGTTTGCCGCAAAATGTCATCCCGCGCTCGTTGGTTTGCGTTTTTTGTGCGAAGGAAACATGCAATTGTTCTTTGTACTAGAAAGTTATTGCATATTAAGATTTTGAGGAAACTAGTGTTATGTAGAATTGGTTAAGCTTTGTTATTATATTTATAAGTTCTGAATGTGACCAATATTGTGTTATGTTGCCTATGCACATAAATGTTGTACAAAGTATGGAAGCGTGAAAAATGATTCTGTCATTAAAAATAAAATGTTTTTTACGGATCCTATCGTGGTTTATTGTTTGATTTAGGGTTCCCGTAGGCCTGACGGTCAGTCATAAACAATTAGTTAAAATATGAAGTTAGTACAAGCAACATTAACTATCAAGACGAATACCACCTTAGTCCACCCTAGAATAGAATCCGTTAAAAAATGTTTTATTCAATAAGTAACTTTCGCGTAAACCTCAGAAAACATTATTCTGTCAGTAATTAATTAAGTCTGTATGTTTGAAAAAAATCTTTGGACTTGAATGCTTTTGACGTTCTTAAACAAAGCTCCATGTGATTAAAGCAACTAACATCAGGTTTGAATCCTTAGGTCGCTAATACTCATACATCACTATTTTTAAATGTTTTGAATTTTTACAATTACAATACAATTTAACACGTTTAACACTAACCCTTAAAAGGAAACTTTATAATGTATATCGTAGTGGTTGTTGTTATTATTTTATGTGTACAGAAATGCATATTATTACGAGTGTTATTAAACTATTTTTTTTGTATTTAATAAACAAATTTTTAATAAGTGTTTTCTTTTTGTGGTGGTTACGACATAGTTACCCTCTCACCGAAAAAAAAAAAAAGATTCGTTTTACTAACGGACGGTAGAATTTTCTAAGCAACACGTTTTTTTTTTTGCATTTAGGCACTGTCCATTGGCAAAGCCACCTCTTGAAGCAGCAAAGATGCGGTTCTAGCCAAGCATGTTACGCTCCGTTATCTTATTGTCATGCTCCCACCTTGCCTGCCGGCTTCACTACTGAAGGTATTCTTCTTTATAAAATCCAATCTACCTCCATACTACTTGTCTTCAAAATCAGAGTAATATCAGGTTTAGAGTAATATCCGTGGAAGCGTTTATTCGGCAAATAACGTCATCTCTACAACGCGTGTTTCAGCGATAAACGCGGCAGCAATGTCATTCGACACCGACTCACCCGACGGCCAAGGAAAGAAGTTATACGTTTTCAGTAAATATGTTAAGACCTACTAATTTTCCATACATTGTTTTTACTTACACACACCCGTTAAAGCGGGCACTCAAACAATGATGTTCTAATGGGTGTGTAACGCCGCGCCCGCCGTGCCTACCCAATGCCATGCCAACGCCATCTCATGCCGGTTCGGAGCCAGAATTGTCAACCAAGCCCGCCAGTGACAGTTCGTGACGTCACATTCGACTACAGGAGGGTATAAAGACTTGAACAGCCTTTTGATACTGTGTACCAAATAAGGTAAATCTCTCTCCTATAGTTTTCAAAAAATAATTGTCATTATTCGTAAAGTGTTCAAGTCTATTCTTGAGTTCTCGTTTAAGGTGTCTTTTTCCGACTTGCCAGACAAAAATCTTGATACTTCAGCTAAAACCCATCTACATAAATATTAGCAAATAGCACTCAGGAATAATGTGGCTTCCTAGCAATTAAAATAACAACAGCACAAATGTTGTGTTATTAGGTCGAATTTTATTCAGAAACTCTTGGTGTTTGGAATGTGGTAGATGTTTGTTTTCAGAAACGCGTGGTTGTATTGTGTTGAAATTATTGTTACTTGAAATTAGCGTATTTTTTTCCCATACATTTCCGAGAAACTCAAAACCTATAGGGTATCCACCCGTACGACCTAGAATAACGAAATTTGGCATGATACTAGGTCGAAGGGCACAAATAAAAAAAATTCAAAAAATTGCTAGTTTGTAGTTTTGTAACATGAAAAATATTATTATAATACTAGCTTTTGCCCGCGGTTTTCGCTCGCGTTAAGAAGTATTATTATTAACTAGCTTTTGCCAGCGACTTCGTCCGCGTTTCCGTCGTTTTTGTAAAAAAGTAGCATATGTCCTTCCTCACGGTTCAGTGGTTTTGATGTAACAGACAGATTAACTTTTCGTATTTTACTTCACTTAAAAATAAATACCTATAACTACTATAATTAATAAAAGTACCTACGCTTTTACCAACTTAATACAAAAAAACTGAACATAAATTAGCCAAAACTAACCTATCGGTATCTAACAATCTATGCTACTACTTCTACTTCTACTACTACTTCACCTAAAAAGAAATAAAGTGGAAATTATTATATTTGTAATTTGAACGAATATTTAATCACTACCAAAATAACTAATACCTATTTACACAAAAATAATTCTTATAGCATGATTCAGTATTCACGCGCGACGGCGCGATGGCTTGTTATCGTATTTCATGTATAAGTTTGGTGTTTCTATACCGATTTCTATGATTCTTTTTTTATTGAATAGGTAATAATGTTAACTTTTTTCTAATTAGGGATGTGTTAGAGTATTATAAACGTAAGAGTAAACAAATTTAATCAGAAAGCTCCGAAATGCTAAGCTATCGGGAATTACACGTGTAATTGTGAGTCAACCATAAAAGATAGACATATGCTGTTGTGGGATATTTTTGAGATAATTTTATGTAGAACATTTCCGTCATACATGATTTCTATGTAGCTTTAACCATTAAGGCTGCATACGCGACGGAAGCTTAAAAAATGGAGTAACTTCACCCGTTTTCCCAACATTTCCCTTCACTGCTCTGCTCCTATTGATTGTAGCGTAATGAAAAGTATACTATAACCTGCCCAGGAGTATGAAGAATAATTGTACAAAGTTTCGTTAAAATCCGTCTAGTAGTTTTTGTTTCTATAAGGAACATACAGACAGAAAGACAGACAGACAGACAGACAGACAGACAAAAATTTCACTGATTGCATTTTTGGCATCAGTATCGATCACCAATCACCCCCTGATAGTTATTTTGAAAATATATTTGATGTACAGAATTGACCTCTCTACAGATTTATTATAAGTATAGATTAGGTATAGTTTTTGCGGCTTTACTTTTGTTTAGCGTGTGTAAAAAATTAGGGCCTACAAAACTTCTTTGTATTCAATATTCTTAACTAATCTGTCATTAGGCGTTAAAACTATCAAGCTATTGGGTGAACTTACTCGTGAGCAAGCAACATAAAACTGTCCATTAGAGAAGCAATGTTCTCTCAAGTCAATACCCGCAAATTTGAGAGTTTGCCCCTGAGACTTGTTTATTGTCATGGCAAAGCAGACTTTTAGGGGAAACTGTAATCGTTTAAATTCGAACGGGATATCATTAGGTATTAATGGGATTCGTGGTATAAATACAGTTAATATAGTGGCTTCCACTATATTGCGATGTAACGCTTTCACTTGCAGTCTCGTACCGTTACAAAGTTTTGGTGGTTTTAAATTTCGCAACAACACAATTGGAGTGCCCACACGCAAAATAAGCTTATAATAAGGCAAACCTGGCGGTTTCAATGAATTTAAAATTCTATAGGGTAATTAGTAGCGTCATCTGTATTAACCACAGTATCAATCGAAGTATAGACCTTTTCTTCGCCCTCAAACGACATGAGCAGGATATCGCTGATAGCTGCTGCTTGATCGTTCTTTGAAGTAAGTATGGCACGCTCACATAACCATTCAATAGGCTTGTCATGTATATGAATAATGTTTGGATAAACTTTAGACAGCAATTCTTGAACTGTGCACAATTCTTCCGGGATGGTTATCATTCCATCAAACGATGGAAAATCACCATTTCCGATTTTAAGAAGGAGATCTAAAAATCTAACAGCAGACTCATCCCCGCCCAAACGTGCTCTCATATTTTTAGAGAGCTTAAGAATATTATCCTAGGGCCACAAATTAGATTTCTTAATGCACGACTTTACTTCGTCAGCTCTGGCTCATTTGGCACCACTGGTAGAGTCTACCGAAAGTCTCTGGCCAGCAAAACTGTTACGCCACCCATTAATTTTGTATTACCCCTTATATCCCTTAGTGATCTGTTTAAAGCTTCAACACCACCTTTATGAGCCATAGTTATTTCGTCCCACACGATTATTTTTGTACTCTTTAAAACTTCAGCAAAATTACTTTGTTTGGAGATGTTGCAAATAGGAGTCTCGGCAGGAACTAAAAATTATTTTGTTCGTCTTAATTTATTTGTTCCATTAGGTTCAAACTAATACATTTACATCCTCCATCATCCCTTATTTTATACCCATGTGGGTTGAATTATTATCAAAATCCTATTTAAGCGGACGTCTTCATCATAGTAGCTCCAATCTTTAATTTCAGTTCAATCAGTCGAAAATCTAAGAAGATTTAGACAAACTTTCATCCCCGATTTTATCCCCTTAGGGGTAGAATTTATCAAAATCCTTTTTTAGAGAATGCCTACGTCATAGTAGCTTTATGCATGCAAAGTCTCAGCTCGATCGGTTTAAAATTGACAAAGATTCATACAAACTTTCATCCCCTATTTTATCCCCTTGGGGGTAGAATTGATCAAAATTCTTTCTTAGCGGATGCCTACGTCATAACATTTACCTGCATGCCAAATTTCAGCCCGATCCGTCCAGTAGTTTCGGCTGTGCGTTGTCTGTCAGTCAGTCAGTCAGTAACGGAAGAGTTTTATACAATAGATAAGTATTTGCACTTACAATCTTTTATTTATACATCGGTGTATGAGAGAACATTTTTTTAACCGCACTGATAAGTTTGGCGAATAAATCGTGCGATCATCAACAACAACAAATTTTGTACGGAACCCTCGGTGCGCGAGTCAGACTTATATTTGTCCGGTTTTTTAAACAATATACCGTAACCTTACTTAAGTACTTCAACAAGTTCTGTATTTGGCCATGTTATTAAACTTTAGTTTTACACACAGATATCTTCTTCTTTTTGCCCTGGTCCTATTTTATTTAAGTTCACCCCGAATATTCTTTTTCATAATAGCCTGATCTGTCTTCCCCTTTTTCATTCCTCTTTCTTTCTAACCCCATCCAAAGATTTAAACTCGGCACTTTGCTTTACTCTTTTATTCGCATGCTATTTAATTTTCTCCACATCACATGGTTGGATTACTTTGGCCAAAAGTTGGCAGGTGGCGCCTGGCTATATACCTGGCTATATACTATGGCTTGATACCTATGAACATTTTTGAGAATTCCATGGCTTACCCTGCAAACATCTGGTGATTCAACGTTCCGTATGTGATAGGTCTGGAAAACATTATTCGTTGGTTTCTAATGGAGATGGTGTGTTCTTTACGTTCTAATTGTAAATGAAGACCTACTGTAACGTTGCGGAATTGCTGGGGATGGTAATGGGGTATAGGGTGGTGTACACATAAAACAAACAAACCTTATGGTACTGGAATATATATTGTTGCACTTAATTAAAATTACATAGGTACATTAAACAGAAAAAATGTGCCACGCTAGCTCAGCCCGTGGGTTGCTGAGGTTCTCAGAACAAGGTGTATTACACTATACTAATGAGACCAAGGAGACCACACCACATAATTAAAGTCTTTTACCGGAAAGTCATAAATAAGAATATTTAGGATGCACGGGTACCTGCGGTTCAGCGCACTGGGGCGCTGCTACCAACTATCGGAAGTATTTATTGATGTACCGGAAATCCACGGAGTTTGTCCACTGACTATATATATAGCAATATTTCTATCGCTATAGCTATTACTATCGCTATTGCTAACGCGATCGCTAACGTCCCTCCCTTGACACCAGTCAAGACACCCAACCCAAACAAATCAGTGGGCCATGCCACGATGAGTCAAAACACGAGGTTGAATGACCTCTTCAAAACACCCGTGCCAGGTAAGTATAGTCACCGAAATATGAGCCACTTTGAGGCTCGAAGACCAAAAAATATCAATTTAAATAATTGCTGTAAGACTTCTCACATGTCTTCACGAGCACCAGAATCCGGAAAATGACAATGACCTTTTCTCTCTACACGATCAGTGTTCCCACACCTTATGCCAAATCACGAACTTGTCAAATTGACAGACCAAAAAAATATAATATTTATAAGTTTAATTTACTTTAACTTTATGAAGGTAAATATTTATATGATATAACATAATTTATTTATTTTAAGCTTTATTAGAATATATTTAGCAAATTACTAAATAAAGTTAAATACTGAACCCACGAAACATATAAGAACGACATCTAGCGACATCAAGCGACAATTTGTCAAGTAATCATCGATCCGTATTCCTGACGACCTTGTAACTCCTTGCATTGTCAAATAGATGGCGCTGACCGTCTTTCTGCATCAATCAAACGCACTATACTCAAAAACACACTGTTACAATACTCTCCCTCCAACGAAAAATCGCTGCCCTCAGCGATGCTCCGTTCATCACTGAAAACAACCGACTTCGCTGAAA
The DNA here is from genome assembly GCA_932294365.1 of Diachrysia chrysitis. Lineage (NCBI taxonomy): Eukaryota > Metazoa > Arthropoda > Insecta > Lepidoptera > Noctuidae > Diachrysia > Diachrysia chrysitis. Next base: position 391,958 of record OW028645.1, read on the forward strand.
GCAAAAGCATACTTGTAAAAACTACTAATGAAATTAAATATCCCAAGTAACAAATCTAAATAAATGTACAAAAAAAATCGCTGCCCTCAGCGATGCTCCGTTCATCACTGAGAAACAACAACTTTGCTGAAAACAAAAGCATACTTGTAAAAACTACTAATGAAATTAAGTATCCCAAGTAACAAATCTAAATAAATGTACAACAAAAAAAATATCGCTGCCCTCAGCGATGCTCCGTTCATCACTGAGAAACAAACGACTTCGCTGAAAGCATACTTGTGAAATACTACCAGCTAAGTGGAGTATCCAAAGTATTAACCTAAATTAATGTAATCAGAATTAATACTTGAAACTTTACACAAACCTAACTATACTTGTGGAATACTACCAGTTAAATGGAGTATCCAAAGTATTTCACCTAAATTAGAGCAAATTACTCTAACAAACCGGAAAACAAAATAACATGTTAACACTCATAACTTAGTGTTTCATGCAGAAATATAACTAGTTTAATATAACAAACTCTAAACAATCTTATGAATTGAATCTAGTTTTCCTAGAAAACTAGAATATAACTCTGAAAATTTTCTTAGAAAGTAAGAATATACCTTTGAAAATAATTTAAAGGTAACCGGAAATAAAGTACAATGTCTTATACTTTAAAAAAAAACTACCGGAAACCGGAAGTCAACCAGAAAAAAAAAATCAATTATACTCTTGGCATCCCAATATGTCTAGTTGACATATTGAGCATCTAGGCCTGCGAGATATAATTGTTATTTTATCAGAACAACACTAAACATAAAGACCGAAGATACTCGGAAAATCGGAAACCCGAAACTAGATTTCCCATTGTGCTGATTTTCAGCAGAACAGGAAGTGACTTGTACAATGTACAGTCACCTTTACTACAACCCGAAAAGACCGAAAGAATCTACTTAATAAACGCTTAGCTTCCCCTTTCGACTATCCCAGTACACCCCTCACCGCTGAATCTGAGCACCCTATCTGTGCTATTTTGATTTTAAATCCTTAATATGCCAAGATCCGATGGGATGACCGTCTAGTCTTTCTAATTCATAAACTAATGGGGATAAGACTTTCGTAACCCTACATTTCTCATATTTAGGGGCTAGTTTTGACATTTTAAATTTTTGTGCATCACTTTGTGTATAAGTGGCCTTCCAAACTATATCACCTACTGAAAATTTCGCATCCCTGCGACGTAAATTATAATGTGTGGCATTCTTAGCATGAGCTTTAAACATATGTTCACGAACGGAATCAAAAATTTCTTTTAAACTACCAAATTCACCAGCGTACTCTTCACGTGGTACTCCTACTTCATACTTTGCTTGAGAATCACGGTAAAAGTTTCCGTTTATTACTGGTTCTCTAGCGTGTACTAGGAAAAATGGGGAAAACCCTGTTGACTCATTTACTGCACTGTTCATAGCAAACTGAATTTTGTTAATGTTTTCGTCCCATTTTCTGTGGTTTTCCTCTACATAAGATGCAACTGCTGTCATTACTGTCTTATTATAACGTTCAACTAAATTTACTTGAGGAGTATATTTGGGACCATAAAACTGTTTCGGAATATTATATTTTTGTAAAACTTTTCGGAAATCTGATCCAGTAAATTGTACTCCATTGTCTACAATTACTGTTTCAGGTGCACCATGTGCTAGAATGACATGATTTTCAAAATGTTTTGCTACTAAAGCACTTGTTGCACGACGTAGCGGAAATAAAAGAGTATATTTGGAGAAACAGCATGTGACAACCAAAAGAAATGTAAACCCAGAACGGGAGCGTGGCATGGGACCTACCAAGTCCGCAGACACTACTTGCCACGGTCTTTCACATCTTTTTGGCTGACCCATGAGTCCAGGAGTCGCCTTAGTGGTATGCTTATACGCAGAGCAAGTATCACAATTTTTAATAAACTCTTGTACATCCGCAAACATTCGTGGCCAATAATAACGCAAACACAATCGTCTATGTGTTTTGAAAACACCAAAATGACCCGAAGTGGGTTCGGAATGATATTCCTGAATAAGACTTTTAATTTTACTTTTATGAACTACCTCTTTCCAATCAAACTCACTAGTTAAGCTATATTTACTTTGACTGTACCGGAATAAAACATTATTTTTTAAACAAAAATTCGGAAAATTATTCGGAAACTGTTGTATGCCTGAATAAACTTTGTCAAACCACTCATCTTTCTCTCCATCACCAGGGATACCTATCAAATCTACCTGAAGTAACCTAGATAAAGCATCAGGTACCACATTATCTGTACCCTTCCTATGTTCAACGGTGAAGTTGTACTGAGATAATCTACAACCCCAACGCGCAAGTCTACCGGTAGGATTCTCTAAGTTAAGGAACCACTTCAGAGAGGCATGGTCTGTGACAACCTTAAAAGGCATAGAACCGAAATACGCTTGAAATTTCTCAACCGCAAATATAACTGCTAGAGCTTCACGCTCAGTAGCGCTATAATTTCGCTCATTTTTATTAAGAGAACGACTGACATAAGCTATGGGGTGTTCACGACCCTCAATTTCCTGTGAAAGCATTCCGCCTAATCCAAAGCTGGAAGCATCGGCATGAACAACAAAAGGTTTTGTGAAATCCGGAGTAGCTAAGACTGGAGCAGAAACTAAAGCATTTTTAAGTTTATTAAATGCGTCCTCCGCTTCATCGGACCATTCAAACTTTTTACTTTCTTTACCTTTAATTGTTAACTTGTTTAACGGTGCGGCTATAGTGGAAAAGTTTCTAATGAACCGCCTATACCATGAACAAGTTCCTAAAAATACCTTTACCTCCCGAGCGGAAGTTGGTGTGCGAAAATTTAAAACTGCTTCAACCTTCTCCGGATCCGTCCTAAGGCCGTGTTCATCTACAACATAACCTAAATATTTTAGTGAATTTCGGAAAAATTTACATTTGTTAATATTTATTGTTAAGTTAGCGGAACTAAGTTTATCCAATACTCTTTTTAAGAGTTCTAAATGACTAGCTATGTTAGATGAACAAATTACTAAATCATCTATATAACAGAAAACTAAGCCGTCCTCAATATCTGAACTAAAATTCTGGGGAAATAAAGCATCCATCAGACGTTGTTGTCTGGCTGGAGCACCACAAAGACCAAAAGGCATAACTTTAAATTTAAAAGAACCACGACCTGGAACCGTAAATGTAGTTTTATCTTGTGAATCCTTGTCTTCACTCAGTGGTATCTGCCAAAATGAAGATGACAAATCTATTGAAGATAGATATTTTGCCTCTTTTAAACTATCTAATATTTGCGGAATATACGGAATTGAATAAGAGTCACCTTTAGTTACGGAATTTAACTTTCTACAATCTAAACAAAATCTCCAGTCTCCATTTGACTTTGGTACTAAGAGAACTGGGTTGTTCCATGGACTTTCACTAACTGTAACAACGTCAAGTTCTAACATTTTATCTAACTCAGCATTAAGAGCGCGTTTCTTATCTGGAGAGAGTGGGTACTGCTTCGCCTTTATAGGTTGAGCATCGCCGGTGTCAATGACATGCGAAATAAGTGACGTTCTACCTAAACCCATTCTCTCTGATGATCTTTCTTCAAACTTTTGTACCATCGTTCTTGCTAACTCTTGCTCGTGTAGTGTCAAATTATCGAAAGGTATAATAGTACTGATCTGTTTTCCAGAACTACAAACGGAAATGAACTTTTTAGGTGCTCTTCTATAATCAGCATTTTGAAATATGTCGGAAGCTAAACTAAAAACTTTCCAAAAATCACAGCCTAATATTAAATCAGAAACTATACTCGGAATAATATAGAATTTTATGACGTGTGACTCGTCTCTAAAGGTAATCGGAATAAACATGTAGCCAAAAGAATAATAACACTCACCCGTGCCAGGTAAGTATAGTCACCGAAATATGAGCCACTTTGAGGCTCGAAGACCAAAAAATATCAATTTAAATAATTGCTGTAAGACTTCTCACATGTCTTCACGAGCACCAGAATCCGGAAAATGACAATGACCTTTTCTCTCTACACGATCAGTGTTCCCACACCTTATGCCAAATCACGAACTTGTCAAATTGACAGACCAAAAAAATATAATATTTATAAGTTTAATTTACTTTAACTTTATGAAGGTAAATATTTATATGATATAACATAATTTATTTATTTTAAGCTTTATTAGAATATATTTAGCAAATTACTAAATAAAGTTAAATACTGAACCCACGAAACATATAAGAACGACATCTAGCGACATCAAGCGACAATTTGTCAAGTAATCATCGATCCGTATTCCTGACGACCTTGTAACTCCTTGCATTGTCAAATAGATGGCGCTGACCGTCTTTCTGCATCAATCAAACGCACTATACTCAAAAACACACTGTTACACTACATTAAAAGTTATGGTAGTAAGGGGCCCAAATTTCATAAAATTAAAATGTGATGGTACATTTTAATTCTGTTGCTATTTTTTTTTATACCATGTTGTTAGTTTAGTAAGTCCGTACACTAACATCACAAGGTACTGTTAAGTAAACTCAACTATATGTGTGTAACCGCATTCGCGTGACATTAATTCATAAAATGAAACCAAATTATGTTATTTATGAACAATAAAAAAATATGTTAAACAGCTGATGAACAGATATGATAAAGTTAATCAAAAATAGTTACCTATCGATACCATTTAAATTATAATAATGTTGCTATACCTAAAGGATAAGCATCATAACGTAGTACCTTCAGTCAAACCACTTGACTGATTTTGTCGGAATAAGTAATAAATTTCGACTGTATGCACAAAAAAATAGTGTGATACTGTAGAGGTATATAATATTATGTAGAAGTAAATCAATATTTTAATACACAGTAATAGCACTGTAATATCCGAGGTTTCCAGTCTCGAACATCTAAACACAGTACCACGTCCTGCACCAGGGCTGCATACGCACAGTTAATACGATAGCATATCGCGGAACAATACTCGCACCAAAACAAAACAATTTAATTTAATTATAAATTGGATATTTTGTACATTCGCACCTTCCGCGTCAAATGTCGCATCCTATTTTAAACATGTTCGATGGTTGTTAGATATTACGTAATGCGGAGCATAATTTTGTTTTCCACAGTTATGCTTCATATATTAGACTCAGTCACCATGGCTCCCTACCACTTCCGCCCCGTGATACTTATAACAGACCTTTACAAAACAACTAAGCGAGATCATCAAATGCAAACTTTTCAAGAAAAACTTATAAAGAAGAAACCTTTATGTGATTCTGGCATAAGTTGTGAACGATTATCAAATGATCAATCCATGGCAACGAAGAAAGGTCTGCACATGAACCATCAGACGGTGCGCAAAAAAGTAGTGAACTTCTACCATTACTCTGTAAATAGTCGGAAGCCAGTATTTCGTGATAGTTTGTCTTCCCACTCGTCAATTGGCACATCTCCGAATCTGACTCCTGACATGTTGATGATGAGACCAATCGCACCAGTCCGAGTTGCTGAGAGTGCTAATCGCGTGACCGATTCAGCACCATTGCCATTCCATGGGACGGCAAATTATAAAATGAGGGTGTCTAAGTTAGCCAATCGTTTTGGATACGGCTATTTAAATGGTCGGCAAGGTCTCAGGACGACGAGCACAATGGCGCCGTATGTAGGGTCGACGCCGACAGAGGCAACCGAAAAAGAAGACTCACAATGCGGTAGTTTGGCTCACTGCAAGAAACGCTACTGGAATACACCTAAAATAAGAAGTAGAAATTCACCGCGACATTTGTTAAAGTGAAGTAGAATGTTGGTCGTCATGTGCCAATATTTTTATAAGAATGTACTTTTTTATGGACAGTTTCTTAGTATAATAAACAGAAAATAAACAGATTTCGAAAAAAAAAGTAACAATAAAAATCGTTATAAATAGTTTTAAATGAGATTACACGATTATCTGATGACATTATTTTTATATTTAATGTAATTAGTAAAGTAGATATTTTAAATCTTCTTTTATGCTTAATATCGTTTATACTAATACTAGAGAGAAGTAAAATTGATCGTCTGTTTGTAATAAGAAATCTTTGAAACTCCTAATGCGATATAAAAAAACACATTTTTTATATATTATAATAGCTTTATTGTTAAGTGATAAGTATAGAGTAGATTTTAATTTAAAAATAAACGTTTATAGGAAAAGGCTAGTACTAATAAATTAATAATAAAATATCACTAGGTTATGTTAAAAATTTTAGTTATAATAAGGTATCCAAATATTGCTAGAAATGTTTTTCGAAATATATGACATCGCAGAATAATAATAATAATATAATAATAATAACTTTATTCAAATTAAAATGTTACAATTAATACTAAGTTACATGAAATCTTAATACATAGAGCCTACGTTACATGTGTGCCTGAACTAGGTAATCCTGTGTTTCAGGCGTTCAGTGCTAGCTAAATCTAAAACAAACAGAATTTTTTTATTACAATATAATTACAATATAATTGTTAGATACATAGTATAGATGAATCTATAATAGAGATACAGGTAAGTTGATTATTTTGCGAAGTAGACAAAATAATAAAATCTTTACATAACATAAAAAATCTTAATCCATTACCTTTACTAACTATTAACTATTCTAAATAACAGATCAACAGTATTTACCTTAACACAATTAATAGCTTCTCTGTATCTTCGTAGGACATGCTTTGGAGGGTATCCTTGAGGGTTAACTTACAATTTCGATAGTTGAGGGAATATATGCTTTTTATCGCATTTAATCTATTATAAAGAAACGGTCCTAGGAACACATAAAATTTAGTCGTAAAAGCATGCAGTGTTCTTATTTTTTGGGGGCAAACCATATCTTTCCGTCTTTTATTAGTAAATTCAGTGCTGAAAGGAAGGGCTGCATGCTGTTTTAATACAATGCTCATTATGAACAACTGTCGGACTGTTAAGACTTTACACGATTCATAGAGGAGGTTAGTGGGAAAAAGGAAAGGGCGGAAAGTACATACTTTGAGAATGGCTCTCTGGGCACGCTCGATGGTTAGTAGCAGTGTTTTACCCGCTCCACCCCATGCGGCAATACAGTAGGTTAATATAGATTGACATAAGGCAAAGTAAACTTGTTTAATTATTTTTTCGTTTGCAATGCATCGTAACTTTTTGAAGGTAAATATCAATTTACGTATTCTATTATTAAGAGCTCCTATATGATGTTTAAAGGAGAGAGTTTCATCTATTATACAACCTAGGTATTTTGTGTTATTAGTCCTTTTAAGCTTGGGGCAGACACATTGGTTAATGGTGGGGATCCTACAGTAATGAGCATGTAATGTTGGGTTATTTATTGACGCTAGTTTACGCATGCTAAACCTTATATAATTTGTTTTGTCCGCATTTAATGTTAGTAAATTCTGCTGAAGCCATTTATTTACAATATTGAATCCGTGTTGCGCGTGCATGTAGACGTTTTTTTCTGAATCAGCCGAAAATAGTAGAGCAGTATCGTCAGCGTATGAAATGATTATGCCATGATCTAGGTTAAGCTTACATAGGTCATTAATGTAAATTAAGAACAGAGTAGATGCTAAAATACTTCCTTGAGGAACTCCATAGGAAGTGTTTTTCTGATAAGTACTGTGTATATTGCCAATTCTTACGCATTGAGTACGGTCTTCTAGGTAGCTAGTGAAAAGTTTCAGCTGGTTACCTCTTATCCCTATAGCTTCAAGCTTACGTAATAGAATAGGGACAGAAACTGTGTCGAACGCTTTTGCGAGGTCCAGGAATATTCCTACAGCATGGTTACCTTTATCGAGTTCTTGTGCTAGATAGTCAGTCAGATTATGTACGGCGTCTGCAGTTGATAATTTAGGTCTAAATCCAAACTGAGTTTTAGAAAGAATCAATTTATCCTCCAAATATTTAACCAATCTATTATTAATAATTTTTTCTAATATTTTTGACATAGAAGGCAACAAGGAGATTGGTCTATAGTTTGTCACTTGATCTTTGCTGCCAGATTTATGAACAGGAACAACAACAGCTTTTTTGAGACACTTGGGAAAAATGCCTTTGGAGAGGCATTTTTGAAAAATATAAGTAAGTGGAGGCCCTAAAATGTGTTTGAACTGTTTAATTATTTTATTTGGGATATTATCCCATCCGACTGCACAGTCGTCCTTTAAACTCATGATTATGCTTTGCACTTCTGTTTCGTCAGTATCTAATAGCGTAAATGATGATAATGTATTGCTACTCGTAAAAGGAGAACTTGTAAGGTATTGCGATTGACCCTGAACTTTTTCCGCCAAACATTTACCGACATTAACAAAGAAATCATTTGCAATGTTGGCAGATGTCAACTGTGATGAATGTACTTGCAATAAACTTGAAGATGACTCATGTTGTTTCGACATATATGTAACATTTTTAATATATTTCCAGATTTTCTTACTATTTGTTCCAGCCTTTTCCAATGCAATTTTATCATAGTTCGTTTTAACATTTTTTAAAAGATTATTGCAAAAGTTGCGATATCTTTTGTACGATAATTGCAATATGGAGTTATCTGGGTGACGCTTAGCTTTCATATGCAGTTTATCCCTATGTCTCATACACCGAATGAGACCTGGCGTGATCCAAGGTTTTATGTTATACTTTTTATTACTCAGCCGAATATTGGTTGAGTTTTTCTGAATTGCCTGTTGCACATTTTCGATTAGGTATAACATACAAAACTGTGGGTCAGCATTATTGTAAACTGGGTCGAAGTCAATGTTGCACAAATCTTCTTCAAGTTTATTTGTGTTTAATTTAGAAATTGAGCGAGTATTATCTTGTTTGGGTAATTCGCAATTTAAGGTTAGTAGGATAGCATTGTGATCGGTTATTGTCGAGTTAATAATAAGCGCAAGTGAGGGGAAACTCGATTTAAGCATGATATGATCTAGGCAGGAACCACTTTGATGTGTAGGTAGCGTATGTGCTGGGTTCATGCCATGAAAAGAGCAGAGGTTAAGGTATTCCTGTGCAGCTACATCAAGGCATTCTGTAAGAATGTTGATATTAATATCTCCAATCAAAACGATGTTTTTATAGGATGATAACTCTTGCAAGGTATCATTCAGAGAGTCCACAAACTTGTATATATTTCTAAAAGAGGGGGGTCTATATAATGCTAGGATCGCAAAATTTGTTCCAATTTTAATTAACAGACTGTTACACTCGAGTATGTTTGGTTCTTCAACAGATATATCGTAATGGTTCCTTGCATATATTACCACACCATCGTTTTGATTGTAATTTTTAGTACTCTTAAACATACTATATCCCGGCATTAAAGGAACGTTGTATTGTTTGGCAAGCCAACATTCGGTTAAGATAATAAAGTCACAATTTATGCTTAATCTTTTTTGAAAAATACTAAAATTGTCAAAATTCTTAAAAATACTGCGTATATTTTGTGTTAGTATTGTTAATGGTTTACTGTAAGAGGATAGATATTGTTTGCAATTTTCAGGATCACAAGTCTTACACTCGGATACAGAGAAATTATCTAAGTCATTAATAATATTATGAATCATAACAGTATAACTTAAAAGGAAATAGGTCAGAAACTACCTTAGTTAACGGCGCTCTTAGGCGCCTCCATAGTCAATTGAGTTAATGTACCTCTTTTCGGCCAAAGTTTTCGCCGGACAGTCAGCAGCACCGGTTTTGTGGTTGCTCGGCTTCTTGAAATGCAGACAAGTGGCGCATTGTGGTGCCTCAGCCTTCTTCATACATTCCTTTATTGAATGTCCTTGACCTCCACAGTGTCCGCAGGTGTGTGTTGATTCCCGACATGACTTGGCTGCATGACCATACTGCTGGCAGTTATAACACCGTGTTACCAAGGTAAAATCTCTCACTGGGCAAGATGACCAATCTACAAAAACTCTTTCTTTTGTTATCAGGGCTTTCCGAACAGCTGGAGATACTTCTATAACGAAATTACAGGTCTCATCTTCCTTTTTTCCCGACTTATGGCTTAATCTAATAGTATTCAGAAACGCTTCTAGGTTGGTATCTTGAAGTTTATCGGCTAGATTTTGATTATATATGCAAGTAAAAAGTTCTTTTTCTTGCATAGATGACGGTACTCCGATAACTACTACTCTAGGCTTACGTTTAGGCGGCTCGTCAATCGTAAGGCCTGACTTCATTAGCTGCTCCGAATTTTTTATTTTCTCGATATCGTCTTTTGAGTCCGTGCTTATTATGACACCGCCATTTTTAGTCTTGCGTAGTCCTCTAACGTGTAATTTCATTTGTTCAGGGCAAATAATTTTTTGGACTAGGGATTTTGTCTCGTCGCTCGATTTTAATTTGTTATTCGGGTAAATGGCCACTGAACTCAAATTTATCGGCTTAATGTAGTTGTTGGTTCCCTTTTTCACCATGTCAGCAAACGAACTTCTGTGTGCAGATTTCGATGACTCGTCAATACTCAACTTAAGGTCGTCTAATTGTTGTGAAAGATCAAGTTGGGCTTGAAGGGTTCCAATCGTAGAATGGGCTTGGACGGCTTTCAGTTTGAGGGACTGGTACTGCACTGCCATCTGCGAAGTACCGTGACCCACTTTTCGGCATAAAGAACTAATTCGCAATTTCTGTTCTGAGTTCAATTTACCCTCGGATGAAATACAACACACCTCATTTAGGCAGGTTTCAATTGATGTCATCCAGTTCTGGATTTCCGGAGTTGAAATGACTTCGAGGACATTGTCCTCCTGGCTCGGCGCGTTAGGATGTGTTGAGGGCACAGGGGGCGGGGTGCGAACGGACCTGCCACTTCGGTTAAAGGGACTGCCTTCCATAGTGTAAAAGTCACCTAACAACTTTAAACGTTCACCATATTCACTTTACACACTATTATACCTAACTTATGACATAGTTTTCGTGACTACTGAGTATTGTTTAAAACGAGGTCAAGATTTAGCAATTTATTTATTTATTTTACTAATTATTCGACACGTCTGTTCTCAGCGAAGAGCGAGCTATCAATCCCCTATCGATAGAATGACTAAATAATGAAACCGACCAAGTTTGCCTCGTCGCACTATACAAACTCAAAGTACGACGTTATGTGGCGCCTCCAAGTGTACCATTTTAAGCTTATTAAGGTCTCATGGCCAGATCAGACAAAATGCAAATATTACAACACCCGGCCTGGCCAGAAGAAATACTATAAATATAGAACAAGGGTCTCAAAGTTGAATTACTTCGCCTTCACTACTAAACCGCAGAACCAATTTTGATAAATTCACAGCCAAAGCTAATGCTACTAGAAGTACTAATTCTGCACAGTCGAAATCGAGGGCACCAGCTATCTTAAATAATCACAAAATTTAAATTTGTTTTTAGTAACTCCCATCAGTTCCTTGGTTTTACCTAACCTAACTTTACAGAGTCCTCTGCACAATCACAGTATTACACATTACACAGGAAAAAGTAGTCCATCAGTATTCCATTGTATTAGTTGAAGACGACTAAAAAATAATCGACAAATCAAAATCACTTGTAAATTTTATTAATAACTAAACCTATTTAAACGTACAAAAATTATCGATAAATCGACGTTCGATGAAATTTGCGTCACTCATTACTAGGATAAAATAGGCAAGGTCCAAACATATTATGTATGTGTTTGTATTTCGATTTAAAAGTAAGTAAATCTAGGTTTAGCTAAACGTACAATTTCGGGGTTTAACGAAAGGCGTTTTGTCAAACCTAGGTTTAACCGGTGATGCCCCAAAAATGGTACATATCCATAGGTACTTGACTATAACTTATATAATATTCAAATCCACTAAATATGTCTAGCGAAATATGAAAACGAATGTCGCGCTTCAGAGCCTCTAGACAAGTGGCATTTCGACAAGCGTTAACGATGATAGAAATCACTTAAGTGACATTAAATGTATGGAAATGACATTTCATTTCGATAAGTCACGTGACTTGGACTTGTCACTTCCATACATTTTAACGATTCGATCAGCGTTATCGCTTGTCGAAATGTCACTTGTCTAGGGGGGCAGTTTCTTAACTTCAGACTTTTTTTTTTATCTGAGTCAATTTACCTTTAACTTATCGTTTATCAATACTATATTTTTAAAGTTACACGCAAATCTCATTTATAGTATTTACTATCACAATCGCGGCTTTACAGTTCAAGATGATGAGATTCAAACTGTATGTGCTAAGCTTATTTCTCAAATAAATTTTGGGTTTATAAATGTTGTGGGTGTTTAAATCTGGCTAAATTACAATGATTTGAGATTTATGGCCTTGTATCCCGAGAAAGTACCTCTTACTATAAGATTTAGCCATCTCTTTAAGAAGAAATTGTTTGAAGACACATCATCATCATTGTATCAAGAGACGTCGTTATTGAGTTCCTTTTATCTGAGTTGCTCAGGGTTATTACAAGGCCCGCCTCAAGGTTGACAAGGGTAAATCCCCTTTCTTCATATTCCAGCGCACGTTCCCTACGCCTGCGGTTTTTATGTCTGTCCGTAACAATAAATAAAATATAACCGTAGACATGTCGATTACGGCCCCTGTTCACCAGTTTAAACGAAACTCAGAGATATCTGAGGCTACTAGTATCAGTAGTGTACTCTTGTGCATCAGTTTTTATACCTACACGTCAAAGTATTGCTGCAAAAAGTACTTTCAATAATTTGATGTCTTGCTGAATTTATAAATTATTATAGACTAGCTTTTGCCCGCGGCTTCGCTCGCGTTAAGAAGTATTATTATTAATTAGGTATAGTTTTTGCGGATTTACTTTTGGTTAGCTTCTTTGTATTCAATATTCTTAACTAATCTGTCATTAGGCGCTAAAACTATCAAGCTATTGGGTGAACTTACTCGTGAGCAAGCAACATAAAACTGTCCATTAGAGAAGCAATGTTCTCTCAAGTCAATACCCGCAAATTTGAGAGTTTGCCCCTGAGACTTGTTTATTGTCATGGCAAAGCAGACTTTTAGGGGAAACTGTAATCGTTTAAATTCGAACGGGATATCATTAGGTATTAATGGGATTCGTGGTATAAATACAGTTAATATAGTAGCTTCCACTATATTGCGATGTAACGCTTTCACTTGCAGTCTCGTACCGTTACAAAGTTTTGGTGGTTTTAAATTTCGCAACAACACAATTGGAGTGCCCACACGCAAAATAAGCTTATAATAAGGCAAACCTGGCGGTTTAAATGAATTTAAAATTCTATAGGGTAATTAGTAGCGTCATCTGTATTAACCACAGTATCAATCGAAGTATAGACCTTTTCTTCGCCCTCAAACGACATGAGCAGGATATCGCTGATAGCTGCTGCTTGATCGTTCTTTGGAGTAAGTATGGCACGCTCACATAACCATTCAATAGGCTTGTCATGTATATGAATAATGTTTGATAAACTTTAGACAGCAATTCTTGAACTGTGCACAATTCTTCCGGGATGGTTATCATTCCATCAAACGATGGAAATTCACCATTTCCGATTTTAAGAAGGAGATCAGAAAATCTATACAAATAATACATTTACATCCTTTATCATCCCTTATTTTATACCCATGTGGGTTGAATTATCAAAAACCTATTTAAGCGGACGTCTTCATCATAGTAGCTCCAATCTTTAATTTAATTTCAATCAGTCGAAAATCTAAGAAGATTTAAACAAACTTTCATCCCCTATTTTATCCCCTTAGGGGTAGAATTTATCAAAATCCTTTTTTAGAGAATGCCTACGTCATAGTAGCTTTATGCGTGCAAAGTCTCAGCCCGATCGGTTTAAAATTGACAAAGATTCATACAAACTTTCATCCCCTATTTTATCCCCTTGGGGGTAGAATTGATCAAAATCCTTTCGTAACGGAAGAGTTTTATATATATAGATTATAAATTTAGTCAGTTTTGTTAAGAATAATTTGTAATGGCTTAGAACTGTTTACTCGATTTGATTTTAACTTATACATATAAACATGTTGAAATCATCCGGCAATCGCTGAAATCCAGCTCTGGGATTTCCGAATCTTGGCACATGCTGAGCGATGACCGTTTCGTACAGATGTGGTGCATATTACTCCGAAACTTTTAGTAATTTGTCATTCAATATCAGTCATTAATAAAGTCTGGTACCTTACTAAGAAATATTTACACATTATATTTAAAATTCATACGGAGTGTTTGACTGACAAAAATATGGTTAATTAAAGGGTTTGTGCTATTTACCGTTTTTTCTGAAATATTTTTTTTTTGGTTTTTCTTTAATTTGTCGAATGTGCATTTAAACCATCACATTTTTTTTGTTCCTGGTCAGAACATAATATAAAACTATTATGTATATTTTCATTGTGACCGTTAATTTTCAAAAACATATATATCTAGAAGTTATTTTCAAAATTGCTTGATTTAAAACAATCTAGTTTATATTCGTTCTAACGGTATGTTTGTCTAAAAAGTCTAAGTCATAAAAATCAAAGAAGACAAAGTTCTTTGATTTGTTGCTCTTTGTCAGAGTGCCTAAATTAAGGTTTGGTGGCGGAAGCCGCACTTATTAATTTATTTTTTATTCTTGATTCGTTTAGGAATTGTACACTATCCTAGAACATCTTCGTCTTCTTCTCGTGTCAAATGTCTGTCAAACTCTTTCCGACCAAAAAGTTACCACCTGAATGGCCCGGTCGTTGGCCTCCATTACGTCCTGGAGGGTAGGGCAGGACAGAAGCCATGTCTTGCGCCGGGGCACCACATTCGCATTAGATATGTGAAGGATCGATGATGCCCCACTTGCTCAGGTTTTCTTTACATCGACCCACGTGGGTCGCCACAAATCGTCTCTCTCCTCCTCTGCACTATCCTTTGCGGGAATCGTATGACCCAGAAAACACCTCCGGCTCTTTACGCGGGCCCGTGGAAGATGATGCTTATACAGAGGATGGCGCCTATCCATCTCCTGCTTCCTTTTTCAAAACGGCAGGCTATTTCGTGCCGAACATCTGGAGGGGCTATGCCCGTTAGAGGATATAGCATTGCAAGAGGAGTAGGTTTAAGGCACCCTGTTATAATGCGGCAGGTGTCATTGAGCGCTATGTCTACCTCTCTAGAGTGGGCGGATCGATGCCACACTGGGCAGGTTCTCCAGCAGAGAAGGAACGACATAGGCCTGTTGTACGAAGAACCTGCGGTGATGCTCCCCAGGCTGTGGAAGTAAGACGACGGAGTAAATTGTTTCTAGAGAACTGTTTTGTTTTAAAGCAGTGGTCTCTGTATGTTAGAGATCTATCAGGAGTGACACCTAAATACAAGAGTTGAGAGCAGTGCTTTATGGAGACTCCTTGCCAAAAATGTTTAGAGACCTGTTTGCTTGATGGTTGCGTAAGTGAAAGGCACAGGATTGTGTTTTAGACGGGTTTGGGCGTAAGGCATTGTTCTTGTAGAATACTGCAAGTCCTTCTAGGGCATCTGTAAGAGTGCGAGATCGTCTGCATATAAGAAGCTTTGAGTTTCTGCAGTGGAGGTTTGATCATTTGTGTAGATATTAAACAACGCAGGGGCTAAGACAATGCCTTGAGCCAACCCGTTTTTCTGATAACGCCACCTACTTTTGCTGTTATTGACATGGACTTGGAACCGACGTTTGTTCAAGATTACCCTTAGAATATCAACAAATCCCCTATCACTCGTGAGGTCGCTGACCTTAGAGCCGTTTGAAGTTGACAGTGTCATTGACTGTAGAGAGGTCAACAAATACCACACCTGTGACTTTGTTCGCCTCAAACCCGTCTTCGATGAATTGTATTAGTTTTAGGGCCTGATTAGCACACAATTTTCCAGGCCTGAAACCAGCTTGCTCGTCGATCAGATTTGGTTCTATTATTGGGGTAAGGCGATTTAGTAAGACTCTTTTAAAAAGTTTGAAGGTGTGGCAGAGTAGTGAAATTGGTCGATAACCTTTGGGATCGTCAAGGCATGCTTAAGTAGAGCAATTACCTTAGCACGTCTCCAAAGTTTTGAGATGTTGTTGTATTCAAGACAGAAATTGAACATGGATGTCAACCAAGTAATAGCGACCGGCCCTAGATGTTTTAACTGCTCGACTGTAATGTCATCAGATCCAACAGCCTTGCCATTTTTCAAGTTTTTTACTCCGTTCAAGACTTCAGATTGTAAAAGGTTTACTTATGCAGGTCACGTTATGATCTAAATCTGTATTTTTTCTTATTCTGGGTAAAGGATTGGGAGATTTACTATTGAGGAGCAGTTGGTGGGCAACTTGGTTGGCAGTCACTTGACCCAGATTTTGGGCGACGGGGGGACTACCCGTAAGTTTCTGTGTTCCAAGCCTTTTTACTATTTTGCGTCATATTTACCTCAATAACTAGTGTCATCCACTTTTCTCTACGACTATCCTCCATATTACGCATGAGTTCCTCTCCAAGTTCTAAAGTTTCATTGGAAAATGGATCTTTCTTATACGAGTCTTCATAGTTTGAGTCTTTGTTAAGACCAGGGATATACGTAGTACGGCATCCACGTGGTATGTGCTGGGGGATGTAGCCCATATTACTTTTACAAACTTTTCATAATTATTAGGTACGGGGTCTAGGTCGTGTAGTCTAGAGTCAATGCCATCGGTAAACATCCGCCAGTTATACTGACCTCTAAACGGCACACTACTAGGTTTTACGGCCGCTTCGATACGACATCCTATTGGCCTGTGCTGGGTTCTTGGAATAGGCTTGTGTACTACTTTTATACATAGAGGGTTGATGTTGTTACTGGCAAAGATTAGATCGGAGTTGTAACCGCGACGCCATCGCCCGATGTTAAACAAGGCAGGTAGTTCCGCGTTGTGAATCAGGGTAAGATTTTCGGCTTCTGCCCATTCCTCTTCTCTATTCCATTCTAACAGCATTACCATCTGTGTTACTAGAGGTGTAACCCCACGCAGAGCTATGGCTGTTGAAATTGCTACTACGAGTTTAATGTGTCTGTTATGAAAAGTGCTAGTTAGTTTGCGAGTTGAATTGAAACGGCTGACTAGGAGGTTTGTAAATTGAAGTTATTGTACAGCAATCGGTGTCAAGTGTTATAGTTTCTATTGAATTGTTAGATCTGCTGTTCGCAGACTCCACTGCTACAGTTGGATTCACAAAGACTGCACTGCCGTATTTTGCATGAGGGATTTCGGCGGTGAGAATCATGCCAGGTATTTGTGGGCGTGGTAGGTCGCTATCGCGATGAGTTTATTGAACGCATAGTACTCGTATATCGCAATTTGAGTCTTGGCATAGGTTTGCTAATAGGTCTGCTTTAATGTTTGAGAAGCCTTCTATATTGATGGTGATAACGTTTAAAGCTGCTTTGGTAGCGGCGAAACCATAACTGGCGGATGTAGTTGCGGAATGTGTTACAGTAAAAGTGTTTCATATTGTTATTATTAATAATTAAAGGTAAATATTAAATTTGTTCAAAATTTTATTAATTTGATTTATCTTGTCGATTATTATTAATAACTTACCGTAATCAATTGTGTAAGAATACACTTGTTCTAGCGGTAGACCAAACAATAAGCTCGAGTAAAAATTGACAACCTTGGGCTGTAATATTTGTATTTCCTTTATTTTATTACATACATTTAAAAATATAGTCTTCAACAATCAACATAGATATAAGGAATAGGGTCTGAGCTGCCGGTGGCAAAGGCTCCAGAGAGCACCTCCTCACGATACGCGCCGTGTCCATAAGTACCGCTTTCTGAATCAAGTCCTCGACCCAGCTGCCTAAACAAAGCTTCTTAAAGTGTTAGCCGTTAATATTTATATTAATACTAGCTGACACGGCAAACGTTGTTTTGCCATATAAATAAAAAAATAGGGGTTCGTGGTGGAGAGGTAAAAATTAAGTACCTACCTACCTACTCTACGTAACTACCCTACGTACGTACCAAACTTATCTACTCTACCTACCCTACCCTACCTACACTACTCTACTTACCTACCTTACCGAACTACCATGCTTACCTACTCTACCTACCCTACCCTGCCTACTTACCTACCTACCCTACTACCTACCTACCTATTTTCTCATTCAGTTAATTTCTGTTCGTATTATGAGATTAAAAAATCGTAGTTTTTTTTTTTTCCTTTTATACAAACCTTGTCATTACACTAAGGAACACAACAAAAAAAGAATTATCCGATTTGATGCAGTCGTTCGGAAAAGTACATACATTTCAGTGATTAGGTATATATAAATGAATCCCTGTGAAAAGTAGATAATATCAATATTACCTACTTTTCTCGGGTGGTCTCAAATATGTTCACCGCCGATCGTGCTCATATATTATGCATAATAGTACATGTCAGTTTAAGTGTAATATGGGCCATTAACTAAAGGAAATAATATCGACTATTATTATGCATGTCAAAAAAAAATATTAATAGCAACCGAATGCAGAGAACAACACTGCAGGCAAGGGTTAAAATAATAATACGCCTGAAATAAACTCAGTACCGTAAAACAACACTCCGATCACAAGTTTGATAATTTGTATGCCGACAATTTATTAGTGACGCTCTCTTTTTTATAGATATGGTGAACGATTGTTAACTAAAACGTAATGTACATTATTCTCTTTTATATTGTGGCCCTTAACGAGTTGCATTCAGTACATTTGGCTTCATTACGATTTAATTCAAATCGGATGTCGGACAAGGCGCCAAATGGTTCATCAATGAAACCGAAATTGACATGTGGCCCTATACAATTTCCAGACTTCAGCTGTGAAGAGTCAACCACTCCAAAATCTAAAACCACTTTAGTGGAGCTTCCCACAGGTTTAATGGAAGAAAAGTCGACTTGGAAACCAGAAGAAGAACTATTTGAAGAACTATCACCTTGGAGGCCCTTGGAAACCATATACGATGCACAAACGCCTAAACACGAAAAGCTAAGCAACGAGCAAAAAGTATCTAAATCTTTACCAATAGTCCACCCTTTAGCGACATCTAAAACTGTTCAGAATAAAACAAACAGTATTGTAAATTTTAAAACCGTAACCTCGAAAAAACTATACCGTAAAGAAATCCAAAAACTAAAAAATCCTTTATCTTCGGGAATAAAATCACAAGATAATGTATTGCGTGGTGTATCGTCTTCATCATCGCGAAGAGTAGTAACTCGAAGTTCAATTATTCGTAATGTACAGGCTTTAAATTTAAGACAACGACTAATGCATACAATGAGCACATATCCCCCTTTCCCTGGAGGAACAACGCCCACAAGACAACCCGAACCAACGGAAATATTGATGTGCGGTATAGCTAAATGTTTGAGTATGAATTGGACAGATTCGGGCGAAAATACTCTACGTAAAGCAACTAAAAAAGTAAAATTACCAGTAGATGATTCACAGGATGTATTTTCTGATCCACAGGGTCTAATCATAGACTCTTGAAAATAACTGGCAAAATTTATATCATCTTAAATCATCATCTTATATCATCATGAGTTGGTAAAGCGACTGGCGCTTTAAGCCAGTAGTCGCAGGTTCGAGTTCTGCCTGAGGTTTAAGTTTTTCTTTCTGCTATTTGTATTTAATAAAATCATCATGTTTATCTAATTATATTGAACTCTTAAACCTATTGGTGATGATTTTGAATTTGAAGAATGAATAGGGCTATAATGCATTGGGCAGGATGAGTGCAGTTAAGGTGCTCTCTTTATTTCTCTCTAACGCAAATTTTCGTCCTGTAGATTTTTCTTATAAATTTTAACCACTCATTGTTGTTCTTAGTCATATATGTTACAAACATGATTTCAACTGTTTTTTTTTCTATTATTTGTTGTGATCACAAATGAGTGAGAAAATACTCAATTAATCATTCTGTATTGGATTCTAAAATTTACACAATCAAAACAAATCAAAAGTTTTTATTTTTCTACTTCTCCTATGGAGAAGAACCGACAAGAAACTCCATAGTTTACTCGTTTAAAAATAAGATTTATACAATTTCAATGTAGCTTCATTATTAGATAAAGAAATACAAAGGTGGTGGTGTAGTTAAAGCTATTGTGTAGTAAAAATAATTATAAACCAACAATAATAATATAATAAAAAAAGCCTTGACTTTGCTAAAAATAAAAAAATAACGATATCATGAAAACTAACATGTTAATTTATTCAAAATTAGTTTATCTGTAAGGAAGCCCTTGATAATATATTATATGTTACTAAGTAAGAATAACTTTAATTTGTTAGTGAACTTCATTAGTTTATAGTTTTAATTTTGAGTTTAAGAGAAAATTGGGTAACAACTTTCAGTTTTTTAAATGTTTACTAAAATTTTCATTATGATTTAAGCGTGTTGCGTCACATTGGGAGTATTTCCCATTTCATATTAACTTAAGTTACTTTTACGCCCGGTTTCTGAAAGACTGATCAATTTAATATGTTGTTAAATCAACTGATCACGACAGTGATTGGTTGCCCAAGAGACTAACAACCAATCACAGCGCTTAACAATTTGACAGGTGATTAACAAATTTTTGTGTTGATCAACATTTCAGAAACCGGAGGTTATTGTTAATAAGAGAGAAAAAAAAGAAATCTTATTAATAAAAAGTTTTTATAATGTCTAATCTGTTTTTAATAAATTCAATTTAAATTTATGCAAGTTAGAAGAGGTCTACATTCAGCAGTGGACTGTCCGTATGTATAATTTGTCCTATACAGTAGACCACGGTAGACTGAGCTGATTAACAAACATAATGATTATAATGTGTATAAAGTGTTTAAATAAAATAAAGTAAAGTAAAGTACTTCTATTTTTATTTATAAACAACCCTACGTTTATAGAGTATCTAGTGCAAAAGACGAGTTTTTGAACAATTAGGTTCTTACATGTGAAATGGTTGAACTCGCCGCTTTAATCTTAAATATCTTTGCGTTTAGCTAGGAATTCCAAATTCAAATTAATTTATTTTAAACTGTGTCTCAATGTTTCAACCACGTAAGTAGTTCCCGTTCCCGACTTTTTCAAAAGTTTTTACAGTAATTTTGCTATACGGGGTGGTGACGAATTTAACTAATCGATGCGATGGATATCCAGTCTCTTCTTACGGTGGCACACAATCTCATCCTGCCACCGGGCGCACGGACCACATCTACCTCTCGCGCCATGTGGTCCTTTTCAAATTGTGGTATTGATTAACAATTAAAATACTTAAACCTATTTAACAAATCTGGTTTGAAATTGTAATTAACTACCACGTACTGCAAACCTGGTCCCTCATTAAGAAGAATGGAGAAGCACCGTTCGTCTTTCACTTTCCCAGGAAGGACAAACACCCTAAAGAGCCCGCAACAAAAAGAGTACGCGGATGGTATCAAACGTTTTTTGAGGTCTAGGTATAGATAACACTTCTTTCTTTGTTTAATTTGTGAATACTAAAAATTAATAAAATAACTTGTTGCACTCCGGGAGTGCCGGCAGAAGTGAAAACTTGAATATTAACGTTGTGCATTTTGATATTTTTAATTGGTTAGGGAATAATTTTGTACGAATTGCTGTAATCTATACTAATATTATAATCTATACTAATATTATAAAGCTGAAGAGTTTGTTTGTTTGTTTATTTGTTTGTTTGAACGCGCTAATCTCAGGAACTACTGGTTCGAATTGAAAAAATCTTTTTGTATTGGATAGTACGTTTATTGAGGAAGGCTATAGGCTATATAACATCACGCTACGACCAATAGGAGCGGAGCATAAATGAAAAATGTTGCAAAAATGAAAAACCGTTGAAACTAAAACACGCGAACAAAGTCGCGGGGGACAGCTAGTTATCAGTATAAAAGTACTGTAGTGTAAGTAGTGGTAGAATACAATATTTATTTATTGCGCTATCGTACACAAACATGACAATTTATATCACATTAAAAAGTTTATCTCTCAGAAAAATCAACTTCCATCCATAATTTCGATGACTTTTTCACCTTCATTATTACCAGAACCATCATCGCCAATCTCTAAAACTGATACGATCGGTTTATGATAGCTGAAGTAAGAAACGAACAGTTTTAATTCGAACCTATTTAAATGTCGAACATTCGCGCAAGCGCCCTGCGCCGCCTAAACGAAACAGCAGGCGCAGGCATACATTTTCGCCGCGCCGTAGAAAGAGAGAGGGATATTTCCTCTCCTACGCCACGCCGGCTGTCTACTCTCCATCCGTCTTACGAATTTTCGATCAGGGTCACGTCGCGAGTTTAAATTTTTTTACCCATTATAAAAAAAAAGTGTACAACGCCGCTAAAGAAGTTTTCACTTCAAAAAAGAATTAATGAACATTGCATGTCGAGTTTATTTTATTTGAAACTGTTGTGTCAAGTTCAAGTGAAAGTGTTCTTAGTAACATAGTCCTAATACTTTAGATATTAAAAAGTTTAATAGTGACATTTTGACAAGCGTGAACGATGATAGAAATCGCTATGATATTCAATTTATAGGAATGACATTTAATTTCGATAGGTGAGTTGACTTAGATATTAAAGCGATGAAATGCTCTCACGTACTTATGGAAAGTTTTGAAAAGCGACAAGCGGTCGAGTCACCGGTGGCAGAAGCAGAATAGCTGAAGCATACTGTTCTTCAGTTCAAAAACGAGTTAAATGAACTTTTAAATGAACAGAAAATGTTGCTCTTCGTCATGGAGATCTTGAACCTCCCCGAGTGCGCGGGAGAAAATTTAGTCCACTCAGACGAGATGTAGCTAGAAAGCTAGACGTTGCGTTGGAGGCGCGCGAAATAGTGTTTGCTGTGCGGTTGGGGCCTCGAGCAGAGTGGTCACGGAAGCCAGGCACAGCAAGTGAGGCGGACGCGGCGACGCGGGCCCCCTTGTGTGGAGATTGTGGGAATTAGTCCCTGTAAGGATGAACATTGTGTATGTTATGATATTAATATAATTAAATTGTATACCAATCAGGTCTATTTACAATAACATGGACTTACTTGTCCTAATCTATTGTCATCTTGCAGAATATCTTAATATTGTACATTTTGTGATACTAGCTGATACCATTCGCACGCGAATTACTGTAGGTTACTAGGTGCGGTAAAGGTAAAGGAAAAATGGCTGTATGGAAGTATGTGATTCTCAAAGTATGGAGCATATAATTTCAAATGCCCCGGTCATCCACACAACCAGTTGCCCGTTGGATATGTTATTAAAACCACCTATTTGCTATGCATATATCCCAAACTATTAATAACATTATTTTAGAAATTGGTGCCGCATTAAGTACTTTGTTTTGATGTATAACATATATGTGTCTCATTTGACATTATTTGCATCTAGAAGTATGTGTATGATTTTTTCTATCCTATATTAATACATCAAGTCTCTCTTTGGTTTTGTCTCCGTTTGACTGGCGTGCCTTCTCCAGGTAAGACGGGAGTCTTTGAGCACTTTATAATGTGTCGCTTAGACGTTGTACTACTGTTCCAAATTTTAATATTTTCTTACCGCCATAATCTCGCACTCGGACCCTCTGCCCAAGCTGGAATGTTCTTAATTTGGTGGGTCTTCACTAGACGTCTGTCAAAAACCTCTTCATATGAAGTCATCTTTAGGGTCTCTTCATATAAAGTCTTCTTCCGGTTACTGTGTTATGGATGCTTTTATCTGGGTTTTGATTTTTGTAATCTAATATACTGAATAAAACCAGTTTCGTTTTTCATACTGGTTCTAAGAGCGTTTTGTTCCAAGATATGGAACAGAAGTTCTGAGCAGTTTCTGTTTTTTTTAAGAAACTTGTTTCTTTTTTTTTATACTATATTTATGAAATAAACTGTCTGCCATTGTCAGATACCAAGATCATCAGCAAGCCAAAATCAGCGAATGATTTCTTAAGCTTGGAAATGTGAGAATTATATCAACCCATTTTTACCTGGCGTCCACAATAATGAACAGGTGATGCCCATGCAGAGGTCAAGCAAAATCAATATGTATACGTTGCCATTATTCCGTTGATACGTCCTAGTGATGTAACGAAGTCTTGTTCGGTTTTCTGCTAACTAAATATTCAATATTTTTGTCAATTATTTTGTGGTATAAGTAACTGAGGGCTAGAAATGTAATTTGAAATATTCCTATGTGACCTTCATGTAACTCTTTTAATACCATATTTCACAGGTTTTTAGCATCGCGAGTTGCCAGCCGCGAAACAAGTATTTTTGCCATTAGACATTTTCATACCTTAACATAGCACTGCGACGACTCTCTGGCAGCCATTTAAAGCCCCGCTAGACCAGTGCCCGGAGCCTGCGTAGACCAGTGAAATTTATACAAGCTTTAACGCTGATCGGATCACTCAAATGTATGGAACTGACAAGTTTAATTCGCGTGACCTGTCGAAAATAAATGTCATTTCCATACATTTTAATGCAACAAGCGATTTTTCCCGACTGCAAAGTAGTGCCAAGGAAGGCTTTTATTTTTTACGCGACAGTCAAGGTATCGTTAGATTCGTCTCAAAAATTGCCTCTTTTTCTCGTCGTCAACGTCTCAATCTTCTATCTAAGTGTCCTTAGATAGGCGTTATAAAAAAAAAACAATATGGCGGATTTTTGTTTTGATAAAAAAAAAATAACCAAAACTATCAAGTAGCAAATCAAAATAAAGTGTTTATTATGCAACTTGTTTGTTCAAATGTGATTTGGAATGAGAAATGCTAAAATAAATAATTATTATAAAAACTAAAAGCAGATCTTAAGGTTTCTTAGCAAGTCAGGTAGGTTTTTTATTTGTGTTTTTAAGTTGTACAACTTGTTGTTATCGTTAACGCTTGTAGAAATTTTCCTTGTCTTTGGGGGCATGATAAAGCTGACAGATACTTTCAGGGGCGTTTGGATCCGTCGTGACACTTGTGCAGTGTCTTGCATGCTACTACCGCTAGATGAGAATATGTTTATTTTCTATTTCATAAAAGAGTAGACTAAGGAGGGCGCCTAGCGCTAGAGGTATTTAGTTCGACGCCAAGTCAGCCATTTGAAATTGAGTGACCAAACTACTTGGTTAGTCATTTTCAAATGGCTGACTTTCAAAAAGTCAAGTCCTTAAAGGTTTAGTCATTAAAGTTCAGTTAACTATCTGCCTAGGCAGATATATTCAATTAGCTGGATAAATTTAACCAGATGGCTGCGACATATATTTGGAATTGCTTGAGACACTGGCCGAGAATGCAACCTGAAATCAAGATGCCCAGATAAATTCGCTATTTGTCAGATTCTTGATAGCATAACTTAAACTGTGAGCTTGAGCTTTTTTTGGTTCACGAATGAATACTATAAAAGCCGAGTGGTCACTACACCAATTACCACTTTGCGTGACGTGCTGCGGGTTCGATCCCCGCATGAGACAAGCATTTGTATGATGCACAAATGCTTGTTTAAAGTATGGGTGTTCTTTGTGCATATTTGTAAAACTTCACGAGAGACAAGGATTAAATTTCTTAGTGCGGGAGTCTTTGTTTTAAAGAAAAATACTCATTACTCTTGAAGAAATGGGAGCTTAAATATTATTCATATTCATATTCACTTATTAAACCTAAACACTTAAAATCTACACTGGTTTCCGATATCGATTCCAAAGATGTAAAGAGTATATCCGGTATAGTCAGTTTTCAAAATTTTAGCTCACAATTAGTTAATTAATTAATTGATATCCAATTTTCACATTAAGTATTCGACAACAAAAATCATAACAAACGTGTCACTGCACTAGGAGGGTCAACATCTTATTACGTCACTCGCAAAATTTTAGGATACATCGCTTCAGCGGTCCTGCTATATTTTTTTATAAAATAAGATATCCATTAATTACTTCATTTTGAGCGAGAATTTTGTAAACTGATTCTATACCAGATTTATCTTCACCCTTTTTTAAATAAATATCTTCCGGTAGCAAGCTGTATATAAAATATTTACTTATAATTATAACATTATCCATTGACTATTTATTATACTAATATTATAAAGCTGAAGAGTTTGTTTGTTAGTTTGGTTAATAGAAAAAATATTCTTGTGTTGGATAGTCCATTTATTGAGGATGGCTAAAGGCTATAACATCACGCTACGACCAATAGAAGCGGACCGTCAATGAAAAATGTTGCACAAACGTATTTAATTATTCCCTTTGGGAGCTACCGTCGCGTGCACTGAATGGTAAAAGAAAAAAATGATGTATGACGGAATTGTTCTTTATTAAGGCGCTACACGAATATTTATTTTGTTTGCGAGGAGGTGGAGGTTAGCGGAGTAAACAGCCAATCCGGAAATGCAAGGTAGAGATAGTACTAACTGCTTGCTTACGGGGCGGAAAGAGCTAAACATATATCAAGGTCGCGAAAGATTGTCTTAGAAATAATAACGTAAGCGACCAAATGGAAAATCTCATATTAATCGAAATCTATCGTATGGAATGAAAAATCAGTCGCCATTAATCTAGATATTATGATTATGCATCAAATAGTGTAAAAAATAATATTATTAAGCTGTTTAGTTTGGTAGATTAACCAAAAAAAGTGTTTTTAAAGAGGTGATTTCAAAAAATAAAACTATCGAGGAAAGTTTTTCTAATCGTGTAGTATATGATCGACATTTATTTTGATTACATCCTCTTCTATCTAGGAACCAAATTTTATGTCAATAACGTTTATAGTTGCTAAGTAAAAACGAAATGAAAATAGCCAAAAAAATTGTGTATCGCCTTAAAAGTCTATAAAAAAGTCCGGAACAGCGTCTATCTATTTTTTAAAGCTGAGTCACTATAACCATTTTTGGGATACACAAATTTGTTCTGAAATAATGCATTATATGCGAAGTCGTTTTTATAAACATGATATTAATCCTTTTCCAAATACTTTATACATAACAAGTATTAAATTTTGAACAAAATGCACTTAACATATTTTGATTTCAATGAAATAAATCAGCTAAATCTCTGAAACTTACTACCAAACCGATTTTACTGGCACATAGCTGAGGTTATGGGATGAGGTTTTGTTATACATACCTGCTTTTTATTTTAGAAAAATAATAGGGGTTCCGCACAAAACACATGAAACTAAAACATGCGGACGAAGTCGCGTGGGACAACTAATATATAAGTATATATATGTTATATCTGTCAGACGCACTTCTTGTTTTTTTTTATAAAAATGATTGGCTCAGCTGCTTTAGAATGTAGTTTATCAAGATATTAATAATAATATCGACTCTTAAATGTCCCACTGCTGGGCAAAAGGAACGAACATTGATCATAATGCTTGCTTGCGGTTGGCGATTTCAGATACCAATTTCGATTTTATTGCCCTTGCACAATGATTAAATTGGCAAATAGCAAAATATTATTATATAATATAAATGTACTGATTATATTAAATTTAATACTACAGATATTAACACGGTTAATTTATACATACTAAAAATATTGACAACAGCTCTAAATTTACCAAACAGCTGACATACGTAAGATGCGGAAGCAATTATATTCCGGACCAGGTTTCGATAGTTTCACAATTGCCGCATACTGTGCCGGTTCTTCTTTTATACGAGACTCCTCTTGGAAATAGCGGGGACGTGACAGAGGTGACTAGGTTAGCTGGTAGCTCTTTTAGATTTAGGTCGAGTCTAGGCGTTCTAACATTATCAAAGTGTCGAAGATGATTCCCTGTAATCGTATGATAACCTTTTATTAAAACAACTTGGCCCAAGTCGCCTGGATTGTTGCCATAAATAACTTTCCTTGGTGTTTTACGAACAGTTACAGTAGTACCCGGCATTTCACAACTTAAGTCCGCAAATGGTGATGGACCACATATAGGTTTTTCCTTAATGTATTCCTCAGGTAGGACAGGATCAGGTTGAGCTCTCATCATGCGCACTGCTTGATAGTTCGTCAGTGGTATCTGAGGACGTCGCTGCAGCGAGATTGAGGCCACGGAGTGCAGAGTACTGAGAGTCACAGTAAGCAATAAGAAAATGCTCCGCATCACGTACTGTTTAATTACTATTGACCATATCTGTAAGCGGACAAGACAATATGGTTGCTGAATGCTGACTGTGTAAACAGCCACACTCTCAATCAGATTGTTATGTTCTGGTATGGAAAATATTTCATTGTGCATTTCGTTATCAAACTCTCGATAACGTACCTTGATAGAAATATTTGAAAACAAAGAAATATGTGCCACCCTTTTCCTACTTTTGCTTTTATTTCTTACATTTCTATACGTTCCAATTATTTATTTTTTATTTTACACCGTAAACAAAAATAAACATGAAAAAAAAATATATAGACATAACAGTGGTACAAAGGGCGGCCTTATTGCGTACGGCAATTTCTTCCAGGCAACCATTGGACGGAATAAATATAAGAATATAAGTATAGTGTATAGCTACAGACTTAATATCTAACACGTTCTGCTAAATATATGAACAATCGATTTTTGCTATCATTCTGGAACTGCCCACCACAATAACCTGCGTCTTAATTGGGTTAACGGTAAGTCCGTACCTCATGCTCCACTGTGAGACACGGGGCAAATCATCATTTATTATATTAATGGCATTAGAGAGTTTTGCAAAAGGAGCTTGATTATATATTTTTAGATCATCTGCATACAAGTGGTAGGAAGAAAGAAGTTGATTAGAAATAGAATTAATGAAAATTGCAAAGAGCAATGGAGACAGAACGCCACCTTGAAGGACACCAGCACTGATATTTCACAAAGTAGACAAAGAGTTGTCGATGAGTATACGCTGCTGGCGCCCTAGCAAGTAACTAACAAAACTAACAAAACCAGTGAATCACTGATAGAGATATGTTTAGAGAGCATAATATGCCAAGCAAAACATCGAAATCAACAGTATTAAATGCATTGCTGAAATCTAGTAGTGCAAGTACCGTTAATTCAGCATTTCCATGCCTGACCTAGTATGATCCGTAATATGAACTAAGGCTGTGGTAGTGCTATGACCGGGTCTGAAACCAGACTGGAAGGGATTTCAGGTTTGGTTTTTTAGGTAACGGAATTATCTGAGAGTGTATCCGCTCACTGGGAAAGACTCTTAAGGATACTGAGGAAAGACATAATGGGGAGGATTATGTCGAGGTTGGGCAAGATCATCTTACGGCTGACACAGTCACTTCTAACAGCATTAGAAGTTATTATTTTAATTATTTGTTTCGCATTAACGCATGCGGAGCGAATATTTGTAATTATATACAAATAATAGAAGGAAAAACTTAAACCTCAGGCAGGATTCGAACCTGCGACCACTGGCTTGACGCGCCAGTCGCTTTACCAACTAAGCTACCGAGGCCACTGCCTGGAAGTTTAAATTTTGCCTTCTATTTTATTACGTCTTTTAGGGCGACGTATGCGACATCTAGTGAACCAACCTTACGGTTGGAACACTGGCGCGTCAAGCCAGTGGTCGCAGGTTCGAGTCCTGCCTGAGGTTTAAGTTTTTCCTTCTATTATTTGTATTTAATTACAAATATTCGCTCCGCATGCTTTAATGCGAAACAAATAATTAAAATAATAAGTATTGGGCTGCATCATCTCTCGGACATCTGAATTAACAGACTGTTAATCAGAGTCGGTGAAACATGGTGTATTGGCCATGCTTAGCAACGCGTTCTACAGAAGGGACAATTACCAGGTCAAGCAGAGAAGGGATAGAATTAGGAAAATGATGAGTGGCATTTAAAGGAAGTATTTACCGAGAGACACTAGCACAATTCCCAAGTCTTTTACCACTGCACTAAGCGTCATGCTGTAGATTCGAAATTACAGAACTGTATGTACAAATGATGAAATTGTAAAAAGTTAGGACGCTGTATTTAAATTTGAATATACTGTGTTTAAATTATGAACCAAATTTTTACAAAAACCCTTTTTAATGTTGTGTTGCCTCAACAAATATAAGTAAAACCGTTTTTTGCCCTTGAGTTTCTTAATAGCACTATTAAGTTTTAAGTAAAAGATTCACTTCAAGGTCAAATAGTAAACAAACTTTAGTCACTGAATTTAATTAGTTTCGACGCACTCATAGTAGGATTACAGTCCGGATAACATTTGCACATACGCATTACACTATTATATTGAATTTTAACTGATTTAGATATTGAAAAACTGCAATTAATAATAATAATATCTCCCGTCCCGCATCATATGACCTTCCCACCTCCATTTTTGTTGATCGACCCGAGTCAGTATGTCAGTAAGTTTAGTTCTTAGGCGCAAATCTATATTTCTGACTCTATCTTGCCATTTACATCCGCATACTTCTTTTCATTGCCCTTTGTGCTATAACTAGTTTTTTTCTCAATACCTTTGTGAGGGCCCACGTTTCGCAGCCGTACGTCAGGCATGGTAGGATGCATGGGTTTATAGTCTTTATTTTCAGTGACATGGCTAGGTCTTTTGATTTCATTATTTCTTTAAGTGACCAATATTTCTTCCACCCGGAAGCAATTCTGAGGTTGATTTCCTTCTGGTAGTTCGTAGTTGCTCTTGATGTCTCTTTTTTGGGAGTTTGTCATTAATTTTGTTTTGGAAGTGTTCATTTTTAAGCCAACTTTTTTACTATCTTTGCTTATATCTTGTATCATACACCCAAGCTTTTTTGGACTTTCTTCAAGCAGCACCAGGTCGTCAGCGAATCTCAGATGGTACATTTTTGAACCGTTTATATTTATGCCATAATCGTGCCAATTAAGTTTTCGAAATATATTTTCTAGTACTGCGGAAAACAATTTTAGGGAGAGTGGGTCCCCCTGTCTCACACCCCTTTGTACATGAAACTCCTTGTAATGTCTCTAGTTGAATCCTAGCCTTGATATTTGAGTATATGCACTTAATTTTGATATACATGCTTGGTATTCCTTGGTGTTCTAGGCTTTCCCAGATGTACTTATGGCTCAGGCTATCAAAAGCCTTGGAGTAGTCTATAAATATAGTATAGTATAACCTTGGAAAATATTTTGTATATATTAGATGTAAGACATAGAAGTCTGTAGTTTTCTATGTTTTCTTTATCTCCTTTCTTATGCAATAAAATAAAATGAGATTCAGTCCATTGTCTGGGAATGCTACCAGTTGTTAGTATATCATTGAAAATGTTTTTAAGAATGGGTGTCAAATCTTCAATAGCTCATTCGTGACTTTTTCTTTCTCTTATCTTTTTGCTTACATCTACAATAAACTCGATAGTCTTTTTTTGTTCCTTTTTTAATTAGTTCTTTTCGTTCACTGATTAGTTGCATGGTATGTTGGCTCATTTGATATTTGCTTTTGCTTTTGTTTCTTGAAGAAAAGCTGCAGTATAATTTATTTTCAAGGATGTCATATTTCTCAAATTACATTATATCACTATTGGCGATTTGTTCACTTATTTGGAATTGATTTGTGTTTTGTAAGTTGAGTAGTGTTTGTTTTCAAATTTATGGGATTTTATGTGACTATGAGGAGTTTTTGTTTGAAATTGTCTGATGGAACATCGCACCATTCGGTGGTTTGAATTAAAATTTAGTTTACGAATAACAGTAGTATCTAAAAATTAATGCTCTAGGGTTGTTGCTTATTATATAGTCAAGTTTATATTTATACGTACTATCCGGGAATATTTAAGCCCATTTTCAAAAATTATCATTAAAACAAAATGATATTTTTTTAAAATTCAGTTTAGGATGAACAGGTTGTGTCCCATTGCAAATTCAACAACCTTTGTCCGTTTCGACTTCTTCCATCCAAACCTTCCAAGAACATGTTCATTCCTGTTTTTGCTTTTTCCAACCTGAGCACTAAAATCACCCAATAGAACTGTGTGTTTTTCATCGTAGAATGCTTCGAGTACTGTTGTCTCTGCCTGCTCAGTTGGTGCATACGCTTGTATGATGGACCAAGATTTTTTATAACCTGGGAATTTTATATTCAAAATTGCTATTCTATCCGAAATGCCCACGACTTCTAGTATGCTCTTTTTTAGTGTATTTTTTATTAATGCCTGCAATTTCGCCTTTGTGGTATAATATTTAGTTACAATGGTTTTCAATTTTTTCGCACAATCTGCGCAATTTACTCATACGAAGAATGTCATATTTAATGTGTTCTAAGGATTCTACTAGTTCTAATAAACCTTCTTGTGTTTTGGGGGTTCTCGTATTTAGAGTTGCAATGCGATAAACTTAACATCTCTTTGTTGGAGGGTGGTGATGATGATGACAATTATAGTCGAAACTAAATTTGACAGCTCTAATTTTCGTTCGGAAATATATTAATTGGGACCACTTCTTTATCTTTATCTTTGTCGGATTTTACGGAAAACGTGTCCAAACTCGGCTCACCTAGTTCTAATTGTCGGAAGTTTCAGTATCAGTCTCGGACGTACACCCTCAGGTTACTCCATTAAGTCCGAGACTAATAGGCATTTATGAACTCTACTTACTTTTAGTGAAATAAAATATTATTATAAAAATATGTGATTATAAAATAATCTTATCAAGTATATTTTTTTTTTATCGAATATTTTGGTTTTATACAGCGATCTTTTCAACACAAAAATCTGCAAAAAGGCGATACAGTGTCCACTTACGAAGGTGGCCGGCGGCCGACTGAGATCTCATTCAAAATGTTTTTGACAAGTCAAGACGGCCACCAAAAATAAAATAACACCTAATACAATTGATTAAGATTCATTCGTAATGTCAAAATAAGCAAAAATATTATTAGGTCACGGGTTTTTTATTTTTTCTGCGTCTATTTGTGATATTTTAATATATTTGTTCGCCGGGAATGAAAGTTAAATATGTCTGCATACGTACACTATTTTTAGAAATCTTAAAATATGTAGATAATAGGAAAAAGGTACTAAAATTTAACCCTGAAACGTACATTTTGTGAAAGATGGCAAAGGAAGATCGTTTTTACACTATAAAAATCTATATTTTTCAACATAAATGCCGCCGCAATTTAAAGATAAAGGGCCAATTTATGCGTGCTAGTTATTATTTATATTTGATTTGGTCTAGTTTAGTCACAACATGTACTCAAAAATAGCATAAATTTGCCTAAATTGCAAACGCGCCCTTAACGTTTCGGCCAGGTTTCACTAGCCTTGTTCCCTTAAAGGTATATTATGCATGTTTGTGTTAATTTTCCTCATTTCATTTTATAATAAATCATATTGTACTAAAAGAGTTTTCATTAATTTTTTTGGACAAACGTTATGTATCGGCAGTCACTTTTTACTTAAAAACTTTATTTAATTATAATATAAAAAGGATATTAGCTGATATGATGGAAATGATAAAATTACAGTATTATGTTAGTGCTAAGTTGCACTTTAATAGTTTGCGGGTGGCGATGCAAGCTCAGCGAAAGTAGTTTCTACGCTGAGTTAACTTAGGCCAATATTATATTTTAAAGATGGTTTGGTTTAAGCAAATAATAATAATGCACTTGACTCCCTTCCTATTAAGACAGTTTTGAATATTTTTTGGCTTTTAATAAATTCGTGCTTATATGGCTATTAATGTAAAACAAGGTCGTCACTGACTTAAAGACTATATAGATATAGATACTATATACAGATGCAGTAAAATGACACATCTATAAACTCGTATAATCTTGAGTGTTGTAGATTACACACGTACCTAACTAACTTATATAAAAAAAATAAAAATTTAATTAAGAATTAGATAGGAAGTTTCATGTTATGTATAAATATACGTCTCAAACCCAGGAAACAGCTATAAAATCAAAAATAGGCACCTATATTTCTATTTCTTATTTCACCAGTCATAATCAGTCATTCTATGTGCAACTAAAAATATGGTATTGAACAAAAAGTAAAAAAAGGTAGCAAACATTTTTTTTTTCTTTCTTGTACTTAAAAGTGTGCCTGCTAAGAACATATCAAATCTAGAATAATAAACTATTCTAAAATAAAATTGTCAGTTATCAAAATGAGTGTCACTGGCACCATCTTATTACTTGCTTCAACTTATATGATCTTTGTCATGATCTTCGTTGTCAGATAACTCAAGAGTTAGGGTCATGGTCACTTGTCACAGAATTTTCGTCGTTATCCAAAAATTTACTGTCTAAATGTGTGGTTGGACGCTGCAATTTTGGTCCTTGTCTTCATCATAACTGCTTCGTTCCCCATTCATCTACTGCTCTAATAATTCCTCGTGGTTCCTAGAATCTCTGTTGTGGTTTGCCATCAAATAGCTGCAATGAAACAGGAATAATAAAGTAACGTCTCTATAGTGGACCCGGATCCACGCATATGTCCATACTGACCCTAGAAGAAGCGAGCGCAACATGTCATGCCCTCTGTGCGTGCTTTGGCTTACTGCAGAAAGGTGGACACGGAGCACTGCGTTGTCTGCAGATATTTTTGAATACTTTCACAGATTTAATGTGGGTCCAATGGACTACAGTTAGGGGTGAAATTATATACTGTTGCCATTCATTTGCGTTGTTTCATTATTTATTTATTTTATTTTAATTTTCGTAACCAATAAGGGACACTGCTTGTAAGGTTGTAATTGAATTGGCAACATCTACCCAATTACTAAGAGCAAACAACTTCATTTGTTAAGCTTGATCAGACGTTGACTGTACCTACTTGCTTAAACAAATATAATGACACTGGAAATATGTTCAACTTAATACATTAGAAAAGTAAAAACAATACTACACCAACAGAGGGTTAAAATAATAATGTGATTGAAATAATCTCAACACCATAAAACAACAATCTGATTACAAATTTGATGATTTGTTTGAGACTTTGTATTCTTTATGGATCCTCTTTTTTATAAACATCGTTAACTAAAACGTAATGTATCAGATTATATCTTATATTTTAATCCTTAACAAGTTAAGTACATGTTGTGAATTTAGTATCATTATACTTTCGTTCAAATTGGATGTCGAATATGGGGCAAGACGGATTGGAAGGAAAATACTTTATAAATAAAATTAAACCAACATGTGGTCCCGTCTCCTTTCCAGATTACAGCTGTAAAAATCCTTGAAAAGCCTTGAAAACAAAAAAAAAATAAACGGACTGACCGAACTACTTGGAGACATGAACATAAGTTGGACGTTTAATAACTTTGAAACCTAAAGTACCCCTGGGTAGAGAACCAACTCCTTGGGATCCAATTGAAACTCTATATGATATGTTAGAAAACTATGATAAGTTGATTCAAACGAAGTTTGTGAATTGGCCTCAAAAATCAAGAAGGTTACCTAACCTGGCATCTCTAGCGTCATCCAAACAATCGATCCAAAAGTTAAAGGGAAAATCTGGCAGCACGGCTCAGCAGATTAATCCTGAAAGGCTCATACCTTGGACTCCTCAATTGGACCTTACGAGTTCAGTAGCATCTCCAATATTTCGAAGTTATAGAAATACACCTTCTCAATATTTGTTGCACTCTCTAGAAATGTTTTTCAAAATTAATTATATCTTAATATGACACCGATACGTAAATGTGAGTTTACCTTCTCGTAGTATTCAAACTCAAAGAACGACGTCACGTGATGTGGCGACCCAAAGTGTGCTACCATTTCAAGCTTATCAAGCTCTCATGGCCAGGTCAGACAAAATGCAAATAGTACAAAAAATGATCTGTACAAAGAGTACTTATCCTCCCTGGGCAGGAGGAACAACGCCCAAAACGCAAGCTGAACCAACAGAAACTTTAATGTACGGTACAGCTAAATGTTTGGTTATTAAGTGGACTGAATCAGACGAACAACGTTTCGCTCTGCTTACGGCTACTGAAAGTGTAAAACAGGCAGGAGACACTTCTGAGGATTTTTTATCTGATCTATTCATGATCGCGTAAAAGAAAGTGACTTAATACTTTGTTCTAATATTTGTTAGACCGGCTTCATTTTATATTATGTTTCCTCATAATGTTATTAGTATTTACCCTTTTCTTTTCCATGCTTATGATATTTTATATACTTATAATTTAGTTTTGTTTTTAGGGTACCGTACTCCCGTACGTGATCGTATAAGAATCTCTTTGTTGTCCGTCTGTCTATCGCTCTATCAAGATTATTTTGCTCAAGAACGCTTGGTGGTATCGTATTAAAATTAATATCAAATACTCGAGTCTTGATAAATAATTCAAGCTTTTAAGTCAACGCAAACAAAAAATACAACCATTGAAGTGTGCATTCTCCCTGCCGGCGCAATGCAATTACAAACTTATATTTTACAGTTGAAAATTTGAATTTGACATTGATGACAAATAGTTTTTTCAACCGCACAGTTTGTTTTTGGAGAATTTACCGTGATGATCAGTCAAATTTGGACGGAACCTTCGGTGCGCCAGTTAGACTCGGACTTTTCCGGTTTTGGCTCTTAATCTGACCTGCCTCACATCTGTGACATCAGTATTAGGGTTGAGGGCATGACAATTTACTTAAAGTCCAGTGAAGCAGTCAAAGCCTGCGCTCAGACTAATTGCGTAGATCGATTAAAAAATAATAATAAGACTATTAAATTATGGAACTTTATACTTGTTCTTTTTATTAAAATTATTGACTATATTACTCTAATGCTACTCTGTAGAATTGAAAAATTTAGAAGGTATTATTAATATTAATTTAAAACTAATGCTCGGAAAAATAAATTGAAGTAAATGTGTTTTTTTTTTCAATAACATAATTTTATTGCCTATATTTTGAATTTGTCACCATAGTAAGAAATAATCCGACGAAACGCGTCACAAGACCGCTGTTTCAAATTTGTTGGAGGATGGGAACATTACTTATTATTTTCCTATAGCAATATTCCATTAGCCTTTATTAACATACATGTAAACTTTGATGTGTTCCAATGTTTTGATAGTTATTCGGGACGGAGAAAAATCCAACCAATCAAACATCATAAAAATCGGTCCACCCGTTGTTAAGAGGGGACTCGCGAGGAATTTTATAAATAGGTATTTAAAGAATATATTGCCGTCGTACACTTCTAACCTACCCCCGTAAAGTGCGTAAGGGACAACTGCAGCTCAGGCCGATTACTATACTACTAATACAAAATCGTTGACCAGAAGGCGTTTCGTATTCCGCTGTTTTCAAAACTGAACTGACCCGAATAATTTCTGCATAATAATTTAGAGGAAAGGTATGTCTATGCTTCTATTATTATTTTTGTAGTTAAATCCTATCAAATTTGTGTGATTGTCGTCGGAACACGGTGGTAAAAACGGGCATTTTTGGAGGGTCATATTTTTTTAAGTGATTATGTGTTGGGAAAACCTAAATTATCATTGCTCTAGAAGTATTTTCCACGAAGAACAGCGGAATACTTCTGTACGGAGAAGGACCAAATCGCGTCCCCGA
This sequence comes from Diachrysia chrysitis, assembly GCA_932294365.1. NCBI lineage: Eukaryota > Metazoa > Arthropoda > Insecta > Lepidoptera > Noctuidae > Diachrysia > Diachrysia chrysitis. The sequence continues at coordinate 429,522 of OW028645.1, forward strand.
CTTTGTTTTATTTAGACCTATATAGATATTAAAAGTATTTTTTTCACATGGTGTCAGCACATCTGAGTTTTGGTGTTATTCGCATACGTTAATCGCATTCCCAAAAAGAGTTTGTACATACGAATCCAGGCCTTTGACAACCAATGTGACTTTTCAAAGCTATAATCATGTACACTTTCTTATTTGAAATCATCATTGGCAATCAGTGACAAACAGCATTGTTAGAAATCATGGATTCCAATAATAATTAGACAGGGAAAGCGCTGTCACGAGTGGAAGTTTTTATTCTTAATGCGCCAAAACTACTGAACCGATTTAAATAAAATTTCGTACACAGATAGTCTAGAGCCTGAGAAAGGACATAAGCTACTTTTTGCTGCGATAACCGACATCCACACGGGTGGAGCCGCGAGAAACAGCTAGTGTTAACTGGCTATGTGGTCTGGTGTGGTATGTGGTGGGTATATATGACTGGTCGTTCTGCTAACCTTTTTTAGATATTACTTTTAATTTCATATAGTAGGGAACCTGTTGTACCTAGGATAGTTTTTTAGATATATATTTTTCATAGTACTTCATCGATTTGACGTACAGCACACAAATCATAATTGCTTATCCTGAAGGTCAATTATTTGGGTACTCGTCACCAAGATATCAGAAATGTATATTTCATACTTAGTATATAGATTTTAAATTTAAAAAAAAATGGCAATTAAGGCCAAGGTACAACATACCCTATGTACCTGGGCCAGTACTACGGTGTACCTAGGACACATTGAGAATTTGGAGGTAATTTAAGTAAATTAATAACTTATCTTAACCAAAATCATTTTATTCGGTCTATAACATTATTCAACAAAACACCTTAGAAATTTTAAACAAAATCAAAATAATATTCAAATATTTTTGTTACTTTTCAAACAAAATCCTTAAACAAACGTTTTGGTATCGCTTTCTGAACAATCAAAGCCAATAATCTCCAGCCAGTTTGTTTGTATCCCAGTTCTTAGGGTACTTTTTTCTATTAGCTATTGCAAATTGGTAAGCAAGTACTTTCACGTCTTTTAGAGTCAATCCAAATTGCAACTGTGCTGCGTCTTTAATATAGTCAACAAGACTTTGCTCTTCGGTGCGATCAAAAACTTGATTAACTGCAAGGTTTTCGTGTAACTTGCTTACATCCTTACCTATTTCTAAACAGTGCTTTAAATGACGACTGAAAGTTATTCTTGGTAATCCAAAATGTTTGGCAGCACCGAAAGTGGTGAATTTTTCCTCCTTAATCATTTTAATGGCATTTGTCACATCATTCACATTAATAAGCATCCTTTTCTTCTTCTCTTTACTTCTAGGCATGATTTCTTAAATAATATAGATATTATTTGATTAGGAATATATTACATGAGTGTGATATAATTTAATAAAATACTCTAATAGGCCAAAGAACAACATCCAGGTTGTACCTTGGCCACTGACCAAGGAACAACTGATCGACAGTGACCGAGGTAAAACACTTTTTTTTTTTTTTTTGACGTGTGGAAATTCTCATGGACTACCTCCGCCTGGGGAGAGGCGGAGGGGCGTGCCGGACTCTTACCGGCTAAAACCACACCGGTGTCTCCTCGCACGTGCGCGCGGGGCCGCGGGAATCCAAATTCTTTCGAATCCAAATTCCGGCACTAGTGCCGGCCCTGTCTGTCCGGGCCTCGTCTTCTGCACGGGGTAGTCAGGTGTTAAACCACCCCGTGCATCGCCTCAGAGGCGCGAGCTGACACCCGCGCGCGCCTCCGCCTCGGGTCCATCGAATAGGGAGCGGCCACTTCCCCAAGTCCCTCACCCCTGGACCCATTCATAGAGGGCGGAGAAGGGCGTTGTCCGCCCTTCTCCTACGCCCGGTGCGCCTTCTGCGGCCCGAGAAGGGAGTCGAGATCTCCCTCTCCCGTTCCACAGTTTCCTTCTGCGTCATCACGTCCTCGCAGAAGGACACCACCGCGTCCCACGACTCTGCGCTACCGACCATTCTCCGGAGGTACAACACTACTCCAACTTCGACAAATCAAAATCATTTATTCGAACAAAATCCAGTAAGTAACATTAATTATGCGTTAACAGCCACATTAGTTAGAAAAAAAAGCCTTTTGTGCTTTGAATATTGTTTCTCTGTCGCTGCAGTTACCCCAGAATATGATCCCGTATCGTAACACGGAAGCTACTATACCGTGATAGGCCACAACAACTGTATTTAATTTTACTTTTTGAGTTAATTTGTAAAGAATGTAGGCTGATTTATTTAATTTTTTACAAACTTGTTCAGCATGAGATTTCCAGGAAAGGTGACTATCAATTACGATGCCCAAAAATTTACTATTCGTTGTTGCTTCTATTTGCTGATTATTATACTGTACACTAACATTATTAGGTTGCAATCGTTGAAAAAAATGCATTACCTACTTTAGTTTTATTTAAATTAATTACTAAATTATTTATATTCAGCCAATTTATTAGTGTTTCTAGTGTCTCGTTAATATCGTTTTCGTAGGTTGCTTTGTCTTTACATTTTATTATTGCAGTGCTGTCGTTAGCAAATAGCACGATCGGTTGATGTGTCTGACGAGGCAAGTCATTTATGTATAATCGAAATAGTAGGGGTCCCAGGACACTACCTTGGGGTACTCCATATTTAATTACTCTAAACCTAGATAAGTATTTAATTTCGCGTTTCGTTTTTGTGCAAATCCTAGCTATTTCTGTGTATTGTTTTCTACCTGTAAGATATGACTTAATTAAATTTAAAACATTACCTCTTAAGCCGTAATCATATAATTTGTTTAGAAGAATGTCATGTTTTACGTAATCGAAAGCTTTCGTCATATCGGTAAATAAAGCGCATATAGGTGTCTTTTGGTCGACATTTTCATAATATTTTCGAGAAGGTCATATATAGCCACGTTTATATTTTTATTTTTACGAAAGCCTTTTTGCTCTTCACATAGAATGTTATTATTATTTAAGAATGTATAAACTGATTTGTAGACAATTTTTTCAAAAATTTTGGAAAATATTGAAATTAGAGCTACGGGTCTATAATTTGTAAGCCATCCCATAATTGTTTCCAATGCTGCCTCTGCATGTGTGCGAGTTTTAAAACAGTCTTTGCCGTGGACGAGAATGACTGTATCATCTGCATAAACTAAGGTCTTGGAATTAGCTAAAGGCAATTTACACAGGTCATTGATGTAGATAAGAAAAAGGGTAGGACCAAGCACGCTACCCTGACGGACACCGTAGCTATTATATTCTTCACTACTCATGAAATTTCCCAGCTTCACAACCTGTGAGCGACCATTTAAGTAACTCTCAAATATATTTAATAATAGACCCCGTATGCCAATATTTTGTAGCTTTGTAAGCAAGAGGGGAACAGAGACAGTATCGAAGGCTTTAGAAAGGTCTAAAAATACAGCAACAGTTTTAAGTTTGTTGTTTAGGTTATTTGCAACAGTACTCGTTAATTCAAGAACAGCATCTTCGGTAATTTTCCCTTTTCTGAAACCAAACTGATTCTGTGCTAAAATATCTCTATGTTTGATATAATTAAGGAGCCTCTTATTTAAAACTTTTTCCAGCATTTTTGATAGAGTTGTTAATACCGAAATCGGCCTGTAGTAACTGATATTGTCTCTGTCATCACTCTTGTAAATGGGATGAATGAGAGCCCGTTTGAAGACAGAAGGGAATACCCTTGTTTTGAGAGCAACAGTGAATACATGGGAAATGACTGGGACAAGGACATGTAGCAGCTCTAATAATGGCAACAGATATACCATCCCATCCGACTGCACTATTAAGTTTAAGTTCTAAAATGATTCTTTCAATTTCGTCATCATCTATATTAAATAATGCCATAGATTCTGCGACTGGGTTTTCTGAATCAAAGTTTAGTGTAATGTGAGGACTATTCCGTGTGATTTTAGATGCTAGTGATTTCCCTATATTTGCAAAGTAAGCATTAACGGTATTAAGAGAAGTAGACGGATCTGCAGCAAGAGACAGGAGCTCAGTGGAAGGAGATTTTTTGTTTACAAAACAATGGATTTTAATTAGTTTTGAGGTTACTTACCTCGTAAGTTTTTTATTGTTTGAACACTTGTTACATAAAATAACCCATAGCATATAAAAAGTAGCTGACTATTATAAAACGTTTAAAACAATCTGACTTCAAAATATATTAGAAATACTTACTTTTTTTGCCGAAAAAAGTTTTAACGTCGATAACAGCAAACATCGGCTTAATGGCGGTATGTGACTAACTGCACATTAAATAGTCGGCAGTGATGTACCGAATACCATAGACAGTAAAATTTAATATCGCGCGAATATTTGAAACGAGCCCAGTGGCTTAGGTACACATAGTGCCAAGGTTCAACAGTTTCCCCTACTTATCAACCTCAAACACTTGTTTATTTGGCGTTGCCCCTAAATTATTTTAAGTATTTTATCTTATTGTTAACGGAAAGACTATGTATGTACTTTCGTATGTATGCTTGTATTTCCGTTTCTATGACCGTTCGTAAATATTCAACGACTCGACTTATTTTGTTAAATGATGCGTCATTAGATTTGGCATGGTAGCGCAGTGGTCACTGGGAAAAATATAAATGACGAATAATATTATGCGTTTTATTGTGCAGGCTTAAATAAAGATTTTATTTCAAATTTTTCGAGTGGAGTACCAAATTATACGATTGAAAAAAAATACAATATGACGCCATCATCAAATGGTAAAAAATAAATTATTGCTTCAATTATTACAATATCGGGATCAAAGACAACCTCTGTGGTCGAGTGGCGTACACACCGGTTTTCCAGGTGTCGCTAGCTGTGAGATCCCCGGTTCGGTCCCTGCACGGGTCAATGTAGACTACCACTTTTCTGCAATGTCTCGGGTCTGGGTTTTCGTCTCCGATTCCATAACACAAGTTCTTTAGCACTGACTTTGGGTTTATGTCAATGATGGTGATGTTGTCCACATTTATTTATTTTGACTTGTCTAGTGGTTAAAGACCTTGACTGCTAAATCAGAGGTCGTGGGTTCGATTCCCACCCAGGACAAATGTTTTTGTGAGCCTGATCATTTGACCTGTGCCTGTGTGTAATTTATAAGTATTAAGTATGTATTTAGAAATATATAAGTATGTTTATCAGTTGTTTGGTTACCATTATACAGGCTCAGCATAGTTTGGGATCAGGTGGCCGTGTGTAAGTTGTCCCAAGATATTTTTATAGTTTACTAGCTGTATCTGCGACGTTAATTGCGTTTATGTCAGTAATCTGTGTAAATAAACAATCGACTGCAATTAATAAAGGCGGTACAGAGGGCATTACTAACTGCTTTAAGCGTGCTGCAAGTACGTTTTCCGTATGCCACAAACTAATCGAATTCCGGGTATTCTGTGTTTTTGTAATTTGTTTGTTTACAAACTCCATAGACATATTTTAAACTAATATTTTCATTCGCTAGATAAATGTTTCTCTGTGGTCTAACACACATTAATATAAGCCGCTGTATACTAAGTCAACCTCGTATTATAGCAACCTGGTTTTCGTCTTGTTTATACCTCGTTATTGAAAATTTACTTGTGCAGGTGAATTTAAGTATTTGGAAAATTACAGCTCTTTTTCTTATCACCTGCATGTAATAGCGTGACCATACATAGCTTATTATTTTTAGCCAATTATCGGTATAAGTATGATACACAAATAAGTAGAATAATATTAAAGTCACATGTTTTTTAAGAAAATGACTGGATTTTTAAATAAATTTTAAAATAGTTTAAAGATGCAGGAGGAGTCGGTTCTCCTATTTTTATAGTCTCTGTGGTAATACCGCTTTCTCCTGGGTTGTTTGATAATTTTCTAAGTCCTGTTGTTGCTCCAATCATCGAATGTCTGATGAGTTGGGGTAGTCAGAGGGAGTAGGCAGCTATAAAATTCTGTGCTATTTTATATTTTTATCTAATGTTTTTAATCCTATATGCCAAGATACAAGAGACCGAGGGGTCTAAATAAACTAGCAATTTTAAAAGATTTGTTTTTTTCTAGTGTTATTTGGATAAAGTATAAATACAAAGTTTCACCCCAACACTTTTATAAATCTAGTGAAGGTCACAGGAAAAAAGTGACTCATTGTTGCCACCTTGACCCTAAAGTTAAAGGAAAATATGCTTAACCCTTAGCAACAGCTCTAGAAAGAGTTGAATTTAAAAAAAGAAACTAACTTCCAAATGAAAAGGTTGGACATTATTAGTTGTGTGTAAGTGAAATTTAAAGATGACCAAAAAAAGATCAAAACAAATCATTTATTTTTGTAACTAGGATAAAAATCATCACTTTTACAAGTCACATAAAACATTTTTTTGAGCTCGCTGGATTCGATATTTCCTAACTGGCTACTCTGAGAATAAATGTCGAAACAAACTCAGGGGTCAGCCTCTTTTGAAGTCCAGACAATCATTTTAATTAAAAATATTGTGTAAATAAATGCAGTGTCTTTTCTGGACTGGCCTTTTGAAGAAAGAGCCAGTTCGACCTGAGCTAGCCTGTGCTAACAAGTGGCAAGAGTGCCCCGAATAGCTCATGCAGCTCAACTATTTTCGAGGGAGCTGCACAAGCCGACACACAACAATACCACCAGTGGCACCATAAAAATATGTGGGGCAACAAAAAAGAGATGTTTATATAAGAAGTTATTTTAAAGACAAAGAATTTATGAAAACAGGAATGACACTAGATAAGTGTGTGGCGGTAGGAAAAAAAATTCAAATCCAGTACCAAAACAGAATAATAATTAATTTTATTGCTGTGGAAAAAACAATCATGTGAAATCAGCCTGCAGTCAAAAGTACTGTTCAGTGTGTGGAAAACACATATTTACACGATAAATGTGCACGAGGAAGAAGAAACCACAGTACACACCAAACTAACATATTAGAGGTGGATTGACCATCTATGGGAAACAAAGGTAAAAGTTCCATAATACAATCAGACGGTGAACTGGAAGTCTATAAAATAATAGTGAAAGAAGGATACCTCCTCATTATCCATACTAATATTATAAATGCGAAAGTTACTGTCTGTCTGTTATGCTTTCACGGCTAAACCGCTGAATATATTTTGATAAAACTTGGTATAGTACCCCATACAATAGCTTCGATCCCAAGAAAGGACAGAGGCTACTTAACCGGCACTCACAGCGGGCAAAAGTGAGTTTACATTTATATATATACTAGCTGTCCCCCGCGACTTTGTCCGCGTGTTTCAGTTTCAACGTTTTTTCATTTTTGCGTCATTTTTCATTTATGCTCCGCTCCTATTGGTCGTAGCGTGATGTTATATAGCCTATAGCCTTCCTCAATAAATGAGCTATCCAACACTGAAAGAATTTTTCAAATCGGACCAGTAGTTCCTGAGATTAGCGCGTTCAAACAAACAAACTAACAAACAAACAAACAAACAAACAAACTCTTCAGCTTTATAATATTAGTATAGATATATATATATATATATATATTTAGATTACGAAAGAAAGTTTAAATATTTATATGCGACACATATATATATTTAAATTCTATGTCATTATCAGAATGTGATCTATTGTACAAAAACTTTAATCAGGGTTTTAAGTATTATATCAAATGTAGATGTGAAATATAATAGTCTTCAAAAAAAATGAATAAAATTAGTAAAACTAACATAGTCAGAAAGTAACTATAACAATTTTCAACATATCCTAAAAAAAGCACTGAAATTAATACAAATCAATCACCTATAAAATTGTCGTAAAGAAATATAGAAAGTAACTTATGCGATCAGTTAGCATTAACGCGCTTTTTTACGGAAGCGGGCTACGAGTTATCCAATTTAGCTCTAATCAACGGAATTCTTAATAAAGTGACAGGTCTCACGGCTCGATTTTAACGCTAACGGTATTCCCGAGAACTGGCAAGGGATAAGATCTGCCCTCATTAACAATTTTGCAGATCACCGGGACGAGACCACTCTCTAAAATCCATGCAAACTCAGGGTTCTAGCAACCCTCAGGAATACTACGAACGATGCCAGAATCTTTTTAGCACAATCATAATCTATATTATAGAAAACTGTTTAAAATATGTAACATATTACCCGCTAGTGTAAAAAACAAATACCTCCTTTTATTAAACCAACATGGCAAAAACGGCCACTAAGAATTCCTAAGAATGCCCATGGGTCTGAAGAATTCTCCATCTACTTTTGAGCGAGTAATGGACAATGTATTAAAGGTCCTACAACATAAAATCTGTTTAGTATATCTTGATGACATCATCGTTTTAAGTACGTCATTACAAGAACTTGTTATAAATTTGGAAAAAGTTTGTGGACAAGTCTGAATTTTTGAAATTAGAGACTTGCTTTCTTGGCCATATCATTTATAATGAGGGAGTAAAGCCAAATCTAGACAAAATTGATGCAATAGAGAAATATTAAAAAAAACCATCAACTAAATGTCTTAAAGAGGGTTCTAAAATAACACTTGATAAAGCTTACGTAGACTGCTTCAACCACTGTAAAACATTACTAACTAATGATCCAATCCTTTAATATCCCGATTTTACTAAAGAATTTCTACTCACTACAGAATGATGCTTCCAGCGTAGCAATCGGTGCCGTTCTATCCTAAGGGGTAGTAGGTTCTGATAAACCAATAGCTTACGCATCTTGTACCTTGAACTCAAGTGAACTCAATTATAGAACAATAGAAAAGGAGCTCTTAGCCATTGTATGCGCTACGAAATATTTTAGACCCTATTTATTCGGTCGCAACTTCTAAGTTATTACCGACCCCTACAATGGATAATGAATTTAAAGAGCCCAATTCACGACTCACTCGATGGCACCTGAAATTGAGCGAATACGACTTCTCGGTAGCTTACAAACAGGGAAAATGTAATACCAACGCTGACGCGTTATCCCGTATCGAGATAAATAATGAGGAGCTCATGTCCATTGTAGCAAACCCGCCATCATTAGACAATTCTATAACCATAACGGCTTAAAATCTCTTCGATAACTCCGCAACCGCGACAGTTCATAAAGATAATGAGCATCCATTTCTTGAGGTCCCCATTTTAGATTACCCATTGAATAAATTTACGGAGCAAATTATTTTAAATATTGTTTGTGATATTAAAGGGCGACCTATGGTTACGAAGTCTTTTCATACACATATCCGTATTACAGTTCAGTTATCGGAATCTAACCTGGAAGAAGACGTAGCTAACGCTATCAAAGAATATGTAAATCCAAAAATTTAAACTAGCTTGCTTATTAACCCACCTTTGGCTATATATTCCATAATTCTTATTATTCAGAGAACATTTTTAAAAGCTCATCAATGTAACTTGTACTAACAAAAAGGGAAGTAGAAAACGTTCGGGAATGTTTAAGACAACAGGAAATTATATTAACAAGTATCATGATGGGAAAACAAATCGCCGTGGTATTATATTTTCTTTTCTTATTAACAAAACGTCTCCAGCACTAAGGAATTTAATCCTTGTGTCGCGGGGGGTTTCACAAACATTCCAACTCACATGCACAAAGAACACCCAGACTTGGAATAAGTATTTGTGGATCACACAAATGCTTGTCCCATGCGGGGATCGAACCCGCGGCACGTCGCGCACAGAGGTAATTGGCATGGTGACCTATACCACTCGGCTATCCGTGCAGTCAAATTAAAAATTAATGAAACTGTATTAGCTCTATCTCACAAATACTATTGGCCCAAGATGCGAGACAGCATCACTAAATTCATAAACGAATGCACGGTGTGCGGTCAAGCAAAATACGATCGTAGCCCCGTAAAGCAACAATTTAAGATAGTTCTTTCACCAAATAAGCCTTTTGTAATTGTTCATCTCGACCTACTTACCATTAAAAGTGAAAAATTCTAAACAATCGTAGACGCCTTTTCTAAATATGCACAGGCATATTATTTGAGAGATGGAACGGCAGTTAGTGTAATTCAAGCCTTTATTGACCTCTACAAGAAATGGGAAGTTCTCACGGTCAGACAGTGCTTCATTTTAAAAATAATCCTTAAACAACACTCAATGCTCCAATGTGACCCAGTGTGAATACAAAGGACAAGCGACGTAAAGGCAATGTTTGTGAAAAAAAGACATTAAGGACCACTATATCCCATAATTTTTTCTGTTTTGCTGGTCCTTACCTCTATAACAAGATTAACCAAAAAATTAATATCTATCCAGTAACCAGAACAAAATATTAAGTTTTAGTTACTCAATACCTTAAAACATTTGACTACGAAACAACTGAACGCTTTTTAAATCCTCCCAGATAGCATTAATTATATCTAATTTTATTAATTCCATTTCAATCTCCTTACCGCATTATTATTGTCGCATTTACACTACACAAACACTTATACACACACACACATAATCATAACTATACTTACAACTCTTCCTTGCTCATACATCCCTACACCTACCATCTTCTTCTACTGCACTCAATATAGTTAACTGGTATATCCTGTGTTAAATAATGCTCTAAACTGTTTGCCTGTTTCCTTTCTACTTCTTTAAGTACAGTGATGGTACCTTCTGCATGATAATTAAATTTGAAACCTACTGATTTTAGCTGCGGGAGGGTCCTGGTGACTTGTAATACAGGTTATGTTGTTGCATAAACCTACATCAGGCACCAGTCTCTCACAAAGTTAGCAATAGTTTTTGACATTATTATTATTCCTTCTGTATCTATCATTTTTAATAAATACGTGGATTTAGGCATCTTTCCAGACCTTATGAAATATAGTAAAGTCATACTGTTATTTAAGTCAGGTAATAAAAGTTACAGACTATCAGCATTCAGCAAGATTTTTGAAAAATTGATATTAAAACAACTCTTAAAACATTTCAATACGAAACCTCTCCTACACAGTGAACAATATGGTGTTACAAAGGAACGTTCAACTACCGACGCTGGTGTCGCTTTACTAAGACATGTTTATAGTGCATGAGAGAACTCGCAAAACGCTATTGGGGTGTTTTGTGACCTTTCCAAGGCTTTTGATTGCGTTCATCATAATACATTAGTACGCAAACTCAGGTATTACGGAATAAAAAATAGAGCACTCGACTTAATACATTCTTACTTAAGTGATAGGCTGCAATGCGTTGATGTTAACGGTAGTAAGTTTGCCGGACTTCCTGTTAAGCTAGGTGTGCCCCAAGGTTTAATACTGGGCCCGTTCTGGATGATTTTAACGAAGTAAATACTGCACTCACTCAGGTTACACATTGGTTTTCAGCTAATAATTTAGTTTTAAACGCGAAAAAGACCAATTGTGTTACATTTACGTTACATTTGTGTATCTGGCAAGTAAGCTTAGCGATGCACCTTACGTTGTTAGAAAAGTTAGACAAATCACTGATGTAGATACTGCTCGTCTTGTTTACTTTAGCTACTTCCATAGCATAATGTCCTATGGCATACTGTTGTGGGGTAAGGCGGCTGATATAGAAACCATTTTTATTCTTCAAAAACGAGCTGGTAGATCTATTTACCAGCTAGGCTCTAGAGTTTCTCTTAGGGAGGTATTTAAGGAGATAGGTATTTAAACTGTAGCGTCGCAATTTATTTTTGATAATATACTTTTTAAAAGGCAAAATGTTCACCTTTACACAAAGAACAGTGATATTCACAACATTAATACACGTAATAAACATAAGTTATGTGCGACATCACACCGTCTGCAAAGGATACACAATAGGGATGTTTCCTGGGTATGAAAAGTTAAAATCTATTTAGTCCGTCAGTTAGATAATAAAAAAATATTAGTCACGTATTTTTTCTTTTATCAAAACAATAAAAAAATACAAAGATACACCGCTTTAAAGTTTCGGAGTGGGGGCTTATGACGCTACGCCTCGCTAAAAATCGTAGCGAGGAGTGACGTCACGCGTAACTTCAGTTCTCTGTATTTTGATCATTTTTTGTTTGCAGGAAAAAAGAAAAAAATACGTGTCCAATAAAATTCATTAATCTACAAGACGGACATTAAAAAAAAAATAGGAAACAGGCCCATTCATTTGTAGGGCTTGGTATTCGCTTCTATAATAAACTCCCTCTCAATCTGTTAGAGTTACCCTACAACTCATTTAAATCTTATATTAAAAATAAACTTTGTGAAAAGGCCTATTATACTATTAATCATTATTTAAATGACAAATGTAGTTGGTCGCCGTGATAGACACAAGACGGTTCTGTGTGGTATATTGTCTTATTTACTACTGTAGGTACTATTTAATTTGATAGGCATACACTCAGTATGTAACAATATGTTACCTATTTTGTTTTATTTTTAGTACGATTATACGTATGTGTATTGTATTTTTAAATTCTTTACATTGTTTTGGAATGTATAATTATATCTATATATATAAAAGAAAGTTGTGTTAGTTACACTATTTATAACTCGAGAACGGCTGAACTGATTTGGCTGATAATTGGTGGTGAGGTAGCTTAAAACCAGGAGCAGGACATGGGTAGGGTAGGGTAGGTAGGGTAAGTGTTCAGTTGACGGGAGCGAAGCCGCGGGCACAGCTAGTTAATTATAAAATTTAATTATGAAGCTATCAATTCCTCCTTTTAAAATTTCCAGTGCAGTAAATCAGTGTTTGGAGTATTTTCATTCAATGCGTATTTTATTTTTTTTAAAGCCGGCAGCTGATTTGTCATGCTCCCTTAGTTGTCATTGCCTGCGGTGGCGTCTTGGGTCGGGTCACCTACTTTCCTCTAATATGGCGAGGGAGGTGATGGCTGATCCTTGCGTCATACTCGTGAACGGGTGCTGCTTGCGGTGACTGGTCGTTCTGCTGACTTTGGGCTCTGTAGATTATACTTTTAATTTCATAGGACCTATTGTAGTACCTATCGACCTCAAACACTTGTTGCGCAGTCCCCAAAAAATATATTACTATTATTATTGTATTCGAAATGACAGCGTGCTGCTGGGTAGTTTGTTGCGCCGTTTCTTCTCCACAGCCAGAGCACGTAGGAAGCGGTGAAGGGTGGGCGAATCAGGGTGCTGTCCATTGTATTGACGTTCTTAAAGTGATACTTTGTAGCCTAGTTGGAATAAATGAGTTTTGATTTTGATTTTTTGATTTCACACTGGATCATCCAGCGTACGAAGAGCTCGACGACCGACAGTATGCCAACAGTTTCCCTGTCCTTACAAAAGTACATCTATCTTGCGGACAAGATTCCTACAAGGAATACCAAGGCAGTTATCTCGCAATCATCCCACAAGCATGTTACCTGGAAACAGCCGAGCTTACTATCTCCGAAGTCAAGGACCGAATCAAAGGAAATGTACTGACGATAACTAATCTTCCTAAGGAAACGGACTACAATATATCTAAAGTCTTTATCAAGTTGAACTCAGTAAACTTAGACCATCTCCACGCCACTAATATGAAGATCTCCCTGCTTCCAAATTTATAGGAGATTATACCACGGTATATCATACTACAATTCCAGTATACGTAGTAATGATTGGTGGCTGCATAACCATCGGTATCTTACTTTATCGCAAATACACGGGAAGATCGGTCTCAGAGCAAATCCTACCAAAGGAGATAAAACTACAGGAGATAAACGCCGTTCAAGAACCAAGATCAAGGACAAATCAGCCCCCACCTCAATTTACTACTAAAATCATTGGTGGTGGTTGTTCTTGGAGGGGAGTTGTTGGGGAGTAATCTATAAGGATTGCTGCGTCGTCGTTGACCCGAATAAAATTGCACACGGCGCTTGGAGACAAGAGATGCAGCATCAGCGAAACATGCAACGCTACGACGATAACAGGAGTTTCCATAAGAAATTGCCAACAATTATATTCACATCATTGTTTTAAATTATTAATAATAATTTAAATAGATCCGCAGGGCAGCTTGTGGCGAGCTGGTCCGCCACTGTGACCCGCGATGGCGAAATCGTGGCCGCACCGCTCGACACCCCTTGCCGCTTGCACTGGTGTTGCTCCCTGCTGCCTGTAGTGTCGGTTGTTTGGGGGGCCATCTAGTGAGCTGGCGAGTCACCACCTGCCCATTTGATTGCATTTCAATGTGTTGAAAGGCAGGTGTCATAGTTTTCCGATTTTGTTAAAAGAACCAATCCACCTAATATATGTTAGGTGGATTGGTTCGTTGAACAAAAAACTAATTGTTTAGGTATACCTAAACATAGCACAAATAGGTTTTATCACCACAATTCACATTAGTTCTGTAGCTATCTGGGGCCATTCATGTCTGTTCTCCCATAGAGAGGGGTAAATGGCCCCTGGTAGATGCCCCATCCCATATTAGAGTAAAGTTCTCAACAAGGCCGCTGCGTGTTGGACCTGTGTCCCCACGTAAGCCTTTCAAAGGAATGGGTATTCTCGCTACTGAAGATAGCCCGTGAAAAATAAGAGATTTACTTAAATAGTTATAATAAAAGTAGTTGTAAAATTACTTTATAATTTAATTGTATTAAATAAAGATTGCTTTTTATTTGATCCTCCGGCTGCAGATATCTTAATTCACTGTCACACACATAAACATTACACACGCACATACGCGTTTACACACTGACATAATAGAATGTGATTTGTTGTGGTGAGAGATAAAATAGAAATTATTATTATTTTACCGGTACCTGCAGGAGAGATGTGCCTTTCAAAATTGTAAGGTATAAATACACTTTTTATGCATAACATAATTTTATTATAACTTTTATTAACATAATATACTTAAGAAACTTAAATACATACATTTGTATTTATTGTGAATAAAACGTAGTCATCATTATCAGAACACTGCGATGTACCCCTTGGAAATACCTAATCCCATACACGTGAATTACAATTGACACATTTGCTGAGACCGTAACGCCATGTGAGTTTCCTATTACCGTGGAGTAACGGTGCCGTTCCCGAGGGTATAGATTTTGGATTTTGCCTAGTTATAGGTTTTGCTCCAAGATACATAGTCGGTGGAGTTATGGAGGTTTGTAGAACTGTTGGCGGAATTCGACGTGCAAAATCCAGTATTGAATCATCACTTGCCCGCCTGTGCACTTCTAGATAGTCCGTCAGTGATATCTGAGGACGTCGCTGCAGCGAGATTGAGGTCACGGAGTGCAGAGTACTGAGAGTCACAGTAAGCAATAAGAAAAAGCTCCGCATCACGTACTGTTTATTTACTATTGAACATATCTGTAAGAGGACAAGGTAATATGGTTGCTGAATGCTGACTGTGTAAACAATCACATTTTCAATCAGATTATTATGTTCTGGTATGGAAAATATTTCATTGTGCGTTGCGTTATTAAACTCTCGATAGCATACTTTGATAGAAATATTTTAAAACAAAGAAATATGTGCCTCCCTTTTCCTTCTTTGCTGTTATTGTGTATTACTATTGACATACGTTTTAATCGGTTAGATCATTTAGTTAGCATACAAGAAGACCGAAGTATTCAACAACGCAGCATACATCTCTGATACTTAAACAAAAGAAGTGAGAAAAAATAAGTAACTAAATAGATTACACACACTTTTTATGAAACCTATGTGGTTAAAAAGCGGCATATTGCGTAGCGATGGGAGGTATAAGAAAATTTAATAAAAATACCTACTTAAAGAAATCTAACATCTATACGATTCTTCTTATGTCATTTACTTTAGCCAAGCACATATTATTATTATGTAGTATAGCTGTTGATTACCTACTTTGATACTGAAAGCTTAATTTGTATAATAACTTTCGTGAGGAGTATTTATATTTATTTAAAAACAAACGGTTTACTCACGTATATTTTCGGGATCGCCCGACTAGTTTCAGACTCAATAGGAGTCCCTAATCATCAGCTGACGCGGCGGCGGTGGTGTCGCGAGTCGAACGAGCGAGTTGTTTTAAAATAAATATGAAAGCTTAATTTATATAATTAGGTACTTCAATAATAAAGGTACCGTAGTCTAAAAGATATAAACACAATGTATCCGATATCTATACTTATAATAAATCTGTAGAGAGGTCAATTCTGTACATCAAATATATTTTCAAAATAACTGTCAGGGGGTGATTAGTGATCGATACTGATGCCAAAAATGCAATTAGTAAAATTTTTGTCTGTCTGTCTGTATGTTCCTTATAGAAACAAAAACTACTAGACGGATTTTAACTAAACTTGGTACAATTATTCTTCATACTCCTGGGCAGGTTATAGTATACTTTTCATCACGCTACAATCAATAGGAGCAGAGCAGTGAAGGGAAATGTTGGGAAAACGGGAGAAGTTACTCCATTTTTTAAGCTTCCGTCGCGTATGCCGCCTTAATGGTTAAAGCTACATAGAAATCATGTATGACGGAAATGTTCTACAAAAAAAAATTGGTTGTTTGTAAAGTAGGTTTACGATCGAGATGTTTACGTGATAACGTCTTATTGGTGATATAAGTTTTTGGGAAGTAAGGAATTAATGAAGATAACAATTTTTTCAAATTTTCATAGTTTGTTTCACTGTTAAACATTCAACGAAAACTTAACCGCACGAGAAAATCTCCATTCGTTTGTATGCCGCTAGAGTGAGAGAGACGGAAGATCGGTCCACTCACTCGAACGCTATGCCAGCCTCCGCTCGTGAGGATTCCGCGTGACAAGTTTCATTTCTGTTCATGATTTTTGTTACGCAGACGCGGTACTGACATAGTCAGTTAAATCACTATAGTTGAAAGACCCCATTACTAAACCTCCGCTGTCCGTCCGTCTGTCCGTCCGTCCGTCCGTCTGTCCGTCCGTCTGTCCGTCTGTCCGTCTGTCCGTCCGTCCGTCCGTCCGTCCGTCCGTCCGTCCGTGTGTATTTCTGTTGCCGCTATAACAAGACGGGAGATCGGTCCGTCTCTCTCTCGTTATACCTGCGATCGCGCTCGTGAGGTTTTGGTGTGACACAAGTTTCTGAACATGTCACCCGACTAAAACGATTTTAAAGACGTTATCACGTCAAAAATATCCCACAACAGCATATGTCTATCTTTTACGGTTGACTCACAAATAACACGTGTAACTCCCGATAGCTTAGCAGTTCGGAGCTTTCTGATTATATTTGTTTACTCTTACGTTTATAATACTCTCACTCATCCCCAATTAAAAAAAAGTTAACATTATTACCTATTCAATAAAAAAGAATCATAGAAATCGGTATAGAAACACCAAACTTATACATGAAATGCGATATTAATCCATCACGCCGTCGCGCGTGAATACTGAATCATGCTATAAGGATTATTTTTGTGTAACGTGACATATTATATTTCCCTATTAAAATACGAAAGTTAATCTGTCTGTTACATCAAAACCACTGAACCGTGAGGAAGGACATATGCTACTTTTTTACAAAAAACGACGAAAACGCGGACGAAGTCGCAGGCAAAAGCTAGTAAAACATAAAAGTATCTAAGTAGGTACCTAGATGATTAATTATGTTAAAAAAAGATGTAATCAGTTATTATAGGGGTAGAATTCTAGCAAAAACTGGTATGACAAGGTTATTGTCTAGTCATTGATTATCGATTGGGTACTACGTAAGTGTACAAGGCTGAAGAAAAACCACCCTCTTTAGGGTTCCGCACCTCAAAAGAAACCCTTATAGAATGCCTTGGTTGTCTGTCTGTTTCTCAAGTTTTTTTTTCTCCGGTAGCCGTGATGGTATCATGTTGAAATATATATCCCACCAAAAACATTTTCATGTAAAATGTTGCCAAGACGAGCCCATATGACTCGCACTGTCAAAAAGTTATCAGATCTCATGTAGAGCCAAGCTTCTAACACTACACGCCCTAACTCTACAAGGCCTAACTTCACAAACTCTACACCTTAGTCAAAATATGTGGCTTGGCCATTTCGCTACATTCACATCGGCGTAAGGTGAAAAATTAATTCACTGTTCATTACTTTTGTGTTATACAATAGTTCTTGTAGTAACGAACGGCCAAGCCACATATTTTGACTAAGGTGTAGAGTTTGTGAAGTTAGGCCTTGTAGAGTTTGGGCGTGTAGTGTTAGAAGCTTGGCTCTACATGAGATCTGATAACTTTTTGACAGTGCGAGTCATATGGGCTCGTCTTGGCAACATTTTACATGAAAATGTTTTTGGTGGGATTTAATTTCTTTTTGTAAGTTGTTATTTTTAGCTACTGTGTGGACGTAAGAGGCGGGAGACGTTCGCAACACTTCTATTCATTCATATTTATATGATCTGATCTGAAGTATATGTCTCAATACATGTCGATTAATTTTTTTTTTTTTTTTTTACAAGGAGTACCTATACATATATATATCTAGGGGAACCAAGTTTTAGATTATTAGATTAGAGCTCTAGCGTCATCAAAATTTAATTTAAAATTACAGGTCTCATACAAACTCCCATCCCCTAGTTTAAGGAGTTGGGGGATGAAAGTTACAAGTTTTATAATTTTTTTGTTGTTTGTGTGCTAATACTAGCTTACATACAAAATTTCAGCTTTCTAGGACATTAGGAAATACCTTAAGAATTTTGATGATCATCAGTGAGTCAGTGACGAAATTAGCGTTTTTTAGATATAAATAAAATCTGAAGTATAAAAGCTAATGTAATTAAAACTTAATATGTTCAATAAGTCCGCTATTGACAATATATCCCGAAAATTTTGTTGATCTAGCATAATCCAAACCCAAGTTATGAGGGTTCAAAAAAACGACGAAGCGCTTCGAGAAAAGGTAGGTAGTGCCCGTGCGCTTCGCTTGGCTCGTCTTGGCGGGGGCACTACCGTGCCCCCAGATCGAATACTCAGGTTTATAGACTCTTGATGCAATAAATAATTCAAGTTTCTATGTCGACACAATTAAGTAATACAGCTATTTATGTCGTTTTTCCCATACATTTTCAAGAGACTCAAAGCCTATTGGGTACGAGCAGTACGTCGACCCCGAATCACGTAACTTGGCATGACGCTAGCCCTAACGTCACAACTACCTAAGGGAAACCTACGTACTTTTTATGTAATAAATTCTAACAAATATTTTGTCTATGTTAATTTCTTATTTTAACAGAAGTAACCTTAGTGTTTTACAAAAAAATCTTTTATTACAAGGTATAAAATTTTAAAATTGATAATTATTTAGCACATCTAAAGATACCAATTACCAAGATCTAAAGGATCTGTGGTAATGATGGGTGTTTCGCAGGATTCAATAGGCATGTTTCCTATTTTTTTTTAATGTCTGTCTTGTAGATTAATGAATTTTATTGGACACGTATTTTTTCTTTTTTCCTGCAAACAAAAAATGATCAAAATACAGAGAACGGAAATTACGCGTGACGTCACTCCTCGCTACGATTTTTAGCGAGGCGTGGCGTCATAAGCCCCCACTCCGAAACTTTAAAGCGGTGTATCTTTGTATTTTTTTATCGTTTTGATAAAAGAAAAAATACGTGTCTAATATTTTTTTATTATCTAACTGACGGACTAAATAGATTTTAACTTTTCATACCCAGGAAACACCCCTATTCTAGGGCCTCTTTTATTTTTTATTCTCTATCCTCTATACAATTTACCTTTTCGTGTCAAGGAATACATGTACTAGTCTAAGATCCGACCTTAAAACGACCTTCACCGAGCTGATAATAACATGAAACATATTTTAAAACAAATTTAATATGTTAAAAGGTTGGCTAAAAAATCCTGGACAGACTATTTTTAATTATTTTTAAAAAAATGATTTTAATTAAACGTTCCAGCATGAAGATAATAAAACAATTTTTACCCTGACTTAAAGTTTCAAACGTATAGAATGTGCAGCCGTTGGGTTGCCTATTCTTTGCCTGGACAAACTACTCGGTTGTCAGGTATAAGCGGGTATGTCGATGCCAGTTACCTTCACTTTTTTTTAATTGAAAAATAAATATAATATATCAATAGAAGCGTTGTTTTATTGCGAACACGTTGATATAGGGTTGTCTGCAAAAAAACTTGGTCCTAATCGGGGTTTGCGAATTTTAAAGATCAAATTTTAACGAGAGTAGAAATCTGTGTTATTTTGGAGCATGACATTTCAGTTGCAAAAAGAATACTCAATTAAATACATAAAAATCAAATATATTAATTATTATACTAAAATATTAAACAATATTACATTAATTAAACAAATAAATAAATATATATAAGTTTATTAATATATTATATTAATACCAGTGGCGTGCATACCATATAGGCAATTAGGCAGTGCCTACCTCCTAAGATCCAACTAACTATCCTTAATTATTACAATATAAATATAATAAATCAGTCAACATCCATCATACTCATTAATTAAATTACAAATAATAAAACTTATAACCAAACATTTCATTACAAAACAAAAAAAAAATGACGTCACATTCAATACAACTTCACAATACGTCGCGAAGTAGGCAGTCGCGCCAGTGCCTACTTTACACTCACACACTCAAACCATTTTGGCGTATTCATATACGCACGCACATTTCATAATAAGCTACTTTTTTCTCAAATTTATAATACGGTGTAAGAAAAAAATATCTGTTTGACATGCACAGCGCCCTGATATTTAACCTTTGCAATTTCCCAGACCAACAGTAGGCATGCCTACTCTGTAGCAAAGGCATTGACCATACAGCTCAACAAATAAAAAATATATAAATTCTAGTTATTACTATATTTTTAATATATCTAACTAATATTATAAAATACTAATAACTTGTAAATTGAATATAGTTTTTTTTTAAAGTTAACAATTACGTAATTAATAATGTAAACATGTTTTAGTTGCAATAAATGATTTTTGTTTTCTTTTATCTGTTGCAACTTGCTTGTCTCTTTGTTATTTTTAATCTGTTGTAGTTTGTTTATTTGTTGTAGTTTGTATTATTTTCGTAATTATTTGTTTTGTGAGTTATTGACTAATTGTGGTTTTGTGAAGTTACTGTAGTGTTATAAGCAGGAATTGTTGTGTCTGTATAAACATGGAAAAGTTACAGTGCGTAGT
Source organism: Diachrysia chrysitis (assembly GCA_932294365.1). Lineage (NCBI taxonomy): Eukaryota > Metazoa > Arthropoda > Insecta > Lepidoptera > Noctuidae > Diachrysia > Diachrysia chrysitis. The sequence goes on from OW028645.1 coordinate 450,677, forward strand.
TTGTTTTTGTTTCGAAAATACAATCTGTATGGATAAATTATGTGCAAACCCCTTCAAGAAGTTTAATAAGTTTTTATTTGTTGACAAAACAAATGAATGAAGTAGTAGTTTTGTAGGATAACACCCGAACCACAGAATAAGAAATACGAAACTTTAAAAAAGTGAGTAGATTTTTTTTTAAGTTTTTTACGTTTGTTTCATTGTTTATAGTAGTAGGTATTTTTTTTTGTGCTCGATTTGCCTAATATCTGCCTACCCGGTCGGAAAACTAATGCACGCCACTGATTAATACACTACATAGATATACCTACACTACATAGATAAATATCCAAAAAATAGGAAAATTTCATTAAAATACTAACAAATTAATTTGAAGAAGGGTACAGGAATACAATTGACATTTCTATTTTAATCCCGGTTACTCACATGCGCGCAAACATTTGTACATTGTAAAAATGTTTGCACGCATGTAAAGGGACGTCGGGCATTCATTCGCAAACTTAGCACATATGCAAATGGGTTCGCATACTCGATTGTAAACTCATTTTACTCTTCTCGGGGAGCCATAAATGTACCATAGCATCAGTATAATTACAATATATTTTCTATTTTCTGTCTAGTCGGAGTTCAATTGTTACTTTCATTCTCTCATTTTCTCTACAATTCAATAACCACTTATCCATTTTTTTCGTTTTAGGAATCAAATTCCAGTTTTTTGTATCAAATCTGTCATTAATTTATAATCTATTTTATTCATTAAAAACAAAACGGTTTACTTACGTATATTCTCGGGATCGCTTGACTAGTTTCAGACTCAATAGGAGTCCCTAATCATGAGCTGACGCGGCCGCCGCCGCGTGACTCCTATTAAGTCTGAAACTAGTCGGGCGATCCCGAGAATATACGTGAGTTACTACCGTTTTGTTTTAAATAAATATGAATACTCCTCACGAAAGTTATTATACATCTATTTTATTCATACACAGAGACGTTTATATTACGAACACAAAAAAATATATTTCTTGTTATCAATAAATTTAGTGTTTCCTCATTTTATTTTATCAATAAAAGGTTTGTAGTACTTAAAATATTTTTATGACGATAATACTTTCAAATACCATCATATTCACAGATTGTCCACAGGGGTTCTATGACTTTTCCAGCAGTTTGGGGAATTTTCCACAAATTGACAATCTTTGTTACATTTGGTTTTTCTTTTCTCTGTAAATGAAAATGTAATGCGACGCCGTAGGCGCCATCTATTTTATTTATTATTGCTACACTCGGACTCGTGATCAGTTACGCAAGGCGGCCGCCTCGTATATATCTGGCCTCTCGCTCGGCGCTGCTTCGTGCTTCGTGCCAGAAATCACGATCTTGGTGGATCGACAGTCCGCTCAAGGCCGCGACGCACGCGCTTTGTTAGAACTGAGGTATTTTTTTTAAATAACCGAGTTCGTGTTATTAGACTGTTTTCAAGTGTTCATCGTGTCTCGAACTCATTTTATTTCCCTGAGATACCCTAAACTGTAATGTTAACTCTTCCAGTGGCGCCCAACGTGGGACACGATAAATTTTCAGTGACGCGATGGAAATAATAGGTTTCGTAGGGTAACTCCATTTTACGTTTGGATTATTCTAAGAGACCATACAATTTTATAGTGCACAGGACATAACGGTTTTTCTTGGTCAAGTCCATCTTACGCGACGCATCGCGTAGAAATTGTTGACGATACAAGTATATGTATACTGTGCACACTTGTATTGGGCGAGTCCATTTTAAGTAAGTGTTTGCTGTGTGATCAAAAGTAGCATTGACCAACATCACGCTTACTGTTCGTGAGAGTGACAGCAGGAATAGCTGGTCAACATGCCACCGAAAAGAAGAATAGGCAAAGATTTATATATATCATCGAATAGCTCGGAGTCTGATACAGACGCAGAACTCAGTGTACCGGCGGCACCGTCACAAACCGTCAGTAACCAATAACCATGTCGGAGAATATGCCGCAGATGGTCGTCTCCGATATCACTAGGAGCCAAGTCAAAGCGAACCGGCTTCTAATCAAAAGCTTTATGGGTAGCTATCGAGAACACGACTCGAGCACCCACTCGTTACGACCCAACACGCCAGCGCATGCGCTGCTATCGGGCAACTTTTCTAAGTGTATTGCGCGGTTCGGCGGAGTTTCAAAGAACACGGACGAACTTAAGGGCTTCATAGACGCCAATAAAGTTTATCGCGACTGCACCAACACGAGCGAAGAACATGCATTGGTAGTGCCTGCATGGTCGTCAAGGAGTAAAGGCGAGCGTCATATCTTGGCTCTAGTGATACTTAAAGGTATTATTTTAATTATTTGTTACGCATTAACGCATGCGCAGCTAATATTTGTAATTAAATACATCATTTTATCTATGCCTGACGCAACCAACGTGAAAGCCTTTCTCGGTAGGGTTAACTTCTACGCGAAATTAACAGAACATAACACCGCATTATGAATTGCTAAGGAAAAGTGTGTTTAATAGTATATTTAAAGAGATAGTAAATTAAAAGTAAAAAAAACCTATTATAAAAAATAAGATTTATTTAAATGCGCTAAAAAGAAAAAAAATAAACCTTTACTATCAACCGCTGGTCGAAGATTTAGTTAATCATATTTACTTAGTTTGAAAATATTAATAGTTACAATCAATAACAACATCAAGTTATTTAATTTAATTGTTTACCTACACAAGTAAATCATCTCGTTTGAGTATTTATATCATATAAATTGTGTAATGACGTTATAAGTTTATAATAAATGTTTTAAACTAAGTCTTTTGTTTAGCGCATTTAAATAAAATGTTTTTAGTTTAATTTATTTATTATTATTCATAGTTATCGCTGAACACGTTCCTCAGTCTATTCATCTCATTCAACGCATCATTGTTGCAAGTTCAATACTCAATACTCAATTCTTTATTAGCATTCCATAAGTTAAATACAGGTGGTACATTTATGAGCTAGAATCATTATAGACCCGGTAGGGCACAGCTTAAAGAAGTTGGAGAGATATGCAGCTTATTACTAAAATTATAATTTTTATATCTTAAATACTTTCATAAAACTATTTATTAGTAAAAATAATATAAAAATGTGTGCGTGTGTGATTATATGTGTGTGTATGTGAGTATATGTGTTTGTGTGTGTGTGTGTGTTTATGTATATAACGTATAGGTAGAGGGGCTTATTCCTAAAGACAGTAATTTATATGAATTGTTTGCATTATCTTTTTATTAATTTATCATCGATGTACTCTTTTATAGTATTTGCATTTGGAATGAAGAAAGTTCTTTAATTTGTTTATAAATAGATTAGTTTTCTTTTCATCTTTGATTGTTTTTGGTAAGTTATTATATATTTTAATGGACATTACTAGTTGACCGGAAGAATGTATTTTTAGTTTGGATGTAGGTAAATTTAATCTATTTTTGTGTCGTAAGCTGTATTTATTTTGAATATCTTTCCGAGTAGTATAAAATTCAGGGTGATTCGCACAAATTTGCATACTTCTAAGATGTACAAACAGGTTAGTGTGAGGATTTTATGCTTATGAAATAGTGGTTTGCAGCTGTCTGTCTGTTCAATATTGGTTATTATTCGGATGAGTTTCTTTTGTAAGGTGAAAATGGTGTGAGAATCTGTACTATTTCCCCATAATATGATGCCATAACTAAGCCACGATTGGGCGCAGGCATAGTATGTAATAAATGCTGTTTGTAGGTCGGTGGTTTTTTTAATTTCCCGTAGTGCGTTCGTTTGCCGGTTAACTTCAAATAGTGTAGCTCTTCAATAAGGAGATCTTCTGATGACCACTCTGTCCTCGGCACGGCCACACCTTGACTTGGGTGTTTGGAGGTCTGCGCCACTTATTTCAGCTTGAACCTTACTTGTATCTTACGAAACACAGTTCGGGGATGATTTTGAAGTTACCCTTCTCCTAGACTGGTGGCTAACCAATGCTATTGACGTCATCAAATAACACAAGTCAAAGTTAACCAACCGATGCTATAGACTCGAAAGATTCGACCTCAATATCATAATCGAGCACTCCAAAAACCCCAGAACACCAGACGGATTGGAGCAACGAAGTTTATGTTTAAGATCTTATTTTTGCATTCGTATTCCTAGTAAGTCCTTTCATTTAATACTCATATTGTAGGCAAACATTAAAAACGTATTCCGCTATAATGGATTTAGTGTGATGTCACTTTATTTTTCGACCTGTTCTGAGCTAGCCCTTGATACCCATATTGTAGGAATGCATTGAAAATAATTTGTCCGCCATCTTCGGTATTGTCATGTATTGTCATCTAAATTGAATGTGTACACAAAACTTTGACTCAATCGGTTGAAGATATCTACTTCAAAATTGAGTTTCAAGCTTTAGCAGTTCGCCATATTGGATTTAGAGTGAAGCCGCTTTATTTTTCGAGCTATCTTAGCAAGCCCTTTCATTTGATACCCATATTGTAGGTGAGCATTAAAATAACTAGTCCGACCATGTTGGATTTAGAATGACGTCACACACACAGTTAACATTGACATTGACAAGTTAACATTGACAACCAAACTGAGCGTGTTTACAAAATTTCAGCAAAATCGGTTGAAGACATCTCCTTGAAAATTGAGTTGCACGATTACACCCGAACAAACAGACATACATACCTACATATATTGCGAGTTAAAAACAAAAGCTTGTAAACCACCATAAAAAAGATCGAGTGGCCAGCAGTATCCGAATCACCCCATGTATGTTCCGCGCTTTTTTGTAGTTTTCGAATTATAAGAGATTTTCGTGATTTTAACCGAAGTCCGACCTTCATCATACCCCTGCTCACACTGTCGTGATGAGTCGCAATACATGGACCACTTTTTTTCTAGTAGCTAACAGTGCACCACTAGATGTTTATTTGCTACGATAAGATGGAACCATAGATGTTAAAAAAAATATTGAAGTTAAAACTTTTATGATCCTGAAAATATCAGATATTTTTTATGGGCTATTTACTGCATTTCGCCCATATGCTTCTCATGTTTTTATTATTCTATAAACATCTTAATAATATTGGCTATTTATTCTATTAATTTCATACGGCTATCCGTAAGACTTCAAAGGTAAAATTCAAGTTTAAGCACACAGTATGTAGTTACCTACTCAGTATCAGTGGCGTGCATTGGTTTTCCGACCGGGTAGGCAGATATTAGGCAAATCGAGCACAAAAAAATACCTACTACTATAAATAACGAAACAAACGTAAAAAACTTTAAAAATTTTCTACTCACTTTTTTAAAGTTTCGTATTTCTTATTCTGTGGTTCGGGTGTTATCCTACAAAACTGCTACTTCATTCATTTGTTTTGTCAACAAATGAAAACTTATTAAACTTCTTGAAGGGGTTTGCACGTAATTTATCCATACAGATTGTATTTTCGAAACACAAACAAACTACGCACTGTAACTTTTCCATGTTTATACAGACACAACAATTTCTGTTTATAACACTACAGTAACTTCACAAAACCACAATGAGTCAATAACTCACAAAACAAATAATTACGAAAATAATGCAAACTACAACAAATAAACAAACTACAACAGATTAAAAATAACAAAGAGACAAGCAAGTTGCAACAGATAAAAGAAAACAAAAATCATTTATTGCAACTAAAACATGTTTACATTATTAATTACGTAATTGTTAACTTTAAAAAAAAACTATATTCAATTTACAAGTTATTAATATTTTATAATATTAGTTAGATATATTAAAAATATAGTAAGTAATAACTAGAATTTATATATTTTTTATTTGTTGAGCTGTATGGTCAATGCCTTTGCTACAGAGTAGGCATGCCTACTGTTGGTCTGGAAAATTGCGAAGGTCAAATGTCAGGGCGTTGTGCATGTCAAACAGATATTTTTTGCTTTCACCGTATTATAAATTTGAGAAAAAAGTAGCTTATTATGAAATGTGCGTGCGTATATGAATACGCCAAAATGGTTTGAGTGTGTGTGTGTAAAGTAGGCACTGGCGCGAGTGCCTACTTCGCGACGTATTGTGAAGTTGTATTGAATGTGACGTCATTTTTTTTTTGTTTTGTAATGAAATGTTTGGTTATAAGTTTTATTATTTATAATTTAATTAATGAGTATGATGGGTGTTGACTGATTTATTATATTTATATCGTAATAATTAAGGATAGTTAGTTGGATCTTAGGAGGTAGGCACTGCCTAATTGCCTATATGGTATGCACGCCACTGCTCAGTATATAGTTTTTAAGTAAATACCTGTTGTACAAGTGTTATATTTAGTTTTATAAAAATTACACAATGTGTAATATTGCCAAATTAAATAAAATACAACCATAATCCTACTAAGTGTGAGTGGAAGTCGTACTAGAAGTACCGCACCATCGTAGGTTACCTTTAATTTCTAACATTATTTTATGATCTGTAATAAAACGGCTTTTGTGATACTTATTCTATCAAAATTAATTGATTTACCTATTAGGTTTTCTTACCTCTCTCTTAGGGTAAAAAAATACAATTATTATTTTTGAACCTAATTATATTTGATTATTAAGGTAAAGCAAAAATCAATTGAATAAAACAGGTTTTTTGGCAGACCGATTCTTATTCTTTTTTAGGGTTCCGTACCTCAAAAGGTAAAAACGGAACCCTTATAGGATCACTTTGTTGTCCGTCTGTCTGTCTGTCTGTCTGTCTGTCTGTCTGTCAAGACCTTTTTTCTCAGGAACGCGTGGAGATATCAAGCTGAAATTCATATCAAATACTCAAGTCTATGGTCTCTTGGAGCTGTGAAAAAATCAAACTTCTAAGTCAACGCGATCAAAAGATACTCCCGTTTATGCCGCAAATTTTCGACACTCGCAAGGGAATCAAAACCTACAGGGTACTTCCCGTGAACTCAGAATCTTGAAATTTGGTACGAAGCAACGTCTTATAACACAGATAAAGGAAAAATTGCGAAAAGCATAAATTTTTAGTTACATCATATAATAAAAATATTTTTAATAATTTTAAACTTATTACCCCTTTACTCATGAACGCGTAGTGGTATTATATTGAAATTCTTAACAAATACTCAAGTCTATAATATCTTTAAGCTGTAACAAAATCAAACTTCTACGTCAACGCAATCAAAAGATACAGCAATTAAAGCCGCATATTTTGAAACTCGCAACTACTCGCAAGGGAATCAAAACCTAAAGGATACTTCCAGACGACCTGGAATCTTGAAATTTGGCATGAAGCAACGTTATAAAGTACACATATAGGAAAAATTCCGAAAATCTTAAATTTTTAGTTACATCACATAGTATATTTTTTTTAATAATCATAAACTTACTAGCTGACCCAGCAAACGTTGTTCAGCGATTAAAAAAAAAAACAGATGTTGGCCGATTCTCAGACCTACCCGATATGCACACAAAATTTCATGCAAATCGGTTCAGCCGTTTCGGAGGAGTTTGGAAACAAACACCGTTACACAAACACGTTAAACAAACATGGTTACATGTCTTATTACTTCTAATATATGAGAACAATGCTAATTAAAAATTACATTAACAATAAAATTAAAATAAGCTAGTGGCAGTTGAGAGATGACCAGTCTCAACTAATGGCGCCCGTTCACGAACATGACGCGTGGATCAGCACTACTCAGCTCAACCATATTGAAGGGAACCGAATGACCCAACACACGTGCCACCATCAGCGAGACATTTGAGTGAGCATGACAAACTCTCAATTGCCATGCTCGTTCATGTCAAAAAAAAAAAACAAAAACAGTTACATTATATTACACGTGGTACTCATATTTACAAAATAAATAAAAAATGCTTCGAAGTTATACAATACTATAACTTTTCAAAAGTTAAAAATAAAAAGATTAAACATTTACTCCAAAAAAAAAAAAAATACGATTTAAAAAAAAAAAAAAAAAAACATGTTTATAAAAATAAAAGGGAGAGCATCTCTTCCAAATATAAAATAAAAGAAAACTAATTAGTGGACCCAAGTGGCTGTGACTGTGGAGCAGGACCAGCATTAAGCCAAGCTTTTTTATCAAGGATATAATCCTCTAATTTATAATATGCTTGTCTACATAGTGTGCGTTTTATGCATGTTTTAAATTTTGTCTCGTTCAGTTGTAGAATCCGCAGTGGTATTTTATTATAAAATTTTACACAATTCCCCATAAAAGAATTTCGTACCTTAGCCAATCTAAACCGAGATTGATCCAAATTGTGCCTATTTCTAGTATTAAAATTATGTCTATCACTTCTCTTCTTAAAGAGATGAAGATTTTTCCGAACATACATAATGTTTTCATATATGTATTGACAAGGTACCGTCAGCTTTCCACATTGTTATGTTATGGATTTCATTTAGCAATAAAAATACCATAACTTTTACTTATATACCTACAGGTTTGTACGGAACCCTCGGTGCGCGAGTCTGACTCGCACTTGGCCGGTTTTTTTTTATTATTTATCGTTATAGCAGCAACAAAAATACCCACTTTGGGAAAATTTCAAGCGTCTAACTACTACAGTTAAAGAGGTACTGCCCGCTGACCAACAGACGGTTAAACGGATGGATGGAGAGTGGAGATGAGGTTAGAAGGCCTTTTTTGTTACCTTTTGGATATTAAACACAAAAACAGAAGTACATAATAGTAATTATTTAATTATACAAAATATTTTGTGAACATTTAAATATTAATATTTTTTAATACTGTGTTCTTAAAATTGAATTTTAAGTTTGATGCCGTTCAGGTAGCCCTATGAAATTAATAGAATAAGTAGCCAATTAAATTAAGAGTAATAAAAACATGAAAAGCATAGGGGCCGAAATGCAGTAAATAGGCAAAAAAAATTAAAATAATTCTGTTGCAAGTAAACTCTTGTCAACTTCTTCTTGCAGAAGACAGGTAGTCCTAGGGTTAGGTATTTAATGATTGGTTCGAAATAAATATCGAATTGTTTTAATTAAATACATAATTATAATTAGTCCTTTAGTAAGTAAGTTTGCTTGTGATAATTGAAGGGTGGAGAAAAAATTACATATGATTGTAACAATACAGGGTAACTGTATGACAAGCCAGTGCGGCGGTTAGCGACTTTGTTATAATAGTTAAATGATTCGCTTGGACTATGGACTTTGGTGATAGAGTATCTAATCACAACCTCATATTTTAGTAATTGACGGCCATATAGGTTGTTGGCAGTTTCTTCATGCTCCCTTAGTTGTCTTTGGTTGGTCGAGTCACCTCATCTTCTTGAGGTGATGCCTCATCTATGTGTCAACTGGTGCTGCTTACGGTAACTAGTTGTTCTTTTGTCTGTGGCCATTGTATAATAATAATGTTCAAATCCTTAGCTAAAATCTGTCTACATATGACGGTGAAGAGGGCAGTAAAGAGTGGGCGAATCATGGTTGCAGTCTGGTTAATTAATTAACCCTTAAAAAAGTTCTACTTAGTAGCGTAATTTGACTAATAAATTTTGGTTTTGATATCCATTTTTGTGCCGGCGCGGTGTAACCTGTGTCAAGACGTAAAGGTGCATGTTTTCTGCTTTATTCCCGTTACTTAATCTTATTAAAAACATGCAGCGCGATAGTCTAAAAGTTTATATGTTACAAGCATTTCGGTAATAGCAAACTAGCTTTTACCTGCGACTCCACCCACGTGGATGTCGGTTATGGCGGGAAAAGCCTATCCTTTGTCCTTTCTTAGAATCTAAGCTTACCCCATAGCAAGTTTTATAAAAGTTGGTTTAGCGGTTGAGCCGGGAAAGCGTAACAGAGTATGGATATTGGTGGATGAGTGATGAAGGTAATGATCCACATATAGTGCAGATAAATGAATTTTTATTATAAGTGTGTAGGTTACCTTAAACATAAAACAGTTTTAGTTCTAATCAAATTAAATATAAGTTTATAAAAGAATATAGGAATAAATACTTTTAACTAATAATATAAATTATTTAGAACTCAAATCATTTCGTAAAATGTATTGTAGGTATTGGAAAAAAATGTTAGAAAAATTAAAACAAATTATCAATAACATGTCTGTACTGCCAACAAGCGGGTTAAAATAACAATGTTTAAAATTATTTTCATACCAAATCACAACATTCTGATTATAAGCTTAATGTTTACACACTCGCGCACGATTCGCTAGTCGCATTGCCGCTGTTTTCATAAATATGCCCATTGGCAATTAACTGATGAGTGATGTGGTACATTATTCTATATTACATCGTAATTTTCAAGCACCCAGTGACTTCAGATTTGTTCCGAATGCGTCCAATGGTGCTGTTGTCTGACCTTAAGAAAACTAATTTAAGGCAGCCTCAATTAAATGAACAACCGCGTGATTCAATTCCACCTCCACCGACTCGCTTAAAGCCGACGTGTGGACCTATAGTGTTTCCAGACTACAGCTGTGAGGAAGAGACTACATACAATTGTTTAAATGGAAATAATGGTCAGGATATAGGTCTACTACATAACAACCAAGGAACGCAGTGTAATAACGTAAACAGTCAAGCAGAGCAGACCAGGCCACAGACGAGGCCAGAGCAGACCAGGCCACAGACGAGGCCAGGGCAGACCAGGCCAGAGCAGACGAGGCCAGAGCAGACCAGGCCAGAGCAGACCAGGCCAGGGCAGACCAGGCCAGAGCAGACCAGGCCAGAGCCGACCAGGCCAGAGCAGACCTGGCCAGAGCAGATTAAGCGACTTGCAGTAACAGACGGGTATCTCCGGCAAAAACCAACCCCATACACAAACAATTACTCTCCAAGAATGCAATTACCCAAGAACCAACCTATGACTATGGGAACCAAACCAATACGAAATCAAAAAACAACAAGTTATCCTCACAGAGTACCCTACAGTTATGGAAAACAACATGTTCAACGTCAAGAGACTCCCATCACTAAAGAAAAGACGGCTACGACAGAACTGGCAGAACCACCCGAAATTGTAAATAAAAATGGAATATTCGTATCATCAACAAGCACAGATCCGCCTTTCCCGGGCAACACCAAACCCGCGCCATTAGATATTTCTGGTGAAACGAGGATTTGTGATGAAAAGGTTAAATGCTACAAACATGTATGGAGAACTAAAAAAAAATCGAAAGTTGTTCATCATTTTACGCCGGTATGGAGACATTAATCGAAAGAAGGTTAGGAAAAATCTGTACTACAAACAAATTCTTATTAACTAATTCCTTGAATGGATTGACATCAGCAAAAAATCTTAATTTAATTGCTATAGAAAATAAATAACTACGACAGAATAGAAAAGCGCAAGTCGAGCTGTCAAAGAGCACTGGTTGATTAATAAAGCGCATTATCACTATTGTACAAAAAATACTACAATGTATTGGAAGTTTAAATTTTGCCTTCTATTTTATTATATATATTATACTACAATGTACTAAAAATACGCCTGGGCGAAGTTCTAATCTCGAAGCTATACACAATTTTTATTATTTTATTTTGCTCCTATTAATTTACTCTCGGCTTTAATCGGATTAGGTACCAAGACGAGCCGCTTAAACTCGTTCGTCCGACATTTTATGAACTTACCAGTTACCAGTGCTTTACTTATTTCTTCAAGAATTTATGTGCATGAATGGTACACAAGATGGATTTGAAGCTAATCGTACTTTTAATGTAATACTTACTAGTTACTTTGCAGTGTACGCTAAGTAATATCCTATAATATTTGTAAATGCTAGGTACCGTGATATTTAATTCGACGACAAAAAATAATTTAATGACCGCAGGGATAGCGGAGTGGTACGGGGGTCACCATGTCAACTACTTCTGCGAGACGTGCTGCAAGTTTCTATGATTTGGAAACAACATATGACACATGTCATATGTTGTTTCCACATGTCATATGTTGTTTCCAAATATGGTGGAGGTTCTCAATTCGATTGTTTGTTTTTGAATTATTTTTTGTATCTATGTTACACAAAATTGCCGGCAATAGGGAATATGCATGTGATTTCAAAATAATCTATTTTCTGTATTTGTAATCTTTATGACTATAGAAATATACTTTTAGATTTATGTTTGTAATTTATTTGGCACTAGCTACCCGCAGAGGTAGACAAAAAAAACATTCATGAATTAAACACACAAACCTTTCTCCTTGAATTACTCTGGTGAACATCATATAAAAATCCCGCCGTAGTTTTTGAGTTCGGTTTCAGACAGATAGACAAGCAGACGCGGCGGGGGACTTTGTTTTATAATATGTTTAGATTTATTGTAAAGTTTAGTTATTATATATTATATTACTTTTTTTCGAACTCCCGCCAGAATTCTAAATCGCAGCGCTTTAGGTGCAGCGGAACGTGACGGCACACCGCACTCTGCAACGAGTCGTTATGTTGTGCTGGTGGTTATTTGTATTGTTTCGCAGTTATTTTTATGCATTATTACACAAAAATAGATTTACACATTAAAATAACTATGTGTTAATTTGAACCAAAAAAAAAACTTTCACACCAAATAAAAAAGAACCGGGAACGATCGGCTATATTGCGCGGCAGGCGGCATTATGTAATCATCTGAGTACCTAGTGGCACTGAAAATAAAATTAGGATGAGAGGCTAACCCCCAAATACTGAAACGCCATTTAACTTTAAGAAGTTCTTAAATGTCTCTGTCGCTATTTGCACCTTAAAGTGACAGAGACGACACGAGACTTAACAGCGACTTAAAACTGATTGACATTTCAGTATTCGGCCATTATATAGGTTTTCGCTATCACTTTTAAGTAACATCATGTAGAATATCTATTAAGAATAATTTTACAGACACTAACCGCGCGGTACACTTGGCAGTAAGTTGACATCCGTGCACCGCTCAGGGTGCCAGATGAAAACCATCGTCAAGCACAGGTTTCCCTATGGTTGACGTTTCGCTGATCTGGCAATCCATTCAGGCCAAGTCGTGATATTTAATATTTTGTTTATTCTTCTTCTTGTTTATTATTAATTATGTTGGTTTCTATTCTACATAACAATAGAAACCAACATACAGTAAAGTAAAGTAGTAAGTCCTTCATCACGAGAAGTATACTTAAAGCTATTAATTTACAGAAACCAAAAATAATTTATCAAAAAGAAAGAAATAACAGTCAATTTGAGCACACCACAGAGACTTATTCTACATAACAATAGAAACCAACATAATTAATAATAAACAAGAAGTCTCTGTGGTGTGCTCAAATTGACTGTTATTTCTTTCTTTTTGATAAATTATTTTTGGTTTCTGTAAATTAATAGCTTTAAGTATACTTCTCGTGATGAAGGACTTACTGCAATGGCTGAAAAAGGTATTGTCAAAGCACAGCCGAATAATCTACCTACAATAGATGTTTATGATAACCACGTATTTCGCAAATTTTACGTTCGCTGAACTCAGAGAAGTACAAGCTGCAGGGAAAATTAGTTATAGTTATTTAACAGAAAATATAATTTTCGTCATAAAGTGTTAAATTTTAAAACATCTTTACGAACTTTTAAATTAAATAATGTTCTCGTCGAGGTTTGAAAACAAAAAAATGTGTGTATATCAAGCACTTATAGTAGATAAGTGCTTGATATATACACACATTTTTTTACTTAGGTACGAAATTGGCTTTACCAACCAGGTGGGATACATTGTTTCTACTTATCTCCAACACTAGGTTTTCTTCATCTTTCGGCATAAAAGCAACGCGTTTTAAATAAATAGACTAATGGGTTTAATCATCTTGCCCGTACCGCATAAACAAAAGAAACTCTTTCACCTTTTGTATCCAGTTTGTAACTGATTACTAAAAATCGATGTTGGGGTCCTGTACGGAAAGTGCCATGAGTACTTAAGTCTTACATGAGTTTACTGCCATGCTGCAGTAAATATTAAACGCAAATTTAAATTCAATAAAAATATATTTTAGTCATAAAATTGTAACTTCTAAATGTTAATTGATTTAAATGTATTTATTGAGTATCCAAAGATAAATGACTGACACAGTGAGAAATATGGGTGCAAGCCGGTTGCTGCAGTGTTGCTAACTTATTTTACTAATAAATCTTCATTTATACCAAAATGTTGCCAGTTCTCTATACTTATTATGGGGGATATGTGTTATTATGTATGTATGTATGGATGGATATATATATCTTAAGAATGGGATGCAGAGATTGGCCAAAACAATCAAAATTACAAATTTTAACTTTAATAATCTTTATTTCATTAGTAGGTTATAGAAGTACCTAATGAGATAAAATGGCTTACCTATCAGATGTGATGTCTATACATTATTGTAGGTAAATAATAAGGACTACTATAAAAAAGTTATTAAATCTGTTCTTTCAGAGCAAATTACAAAATTAACCGACTTGGCTTTACATGATATCAACCATAATATTAAAAAAAAAAAATGATGTGTGTCTGTGAGTTTCTTCTCACTTATTTTAACGTGTCACCAGCAATTCAAAAGCTATCATGATATTCCAGTCTAGGAATCAAAGAATTTTAAATAATTCTGGTCTTCATACTAAAAATCAAATTCGCACAAAATGAACACATTTATTAGTTTCATTCTCTATTAACTACCTTAGGTAGGTTCCTAGCGAACAAATAAATAATTTATTATCCGACTGATTAGCTAGAACGACCAACGTAAACTGTCAAGACCTTCATGCCTCATACACCACATGTCAGAAGGAAGGAATATCTTTTGGAGGAGTTTTTTTTTAATAATGTAAATATTGAAATTAATACTACATTTAAATAATAGGTATACTTAGTACTTGTTCTGATTGTTTGGCCATTGGTTGCGTAACACACCAACCATTGCTTAAACTGAACTATTTTAGAACAGTGAATGCTTGGAGCATTCTTGTAACATTTTTTTTTCATATAAAGCCCTAGTTAAGTCTAAGGTTTTTAAGGCGCAGATTATTAAAATATTCATTTCCGAAATTGAAGTAATTATCTAATGTATTCAAATAGTAAGCAAAAAGGGACACAACAAAAAATATTATCAAGGGTGGTGTTTTTCAAGATTAATTTTAAATATATAGGTTTGAAATGCCTTAACAAGCCATGCATAATAGAAGGAAAAACTTAAACCTCAGGCAGGACTCGAACCTGCGACCACTGGCTTCCTTCTATTATTTGTATTTAATTACAAATATTCGCTCCGCATGCGTAACAAGTAATTAAAATAATAAGTATTGGGCTGCATCATCTCTCGGACATCTGAATTAACAGAATGTTAATCAGTGTCGGTGAAGGCCAAACCGTAAGGTTGGTTCACTAGATGTCGCATACGTCGCCCTAAAAGACGTAATAAAATAGAAGGCAACATTTAAAACTTCTAGGCAGTGACCTCGGTAGCTTAGTTGGCAAAGCGACTGGCGCGTCAAGCCAGTGGTCGCAGGTTCGAGTCCTGCCTGAGGTTAAAGTTTTTTCTTCTATTATTTGTATTTAATTACACATATTATATGTATTTACAGAATTTCAGATCTAAATTGCTTGACCACGTTAAAAACCAAATATTTATCTTAAATCAGTTCAGAATTTTAGATATTTAGAAACTTTACCATAATATATGAACTCAAAACAAAACTAAATATTTAACTAATAAAAAACCTTGAAAAACAACGTCAAAAAGTTCTCTGGTTTAGATAAGCTATTACAATATATAGGATGTCCCAGAAAGTATGGACGATCGGGTGTGTAGAGGACATTTAGAGGTATCCGAATCACCCCCATGTATGTTCTGAGATTTTTATAGTTTTTGAGTTATAAGGCTTTTTCATGATTTTAACCGAATTCCGACCTTCATCATACTTCTGCTCACATTGCCGTGGTAGGACGCAACACATAGATCATATACATTTTTTAATGTAGCTAAATAGTGTTCCTATCGTATTTTTGTAAAATTCCTACGATAAGATGTATAATATGTAAAGGGTTAAAAAAAATGTTCAAGTGAAAACTCTTATAATTTTGAAAATTCCTGAAATCTTTGAAGGACTATTTACACCTTTTCGGCCCCTAACCTTCTCATGTTTTCATTATTCAAAAACATCTTTTACCTTTTTATTTGCTGCTAATCCCATTAATTTGATGTAGCTATCTATACGAACTCAAAGTTAAAATTTAACTTTAAGCAAACAGTATCATAAATAATGTATTTGAAAATGTCTGAGGTAGTTAGTTTTTAATTACTTAGTATCAAATAAGTAGATACTACTACCACGGACATTTACAATATTTACGATACTTCTTTTTTAACGACTCCCGCACCAAGGAATTTAATCCTTGTGTCACGGGGGGTTTTACAAACGTACAAATCACATGCATAAAGAACACCCAGACTTGGAACAAGCATTTGTCGATCACACAAATGCTTGTCCCATGCGGGGATCGAACCCGCAGCACGAAGGTAATTGGCTTGTTGACCTATACCACTCGGCTATCCGTACAGTTGATATGTTTTTTCAGACTTACGATACTGTGTGCTTAAAGTTTTATTTATTTTTTTTTTATTTTCGTTTTTTTTTTTTTTTTTTTTTTTTTTTAATTATATATTGTGTAATATTCTAGGGTAGGGCAGACAAGACTGCGCGGAGTCGGATTTACAGCGATTCGTTTCTGTCACTAAAATCTAATTTTCAAAAATCAATGTTTACGCACCCTCAGTGGAAAAAAGGCATAAGCCAGAAATGTCAATTTTTCAGTACGGCCAAAAAACTGGTTTTATGGAAATATTTACTTCGTCTTTGATCGTAGAAGAAAGATTCTTATATCAAACAAAAGGGGAAAAAATATTACACTGCGTGTTGTTTTTAAATTAGTGCTAATGTTTCTAGTTTATTAGGAATCATAGAAATAAATTATTATGCTATTTTTCGTAATTTAAAAAAATATGGTATTTTAAGCATCAACACTTAAGCCAAACTTTCCCGTGAAATTAAATATATTTTAAAAAGTATGTTCAGTTAAAGGTATTATGGACTTGTAACACTGTGAATTATTGCTAGTATAAGTAAGATTACTGCATTTTTTCTTTTATTGAATTTGTTGTTTATATTAAGTATCCAACACTTACGCCTTTTTTCCATTTAAAGACTTGTGGAGAGACCTTAAGTAAACAATAATAATGATTTATTCCATTATCTGTTATAGAAATTTTACATGCATATTGACTAATATTACCTGATACATATTTACGACTAATGGAAAAAAAACAAATTCATATTTTGTATCAAATAATTTTCATTATATCCAAAATAATCAGCATAGCTTTGGATACAATTAAAGTTTGTAACATAGATAACAGTATTGAACAATAACTGCCAAGATAGTATGTATTTTCTATGAAGATTACCGTTACTAATATTTTTGATCAATGTCTAAATATTCAGCTTTAACTTGTAAAAATTATTAAAAAAAATAAAATGAGCAATTTTCGCAACTCTATTTACAACAAAATATTAAACTCCAATAAAATTAAATGCAAGAAACATTTACTAGTCAACAAAAAAGAAATCACTTCTTGTATCTCTTTGAATCAAAATACTGTTAGGCTAGTTTTTATTAAAAGGTATTTAGTTGTATTTATTTTTTGTTGGCTATCGATATGTTAACAAAATAGGGCCTTTCACACATGGCCTGTATCTTTTGTTTTTAAATAATGATAAATCAAATATGTCTTAAACAATAATGAGATCAATAATATTAAATGAACTAAAAAGTCACGTCAGGTTCATATACTACTTTGTGAAACCTAAACAGTCTTCTTGAAGATCTTCTTTGAAGTGTGTTTTTTTGGTTGTTTGGTTCACACTCATCGTGGCCAAGTTTTACGAAAGAAATATTTAATGCCGCAATCACTTCTCGGTATTTGTCGTAAGATACGTTGTGAGAGGGTTTTTTTTTCTAAAAAGTCTTTATGCATCGCTTTGATTGTCAAATCACTGGGTAAGTATAAGCGATTGGGAGCGTGTTCACGCCTATAATGAGATATGCTAGGCTCGAAACCCATTATATGTTAATAGGATTTGAGTCAATTTTATTGTGAGGAGTAGCTCCCTGTCTCCTGTCTACTGGCAACTGTCTCCTTGGAATTGGCCAATGCAGTCTGTAAAGGTTTATCATTAGATGGTTTGTAGCCCAAAGTTGTCAAAAAGAAAGTTTTGCATACTCCATGCGTTGTCCTCTGATTAAGGTCTTGTTACTGTTCTTTGTTTCACAGATTTTGCTGAAGTATGATGCAGCATAAATGCCTTCCTCTCTTTGTCACTTAAATTCCAGAAGCTTTCATTTATAATTTTTCGCTGATCATCTGATATATTCTGGATACATATCTTTTTGCAGGAAGCTGGACAGGGTGGGTGCAAGCCATGTTTCTCTCTTATCTCTTTTTTTTCGCTTCTTTTCTCACATTGAGTGGTTGGTTGTATTTTTTTCTTTTTCTAATTGTACCTGCTTTAGTATAAGTTGTAAGATCATGTGTATTATCGTAAGTTATTTCATTTTGTGCCAGATTTTCGGTGTTTCTTAGATTAGCATTACTTATAACTTCGTTTTCTCGGGATTAAATCTCAACAGATTTTTCATGTTCAGCACGTCAGACACTTAAATTATTTGTTAGAGTGTCAGAAGTATTTTCTTTTTTTCGGAAACAGTTATCATTATTTTGTCTATATCAACATGAGAAATACAGGATCTTTGTTGATCATTTGCAGTCTGTGTGATCAGAGTCCCTGTACTAGCGCTATCTAAATTAAAACCATTGTTTTTATCAGAACAAAATACTGTCGATGATATATCAGTTAAATTATTATGTTCAATAATCAGCACAGTTGTTAATCAAAGAGTTCATGGAAATGTTGTTGTTCCCGGTTTCTGTGTTCTGATCGTGTTGATGCTGATTGAAATAGTCAACTTTTGATGTAAATGGGCCCGATCAAAAGTTTAAATCTACAGAGTCGAAATAATTTGACGCATGATTAATCGGAGCCAGTGATTCATGTGCACTGTCGTATATTGAAAATGGAAGATCATCATCTGAATCACTACTAGGGAAAAAGTCGGGATCGATAGTTTGAATATTACGTTGTAAATGTTTCGATTTCTTAAACCTTTCTCTCAACACCTTATTTTTTTGTACAAATAGCATCATCATTTTCCAATTTCTTTTTGACATGGTTTATCTGAAACAATATTCGTTTATTTTAATTAGATTACTTTATTAATTAAAAGTTTTACGCAGTTACCATAAAATAGGTAAATGCTAAATCCAAATACAAAATATTTGGTACTATTAATCAAATTATCATCATCGGCACGACAGCAACCATTTGCTAGGAAATCGTAGAATTAAGTCACATATTATATTGTTGTGGCCTAGCAAATAAAGTTAAATTTCGCTATGTAGGTAATACGAAGGCGCGTATGCCGGCCGCAAGAAAGTTTTGAAGAAATTGAACATAAATTTATTTTTTGAGTATGATTATGATTATATTATACTAAAATTATACTTAATGGGACTTACCCGACTGTCACAAAACCAAATTACATCACTGAACACGTTAACTCACGATTTTTTACCAATTTAACACATTAGTTACAAGATAATGACCTCTTAAACACTCATATCGCTGCTTTATTTTTATCAAAATATTTTTTTTAGTAAGTATGTGCATTTATAATATAATGTTACAAGATTAATAAAACAAAAAAAGACGTATTCGTGAATACAAGACTAGCGATGTAAAAAAAAGAAACGGATTTGAATCATAATATTTGTTACTGTTTATTTTGATCATTAAAATTTAACGAAAAACGTCATAAGATGTAATACCCCTTATTATTCATCAATTTTTTTGCGTTAAAACGTTTATTCTATTTATCCCTAAGAAAAAAGATACCGTATTCAAAATTCATAAAACAAGATTTCTTGCCTAAATTCGTCAAATTTATCAAGAAAAATATGAAAAAAATTCAGCATATGTATCTTCAAGCGTACTTTTCAAATATGTTAAAATCGACAATTCAACGTAAAATCACTTATGCCCTTTTTCCACTGGGGGTGCGGTTTCAGGACTAACTAAGTATTGTATTATAAACGGGCTGATACCTGCGGGTTCGCACGCGCATTGAATCAATTTCTTTGAAATGTACATTTAAAAGTAAATTGTTATCGTCCAGCCATTTTACTATAGAGTCAATTGTCATGTTATTGTCAGTGTTATTAAAATTAGGAAGTAATAATTAAATAAATGTAAACTGCAAATAAAGTACAAGTATATTGATTTATGCCTGGTAAAGTCAAAATAGTAGTGGGCCTAACACTAACACGCTTCCTTGTGAAACACCATATCTATTAGTTTTGTATCTGTATTTGATCATATCAAAGAAGATAACAGTCGCATTTTCCGCGTCTACTTTATACGAGACATAAGATTGAAGCAAACCATCGCGGTTATTTATAAATTGGTTTCACTATAGATTACTTTAGAGAGTCTGGAATCAGCCTTCGGTAAATAAAATATTAATTAAATGAGTTTAAACTGGAGCTAATTCGGCTGCACTCGCTTTGAGAATTTCCGTAGCAATGTCATCATGACCAACAGATTTTGTGTTGTTCATAGACTTAATGATGTGATAAATATCAATGGTATCAAGTGGGTTTAGAAAAATACTATTCCTATTTATTTCTACCTTTGTACCTTTGCTAATATGGCCAGTGATGTTAGTTGAACTTATCAAATATTCATTAAAATTTTTGGCTAATTCTTTGGGGCTATTAATTATTTGTCCATTGTTTCCATTCCATTCCATTCTTTGTTCGGTTTCTCTCGAATTATTTTCCACTATGATTTACAAATATTTTTCCCTCTTTTTGTCGTTCCTAAACTAAATTGAAAAATTAATGCATCGCCTCAAAATTCTGGAATATTTTTTAAAGTTTATTTTATATGTTCGGGTATTGGGTTTATACTTTTATTGTATTTAAAGCGTAACGATCTTTTTGTTTTATAACTGGTCCTCAAACCTTTAGTAACATAATTCATATTTCGTTTATTATTACATGAGTTAACTCTTATTTTAGGAAAGCCCTGTTTTATGAGAATGCATACTCCACTTTTTTTTATTTCTGCAAAAAGTATTTGCTAAGATTTAACCCTCAATATTAGTCATATTTTTGTAACATATCTCTACGAAATATTGTTTAGGTATATTATTGCCTTTCGATCTACGTTGCTTTAGTTTGAAATGCCCCAGTCATCTATCCAAGCCATTGCCCGTTGGATATATTATCAAACCCACCCATCGTGCTTGTACCCCAAACAATTAACTAACATTGTTTCAAATTTACACATTATATATTTCGTTTTGATATATTACATATAAGTGTCTCTTGTGACATTATTTGCATCTAGAAGTTTGTGTATGTTTTTTCCGGTCAATACTTTTCTAGAAACCTGATAACCATTTCAAACAGAATTTATAAAAATGGCATACGTTTTATGGTTTAGGCTATATATAATACTAGCTGTCCCCCGCGACTTTGTTTGCGTGTTTTAGTTTAAACGGTTTTTCATTTTTGCAACCTTACTCATTTATGCTCCGCTCCTATTGGTCGTAGCGTGATGTTATATAGCCTATAGCCTTCCTCAATAAACGGACTATCCAATACAAAAAGTTTTTTTCAATTCGAACCTGAGATTAGCGCGTTCAAACAAACAAACAAACTCTTCAGCTTTATAATATTAGTATAGATATAATTTCAAAAATCGTTATAATACCAAAACTACAAACGCTGAAGACCCTATTGCGTCGGTGGTTAAAATAAAAATCTATCTATATATAAAAGGAGAAGCCTTGACTTTCCGACTCATAAACGCTCAGCCTAATCCCTTGGACCTGTAAAGTAGAGTTTTTGCATTGGTGTTGTTTTTTAATACGTAGGCCAGGAATAAAAAAAAGTTTTTTTTTAAGTCAACCCTAAGCGATATTCCACGGTGGGGTGAAAAAGGGTTTAAAAGTTTGTTTGTTAATTCTTCAGTTTCAATTTAACAGGCATAAAATTTGATATAAAATCTTCTGGTTAGAAATAAATAGACACGTATTTCAGCGTTTTGTTAAGTCTTATCATACAAACTTTCATCCCCTTTTCACCCTCTTAAAAGGATAGATTTTGAAAACGCTGAACCACGTAGGTATAATCATTTTAATAATACATTAAGTTCTAAGTTTTAACCACCAATACCTTACTTTGAATCTTATTACTTCAAGTCAGGAGTAAATGTCTTGTAAAATATAAACAAGGTTTAAAAATAAATTAAAACCTACTTCAAAATAACATTAAACAAAAACTTCCTACCTAAAACCACAAAAAAACGAAAAATAAACTGGATTAAAAATTTGCCCTATTTACTCAATTGTTAAGTTATCCACTGATCCGTTTGAAGATTTTTGAAGTCGGTTTAAATAATCGTGTAATTTGGAATATTTCATATAACTTAAGTAGTTATTCATTAAATAGTAGATACAGTGGAAAGACCAACTACAAAACTTCAATCTGAGGGAAACAAGGTACTATATCAGCAAGTTTAAGTATAATCTAACTCCTAACCGTTGGAGTTGTACCTTCCATCACCAGCTCATCAACATGAGATGATGACTATCAGACGCAAATACTACAATAACCTTTAGAAAAAACTTGAAACAGGTAATAAGTGCCTTTAAAATTTGAGGGTTGCCCTCGATTGCCGTGAGATCTCATCATCAGATTCTGACTTGGTGTCAATACGACCACTTCAGAATACCCTATTGAAATTTTAAAAGAATTTTAAAAATCTGTCCACAATTGGCGGTAAAAAGGCGAACCTACATAAAAAATAAGATTCGTGTTTAAATGCAGGATAAACTATTTTTTTTTATTTTTGTTTTTGGTTATACTACATAAAGCTGATTGCGATAAAAGCACAACCAAATGTTACAAAAACTTGAAACTAATAGTGAGTTACTAAAAATCACAAAATAATTGATGAAAAATCAATTGAATGATAAAATAAAAAAATCACAATTGAATGATATTTCATGAAAAAACTCAATTAATTGAATTGCATGAACTTAGAGGGTTAGGTTGATGATTTTAATGATTATAATTCTCTAAGTACAAACGTATTACGGTCGCGAAAATTAAAATTAAATCGGAGAGTAAGGACACAGTTCGGTGCATTGGAGCCGCCCATGGCTTACGTATCCGCGCAGCGCGCAGTCGTTCACCTTGACCTCGTCGAGACCTCGCCATCGCGACGCGAAGCCTATGTCACTTTTGACCTCCTTCGTATATACACTAGCCTTTATAAACTTTATACGGCGTGTTTTTAATCGGGACTACAGGTTGACCTCGAATGATACTTTAAATAATGCTCATTTACGTAGTATATATTCTAGGTATATTTGTGCTTTAATAATATACGCTAAGCGTTCTTGCTGTCCGAGCTTTTTTAAACTCTCCTCCGTGCTGTGCTTTAACTATATTGTGCCTTGCTTCTTCTGTGACTATAATTCTAAATAGCTGTGGACTATTATATCTAAATATAGCGAGTTCTGTGACAATATAACCGTGATTAATGATGCGACAATTAAATTTCTACTCCACGTAAAACACGTAAACATTTCCTAGTTCTAGAAACTTCTTAGTGATTCTTAAAACTATCGACAAAATATCGAATCAAATCATAATATCTTATAATATCGATATCAAGACTAAAAGTTTGCTTCTTTTCAAAAGTCACATCGAGGTGATTAATTTTTCCCAATTATATTATTTTAGACTGCTCTAGACGAGCAAATAGGAAGACCTGTGCCCAGCAGTGGGAAACCTAAAAATTTTGCATCTCGCAATTCGCATCTCTACTAGATGACGCTTCTAGTCTCAAGCGTACCTATTGTCCCGTATGAAGTTATTGTGTCGATGTGCATACTGAATGTTTTTAACCGCTCGGCGCAAAAACTACAGTTATAAGCTTGACGCGTGTGTCTGTATCACCGTTTGTCTGTCTACGTGCGACCAATTTTCATAAAGTTGTTTTTTTTTAAAGACTTCCTTAGATAGTGTTTTAAGGTGATGTTTGTAGAAAATTTATACAGCTGTTTAATATTTATGGGGGAGGTGGAAGTGGGAATGAATAAACGATACCAAGTATACTATATATCCGACACGACAAAGTTTTAATTTTAATAATTATATTATCTTGTATTATAAATTATAATATAATGTATTTAGTCGATTTTTTTTTAAACTTTACTATTAATTTTTGATTGTTAATAGGTTTATTATATTCATCTTATTTATTACTTTTTAAATGTTTTTTCTATGGTATTTTACCTATTCAGCTTGTATTTGTAATATTTTTAATCCGGTGGATTTTTAAATTACTTATTTAACCATTAGTCTTGAATGTATCGTTAATGGATATCCCTGGCCTTCATATATCTCTTATCTCAAATTCGAATTTTCAGTATAATCAGGCAAACAGTCACATTATATAAAAAAAACACAAAATTATTGAAGAAAATTATTAATTATAACGCAATAATGAATATAAAATGCAAATAAGTTAGAATTAAATTATATATTAATCAATCATTTATAAACTTTACACTGCGTGTTTTTATTTGGGACTACAGGTTGACCTCGAATGATACTCTAAATAGTTAAACACTGCGTTCGCTCTATCACTATTTATATTATACTATATGTATATATATATACTAGCTGTGCCCGCGGTTTCACTTTTATATTTTTCTATACATAATTTTTAATAGTATATTCTGTTATTTGGGACGATGATAAATCATGAAAAGGTCCACCCGTTCTTTAGTTATAAATGGTATAGCTACCCCGACTTTGTTTTTTTTTTTAACTTGATTATAATATTGACTTTATTCTAGAAATTACAGTATCTATTTAAAACTTATAACGTATATAAAATAAATAACTAAATAACTAACAAGCATAAAAGAATTCATCGTCATCGTTTTCAATGACGGGAAACGTGCCCAGAAGGCTGGCAACGTTGCCACGTTGAATTGCTATGCATATATGGCGTTCTGGCCACGGGTAAAGTCGACCAGACGTTTTGCTAGTTCCTTAAAAAGGACTCGTGCTCCTGGTCCCCATGTCCCGAACGTTTCAACCCCAAACGGCTCAAAAATATAATTACCAATTAGGTTATTATATTTTCGTCGTTTTAGGGTTTCCGCAGCTCCAGCAGCAGCGCCGGGAGAGGCCGCCGAACAGAGAACGTGGGATGGCGCAAGGGTGTCGACGTATGTGGCGTCCCACACCAAAGGCCAACCCAACTTCCATAGCAACAATGACATACCGTCAGGTCTCTTACCATCGTTGCGTACCAAACCGTTGGGTTCTAAAACAGCTGGTATATCGGTGGTGACAAGAGCGCGAAGAATAATGTCATTAATGCTTGCGTGGCGGGATATACGCCCTGCGCTCCTGCTGCAGGACAGGCCATGGTGACCAAGGCAATCGACTGTTTCACCAACGATGACAACGATGACAACGATGAGATGCAAAACAAGCTATTCCTACTAAACCTGTAATGGGACCAGAGGTGCGTGCGAGTGCGTCCACTTCTCGGGGTGCCTAGGCCAGCGCAACTTGGCGTTGCTTTGAACAAAAATACAGCATGGATACGACATAATAAATTAAATATTCGTCCACAGAAGTATCACTAAATAGATGATTAAATAACATAAAATAAAATTATAAAGAAAGTTGTCGATTACTATTTTATTATATACTAGCTTTAGCTCGCGACTTTGTCCGCGTATTTCATATATATAAAAGTACTCTGTGGCGTAGAAATGGAAAATGGTTTTTGACATTTGACACCAAGGTTTTATGTGATTTCAACGTTTTTTTAATAAAATCGTATTGAGTTTTCAAACATATTGTGTCAAAATAAAATGTAATTTTATTTTATATTTAATTTTATTCAATTTAATTTTATTTGGAGTATTGATATTAACTTCGATGTTATCACCCCCAAAATAACTTTCTACCCCTTTTTAAATCCATTAGGCGACGAGTTTCAATAAAACACGAAACACATCTTTCATCAATTCTGTTAAAGAATGTTTATGCAAAATTTAAAGTAGATTGGACCAAGGAATGACGTTGTACAATACAAACTTTGCCCCCGTTTTTCGCCCCTTTAGGGGTAGATTTTCAAAAAATCCTTTCTTATCGGATGCCTACGTCATACAAAGAATACAAGGTGTGTCCAAGTTTCAAATCTCTATGATCAGCGGTTTAGGCTGTGCGTTGTTCCGTCAGTCATTCAGGAAAAAGCATTTTATATATGGACAGCGAGAGAATATAATATTATTTCTAATAAATAAATGTGGACAACGTCACATACATTGCTCTGAACCAAAGTAAGTAGCTAAAGCACGAAGACTTGTGTTATGGAATCAGAGACAACGAAGGTACCACAAACACCCAGACCCGAGCCAATGTAGAAAATGGTTTTCTACATTGACCCGTCCGGGGATCGAACTTGGGACGTCAGAGCTAGCGACACCTTAAAAATCGGTGCGTGCGCCACTCGACCACGGAGGTCGTCTTATAATAAAATTTAACAAAAATAATTTAAAACAGAATTTAAATGTGTGTTGTCACTCGTTCACGTTTTGGCATAGTTTTGTTACTTCTTATATAAATTGTGGCTTATGTGGCTTTTTTCAAAGTTATTTTGTACTTTTTTAATCATATTAAGACACCATTATTGGCTTCACACGGTGAAGAAAAACATCCTGAGGAAACCTAAATTCCAGACATTGAAATCTGAAATCGCCAACTCACAAGTGAGCAAGCATGGTGATCCATTCTCGTGCCTTCTCTACATGAGAAGAGGCTTGTGCCCAGCACTAGGACATTTATAGGCTAGTATTATTTATAGAAAAACATAGAGTACGCGCATCACCAGTAGCCCATTGTGCCGAGCG
The DNA here is from genome assembly GCA_932294365.1 of Diachrysia chrysitis. NCBI lineage: Eukaryota > Metazoa > Arthropoda > Insecta > Lepidoptera > Noctuidae > Diachrysia > Diachrysia chrysitis. The sequence continues at coordinate 477,828 of OW028645.1, forward strand.
TAACCAGATTTTTAGCTGGTCTATTGATTTAAGTTATTTTGCGAGCGACGACAGACGTTTATGCTAAAAAGCTATTTTAGGGTAATATTAGGTTTTGAGATAGTTTTTTATAAAATGGCGCGATCTGTTTGACACAAATTTTCATACTTGTTTAGCGTACTCTATAGTTTACAATTGTTTACTCTAAGCATATAATGCATGCTTTTTTGAAGTTCATTCAAATGTAAATGCTTATTTTTCCCAAATCAATTCAATAAAATCTATACTAATATTATAAAGCTGAAGAGTTTGTTTGTTTATTTGTTTGTTTGTTTGTTTGTTTGTTTGAACGCGCTAATCTCAGGAACTACTGGTTCGAATTGAAAAATTCTTTTTGTATTGGATAGTCCGTTTATTGAGGAAGGCTATAGGCTATATAACATCACGCTACGACCGATAGGAGCGGAGCAGAAATGAAAAATGTTGCAAAAATGAAAAACCATTGAAACTAAAACACGCGAACAAAGTCGCGGGGGACAGCTAGTAAAAAATAAAATGTAATTTCATTTAAGATATTTATAAATAACAATTTGGTTGTGGTACAGAACTTTCGTAATCTTCTTCTGATTATTTTTTCAATTTCGACTTTGGAGTATGTTTAGTTGTTTTAGTTCTCCATACATGTCTGTAGCATTTAACCTTCTTCTCACACAACAATACTTCACCAGAAATCTCTGGTGATTCAGGTTTCACGTTGCCCGGGTAAGGCGGTAACGTGCTTATCGATGGTAGTATTATTGTTCTTATGTGAGAGGTAGTGATCATTTCTACTTCTGGCGCTTCAGTAATCTCTTGACGTTGAATACGAGGTTTTCGAAAAATGAAGGGTTTTCTGCGGCGCTTAGTCGTTGTTTTTTGAATTCGTATTGGTTTGGTTACCATAGTCACAGGTTGGTATTTGGGTACTCGAATTCTTGGGGGGTAACTGTATGCCATTGGGATTATCCGGAGATACTCATCTGTTGCCGTAAGCCGCTTAGTCTGCCCTGGCCTGGTATGCTCTGGCCTGGTTTGCTCTGGCCTGGTCTGCTCTGGCCTGGTCTGCTCTAGCCTGGTCAGCTCTGGCCTGGTCTGCTCTGGCCTGATCAGCTCTGGCCTGGTCTGCTCTGGCCTGGTCTGCTCTGGCCTGGTCAGCTCTGGCCTGGTCTGTTTGGGCCTGGTCTGCTCTGGCCTGGTCAGCTCTGGCCTGGTCTGTTTGGGCCTGGTCTGCTCTGGCCTGGTTTGTTTTGTAGTCCCTCCCTCACAGCTGTAGTCTGGAAACACTATAGGTCCACACGTCGGCTTAAAGCGAGTCGGAGGAGGTGGAATTAAATCACGCGGTTGTTCATTTAATTGAGGCGGCCTTAAATTAGTTTTCTTAAGGTCAGACAACAGCACCATTGGACGCATTCGGAACAAATCTGAAGTTGAAGTCACTGGGTGCTTGAAAATTACGATGTAATATAGAATAATGTACCACATCACTCATCAGTTAATTGCCAATGGGCATATTTATGAAAACAGCGGCAATGCGACTAGCGAATCGTGCGCGAGTGTGTAAACATTAAGCTTATAATCAGATTGTTGTGATTTGGTATGAAAATAATTTTAAATATTGTTATTTTAACCCGCTTAGGTGCAGTATAGACATTATATTGGTAACTAGCTATACCGGCGACATTATTCGAGTTGCCGGGCTTGATGGATTTTAGCTTGAAAGGTGTTGTTAGATTCTTCTCAATTGTGAGAGTCCACAACCTGATGGTTGTGGACTCTCACAACTCTGATGAGTTACATCATGAAAATCAAACACAACAGTAAAGGGTGCAATGGCGTTCTTAATGCTAAAAGCTAAAACAGAAAAGATAGCAAAAACAGAGGTAGAAGGGGGTAAGGGGTACACCCATTACCCGTTCACTTGTACACTATTAGATACAAATTTTATACGAAAATTATTTAGATAAACTACATAGGTTATTATATATTTATAAATATCTTACAATATACTCTTACATACACACTTATATAGTAAACGTAGTATATTTATTATTTTAATTATTTGTTACGCATTAACGCATGCGGAACGAATATTGGATTGAAAGGTTCGAGTCCTGCCTGAGGTTTAAGTTTTTCCTTCTATTATTTGTATTTAATTACAAATATTCGCTCCGCATACGTTAATGCGTAACAAATAATTAAAATAATAAGTATCGGGCTGCATCATCTCTCGGACATCTGAATTAACAGATTGTTAATCAGTGTCGGTGAAGGCCAAACCGTAAGGTTGGTTCACTAGATGTCGCATACGTCACCCTAAGACGTAATAAAATAGAAGGCAAAATTTTAACTTCCAGGTAGTGACCTCGGTAGCTTAGTTGGTAAAGCGACTGGCGCGTCAAGCCAGTGGTCGCAGGTTCGAGTCCTGCCTGAGGTTTAAGTTTTTCCTTCTATTATTTGTATTTAATTACAAACGTAGTATATTTATTACATACTTAATAAGGAAATTTAAAATGATATGCGCCTTCCGACGAAAACGAATGGCAAGCCACTTGAGCTTAAGACGATACTCGGAATACTAAGTTATAAATGTTAAAAAGTATAATGTTAAATGTCCTCCAAAATTTTTCGTCAGAACCTAAATGGTGTTTTATCAAAATAAATGACTCACAAATATATATTTATCTATTATGTTTAAATATAATTAAGATTTAAAACAATCAGGCTTTTTAAAATGCATAACTATCTAGCAATACCCCGAGGTTTCATTTTTATCACAAGTTTTTTTTTTTGAACTTGCAATGTATGTATGTCTGTTTATTCGGGTGGAATCTTCCAACTCAATTTTGAAACAAATATTTTCGACCGATTCAGCTGAAATTTTGTATACACGTTTAGTTTAGATGACAATGCTTGGTTATCTGTATGATGTCATTGTAAATCAATCGTCATTTTAATGCTCTCCTACAATATGGGTATCAAATCAAAGGGCTTGCTAAGAATAAAACATTTGCTAAAAATTAGGTTTTAGTGATAGAAACGAATCGCTGTAAATCCGACTCCACGCAGTCTTGTCTGCACTACCCCTAGAGTGTAATTCAGAATCGCGTATCCGCAGAGGGAAGTACGACCGTTGGAGCCCCGCAGCGCCGAAGCCGTGACAGAAACCATGCTCGCTCGCATGCTACATGCAACACCGGAGCCGTGACAAAAGACATATTGCTTTTATTAACAATTCATGTACACACAAGAATATTTAAAGGACACAACAATAATAACAATAAAGTACAAAGGTACTGCTTACTTCTTCTAGCAGATCTGCGAAAGTTCTACGGTACTGTATTATTTTTTGGGACAGTCAACTAACAGAGAACTAGTGTTAAAAATGCAAAAACGATGCATTCAATCTATATGTGGTTTGAAAACTACAGACAGCTGAATACCATATTTTAAATAGTTTAAATTGTTAACATTACCCCCTGTACATCTTAGAAACTGCAATATTTATTCCGTAAATTATCGACAGTTAAGCCGATACACAAATTGTTTAACTATTTTCATTTTGTTTTTACTTCATCATAGCAGCCTATAAATGTCCCACTGCTGGGCACAGGCCTCTTCTCATATAGAGAAGGCACGAGCATTGATCACCACGCTTGCTCATTGCGGGTTGGCGATTTCAGATTCCAATTGTCGGAATCCAGGTTTCCTCACGATGTTATCCTTCACCGTTTGTCAATAATGTCTTAGAATAATTAAGAAAGTATCTACATATAACTTTGAAAAAGTCACATTGGTACTTGCCTGTAATGGATTCGAACCTGCAACCTCGTGCACACAAATCCGTTCATTGAACCACTAGGCCACCATGACACATTGTGACATTGACATTGTTTTTACTTAGCAACTTTAAAAGTTATTGACTTGAAATTTGGTTCCTAGATAGAAGAGAATATGATAAAAATAAATGACGATCTGTTACACGATTGAAAATCTTTCCTCGATAGTTTGATTCTTGAAATCAGCTCTATAAAAACACTTTTACATTTCCGGATTGGCTCTCCACTCTGCAAGACTTCACCTATTCGCAAACGAAATAATTAGTCGTGTAGCGCCTTAATAAAAATCCTATGCGATCCCAATAAGAAAATAAATTATGTTATATTTAATGTAAAACATCCCTGATCCAAAAGAGTTTATTTGGTGTAACTCCGACAGTTTACAATAAATAACCGGACTCAATATAAAAATTGCCATTGTTTAAATTCAATGAAATCCTTTTACATTTTTAGTAGATAAGTGTTATTATACTTTAGTTTTTTTTTTAAATGATTACTTCTAACAAAACCTTTTTGCCGTCGTTACTTACGAATTCATTAAATTACATATTATGAGATCTAAGATTTATACCCTACAGTAACAGTGAATAAACATGTCAGTATTTAGATAAAATCTTTAATAATATATTTATTTCAATGTATACAAAATTATTTTTTTACATGTAAAAAAGTATGTATTATTGCCAGCAAAACATAGCGCTCTTGTATTATTTTAAGATCTTTATCTATTTCATACCTGTGTTTAACAAATGATAAATGATTTGTATTGATTTGATTAATTTTATGTGACCCATATATTTATTAGATTGCTCAGTTGTAATAAACAATTCATAAGTATTTATTTTGTGCCATACAATCCCACAAAATTGGGGGCTCGTCCGGGATTGGGAAAGTTTCAGCCAGTCGTGCAAGTCCATTCTTTTCCATTGAAGTGCGTATGACATGGCCAAGAAGCGATTTTAATGGGTGGAGGTTGTCTTTTTTAATAATTTTGTCCTAAAGTGTTTAGTAGTATCGTGTCTGCGTTCAATTGCTATTTTGTCCTTGTTTGCAGCCTTGCAACGTACTCTTGTGACCAGCGTTTCCAAAAGTTGTCGCATTTGTTGGACGATCTCGTAGCGGACCAAGCGTGAAGTGTCTGTTGCTGCAAGAAGCAGCAGGAAGTGAGCTGGAGTAAGAGAGAGTAGGTGGTTTGGGTCTGATGACATAGGGTACATAAGGTCTGGAGTTAAGCTTGTATTTGTGTTAATAAAGCGGAATATTCTCATAAGTGAGGTTTGCGTTCCCTATGCGACGACCGGTACCTAAATAACTTCTCCCCGTCTCCTATAAACCTCCAAAATGCAGTAAATAGGGTGAGATGAAGGAGAATTTAATATTTTGACCTGAAGTAAGGCTGGAAACTAATTCTAAATGTACCGCGAGAGTAGGGAAACATACAAAAAGAGTCCACAAACAAAATCCGGTTCAAAATGAACACACGTCCAGCATAATTTCCACCACAGCTTAAAAAAAGGATACCCTGGCTCTAATCTTTCAAGATGTAAGTTACCCATTTTTACAGATAATGCCTGCCCCTTATGACAAATATATGTAATGCACTTTATACACTGTCTGTTTTGCTAAATCGCGACATTTGTGTGTCAAATGGCCACTAACCGTCCCTTATGGTAGCTAACAGCAGTTGAGAGCTAGCGTGGAGCAGACGCTTGTGTACAAATTAAAATAACAATCGCGTGAAAATATGTTTAGACCATATCAATATTGGAACCTTCTTTCTGCCGAAATTACAGATCTGCCTCCTACTTTAATGCGATCATAATCTAAAAATATATCAAGGCTTAAGAAACAGAAGTTTAATTAATGCATGATATATTATACATTATATAGGTATGTATATCGGGTAAGGACGTCTGTTGTGCGATGCGAGGTAATACTGGGTTAATTTTATCAATTCGTCAGAGGTGAGCTGACCGGTGTGAACTTCCATGAAAAATTACTCTTAGTCTATTGGTACTGCTATGTTTTCGTAGAACCATGGTGTAGTAGAAAACGTAGTAGTAACGCGACTCATTTGCCTAATCTTAAATATTCGTTCATAAAATCACAATGTAGTTTTTAATTTAGGTGTTCATTTATTTAATTTACGTTCAAGAGCATGGCACCGTTTTAATGCGAGCGCATACGAGTGTCCAGTGCGCCTGGTGTGTCAGTAGACTCGCCTAATTGAAGCACAAAAAACTGTCTATCGTCATCGCGGTACGTAGTTTGTGTAAACAAAGTTTCGCAAATCGACTTTTAAGTGTTTTTATTTTGTGGAATTATTTATTCTTAGTCCAAACAAAAGTTGAATATCTAATGTTTGAGAATAATTACACAAAACATGACTATAGTGCGACATTTTATTATTTAACTATGACCCATCCTAATTTTATGTTTTGTAAGAATCGACCACTACTTTTGCGAATTAATCCATCGATTAATAGCTCCCAAAATGTATTAGCACTGATTAACAATTCAATTTTTAATAGTAAATAAAAGGTGGTAATTACTAACTGTATATTATCAGGCATAATATTATTTATGAGCGATTTTGTAAAGATGATAAATAACATGTAAATTGTGATAAAACCAAGCCGTTAAAGCGCGTATTATATTCTGTATACATATATCACAAATGAACTTTACAGTTACTTTACTTTAGTTATATACCCCAGTGATTTGAACTGTGGGCTGTATTAACGAAAGATGTTACTTTTTAAAGAAGATATCGCATAATGATTCTGCGATAAGGCAATCTTGACTCCCATTATCTAATAAGGCGCGGGTAGTGTGAAAATTATTTTTGTTGTCTGCAACATCCACTATAGCGGTGGACAATAATACAGTCTTTAATAATGAATGAGTTGCACTGTTATGACCGGCATTATGCGTATGTGTAGTGTGAGATGCTGAATGTAATGTGTAGTATTATAAGTGTTAGTTCTTTTATGATATTTGCGAAACAGTGAACGAGGCACTTGTACTTAAATTGTCACATCATCATGGTGAATTATACTGTTATGTTTTTTATTACATAACCTACATGGCCTCAACCAACACCGTTACCGTCTGGTCTGAGCTTACAAAATTACAACAAACTTACAAACCTTTCGTCTATAAATTTTAATTTATCCTGAAGCGATAAACTCAAAAATGAATCACAAGAGTAAAGCGGGTTGTCTAGCGTGACATTTAAGACGATGGTACGTGTTCGTTTTATAGTTTGAGGTGGTTTATTTTGCTTTGAGTTAAAACTATGTCTGTGCTTCATTCGGTTGAAGCGATTTTTTTGTGTTATTATCAGACATTACTGTGCCAGGCGCCAAATTAATAGGTCATCAAATGATATACGTGTCTGTTGGTGATTTTGACGATTGATAATGGTGCTTTTATGTGTCTTCGATTCTCATTCTGTAGAAGAATCGAGTTTTGTTATTAAATAAATAATTAAAGTATCCCAGGACTGTGGGTTTCCGCCGGAGTTGCGCAGTGAATGCGGTTGCGATCCCGTGACTTCGGCCAAGAGCAGAGACGGAGCGGGGTGTTTTTAGTCAGTGAAAGTTTGACATATCCTCACGACGTCGGCGAGGTTGAAGCCTAAATCTTGTAGAGGAAAATGTGAACCTGGTGATTTAACCTATAGTGATGTATGTGGACCTGTAGAACATACATCTGTGTGTGGAGCAAGATATTTTGACCTATTTAAAGATGGTGCCACCAGTTATAGACATGTATTTATAATAAAGCACAAAAGTGATGTCATGGATTGCTTTAAGAAATATAATGCAGCTCTGCACCCCGAAAAAAAGAACTTTTTTAGAGAACGCATATTTTTTAGAATATTATCTATAACGATAATACGAACTAGAAAGGGAATATCTTTATTTAGCAATGCAACAGAAAATAAAGCTTTGATGTAATTTTGATCAATGAACCGGTTATTGTTGAATCTGTTTTCTAATAATCCCCAATCATCATCATCATACCAGCCTATAAATGTCCCACTGCTGGGCGCAGGCCTCTTCTCATATAGAGAAGGAACGAGCATTGATCACTACGCTTGCTCATTGCGGGTTGGCTATTTCAGATTCCAATTGTCAGAATCCAGGTTTCCTCACGATGTTATCCTTCACCGTTTGTCAATGATGTCTTACAAATAATTAAGAAAGTACATATAACTTTGAAAAAAAGTCACATTGGTACTTGCCTGTAATGGGTTCGAACCTGCAACCTTGTGCACACAAATCCGTTCATTGAACTACTAGGCCATCACGAATTAATAACGAATAATCCCCAAGCTATACAATAATTCTCAGATGAGAACTCTATATACTTAATGACCTTTAATGCACTGCCAGAAAGAGATCTTATGTAGATACATAATGGTGTTATGTAGGTATGTAGGTGATATGTATAAGTGATAAATAGGCGTCGCGGTACTCTAACCAAAGATCATAGAACCTATTGAAGGAAGGTAGTGAAATTGTGAGTTATTTAACTTTAGAAGAATGTTGATTGTGACTGTTACTGCGGTTATAATACGTTTACACTTAGTTACATTTATGCATAGTACCGCTTTTTAAAAGTTCATTCTCAGCTTATTCCTTTTCCTATTTGACTATCACTGACTTTTAAGCCTATTTTATCCAATAATATTTTTAGTCGTGTTTGCAATTTCAGAGACCTAGTTTTTCAACACTACAGAATCTACGAATTTTATAAAAAGTGTAAATTTACCCCGAATGCTTATTACGATTTTAATTAGCTGAGGGTACCAAATTTAAACAACTCACAAAATCGGAATTTATTACTTTTGAACTAACACTGTATTAGTTCACGTGTCGCTTAATAAACAATAAAGTAGGAAAATTGGCCTGACCATATGCAGTTCGATGGATCTTGGAAGCTGGTCTCCTCTTAAGGCATCTGGCTTGAAGGACCAATTTCTTTTCAGAGATGAGTAAAATATAATTTTCGATAGTAATGACCTATACCGAAAATATTAGATTTTTTTAAAATGAAGCGAAAATTTACGCTTGTTGGGTCGACAAATTATGGCCGCAATAACACTAGCGACAGGTGGCGGCAATAGCTAGAGTTACGTCCTTCTCTCCTGGGCTTTCAAAGTAGTGGTGGTGGGTTCGACGACGATGCGTAAACACCCAGTCGTTCCCAAGCTTTTTTAGTGTCGGCTTCCAGTCTTACCGGATTCATGTTTCACATGTATCATGCCTGCCTCTATGACCACGATCCATTTTAATGGGTAACTCAGTATCTCATGGGAAAACTGGTTATCAGAATAATAATAATATCATTAGACACGTGTGGACCATCATTATTACATAACTATATCATATATCGTCCACTTCTAAACCTTGTAAGAACAGACTTCGATAACATTTTGTTTGAGATTGATCATCATAAAAGTGAGGAAAATTAACTCTTTGGCATACAGGTTTTCTGATGTCCACCGTCTCAAATATGTACCTAGATTAAATGTGAGACTTGTGCTGCTTTGAACTACATAGGCTAGTTTTCCATCAATCTTATCCATCTTCTCGTAAGATATTTATGATAATCACCAACAACCAAAAGATATTCAGTAGGGCACTAATTTCGTTGCTCATCTCCCTTTTGGGTTATACCCAATTTTAATGTTATATTTGACGATAGTGTTGCCCTTCCTATACTTGCAGAACAGATACTAAGGTACTGTCTCGTTGGTCTACTAGTTGAAGACGCAACTATAAAGCGCGAGGTTTTGGGTTGCAATCCAGGGTAAGGCCAAAAATAGTGATTTGTTTGAGTCAGTTTGGCGGTGTTTACACCCCAACACTTCAGATAGTATGTAAAGCCGTTGGTTTCGACTGTCATACCTGATCTTTGACAGTCGTTGAGTTCCTAATTACAATTCTAATAACCAATGTTACAAATAGATGCTGAATTACTCATAAAGTTAGGTTTTAAAGGTCTGATAGGCATATAAAATACGGTATTCAACTAAAATCGGTGAAACTGTAAGCCGACCTCCACGTAGCTTGGGAAAAAGCTTAGGCTAAATAAAGGTGGTTATAAAATGTTAACGGTACCATTTGATAGGCGCAGTAGCAGTTTTAACAAAGCTGAATTAACAAAAAATCTGTGTATTGACTCCGAATAATCTGTGGATTTCTGTAAATTGCCTCTAGATGAGTTGATGAACTCTTAGCTCGAGTGAGATTCTAACTTGTAGTAACAAAACATTCGAACTTGGATACAAAACTGGACGCCTTTTCAACGTTTATTACAGCCACTTTTCAAAAAAAATTATCATACCTCAATCAAAATCCGAAATATGGTCGCTATGACTACCTATTTTTTAAGAGGTTTAAGAAATTAGCCTGAACGCTGGCTATCACTTCTTTACCGGACTTTCGCTATCACTACCTAATTTCGCCATGGTTACCCCATTGTTTATAACTCGATAATACTAATTTACGTATGCAGATGAATATGAATTTTGGAACTTTTAAGCTCTATTTCTTATCACCTGGATGTATCAACGTTATCATGCTACTACCATCTATGGTTTTTAGACAATATTTTTTAAATTTTTCACAGCAGTCGTTTTTGTATTTTTCGACGAAACACACAATCTGACAACCGGCAAAATAATGTTTTTGATTACAATTTTATTAAATGTATAAGATAATCACACATATCCAAGTTGGCAATTATAAATCAAATGTTTTGTAAATAAGCATAAATTTACACTGCCAAGGAGCGGGTTAAAATAATAATGGTTTAAAATTATTTTCATACCAAATCACAACATTCTGATTATAAGCTTAATGTTTACACACTCGCGCACGATTCGCTAGTCGCATTGCCGCTGTTTTCATAAATATGCCCATTGGCAATTAACTGATGAGTGATGTGGTACATTATTCTATATTACATTGTAATTTTCAAGCACCCAGTGACTTCAGATTTGGTCCGACAGCGTCCAATGATGCTGTTGTCTGACCTTAAGAAATCTAATTTAAGGGTAATACCGGACCAACAAGAAGAACCAAAGTTTTATCATCAAAAGCGACCTTATAAACCTCCTTGTGGTCCAATTCCATTTCCGGACTTTAGTTGTGAGCAGCCAAGCACTTGTAATTTAAAAGATGATTCGGACATTAACGTATTACATAAACTTTATCGGGAACCGTGCATCGTTACTACAGCAAATTACTTTTTGTTAAAACATGAAACTCAGTCTATTAAAAGTCCAGAAAAATCTTTGATAGAAATGTTCAGGCAGCGTCATTATGTGTCTGTTCCAAATCTTAAAATAATGCCTACTTTGAAATCGTGGAAGTCAACTAATTACAGGCCTCGACACACGACGACTACAACACCACAAAGGACTTGGAAATATATTCATCGCCACCAGCCTGAAATTGTAAAACTCAACACTGCGCCAACTTTACTTAGCCAAATACCAAATACATACAAGGGAATACACATTGCCTATACCAATGAATGGGAACATCGACAATTCCAATTTACTGCACACGGCGTTCCTCGTACGATATTCAACTTGAAAGAAGTACTTACGAAAAGACGCGCTACTAGGACAACGAGCACAAAGCCACCCTATTTTGCAGGAACTGACCCGCCAAAAGTAGAAGAATCTTTGGAATATAGGTTATGTGACAACAGAGCAGTATGCAACAAATTAGTTTGGTCCAGGGCAAGCCCAAAGCATAAAGACACAGATAATAAGACCCATCATCATGAACATCCTCCTCATCATCGTCCTCTTCACGTCTTATGAAGTTAATTGGTTTCGGTTTCTATGAATTGTTTTGCTAGACGATGGTAATAGTTTAGATTTAGATAACCTAATCATATAATTTTATAGCGATTATAAAATACAGAGATTGATCATATGAGTGTGACGAATATGTGTTGTTCAAATTATCCTTTACTCATCTATGTCTACTAATATGCCAATGAGTTATATGGTCAGGTAATGACTCAACAATATACCTGGCTACGTATAATGTGTGATATACTTGGATTTTATAATTATCACTAGCTGTACACGTGACGTTGTTCGCGACGGTCATTATTATTTTTACATTATTTGTTTTTTTACACAAAACCAGTTAAGTGGTGGTGAGCTGGATGCACATTTATTTTATTTTAACCTAGACATTACACAATTTAGATATTGGTAGATATTAGGAAGTATATATAGGTATATCCGTGTAAATAATTTGACTGAATTCAATACAGAGTTATGGCATAAATAAATCGAATCTAAGGCGTTTTTGTTTTTGAAATCTAAAAGTTTACTAGACTCCTGTTAATCTAAGGTCCGATTTAAGAAATGGATATCCTTATCTTTTATTCTATCATAAAAAAACTATAATATCGCCACACACCTTTTATTCAAAGATCTGGAAAAACGTCTTATTGATTCCTCGCATAACCCAAGGACTGGCTTTTACCCTGGACAAAGAATTAGCATTGCCATACAACGTGGCAATGCCGCCAGCCTTTTGGCTACACTTCCAGTCGACAGCGACGTGGATGGATTTTATTGACGCTATTTTTTAGAGATTTTATCCATAATAATTATGGTAGTGCCAATGATGTAAACAATAAATTGTACTATTATCAATTTTTTTTGATCAACTACTCTCCTCTATTATTAATGAAAGTCGAGCATCAGCTGTGAGAATATACGCCTTATTTTTTTTTTTGTTTGGGCGGGGGAATCCTCTTGGACACCCGCTCACTCGGGGGAGCGAAAAAATAATTGTTACAAATATATGCGGCATCGCTCGCGCTTACTAAAGCGTATATACTAATTATGATCATGTACAGGCTTAAAGCATTAATAACGGGAAGTGCCAAAGCGCACCATTCGTAGGCACTTTTGCTAACCAGTCTTTGGGGACGAAGTAGCACACTAAAAAAAAATACAAACACTAATGCTAAATAAAAATGCCTCTTAATACCCGCGCACCGATTCAATTCTGACACACATAAAAATTACGTACACTGTCAAATGTTTTCTTGTAATGACATTAAACACGATACGCCAACTGTTGAAAGAAGAAAGTGACACACCATTATTAACAAAGCGAATGTGTGAATGTTTCTTTTTTATTTTATTTTTTTATTTATTGCGTCTACACACACTATATATATACCATATAGTATATATATAGTATATACGAACACATACTATATAGTATATACGAACACTACTGGTTTTAACATACACATACATGTATGAATTAATAAATGTAAGTAGGTAGCAGAAGTAAATATACATTATAACTAACATCCGATTTATTTTCGTTGTTTATAAAGTGAGTGATATAAAAACAGTGGTAAAAAGTAATATTGTCAAGTTTTATTTATTTATTATTGTTAAACATGCAATCTATTTTTCAAAGATACATAATCAAATAAAAATTATGGATGAAAATAACTAATTTCTAAGTTTTGACAACTTTTTAGCCTAATTTAACTTTTTCACCTGAGTTAGTATTAGTAGTTACATTGTCAATTTAGTACATTTATCCAATATTTAAACATGCTAAAAAACAATTTAAAAGAAACATTTTATTAACATGATTGTTAACAAAGTGAAGACACTTCGTCTTTCAATCACTCATTCGTAAGCACTGCAATCACTAGCGAAAAGCATCCCATTTCACTCCGCGCCACGATATGTGGTCGATATCTTTGTCGCTTAACTGTCGAAACATGATGAATATTTTTTTACTAATAAACTCTAAAATAAAAAATATCATTTGAAAGGAAACATCATCTTTCAGACAATTGGATGTTTTGAACCCGTCTGTTACAGCTTAAAACGACATAATTCGACATTTTGTTGGAGACACGGGGGCACTGTCTAGCGATACTTAGTATAGAATGACACTTGAAAGCGCGCAAAGTAGTTTTTAACCGACTTCCAATAAGGAGGAGGTTCTATGTTCCACTGTACCTATGTATTTTTTTATGTGTGTTCGCCGATTTCTACGTCAATTGATGGATCTGATGATAGGATCCCGGGAAAATCGAGGGCAACCCTCAAATTTACTAGGCACTTATTCGGTGTTTTAAGTTTTTCTAAAAGTATTTAAGTATTTGCGTCTTCAACTTTCTACCCCTTTTAAAACCCGTTAGGCGATGAGTTTTAATAAAAAGAAACACGTCTTCTATTAATTCTGTTAAACAATGTCTCACAGATGGAAATTTCAAAGAGAAACAATTCCGTCATACAGGATTTTTGCGTAACTTTCACCGTTTACGCAGTGCACTTAAGTTCACAGTTTCAAGTTAAAAACTAAAAATCCTTTCCCGTTTTTGCAACATTTTTTATTGATGCTCCGCATTGATAGGTTGTAGCGTGGTGTTAAAAAGTCTAAAGCCTTTCTCGAGAAAAGGACTACAAAACACAAAAAAAAAAAAATAGTTCCATCAATTCCTGATATTAGCGCGTTCAACCAAACATACAAACGAACTGTTCAGCTTTATAATATTATTAATATAGATTTTTAATTTTTCAATGGATCTTAATTAAATGTAGTGCTACCTGAACTAGGTTTTTTTTAGACCTGTGCTTTAGAACATCACTTGACGATTATGCATAATACACAAAAGTTTGTGTAGAAAATACCAATAAAAAACATGTTTTTCCTAACAACTCAGCATTTACATAGAAAAAATAAAAACCGGCCAAGTGCGAGTCGGACTCGCGCACCGAGGGTTCCGTACACACCTGTAGGTATATAAGTAAAAGTTCACCCATCACTACGATCGAGTCATAGTTATGGTATGATAATTGCAAAATGAAAAAAAAAAAAACAGAAATATTTTTTTTTATATGATGTAACTAAAAATTTACGGTTTTCGCAATTTTTCCTTTATCTGTACTATAAGACGTTACTTCGTACCAAATTTCAAGATTCTGAGTTCACGGGAAGTACCCTGTAGGTTTTGATTTCCGTGCGAGTTTCGAAAATTTGCGGAATTTTGCGGCATAAACGGGAGTATCTTTTGATCGCGTTGACTTAGAAGTTTGATTTTTTCACAGCTCCAAGAAACCATAGACTTGAGTATTTGATATGAATTTCAGCTTGATACCTCTACGCGTTCCTGAGAAAAAAGGTCTTGACAGACAGACAGACAGACAGACAGACAGACAGACAGACAGACAGACAGACGGACAACAAAGTGATCCTATAAGGGTTCCGTTTTTACCTTTTGAGGTACGGAACCCTAATTATAACCAGACAACAAACATACGTACTTACGCAGTACCATAATAATTAAAAAAAACTGAGACTGGGTAATTTAGTTTTGCTTAGAATTCTGTTACCATTAGACTATAGTTTTTATATTTAATAGTGTATATGTTAGGTAACAGATTAAATTTATTACACTGGAAGGGATAGACTGGTTTTAGGCATGGTGCAAAACAAATATTTACTTCTCTTGACTAAAGGAACTTCTGGAAGTTCCTTGTGTTAGGAAAGATACCAACAACCAGTTGTTACTTTTAATAATATAATAAAATATAAAAAGTAAGTTTGTTCTTACTATAATATAATATAATATTATAATATATAATATTATAAACGCGAAAGTTTGTTAAGATGGATGGATGTTAGTTGTAGGTTGTTACTCTTTCACGTAAAAACTACAGAATGTAAAGTTTCATTAAAATAGTGAAACTTTGCAATAATATAGCTTACACATCAAAATAACACATAAGCTCTAATTTATAAAGGTATTGTGTGAATTGTTCAAAATATAATGATAAATAAATTCTTACTAATATAATAAATGAAAAAGTAACTCTGCCTGGCGCGCTTTCACGCAAAAAATACTTAACCGATTTAAATGAAATTTGGTACACAAATAGTCTAGGGCCTAAGAAAGGACATAAGCTACTTTTTGCCGTGATAACTGACATGCCGCGGACAACAGCTAGTAAATAAATAAATGTGGACAACATCCCATGCATTGCTCTGAATTCAAAATAAGTAGCTAAAGCACTTTTGTTATGGAATCAGAAACAACGAAGGCACCACAAACACCCAGACCCGAGACAATGTATAAAAGTAGTTTTTTCTACATTGCCCCGTCCGGGGATCGAACCCGGGACCTCAGAGCTAGCTATTTAGCTATTTAGCAACACCAACCAAACCATTTTCAAAGTGTTTCAAGGTTTCACTTGACTACAGAGGACGTCATCATGATCGATAAGTGACAAGTAGGAAAAAATTCTGACGTCTGTGAGCTATTCTGACGTGCTCGGCAAAAACAAAATTACACTTATATAATCTCTCAGATGAATTACATGATGCCCCGTCGCCGTGGTTTACCTGGTGCCTCAAGTCAATGATAACTATAATTAGGATAATTTATAATGGAAATGTAGTCTTACAAAAAAGCCGACGACGGCATATATCTATATTTTAAGATTGACTCACTATAACCTTTTAAATGGTAATCAAATATGTTCCAAAATAATGTATAATTTGCGAAGGTGTTTCAATGAACATGATATTAATCCTTATCCAAATAAATACCTTATTCATAACAAGTATTTAGTTTTAAACAAAATTGCCCTTTTTCGAATTTTATTTTAATGAATATCTTTGGAGATATCGTATTTTTTAAATTATTCCGAAACAAAATAATGATCAATTACCCCGTAAACGCGCTAATCGCTGGAACTACCTTACCGATTCTACTGGCAGATAGCTCAGGTTATGGGCTGAGGTTATATTACACATACCTACTTTAATTTAGAATTAGGGTTCCGCATAAAACATGAAAAACCGTTAAAAATTAAATACTTTTATTGCTTTAGGTATTTAAATTAGATAAATTTTGTCTTTGACACTACGTCATTTGGACAAATATTTTAACAGAAAAAAACCTTTAACATAATTTATAGGAGTGTATTGCAGAAGCTATCTATAACTTTTGCATTACCATCAATAAATTATATACATCCTTACATCTATCCTCACAAACTATAGTGTTTATATACCTATAAGTGAGATCATCTATAAATCATCTCACTAATAGGTATTATAAACGCTAAGTATATATATCATCTCTAAAATACTTAGTCTCAATTTACATACATTACACAATATAGAACAAGGGTCTCTCAAAGTTACGCCTTCACCACCGCAGAACCAATTTTGATAAATGTTGGTATACGTAAAGATAGATAGGACCTTGCAGAAAAAAATAAGTTACTGGAAGTACTAATGCTGCGCAGACGAAGTCGCAGGCACCAGCTAGTATTTCAATATACCTAAATACTTATAACTTGTAAATGAATAAGAATAATTTTAAACTTAACAACTACACAATTAATAATGTAAACTTGTCTTAGTTCAAATAAATGATTTTTGTTTTTCCGATCCGTTGCAACTTGGTTGTTTTTTAGATATTTATAATCTGTTGCAGTTTTTCTCGAATTGCGCGCGTTTTTGGTCTGCGTTATGGTCGTAATTATTAATTGTGTGATTTATTGTGGTTTTGTGACGTTTCTGAAGGTTATCAGCAGAAATTTTTGTGTCTGTATATGCGTGCAAGTTTAGTAAGTTTTCATTTGTTGACAAAACAAATATTCTTAGTAGTAGTTTTATGACACCCGAAATACAGATTAAGAAACTTTCAAAAAGTGAGTACAAAACTGATTTTTATTTTTGTTTCATTATTTTCGTAGTGATTTCTCTTTTTCTGTCTACCTGGTCAGAAAACAAATGCACGCCACTGCGCACTAGTGCATAATGAGTCGTTACGGAAAGTTAAATTTGTGTAAATCGGGATGCCTAGTTATTTCACATGGTCGGCTTTAATTAAAGTAGGACAAGTAGACACAATGTCAGCATATGTGAGAACCTTACGGTTTTGGTAAGTATGCAGTATGTTCTTTTTCTTCTTCTTCGTAACACTCTTGGCAGAGCGGTCGTGGTCATCAGGTCGTGACTTCAGTGGAGGCAGATGTTATTCGCCTCACGATCATCCGCCATTCCTCTCTTGTGGCGGCCATTCTGTTGCACTCGTTCAAGGAGCCACACACAGCAGTCTTCACTTGGTATGTTAGACTTACTCATTGTAAATAAGATATTGTATGTATTTTTTTTCATCTACATTCTATGTTAAAAGACTTTTGTGAAGCCAGTTAGACGCAATATTAAACCCTTTTTGAGCAAATTCAAAGACTTCGATGCTTTCGCACTATGGTCGCTATGGCTACCCAATTTCGCTATGGTTACCCCATTGATTATAACTCGACAATACTAATTTACGTATGCAGATGAATATGAATTTTTGGAACTTTTAAACTCTATTTCTTATCACCTGGATATAACAGTATATGTATATATGTAAGTTACTTTTATTTTATAAAAAAAAATGCTTAGTTGTACACTTCTTTCTTCCTCAACTTTTATACATCAAATCTTTCTATCACTCAAAGGCCTACTAGTACATTAAATATCAAATTATTTTATTTTGTAAATTGTGTGTGAACAATAAAGATAAGAATAACAGCGTGATGATACATAACTTACTACCATCTATGGTTTTTAGAAATTATCTCTATCACAGCAATCTACTATTACTATTTGACTATCGGCAAAAGAATTTTGTCGATTACAATTTTATTAAATGTATAGATATAGATAATCACACGTATCCAAGTTGGCAATTATAAATCAAATGTTTTGTAAATAAGCATAAATTTACACTGCCAAGGAGCGGGTTAAAATAATAATGGTTTAAAATTATTTTCATACCAAATCACAACATTCTGATTATAAGCTTAATGTTTACACACTCGCGCACGATTCGCTAGTCGCATTGCCGCTGTTTTCATAAATATGCCCATTGGCAATTAACTGATGAGTGATGTGGTACATTATTCTATATTACATCGTAATTTTCAAGCACCCAGTGACTTCAGATTTGGTCCGACAGCGTCCAATGATGGTGATATCGGACCTCAAGAAATCTAATTTAAGGGTAATACCGGTGCAACAAGAAGAACCAAATTTTTTCCATCAAAAGCGACCTTATAAACCTCCTTGTGGTCCAATTCCATTTCCAGACTTTAGTTGTGAGCAGCCAACCACTTGTGATTTAAAAGATGATTCGGACAGTAACGTAGTGCTATTACATAAACTTTATCGGGAGCCGTGCATCGTTGCCACTACAGTAAAAAAATCTTTGAGAGGAACAAATAGGCCGAAACAGCGTCATTATAATACTGTTCCAAGTCTTAAAGTTATGCGAACTAGAAAACCGTTGAAGTCAAGTTATTACTGGCCTCAAGCCAAGGCGATCAGAACACAACAAACGACTTTGAAAGAACTGCCTCGCTTCCTACCTCGCTACCCGCCTCACTTCCCGCTTCAAATTGTAAACATTAACAGTTCGCCAAATCCGCTTGACACAATACCCTCTATATTCACGGGAATACGGATTGCCATTACCAAGTACAAGGAGCAATCCACGACTACCCGCGCTACTCGTATGTTTGTACGCTTCAAAGGAACAGATTTCCCTGTTCTCGTGACTTCGTCAACGAGCACAAAGCCACCCTTTTTTGGAGGAACTGACCCGCCAAGATATGGTCAAGCAGACCAATTTTTGATATGTAGTGACAACGCAAGATGCCACAAATTAGTTTGGACGACTGCATCTACTACGACCGAAGGGCGTAGTGAGCCAGCCGGTAATCTAACAGATGCGGAAAGATGAAATTAATGGTTTTGCTTTGCGAAGGTAATAATTAAGATTTAGATAAACTTATCAAAATATTTGTATAATAAATTTCGTGAGGAGTATTCATATTTATTTAAAACAAAACGGTTTACTTACGTATATTCTCGGGATCGCCCGACTCGTTTCAGACTCAATAGGAGTCCCTAATCATGAGCTGGATTGGTAGTTTGACTCGCGACACCACCGCCGCCAAACTAGTCGGGCGATCCCGAGAATATACTTGAGTAAACCGTTTTGCTTATCAAAATATTTTATAATTGTTATAAAATACAGAGATTGTTCATACGCGTGTTGCAAATATTTTTTTTTCAAATTATCCTTTACTTATCTATGTCAACTAATATACCCAATAAGTCTGGTGGGCGTCATACGGATAGGTAACTTGAACATGTATTATATTATTACTAACAGTTTCATGGGTTTTTCATGTTATCTTCAATATTTCACAGCAGTCTATTTAGTGTTTTTTAGTAAAAGAATATTATTTTTAGTTATTTGTTTCGCATTATGGCATGTAGAGCGAATATTTGTAATTAAATACAAATAGTAGAGAGGAAAAACATAATCCTTAGGCAGGACTCGAACCTGCGACCACTGGCTCATCGCGCCAATGGTCTGTCTATTTGTATTTAATTACGGTAAAGGAATGTTGTCGATAACGTTTTTATTTTAATGTACAGATTATAATTATGTATTCACGTACGTAGGTAGATGTATAGATTGAAATATGAAAAACAATTATTACATAAAAAAATGTTTAAATAAAAGGAGTAAATTTTTGTTACTGAAATTTCCTTAATTTGAAGAAAATAAAGATTTTGCTAATAGTAATTAGTTAATTTTAAACTTTCAATTTAAGTGTTTTAATATAGTTCATTTTTTAACTCATTTACAGACAAATCTACGTATTTTTAGTAATCATTCCTATATGTGAATAATAATTAAATGTTTTGTTCTAAATATGTTTACTATAAGACAAATAAAAAAGTAATAATCATTTTAAAGACCAAATTATTATTTAGGTGATTTGCGCCTTACCGCATTCAATAGTCGATACCTGCAAAATGCGCAGCTGAAATAATTTACTTTATTATTATTTATTTTATTCCTTAATACATATAAAATATTTTCAGAAAAAAAAATATTATTATTTCCTTTATTTAATTTATTACATCTAAAATACATTTTATATTAAAAAAATTTTATTTAATTTTTTAAATATCTTCCGCCTTTTTAATACAATCAATTTTTGATGTTGTCACGAGCTCCATGTCCGATTGTAAGAATCAAAATATTGATTTCTAGGAATTACACGAACGGTACGATGGTCCGAACGTTTTTTTTTTTTAATTTCGTTACCTATATTTATTATATCATACTTTGTACTACTGCAATAATATTGCTCAGGGGTCCGACAACTACCAGATGCGCCCGTTTGTATGTGGGCGCCACGATACTTAGCCGCTTTGACGAAAGCGAAGCACTCGTTCAACGTGGCGTACTTTATTTCAGCCGAATTGAAATCCGTTAGTGTTGCCCTCTATACCGCATTAATAAATTAATATTTGCATTATTTAGTGCAGGAGAAGACTTTTTATAAAAAAAAAATGCCAATCGATTAGCATTTTTTCATCAGCAATATCACTTTCGTACTCTAAAATATTTTTTTGATTCGATCATTTGGTTGGCTACTACGTTTACAATAACAATTAAGACGAAAACGATGTGTTATCGTACTATTTTAACTTAAGAAATCTGCGCCAGAACTAACGCGTAATAGACAATGCGGTTAAAGTGATGTTTTACGTGCACCTTATAAATATGGTAATATACTTCTTACAATGTAAGGGTTTAATTTTATTATGGTACGCATACATATATTGCCGATTGTTTATTTTGGTTTTAATTATAGAATAAAATAATAACTTTTCATAAATCAGAAAATAAATTATGTGATGTATTTTGACCTAATTACGAAAATAATAATATTGTAATAATAAATCCAATATTAATTCCATTTTCTCTCACAGAAGTTTCAGAAATACAGTATATTATCAAGTAACTTTGTGAGAGACTAGTGCCTGAAGTGTGTTTAAAAAAAACTGTATAAAAAATAATTAATATCGTTACGTTTGTATAACGCACCTACTTCTTGTTATCTCTGCACCACCTCATGGTTGACTGCTAGAGAATGCCTCAGGTATTAAGTCCGCCATTATACTTTTATGTACCTATATAAAGCATTAAATAAATAAAAATTAATGAACCGCCGCAAGAGGGAAGGGGGGGGGGGTCAGTGGTATGTATTTAGAAATATACATAAGTATGTTTATCAGTTGTTTGGTTGTCATAAAACAGGCTCTGCCTAGTATAGGATCAAACGGCCGTGTGTGAATTATCTCAAGATATTAAATTAGTAAGACTTTTAAATTCCGAATTCGCGGAATCCGAAAACAAGAGGACAAGAGGTGCACGTAATTTCTGAAAATTGAATTCCAAAATTGTAAGCTTTATTTGCCAACATGCATGGTGACCGATGCTGATCACCGTCTCTATTATGAAAAACAAGTACTAATGTGACTTTTTCAAAGTTATATACTTTCTTAATTATTCTAAGACCTGGATTCCGACAGTTGTAATCTGAAATCGCCAACCCGCAATGAGCAAGCGTGGTGATCAATGCTCGTGCTTTCTCTACATGAGAAGAGGCCTGTGCGTGCCCGTGCAGTGGGACATTTATAGGCTGGTATGATGATGAAATTGAATTAAGTATTATGGGTAATACTTAATTCAATTTTAATAAACATATGCACTATTTATTACTCTAGTATGTCTATATTATTGCTGTCAGACTTTTTGAATAAAGATAAATATAGTAATAAAATAACAACGCGGGCTATATCAATTCATTGTTTTCACTATAAAGACACATGGCCGCGACCGGTGGCCCCTCAGCGGACATAAGCGTCACGTTTCCAACCCTTTTTCTTCATAATACAAGAACACTTTCGGCGCCATATTTCATATTTAAAAGCAATATCATATTTTTCCCTTCGGGGAAGGGAGCGCTTGTTACTTTTATTGGTATCTCTTTTTATTTCATATTTTAGCATATAATGTTTTTTAGTCTAAATTCAATAAATTTCGAGAGACTTCTGGCTAAGTGTAAGCCTAAACATACCGAGAAGCCTCTGTACCTTGGAAAGTTCTCGAAGTGTGTTGCTTACGATTGACATACTTTAATCAAATTGCTAAGTGATTAACATATAATATACAGGATACAGGTACTAATATTGTATTTATGGTTTTGGTAATGTTATTAATAGATTTTATATTACATCTTGTAATTTTAACTACAAGATATGACAAAGGGTAGGCTGCCTGGTTTTAATGTTGTTCATCAGGTCTCTCCAGCAAGGAATTAGAACAATAAACTGTGGTATTCGGTTGTACAATAAACTGTCTCTCAGTTTGTAAAAATGCCATTTAATTCACAATTTATTATGAAATGGGGCTATATTCGTTACAATTATTTATTATAAATTTTCATTTTTTAAATGGCTGGCCAAGATCTAAATGTATCTGCAAGAAGAAGTGACACTTTTTTACCCCTATTTCCATGACGTGTATCTCGTCAATTTGTATAATTTTGCAAGACAAGATTGACTACAAAAAACTCGCAGATCAAGTTCAAACACGATGGTCTAATAAATACACTTACATTTAAGTTCATTGTAACGAAAAAATAGTAGGTATATCATAAAAATATTTTACTAGGATCGTAAGTTATACCCCCGTATATCCCATCGCGAGATAAGGCGGGCAACGGAGCGTGAAATTTTACAAGTGTCGACGGACCCACCCGTGCCGTATCCAAGCATTACGTAGAATGAGATACACTTAGATAATTCTGAAGGATTTGTCTGATAAAGTTTTGTATTGGATATACCTATACATTTAAAATTGATTAGATACTTAAATTTTAATTAATAGTCGGTGGCAACAACTGGTTACAAGACTTTGTCTCAGAATCATCATCTGGGTGGCAATTGATGTTTATTTTTTTGTTTAGATTGATACGCGTGAATGCAATTTCAATACCGATTTTCGAAAAAAAGGAATTTCTCAATTCGATGTTTTTTTTTTATTAAAGTAACGCAAATCGCCAACAAGAATAAGGAAAAATTGTTCCTTATGTAGCTATTTATCGTATATACACTATTGTTAAATGGAGAACACTCACCGATTCGTTCACTGAACACTATACTACCCTATAAGGCTCGATGCAAACTACAGCAGACTCGAAATGCAAATAGCAAATTGATCCTTAACCCGTAATGCTCTTATTTTCTGAGACTTTTGAGATATAAAAGACGAGAGAATGCGAGGGAAGAAGCCGTATTAAGCCGATTTTGCCGTAGTATGAATTGACCTAAAGATTATTAAAGAAGATAGAACCAGAGACGCACACGTTGCACACGCCGCCGCGCCGTCCTCTCGCTTCCCCGCGTAGTGTTGATCTTCTTCCGGTGGTAGCTGACGTTGCAATTGCCTTAGATAATAAATTATGGTACCGATACAGTATATTGGGGCTATATGCAAGTCAGGCGGCTATTGGTATTCAGACAAAATATGATGAAGCCAATGTTTTCTTCTTGAATAAAGGAATAAAGTTCGATATTTTATCTGGACAAAAATATTCTTTTCAAATCACTTGCCACTTGCCGCATTTTACGGTACAACTTGTCAACAGTAACCATTATACTATAAATATGTTTATGGTCTCATACTGACATACCGCCATAAAGTTTACATTAACAAAATCTATTATACATCATGCCACAAAAACCCTTTCCGATCCTTATGAGTAATATTCAACATCGTACTGCGTATACATATAGGTACGTAACTATTAAATGGATTTGATGATGAGATTATTATTTTACCCCGGTGAATATAATTAAATTAAAATAAAACTGATCGCTCGACCAAGATCACGTGTCCTACCTACAGTTTTTATAAAAGAATCCGCCTAAGTGAGACATTTTTTTCTAGTACGTATGTTGTAACATGAATACGCCTTTATTGGATCGGACAGGGTTTTTGTTACACACTGTATAGCACACGATATTTTTGTACACCAAAATAGTGTGCTCGTAAGTTGTTATAACGCCAGCCGATAGCTTGGCTGCATTAAATTCGGTGCCGCGCCAGCAAGTCTAAGCGAGGAGCAAGTTTAATTGACAGTAGGAACCACAACCGACTAGAGTCGCCGCTTCGTCGTCTCGCCTCCATCGACTGGCGTTACAGTTTCGTAGCTAATTTTGATGACCGCTCCGTTGTTACTGGGATTAGAATCAGTTGGTTATGTAAAACGAGTAATGTTTGTGTGTTTCGTGAACTCGTTAAATGTGAAGTCAGGAAATGAATTGATTTATTTATTAGTTTATACAAGGCTTCGCCCCCTGCGTTTATTAGGATATTTCTTGCCTCTTAAAAAAAATACTTCAGCGAGCTCAAAAAACAAATGACGTGTATGTATTTGATTGCCATCCATTTTAATTGTAATATTGTAAATACAAAAGTAACTCTGTTACTTAACGATTAAACCACAACCCATTTGAATAAAATTTGGTGTGGAGTTACATTAAACGACATAGGCATTTTGGACGTAGTTAGTAACTTTACGTATATACTAATTAGAACAAAAATATCCATAATTATTTATCAATATTATCGGTTTACTCACACACATTCTCAGGATTGCCCGACTAGTTTCAGACTCATAGAAGACCTTAATTATGAGATGACGCGACGGCTGCGGATGGCGGGGGCTGACTGTGAACTCCTTCAGTGCCGGTTTCCGCGCTGCCGACTGCGTCTAACCACCGTCCTGTTGAAGTTGGGGTGACGGCTCATTTCTATGGCCTCGCGTACTTTTCGCGGCGCGAAATATTTCTCCCTTGCTTATTATTATTAACAATATTTTCCATTTAAATTGATTAAGTATTTACTGATCAGTACAGTATCTTGGTAAAACTTAATACAAACGATAAATCCAGTAACACTAGTCGAAGTCCAGAAAACCCATTATAATGAACTCGCAACAGCTCATCTCATGAAGGATTAATAAAACAAAACATGGCACAGGTGCGCTAACATGCATGTGTATTCCTATCAACATTACTGTTTATAAATACCTACTATAAGTATAATATATTTGTATCTTTTGCTTCTCGTGCTTTCGTTTCCAACCCTCGAACCATTAAGGCGTCTATTTTAACGCCACTTGTTTTTCCAACTGCCACAAGTCACTTTAACAAACAGTAGGTATTTATTTTCTGTTTCCCATCGGTCGGTCGTTTCAAGAAAAATTCGTTAGCTCCGTCCTACTTCAGTTGAATTTCGATTAGAAAAAGACAAAGAGCCGATTGTAAAGCTATTGAGAGTGGGGAATCAATTAAAGCGAGCCATCGATTCCCGTCGAGCGATAACGTCCGTCGGCAAGTGAGAACGGTGATAAGATTGTCTGGAGCGACCCCGGGCCGCGCACTTTTAATTATTTCAACGTTTATCGGCTTCATGTGTCAGCGTGTAATAGACGTGCTGAGCAGCCCCGCCGCCGCCGCCGCCGCTCGGTGTGCCACTGTTTATTGCTCAATATTGAAAACAGCACTTTAAGTTAAAAATAAAACTTTATCAACTGTAAGGTTAGTTAGCCTACTATGGTGGTTCGTAAAATAGAAATGAATTAAAAAAGTTTTTAATTTTATACTAATTTATTATAATGTTTTTATTTACATTTTCAAAATCACACAATCTGTACAGTAAAAGTATGCAGTATAATCTATTAATATATAATATTATCTCTTATTTTTAATAAAAGATAAATAATTTATACAGTTAACATATATCTATGTTAGGTCGAATTCACAAATAATATTCAGATACAAAGATATTATTACGCTTAAAATTTTCTTTATTTAATTAATTTACTGTGCATTAAGTTTTATATTTACAATTTGACAAGCGTGAGTAGCAAGCTTGGTTATACTATTACTTAGACAAACAATATATCTAACGTTGACCGTAAACTTGGTTATCAGATAACGGAATTGGAAGTTCAATACTACGATAAGGGTTAAAATAATAATATAAATAACACAAGTAACTCTGAATCTCGTAAAGTTTGGCACAATTTCATGAGGATTATTCTACGCAAAGCATTGATTTGCAAATATTCGTATGGCGCTAAACTAGTCGCCTGCAGAAGGACAATGCACGTATAATACGTAATGTATAATTTAAAATTTAAATGGAAGTAGGAAATACCGAGTAGGTTAACGAGGTTCATGAATAATTACAGGGAACTATTGTGAAGATTCGTGTTAGAACTGATGACGAATTCTCAAATAATAGCATTTCATTAGACGGGAACGTATTCGGTAAAAGGTTTTCGAATTCACCCATACACAGTCGGCTTAATACAACTGTTCCCAACAACTGAGTTTTAAAGAGTGTTTTTTATGACCAAAGAGCACAATTCTTTTTGTAAGAATTTTAAAAGACGTATGTTGTTTGCGATGGCATTACAAAATTTAGTTTATGTTTCCGTGAACATTACTGTATATTTTATTATGTAATGTAACATTTAAAATATTTAGAATTTTAATTCTAGTCTCATATTGAGATGTCAGCTGAACACCCCTCACGCAACTATAAATACGCTCACACAAACATTCTTCTCACGGGATATGACATAAAAATTTCAGGATGATATGTTTCACTTTTACATATTACTTAATTAAAATAAATCACATTCATAGGAAGACAAACATCAAAAAAATACGAATAGGGATAAATAGATTTGTTTGGATACATTTTTGGTTTGATCAATACAATGTCGGGAAAAAGGTTTTATTTGGTAAGTCATTAAACAATGAGGTCCATTTGCACTAGAACAATGATGGCGAGGAATGATTGCCGCCAACAATGCACCCGTCTTGTTCCTGAAACAAACATAACTATGAAAACAAAAGTTCAAAGCAAGAATACAAAGTAAAACCTAAAAAAAAAATCTTATACCTCATGATACACTCGTTAATTTACCACAGAAGAATTAATATGCTTCTACTTATCAATTCATATTCATAGCTTTCTTTTTAGAACAAATCTTCTGTGGACTGTAATATATATTTAACTTGACCTGGTTATGTTTTCATAAAATTATTTGCCCTTTATGGATTTGAAATATCTATACCTAATTCTTCTGCAAATATTTCATTATGTAATATGTGAGTATGGTAAACAGGTTGCTAGTGTTAGAGTAATAATTTATTTCTTAAAATTTACTTGAGCTAAATATAATTTTGTGAATATATTAAATACAGAGACAGAAATGAACGTGAAAAAACTCGAATTTAGTCATATGAAATTATATTAGATATTTACGTAAAAGCTAGGATGCTATTAATTGTAATTTATTAAATTGTTAAGAGTAACCTTCTCTGTGTAGTTTAGGAAATGAAGAAGACCAAGTACGGAGATACCAGAGAAAGAGAGAGACTTTGGTGGTCGGTGGTAGGTACTAACAAAAATAATAAGGGCTACGTTAGGAATTTCGCCTCCAGAGGTGCAAGTCGCACGTGATGTCCAAAACTGTCCAATTCCATAGTTTGTTGGTGGGCTTTGACAGCTGATGCGTCAGTGGTGCCAACTGGTGAGCGCAATAACAGTAGCCCTCATTCCAATCAAATAAACCGAAAATTTAAAACCAATAAAGTAAATTACAGTTTGTCATGGTAAGCCACAAAAAGCAGTGAAGTGTTCACAGGTAGGCGATATCGTCGCCTGAACGCTTCCCTTCATTCTAAATACATTCGCCGGTGAGAGCATTGTCGCTATTTTTGTTTGCTCTCTACGATAAGAGCGTTTCAACAGCTTACGGTCTACTTTCCAAGCTTCGCAAACAATGGGATTTGCTTTGTTTACAACCGTGATGTGTTTGAATTCGTGCGTAATTTATTTTACATTGATATCGCATAGATAAACAACGATTTCTTTGTAAAGTGCTGAAATATTATGCGGGTTGAGTTTCACAATTCGAATGAGGGTGAATAACTAACATGCCTTTGTCTTTCTTTTGGTGGAAGGCTTGGATAGTCAATAGATATTTCTAAACATTTCCGTTCTGTCTTGAAACGTGCGGCTTTGGTCGACCATAAATCAATCGCCAATACTCTCACACAATAAAGGCCGCAGAAGGTAGCGTAAAATAAACCCAAATTCGAGATAAAGAATATTCAAGTTTGATATCCTCAATATTTATTCAAACGCTAGCGTCTCTATTTGATATCATATTATTCGGCTGTTCAAACACTTTTTCGTCGAGGGCGGGAGCTGCAAGAATTGATTGTACGCGGTCTGCACTGAATATTTATGAGGGTTAAGTGTGTATGCGAACTCGTTGAATGTTTAATCTCTATTTGGTTGTACGGGAAAGCGACCCGGGTGGATCTCGACCGCAGTAGTCAAGACACACCGGCAGCGGGCTACATGGACCGGGAACACGGCCCCACCTACATAGGTACACACGTAGTTGTTATATATGTAGCTCCGCTCACCACATACTCGAATTGTTACAATAATTATGTAGTAGCTCCCGGTCTCCACATCGCACGTCCGTAAGCAAAAGACGCGTGAGCCACGAAACTTTAAACTATTCTTTTGTGATTGTGCTAAAAACTTTGGCCTTTGTCGAGGATATCGGAAAACTGTCAATAACAATTGTCTGCGTTTTTGCTCTAGTTGGAATACGTAATACGATCGTTTTGTTTGATTATTCAGTTATCGATACAATGTTTTTGCTATCTTAAGATCCTATACAGTTTTACTTAGCCAGCAATTTTGACACCGCACGTAATACGGAGTATTCCTCCTTCACAGTACGTTATCCTAAAACACTTAAAATGCCTTTTTGTGTGATTCCTAATAAAACGAGCAAGAAGTGGGCTTAAAACTAAGACGAGCCGAACATCTAGCCAAATACACAAATAAAGACGTATGACGGTAATGCGAGTGAATCCAGAATTCTTCCTGCAAAGATAAAAGCCCGAATGCTCTTAGCATTTGGAGTCATTCAAACAATTGCGACGTTCAGGCGTCGTAACGTATTCCTCAACCCATCCCGCCGCGACTTCTCCCGCCACATTTATTTTTTACCATCAGTCGGGAGAGAGACGTTTTTAATAATGCAGTATATTGTAACAAAGAATACAAAGAGGTAAGTAAAGCCTCCTGTGGCTCGAGACTCGCTTTGTACATGCTATTATATTAAAGGCTTTATGTATTAAGTTTTGGCTGTTTGATGGTTTGGTAATACTGTTACTCGGTAAACGCGACTGGGGCTGTGCCGTGGAAACAAAATGTCGCGAAGCATCACCTATAAGGCGCATCTGACGGCCGGCTGCTCGCGATGTTACAGATTTTATGTAAATACTAGAATATGTTGGTGAGGATATTGTAAGCAAGCTTTAGAAGGGTGAAAGGGATTCTATCCAAAAATCTAAGTAACGTGATTTCCCTGTTCTCAGTTTGCGATAAAATAAACATAACAATGTACGATGATGCGTAAAATGGTGCGCACGAGGCGACATAAGTTGCGGAGTCAACAATGCGTAAAGTTGGGGTGTCATCGTGAGCGACCCTAGAGCTAGGTAAATAGGGAGTCTATTTCTTTCTTAGGCTTTGGGCATTGGGTACTTACTTCATTTATATAAGCAAAATCGTGTTACTTAAATAGATATTATTAATCGTAAAGTCGTAACATGTTTTATTCAAAAATTCAGGTCTGATAAATCATATCTGCTTTGGTTACTAAAAACTTTTAAGTTTGTAATATAGGTAGTTTATATTACAGGTAAATATATTACTATTTTACATTAATTGACAGTATATAAATCGGTACTGTATGGAAATCAGATAAGGATACAGAAGACGTAATAGTCAGCGGGCTTATTGGCTAAGTAGGACGTAGTAGATCTAGTTAGTCACCGATTTGACCGTTATTTATATCCAGTTTTCATTACTTAAGTTGTCAACCGATAGCCAATAAGTCCTCAGGAAAAATAAATGAAGCAACTTAAAAAAGTACACTATTTCAAGAGTCGCTTATGATGATGATGATCCATTACCTGAGACGTGGTGCGGGTGCGGCGGGCGGTAGACGTGGTGCGCGGCGTCGCGGTCGGGCGCGCGGTCGAGCTGCGCGCGCACCACGCTCGGGCGCTCGGTGCCCGCGCCCGGCTCGGCGCGCGCGACCGACCGGCTCACGTTCACGCGCCTTACGCCTGCAACACGCCTCGAGTTAACTAGCAGCTAATCTACATGACTCGAAAAATTATAACAATAATGCTTTATCCAACTTTGTCAATACAACGCAGGTGGTTAAACCTAGTCATACTTTTAAGCTGCAAACAAACTATCGGATGCATCCTTAAGCCACGGCTAGTGTGCACGATGGTTTGGTCATCCCTTTTCGGTCATTTTCCGTGGTATTCATTCGACAATCGTTGACTTTCGAACCGCCAACCCGCAAGTACTCGAGCCATATGATCTATGTTCTTCTCATTTTTATTATGAGAAGAGACCTTTGCACAGTGTAGGTATAATTACAGGCAGTTATTATTAAAAATATATATATTTTAGTGACTCTCATTATGTGCTAAGGTTGACGACTTTTGGAGTGGCTCCATATAATTTAAGTCAAATGCAGGGACGCCAAACAATCGGTACATTCACGATCAAAATATAAAAGACGCCATTTGGCAAGATGAGAAAAAATAAAAAAAAAACATGCGATGTGATTAAGCGTAGTTTTTATGTGATATACTATAATGAATTAAAATTAATTTTGCTACTTAAACAGGATTGCCTTTTAAAACTGACGCAGAATGCAGAAAAGTAGCTTTTTAAATTCACACTTCCGGGGATCAAATTCGAGACCCGAGCTGGCAACACCTTGACCACCGGTGTGTACGCCACTCAACCACGCCAAAAAGGCATTGAGGTTAAATTATTAGAAAAGTTCTCATAATTAAACTGTTTAATTTCACGAGCCTCTTTTTATCGCATTTAACGAGCTATAGTGCCACTTATTATAAGTCCTGACCAAGTATGTCCTAGCTAGGATAATGTATCAAAATCTTACTATCCGTACTAAATAATATATGATTACCGTCCGTCCTGCAGGACGAGCTGAAATACATCATTCTGAATTCATCGTGATGAATTATTTTTATCACCGGAAGGATTAGTTGAAATGTCCCAAAAATGTACAGTGCAATTGTGGCCCAGCCTTATCATGGCTCGGAAGTGTGTACCAAGCCTTAAGCCGCGCTAAGCCTTTAGCTGTTAAGTTTTAACTGAGGTCTGATGTTCCAACGTATTTTTTTTGTGTTTATATAAGCATTGGGAATAAAAGTGTTTAATAGGTAATGTTTCTTAATTAAAAATCTTTATTACCTGCAATATTGTTCTAGAGAAAGCTTTGGTTTTATATAATATTATTTTACTTCATTAATTTTAACACAATATATAAATTTATCTATAACTTAAAACTATAGTGATGATATTATATAGTGATAAACATCGGTTTAAAAGAAAATACCTACCGTCGTAAGAGAGTTAGAGTAAGTAATTAAATGCCTTTCTTTTTCTTACGGTGTGACTATCTAAAAACTTCAACACACACCGAGGGCACGGCGCGGCGTGGGGATATGTCGGTCTTGCAAATACTTAAAATAGACTCCGGACCCAAGTCGGCCGAAGTAATGAAAATATGTGCCGGTGGGGTTTCAGTACACCTGAGCCATGTGAGTGTGGCATCTTTCCCCAAACAATGGCCCATTTAATGAGCTGCCCAGCATGCCCTACCACCTGCACTTGCGAGGACCTGTACAAGGCCACGGACAACGCTGTTTGCGTGGCTGAGTAATGGTCTGGGAAAATTTGACTGCCATTGATTGACTCGCTAAGAAGAAGAAGAAAGACTAAGAACTCCGCGGTCACGTTCTTGCCTTTGCCGGAGCCGCGAGTCCACTAAAGCATGCTCGGCGAGGCTCAGGCGGAGCACATAATACTCTATTTAATCATTATAAAGAATTCTTGCAGTGCAATCTGTGCAACGTGATTCCAGTGGCGCAATGGCCTCTCATGTTTATACCGATTAGTTTAATACAAGTTTAACGACTCGATCGCGTGTCTCAATATTGCTGAGAAATTCTTTGCAACTATTTATCATCTGAAGAATGAAGGGAAGAGATTTTTAACCGGCCTTTTTTAAGGTGGAAAATATTTTCAGTTTTTCTTTTAAATATTTGTTTTTCAATAACGCGAGTCTCGATACACATTTAATATTTTAATAACCATTTAAATAGTACTGACTATAATGTTTAATGAAACTACGAATTATATAATATAATATAATATCTTGGAACATCTCACACACGGTCATCTGATCCCAAACTAGGCAGAGCCTGTGCTATGGCAACCAGATAACTGATAAACATACTTATATATTTTTAAATACATACATGTTATAGATAAATAACACCCAGACACAGAACAAATGATCGTGCTCATCACACAAAGATTCGTCCTGGGTTTAGCAGTCAGGGTCACTAACCACTAGACCAACAGGCCCGTCAAAATGCGTACCTACTTAATAATAACGTTGACAATAATAACGATGTCAATCAATGGGTGTAAAACAGTACCTATGTAGAGGCCGCTAACTGACACTTGAAAAAGTAAATTGAATAATATTTAAATGTTGTCTTTAAATTCGATTAATTTAGGCTCAGACAGCAAGCTCATTCACGATTAGTTTTGACTAGGAATAATTTGTAAATACTTTTATTGTGTATATATATAAATTTTGTAAAGTAAACGTGTTCGTTAATTCAATAATCACGTTGTCTAATTTTTGTTTCCATAACAAAAATATTTATATTTTTACCTAAGAGTTTATTTTAATTTAAATTAAAATATAATAATAATAAAAACATAATAATAATAATAAAATAATATTAACTGTATTAATTTATTTGATTTAAAGCTATTAAGAAATTATGCACATATTACCTACATGTTTAGAACGTTGTGCTATAAATCAATACATAATTTTGATAAGCAGAAACGAGCTCAATTTTGATCCTACTTCCAAATAACCGGTAGAGGATTTTCAACGAAGATAATCGCAGCTTCCACATACGTGTATGTAATTACAGTGCGTATCATAAAACAAGTCATTAAAATGTTAATTAGGCCGATAGTTTACCGAGCACCGATGAACGTATTAAAATGGCCCACAATGATTACACCTTTTGCAATTTGGCGATAATGTAGACTGCGTCAGTTGCACCCGAGCCCTTATTAAACATTCATTTTTGTAATAAGGCCGGTAACATAATCTATTGTATTAATTGCTTTCGAGATTGTTTACATTAATTTGTAGAATTTTCAGATGAACATAATGACTAATCTTTTAGAAACAACCTATTTAATGTACAGTTTTGACTACTCTTGGTTTTATTTTTGTTTTATTAGTTTCCCTGACGAGTACGTCGTTCCACAGAAAAATAATCATACTTACTATATTAAAAATAGAAATTAAATGTACTATTACGTGTTCATTAAAATCTAATGAGTCGTTTTTGTCTAAAGTGGTACCACACCTACAAAGACGACCGTACACATTTTTAATACAAGTGCGAAGTAGGATTAATGATTTATTAGTGTATTCATGTTGCATAAGATACATGAAACTGCGCCACAGATCAGTGTCTCTACCATGAGTTGCTATCGAAAACTTACTTCAGTCGCTAGCGACTAAAGGAGCATCGAATAGTTTTCAATAACTTGTACCATGACATACTACTGTCGATACGCTATTTTTCGATGACATCTATCAAATTTGTGACTCGTGGTACCGAATTTCATATGTAATGGCTAAAAACGTTAGTCGCTAGCGATTAGATTTCGATAGGTTTTTTACCTATCGTCTCATACTACTCATTTTAATTCTTGAAGTGTCCGCTAGTGGCGCTGTACAAATTTGCCATAGAAATCGTTTACGCCGTCGCTAGCGAGTACGTTTGTTAAAAACTCATAGTAGAGACACTGTGTGCAATGTGCATCCCCCGAGGGTTGGGACCTAAGTCAACGCAGAACTTTAATAAGTCATTAGTGTGTCTCAGACAAGGAACTTAGTGTACATATACAAACGGAAACGTTTACTGAGTACATAAATATAAATAAATGTTTGTATAATTTCATGAGGTTACAACACTACGAGATTATTTTGTAAGTCTTACATTATTCGACGATATATATATATTATATACGACTTTAGATCCTAATGAAAATACAATACTGATGAATATTACTTATAGTTATCACTACCACGAGCGCTTTAGAGCTGCAAGCAATACAATTCGTCCGTTTCGTAAAAATGGACGTAGAACGGAAAATAGAGTAGTCCATATGAACTAAATTATTTTCTTATAATATTTTACTTAATTACTTACTTTCTTTGTTTGCATTGCTTTTCATTTCCGTAGCCTTTGGTGACGTCGACGGCATAGGGATTTCTAGAAACAATAAATAAACATAAAATACAACATAATCTTAAGTTAAATCTAAGCGTTGTTTTATTTAGCGTCGCCTTTTTAATCAAAGTAAAAATTATTATTTTTATTTTTGAACGTTATTTTCCTACCAATTAACGCTTTTAATTGCGTACCTTTTCTCTAAGTTTGTATACTTTAAATACAACAAGAATCACAGTTGATCCGAAACAAAACTTGTGTGGGCCGATAAAATTAGGGTTTTACTTAACGTAAAATAAACGAATTTAAAACCATATCAAAATCAGCGAAATATTCTATCTCCAAAGACTAGAGACTAATTACAGTAGGAATGAGTAATGCCTGTGTTTCACTCACCATAGAGTCGGATGGATCCCTCGGTCTCCCCGAGGGAGTTCTTGGAGATGCATCTGTAGTTGCCGAAGTCGCCCGTCTGCAGGTTCCGCACAGTGAGCTTCATGTGGGCTCTGGTGGAACGAAATATTACGTTAGACTGAGTTACGAACATATGAATTTTAGGACAACGTCAAATGTATATAAGGAAATATAAAAATATTCCCATATCACCTTTCACACAATCCGTCCATCTCTGTTTTGAAAAAATCAGTCAAAACTAGTTACATTTTTATTTTGAAATTGATTAATCTGGGTTTCTTAGAAAAGGTCTTAATGAACACCATCGTAATAGTTGGCTGGAGCTCTCAAAAACTAAGTAGGTAATTATATATTGTTATTACAACATCATTAAATAAAAAAAATTAAAGGATTTTTACTGACATTAAATTCATAATAATATCGGCTCATAATTTGATCTACTGCTGTGCAAAGGCTGCTTTTCGTAATAGAGAAGGAATAAGTATTAATGGTTCATTGCGCTAAACCTTTAAGGATGGGTAATTTTAACCTCCACCGATTGTCAGTGGTATATTAGAATATTAGAAGTAGATACAAATAACTTAGAAAAGTAAATATTTTTTTTAGCCTTTTTGAACCTGCAACCTTGTACACAAAAATCCGGCCATTAAACCGAGAAGCTACCTCGACACTGTCAGATAGATACAAACTTTTAAAATAAAAGTAATGTCCACTATCGAATTAACGCTTTTTATTTAACCCAAAGGCTAATTCAAAGCAGCTACAATATCTGATCATGACGCGCGGCGCAATCATACAAGCAAACCTTTACACAGGTACGATATTATCTTTATTTTTATACTTAACTAGCGACTTGCCCCGGTTTCGCACGCTAGAAGAAACATTAATGAATTATACACAACCCTTCCTCTTGAATCACTCTATCCATTGGTGAAAACTGTTTACCTAAACATCCGTTTGGTAGTTTTTAAATTTATCGCTTTCAGACAGACAGACGTGGCAAAGGCGTTTGTTTTATAATATTTATACATACATAGAAGAATATAGAATAGATATGTTTGGATTTATTTTTCAGGTTACTATACGTTATAATATAGGTATACACTGGTAAACTCTAAGCTTAATTAAGGCAGGAAGAAGATATAAGAAGTAAAATGTATGTCTTTATCGTAGTAATTACGAAGTCCTTCTTTACATGAAAAGCGTAATCCTGCTGTCGTATATTCATGATATGTAGTATATTTATGTAAACACTCTCTAGAGAATCCTTAATGAAGCGGATCACTATTTTCAATTGGGCCACAATCCACACGGACTGCTCCCAACAAAGTACATAACTATTATTAATATTATGAATTACTGATACAAACGTAGCGTATTGAAAATTCAGATTATTTCAACCAACATTGTTAAGCTTTAACTGAATTATAATAACCGACCGTAATGGATTTGTAATATTCAAATTTATTAACAAACGGGTCCGTTAGCAAGGGGCCTTTGCAAATGATGCGGATAATTTGCTTGTTTACTGTAACAGCCTGTGATGTCATGACGTCAGCTCGATTGACATTCAACTTACAGTCAGTGTAGGTCGAAGTCATATGCGTTCGGTTTGAGCAAATATTTAGTTATGTTACTTTTTGTTATCCAACATTTTTGAAAAAGTCATCTTTAGTTATTATGTATTATCGTTATTTTTACACCCAACTTAGTTTATAAATATGTACCAGTGTTATTTAAAGACTCTTTTAACTAATTATCATCTTAAGGCGATACACAATTTTATTAGTATTTCCATTAAGCATTTATTTAGCAACTATAAAAAATATTGACTTGAAATTTGGTTCCTAAATAGAAGAGGATTTATGATAATAAATAGTGATCACGGTGACACGATTAAAGAAACTTTCCACGATAGTTTTATTTTTTGAAATGAGCCTTATAAACACGTTTTTTGCTCTATGCACCCAACTAAATGACTTAATGATATTTTCTTCACTCTATTTGATGCATAATCATAATATCTAAATAAATGACGATTTATTTCTTATTCCATCCGATAGATATCAATTTATAAGCGGATTTTACGTTTTGTTGCTTACGTAATTTTTTCCAAGATAGTCTTTCGTGGCCTTGACATATGTTTAGCTTTTTCCGTCCAGTAAGCAAGCAGTAATAAAGTCTTGTTATAACTAATTTCAGTTATTTTTATTAATTGATAAAACGTTTGTTTGTTTGACTTAATTAAATACTTCGTATTCCGAAGTTAAAATGATGTTTTGCTAAATAAAACCAGGCAAGACTGCTGATCAGAGGTAATCAATTAATCAATTGTATTGTCAATATGGATAATTATCGTTGTAATAAATAAAACAAATTGAGTTATTAACACTCAATTTAATTGAACAAATTGTATTAATCCTTTCGCAGAAATACACAAAACATTGTACCAAAAATTGGTATTGAAGTAAACCTCACTGGATAACTATAATAGGTATGGCTACGTGCTCTGTTTATCTCTTTGCCATAAATACATTTTCACACATCACTTACTGTGATTAAATTTAAAATCGTGAACAATTTATTAAATACCTACGTCATTGATAATGGCAATAAAGGTCCAAACTTTATAAGCTCACTTACTGTGCTGCCCAGCGTGCTTCTAAACTTGTGCTTATAAGCCGTATGCTTACAACTACACTAACTTTATTGTATACCAAATATTTTGCATACAATAAATTGTATATGTTACTTAAGTCTCATTCACCTCCAACCTCTTTCAAAACTTCTACAAATAAAAAAGAAACACTCCCTACTAAGAAATTTAGTCCTTGCGTCGCGAGAGTTTATAAACATTCAAAACACATGCTAACAGAACACTCTGTATTGGAATATGTATAGTCCACACAAATGTTTGACCCATGCATTGATAGTTGAAATGGTGAGCTAGGTTCAAGATCGCAAATGTTTGTCCCAGGGAAACCCGCAGCACATCGCGCAGTGATAGTACCTACCACTCGGCTACCGGAGCAGTGCTGCGGTCTGGGAAAATATAGATGTTGACATACCTGTAGGAGTTCTCTTCGGTATTGATGGCGTACTTCTTGGTGGGCAGCACCATGACGTTGTCGTACACCCAGTAGGAGATGGCGCGGGGGTGCGCTTCGGTGTGGCAGTCCACGGTCACGTCCGTGCCGGCTGGAGCCCCCACCAGCTGGTTCGGCACCCATATCATTGGAGAAACTGAAAATAAGGGCTACGATTAGTTTGAGTAATTAATTAAGCGACACTATATTTAAATGTTCAGTCTGAACACTGAATTATTAATAGTATTACGTACTCAGTTCAAACCTTAATGACTTATTTTACTAGTGTAATCGGTACAACACAAGACGATATAAGACTAACCCCCGAATTCAGAAACACAACTTAACTTTAAGAAGTTCTCAAATGTCTATCCGTCGTTACTTTACACCTTAAATTGACAGAGACAGCATGAGAGTTAACAGCAACTTAAATCTGATTGACGTTTCAGTGTAGAGGCTATGGGACACTTTCACCATTCTTAAGTAAATTTCGAGTGAGCTAATCACGAGTTAAAGCCATCCGTAATTGCATGTTCGAATTTCCTGACATTCGAGTAGCACTAATCACTACATTATTTGACCAGTAAATTTATTTGCCTGCATGCAGAAAATAACAACTTTACAATACATTACTCGGAGGTAGTAAATGAGGCTCTCAGTCATGTGAAATAGGATATTATTATCCTACGTCCGATGACGTCCTCTTCTTTAATATTTTTCGTCCGATCAAGTAAATTAAATAACTTGCCAAATCTTATTTTAAAGTACAATAAGTAAAGAGTACATTTTAATATAATTTAACTGTTTATAGTTGATCTTTAATTCTACTAAAAGTACTAAAGCAACTCCAGCAAGTCTCTGGGGTCTGTCTGTTTTTAGCAAAAGTATTAGGTTCAAAGTAGCGCTAACTTCCATTACCAACTTCAATGCTTGAAGATGATCGAGTATTGGAGTATTTTCAACTTAGCGCGGCAATAAATTCGAAGTTTGAAATTTTTTACGGATTAAGCTTAGGTACTAGGTTTGTCATTATTTACGCAACTTACTTTAAACTTTAACCCTTAAAATGTTAAGTTAGTAGGTATTATTACTAACAAAACCAAAAAAAAACACTTAGTTATTTATTTCATTGATAAGTAAACAGATATTTTGAGTGACAAGACAAAAAAAAACAGATGGACAAGAGAGTGATCTTATATGAATTCCGTTTTTTAGCTTTTGAGATCCGGAACCCTAAAAAATAATAAACTAAGACACATAATTCTAAGTCTTATTTCTAAGAATACCATTTCAGCGCAAATATCGCCTAAATAACTTAGTCTTAACATAGACAGATTATATAAAATTCTAACGTCCATTTTCCATTTATAAAACATTTTAATATTATCTCTAGAAAGTGAATGTATGATACAGTCACTTTGAAAGTGATTTATCTAGAAGAATATAAAGTAGGTAAGATTTATAATGATAAAAATAATGGCCACACTGAAATACGTTGCATGAACTTTTATTGCTTAGCCGAAGGATAAAACTCTTCTTTATAGTTCTAAACGACTTTCTCCCGGTTTCTGAAAGGCTGAGCAACTTAATCTGTTATCAAATCAACTAATCACGACTGTGATTGGTTGACCAAAAGACTAACAACCAATCACAGCGCTTAACATTAGGTTTGACAGGTGATTAACAAATTTCTGTGATAATAAGCGTTTAAAAGATCACGTTTTCGTGTAGTAAAACTGCATGTAGTCTATATCTATACATATTGTGTAGTGATGGAACTGTTTGTTTGTTTGTTTGAATGTACAATTTTAAATCATCATCAAACACACTTATTACCTAATTATGTACAATGGTTATGCTGTGCTGAAGGTTTTCGCGAGCGTTGATCATCATTTGTACATTTCAGTGTCTTTGTATATTTTTTGTCTTATGTATTATTTTACTATTATGTGTGTAGATAAATAAATAATTAAATCATTGGTTGAGTAGTAAGATTCCATATCCGAACGGTAATTTTGGCTGTCTGTCCATACATCAGTTAAAGGGGCGTATCTCATGAACCGTAATGGGTAGTGTTGAAATTTTTACAAAGTGTCGAGTTTTGCTGCTTTTACGGAACTCGCCGTTTGCGAGTCCAACTCGCAGATTTTTGACAGATTTTTTTTATCCGTAGAAAAGCCTTATGGTTTTTTTTAATTCCTAGAGATTATATTGAGATATTAAATTGAGATAGTAAAAATTCAACCACCAGGGTAGGTAATTCGCACTACCTTTTACAGAGGACGGAGGGACTTTGGGAACCCGGTGAAGACGGGAACGCACTGGCAATTCCCCGCGATTCCTGCATGTGTTATCCAAATAAAATAGCTTATGCGTTCGTTACTTACTAATTTTAACACACCCTAATAGTAATATTTCAAAATAGGAGAACGCAAAATAAATCGAACAAAAAACCAATACACATATTAAACTATTTTAAAATCACAATATAAATTTCAGGCCACGCCGCAGGCCAAAGTTAATATTCAGATAATCTGAGCTAGACCGTTCCCGGCATAGACAAATGGTACTACCGGTGAATCGGATTACACAAATATGAATTTTGTATCAGAATCGCCTGCCTGTACTAACTTTAATCTAACTAAAACATTGCTAAGTTGAATTGATTTAAAATGGATTTATGTCTGTGAGTTGTGGGTTTGTTACAAGTATCTGAATAAAATGCGACATAGTTGTGGTAACGTAGAAGGGTAATCATCAAATACGCGCAGTTAAAATTAAGATTAAAATACAATAGAAGTAAAAAAAATAAAAACCGGAGAAGTGCGCGTCTGAGTTGCGCACCGAGGGTTCCGTACAAAGCTTGTTGATCGTCACGGTTAATTCTCCAGAAACAATGCAAACATAACTGCGCAGTGCGTTGCATTTTTTAAACCGCACATTTAAGATTGTTTCTTGTTAACCCTTTATGCAATAAAAAAATCAAGCTACTGTCTGAACGCAATTAGAAAATACAGTCATTTATGTCGTTTTCCCATACATTTCTGAGTAACTCAAAACATATAGGAAACTTACTTCCCGTCGACCCAGAACCGCGATTACAACGCAAAAATGTATTTTTTCCTTTACTTATGACGTTAGGCCCTAGTTCATGCTGATCGTGATTCGTTGATCCAGTTAAATTTCTTATGTCTGTTATAACCTGATCAAGGTGCTTCTTAGTGTAAAATCCTACTATTACCAATGTGAGTTTTTACTATAGAACTAACTGTTGCCCACTTGTCGCCCATAACAGTCAATTGAGAGAGCCGGTCTAAGCCAGAGTTGGATTATCCTGTAATTACGCTTCCTGAAACTACACTCCTGTGTAGCCCACGTGCCTTGACACGTCGAGACATGGACACGTTACGCACGTACGGAGCACGGGCGATAATTAAGTTGCTTGTTATCAAACCAGGTAAAGAGAGGTCTATTTATAGACGATAAATTAATGAGCTTATTTAATCATAATAATTTCGTAGCGATTAAATGAAACATGAATCGAGTAATAAGAATTAGGAGAGAGAACTAGACTAGCTTATAATACAGCAAATGTTTAATATAAATGATAAAAATACAAAGAAAACGGATTGGATAAATAAATGAATTTATCTCCTACACACTCTTGTTTCCATATCTGACAGTTATTTCCTGGCGTAGGTCTGCTAAAAAGATACATTTAAGAAGTAGAAGCAGTACCGTAATGCTGTATCCTATTTAAATTATTGTGTGTACATAATTATTTATTAATTTTTTAAAAAAATGTAATACAACGACAAGTTTCCTTATTTCCTGAACTCGTTCACTTTAAACAAACCGGTCTATAAAATACACTTTAAGTTATCAATTGGACCAGCACTACGTCTAGCTGCAAGTACCTACATACAAACTGGAAGGAAGCAATTTATAAACTTTCAATAATGATGGATCGGCCCGAAGTTTACCGAGCGCACCCGAACACTGGCCGACGATTTTTCACATAACGCTCAGATAATAAAATCCACACTTTGAAAACGTAATTCACATCGCTCGAGTTTATGGTGGCAATTTTCACGAGGTATAATACTCGCTCCAGTAATACACTTTAATATTCTACGACGTTTTAAAATATTTATAAAGTTTACGTTTTTTTATGTTCTTACGACTTCATTATCGCGTTTCGTGTTGACTGTAGGTGCGTATAAATTAATAATTATGTATTTTATTTAGATATTATTTTTGTTCTTATGCGAAGAATGGGCGCGAGTACTAATAAAATTTAATAAAATTGTTTAGGTAATTCGATAAAAAAATATCTTTCAGTTCTTTCATCTTTTAAAGTGTCAATTTAGTAAGGTGATTCTAATATTAGGCAGTTGTATTATATAGCTACAAAAATCAAACAATTGCATATTTCGAAATTAAGGAGACTTGTATGAAGCTTGTAATCAAGTGTACGTTAAGTATGTTTTTAAGTTCAAACGTGTTAAATATTCTGCTTAAAGTCAGCGCATTCCGTAAATATGCGAGTCAAAACACAAGCGTGATATAAAATCTCAATAATGTTTTACGACACGTCTA
The DNA here is from genome assembly GCA_932294365.1 of Diachrysia chrysitis. Classification (NCBI taxonomy): domain Eukaryota; kingdom Metazoa; phylum Arthropoda; class Insecta; order Lepidoptera; family Noctuidae; genus Diachrysia; species Diachrysia chrysitis. The sequence goes on from OW028645.1 coordinate 521,241, forward strand.
TATTTTTAATAAAATTTTACGGGTACAACATATCTGTTATATATTGATGAACCTTTTATCTGTGCTGGATGCTGCAATTTTTCCCAAAAATTAACTGTCACACGCTACTGTCCCTTAATACCCAGTCATATGAAAACACAATACATTTTAAAACAAACGTGACTTTATTTTACATCAAAAACTCAGAACATTTCGCGCAAAATGCTGGTAACATTCCGACCGCATTTGTGTGAAGCACGTGTTTTAGCAAAACATTTAAAAGCACAATTAAAAACAAATCAGATACCGATTTAAATAAGTTTGCAGTTCTTCTAAATATATTTGCGAACATTTGATGATTTGCTTTTCGGTCTTAATATAGCACAATCAAATCAGAGCGTGCATCGTGGAAAAATATTATCTTTCAATTATTGCGAGACAACCCCGTCTATTTAGTCAGCCGCAAGTCGTTATAAGAATTGAAAATAAAGGAGAACCCAGTTTCGAAAAACCATTGAAATCTTAAGATAATTCGTCGTCTGTCTTCAGTAACTTTTATTAAACCGAAGGAAATCTGTTATTGGTATAATTTTACTTTAGAATCAAATCAATTCACGGCATATTATATTAGCATCGATTACTTGCAGTTAAATAAGAAAATGACATATTATTATAGACCAACTAGCTGTTGCCCGCGGCTTCGCCCGTGTATGTCGGTTATTGTCGCAAAAAGTAGCCTTTGATCTTTCTTAAGATCCAAACTTACGCCATACCAAATCAAAGTTTTGATCAATATCGGTACAGTTGATTGGCCGCAAAAGTGTAACAGACAGAAAGACAGACAAAGTTACTTTCGCATTAATAATATCATTAGTACGGATATTTTTAAAAAAGACAACATATTTTGGGCTTCCAAAAATACTATTGAAAATTTTATTGCGGCGAGAAAAATGTTTGCCTGACCATCTCTACACTTGCCAACCCACACAGAGTTTACTTAACTCATCACACAGTCATATCGTTTACTAACTTAGATAGCGATCACGCGAGACTTATAATGTCAAAATCACGTCATATCACCAGACAAAGGTCTATCGTTCAAGCAACGAGGTGTAATTGTGCAATTTTAGCAGTCACAAATATATAGAGAACACATTCTGTTCTCGTCAGGCGCTAGCGGTGGAAACAGGTCACCTTTATGCTCACAGGAGATGCTAGCCACGTATTCTTATCCTGTCGTCCGGAAGACGGCCGCTTTTGAATGTAAGCTCCTCAGCTGCTTATGCAATATTTCCATGCCTACACGAGTGCACGAGGCTGTTCCAGTATTCTGTTTAGAACGTTACAATTGTAAATGTATTTGCTGGACATTTTATATCTTCGATATTCTCGCGTCTAATATCTTTAAAATTATTTTTTCTACTTAAATTTTACATGAAACTAAAAAGTTAGGCAGATATGAGATATTCTTACTTAGATAGTTTATCCAAAAAATCTTTACAGTTTGGTCAAAAGTAATTATATGTAGACTAAATTTTAAAGATTTCCTCCAAAAAAATGCAAATTACTCAATTAATATACTTAAAATTCTATTTTTTATCGTCGCTCGATCAAATTTATATCATAGCGTTGCTGTTTATATGCAGTATACTGGGCACAATTTGGACTCCTTGAGTCACTGTAGTTAAGCACAAAATCTTTAGGCGGAGACCACGGGAACCTATAAGTTCGGATCATTGAGGTAGTTACGCATATCCAAAATAACTAAGGTAATTAAAATTTATTTCTTTATGTTTTGGATTTAGAACAAAATATTTAACGGTTCAGGTAAGCGACACCAACATGAAAATTCATTTTTTAAGCACAAATAATAGACTGAATTTGCATTTAAATTGTTTGAACGAGGCCTACATTTCGCTCTCATTGCCGTCGGCCATATTATTAGCATGAACTCCGTTTTTTTTGTTACTATTTCTCGTTAGATAAGTCCACGAATAGGTACAATAATATGATAGTCTATTTAAATAAAATATATTTGGATGCTTGCCATAAAAATATCATTAAAATGTTAGAATAAAATTTATATAGCTTTGTCTAAGTAGATCAACAAAGAGTAGGCCAAGTTGCGAATAGTACGAGGCAGAGACATCGCTGAAGCTAGTGCCTATATCTAGGAGCCAGTGAGTGCAGCAAAGAAATTTATTGTTTGTTTATGCAGACTGATGGAAATGAATAATACAACACACACATCTACATCAAATATTTATATAAAGTAGGTATATTTAAAGTAGGTAAGTTTTATTTATGAAGGAAAAAAGATGTATACAATAATAATATGCCAATTAAATTAATTAAAAGGTCATTAACAGAAGATCCTCATAAATTTTCCAGATCTTCCACAAACGCGGGCGACAATCTTCTTTATGTCGACTAAAGCTGATTTGCAATGACTTTTAATTCCATGTTCTTGTCCTAAATTGTTTGCATATTTATGTTAATATTTTAGAACAATAATTTAAATTAACAGAAATGTTCGCAATTGAAGCTCATCTGGGTCTAGTTTGCCGGCCTGAGTCGAAATCAATAATGACATAACAGTACAGTAAGCTAGTAATGCGCCTATAGCGAGGGTACGTGAGCCAATTGAGTATTAAGCTGCGTGGATCCCGTGTTATTTACGCACAATTATAATACCGATATTCTGATGTTCTAATGTCTTGTTTTTTCCTAATGTATGTAGTTTTTTAACCCTTTTGTACCTAAGTTATAAGTGGCCGAGTCATAACGCATTTTGTTTTAATTAATTGGTGAGATTTGAGAGTTGATAGTGGGATTTGAGAGTTGATAGTGGGATTTGAGAGTTGATGCAAATATGAATGTAGCTTAAGAATATTATAATGAATTGGTTTATAAGAATTTAGTAGCGTATAATTAATATTGACTTTAAATTTATTTCTTTCATTCTTCAGTAAAATAAAATAATAAATTTTCTTATTACATCTTACATGTAAATAGCCATAAATAATGATACTACAACTAACACAAAAGGAACGCACCTCCTAAAAGTATAGTCCAGTATTATATTTGTTAAATTTAATACATTACAACAGCTAGCACCAATTTACTCCACATTGTCACCGCTCGAAATTTCGCTTAGTCTATAATAGAAAACGAGCCAGAAACTGTAAGCTTGTAATACGACAGTCGTACGTACGTGAGACAATCGAGGATTACCGACAATCCCGGGTGATTTTACACGCAATTGCTTGAATTGAATCGGACTGAGCAATATCTTCTGCCGGACAATCAACAAGGACATTCTGCCCATTTTGGCCGGCCATTTTAATTTAAATGTATTATAATAAACCTACATCGTTTGGCTACAGTTTTATTTCAGGGATACTAGACAGGCCTATTTTTTTAAAGTACCGCAACCCTATTTTTTCTTGCCACGACAGATGTTTTTGCGAAAATATCGATAATTTCGATATTATTAAGGTAATATCATGCTTTCTTTCGACGCTAATTTCACGATTTTACTTGTTTATACTAGTGCCTACAGTTTATATCCGTTATGCGCACTCTATCGCTTACTTATTTTTACTCCAAGACCGCAACTCACATTAACTAACGAAAATCACTATGGTAAAACTACAACATACATTTTTCGTGACTGTTAGTTAGTGTTAACATGACTCCAACATATAATTTTAATATATGTTTACCTACACATTAAACTGTCAGTATGTGTAATACAACTGAATACCACGAGGGAAGCTGTCTCCACTCGTCCCCGCGTTTTGTTAATTGTTTCGGTGATAGTGACACGGTTAGCAATACATATGACTAAAGTTAATGCACTTACATTCAACATCAACGATGATTCGCTTGGAGACGGAGGGCGGTACCGCGTTGGTGGCAATGCAGAGGTAGGCGCCCATCTCGGTGCGGCTGATGCGCTGCAGACTCAGCGTGTCGCCCTCGTAAACCGTCACTAGAACAATATGGAGAGGTCAAAACAACACGTAAGGAAAGACGTAACCATTGAACACTACTCCACGTCTTTTTCTTCCTTTTCAGTTAAAAGATGCTGTGTGAAAATAAAATAATAAAAAATTACATTTTTACAAGTTATTCTTTAACGTCAAATGTGTGTACGTATGTAGTTATGAACATACCTTTATTAAAATAGTATTAAAATACAATGATATAGTTTTTTTTTTAGTTTAGGAAACTTCATTTATAATACTAAAATAAAATTGAAAAATGTGTGGGTATGGTTTAAAATTTTAGAAAACAATAAATACGAAAAACGATATTCAGGATACGGGTGACCTAAGATTAGAAGATTAGCGATTTAAATACGACTTTTTCTTTTATTAATTTTTCTCTACTTTAAGATAGACTATGACTACTAGGTTTGATTCGACATTTCTTCTAAGGGTAGTCAGTTAGGAAACGTCGACTCCCTCGAGCAACTGAATATTGAGTTAAGCTCGCCTATGTACATAAAATTTATTATTTTATTACTGTTTTTATGTGTTATGTGTACAATAAAGAATTAAGAATTAAGAAATAATCGAATTAAGATTGTAGTTGTAAATATATTAACTCAAGGCCAGAATCATCAGGAAGCTACATTTCAGCCCCAACTAGGTCCCAACTTTGAGGTAATTTCAAACAATCTAGCGGGAGGTATAAAAATTAAAAATTCCGCGCTCGTAGCCGCCGGGTCGGCAACCACCATCAAGTGCCCAAATGAGTTTGCCTCTATTTACAATTACGGTACGTTTCCTACCGCGGCAGCGCAATGAATGTAATGAGAAAACGCTCTTCGCTCGCTACTTGAATACATTAAGTAATTAGAGCTTCACCATGCACTCGTATAGTTGTTTTTAACGTTTATTTTATTGTTTATTATATAAGCAGTTTGATAATCAGCTTGTGGGTCGATGAGATCCAAGTTTTCTTACCCTGGTGTTGTTCAACCACGTAAATAATGTGCCTGTAGCTAGTACCGTATAGTAAAAACAGACAATATTGAGTCTTAAAATGATTGTCGAGTGTCTAATATACATAAATAAATTGTATCCAAGCACCTGAGATAATTTATCATTTGTACATCTTAGTTTATTAATGTGCAAGTAAACAATATTTTAAATTCTAGTGCTTTGTACCTAGGAGATTAGCTTTCGAAATAAATAGTAGTCAAACACACTTAAGAGCCAGCATAGCATAGCACTTAAGTGAGTGTATAAGTAAAGAACAATGTTACAGCTTTGTAAAATTAAAATGGAACTTTAGAGCAGCAGAGCTTCATTATACAATCAGCTACAATAACTAAGTGAGACGATTACAGCTCGCCGGGAAGATGACAGCTGTTGCGCCTTTTTACTTTTATGTTCCAATCTAGCTGCAAAAATGAACGAACATTTACTTAAATTGCAATGCATTTTGGAATTTTAAAAAAGATGTTGCAACTAAAAATGCTGCTTCCCAGACTATTGAGGCGCCGCGCCGTCTATACAGAACACCAACAAACCGAGGCCACGATTCACTCTCCAGCGTCAAATCTAAATGTTTTCAGTAAAAAACTCGCCATAACAAGTTTTATTCATCAGAGCGGCCGCACTCGACTCCTCCCATTCACCGCAAGTAAAAAGGGTACACCGCGACCGTATTAATACAAACAAAAGATTAACACGTATAGAATCGAAAACGGGAGTTTTTCGATGGCGGCCGTAATTAAAACATCCGTTGGGACAAACATACGTGGGACTGACAGCAGGGGAGAGGGTCACACACAATTAGCGACAAGTGCCACTCGACACCACACGTTAATTTTACTCTGTACAAGGAAATCGCTCTTGATATTAAACTCAATTTTTGGCCGCCTTTGTCAACGCGCTCCGGGTACACTCAACCGGTTTAATTTGGCGGCACATCGCCCTACAGCGCCATAATTATCTTTAAACTGGGTTTTTTCTTGAAATGAGGCTTAATCCTCCGCCTGGAGAGGAAGCCACATTGGATGCGGGATTAAGGTGGCGCAAAGTGGTTTTGTTATCATATCTGCCGTATGATTACGAGTGGGGTCGAGTGTACGTAATTGGAAGTCCGTTTTACCAAGTGGGCAGGTTAGAAGAACTCTTTGCGGATTAAGTTTGTTATACTTAGGTATGTGAAGTAAGTAGGCACCTACCTACCTATAGATAAAATTATGCAAGACTTATGGGCTACACATTGTAGTATTATGTTGTAATCTGCGTAGCATTATGTCTTATTGATACATTATAATCAAATAACTATTCATTTTAAACTAATATAATTAAAATTTCAAAATGGTGGGATACAGAATAGTTACATTTTACTGAAATACGTCCAGTTGTAAGAGTGTGTACAGACTTTTAACCCGTTTACTACCAATATACAAAATTAAATACCAATCCGGGATTGTAATAAAATACAGCGAGCATCGGGAAAGCTCCACATTATCCTCTATTAGGTAATGGTCTGGAGAAGACACGGCTGCAATTGTATTAGCTACATGTCTGTTCAATGCCGTTATGGACGCAATGCAAACAAAACAAATTTTATGGGCAAGGGGAGGAAACAATTGCTCGAGTAACGATAAAATGCCAAATGCTAGGCTAATATTATCGTTATATTTTCCCTATAGTGGAGTTAAATTTATGTGGAGATGATTCTATAAAATGTAGAAGAATTTTTTTTTTTTTTGGTCTGCCAACAGTTAACAATGCAACAATGGTGTCTAACTTTGTACCGCACAACCAATTACAGGCAAACACAGTCAGCTCAGAAAGTACCTACATACTTTTACAATAGAACTAAAAACTAACAGAAATTGAAACGCAACTTAACTTAAAGACGTTCTTAAATGTTTATCTGTCGCTACTTTACAACTTAAAGTGGGACTTAACGGCGACTTAAAAGAGCTTTACCTTTTAGTATTCGGCCATTAGAGTATCAAAATAAAGCATTCTTAAAACTAGAAAGTAATTCAAGATAACGCAGGCGTGATCAATTAAGACGCGGTTGATGAATCAGGAGCACTATCAATGGTAATTAGCATTGTTAAAAATAAGAACATTTACAAATATTTTATTCAAATTAATTAAAACGTTTTCTGTTAATTTGTAAGCTAATTTTAGGTTGGGTTTCCAGTTTCACCGTTTTATGCTGAATACCTCATGTTATATGGAGCGACTGCCTGTCTGACCTCCACAGCCCATTTTAACGAGTAATATTTCATCAATAATTTTATTATTAGGTATACAATACCGGTTTATAAATGTCCCACTGCTAGGTGCCTCTTCTCATATATAAAAGGGCATCAATAATTATTATAATATCTTCCTCTGCTTGGCCATTTCCCAAGCTATGTTGTGGTCGGCTTCCATTCTTACCAGATTCAGCTGAATACCGTATTTTACATGGAGCGACTGTTTATCTGACCTCCACAACCCATTTTACTGGGTAACAGAGTACCCCATGGTAAGACTGGATCAATAATTATATTTCTTAATTTTTAAATGTAATTGTTTAATTTCAATGTAATTAAACAAAATTGTGGAATTATATCGTGCGTAGTAATACAAATATTCTAACAAAATGAAATGTATTTAAACGTCTCATAGGGGTAGCGACCCTACTGAGATCTGTTGGCAGCGGCAACAGCTGTGCTTTGCGGATTGTTAAAATATATTACATCCTACACGACTGCGCTCTGCCTACACACTGGTTATTAACTATGTTGGTCGTAACTATAAATATATATATAATATCATCAGAGTGTATTTGTAGATTATACATAATTGGAGTTAAAAATAAAAATACTTAGTTTGATTATTAATTAACTAGTTTGCTTGCAAGTTAGTGCAGATACAACGGCAGGAAACAAATATATACTTCATTAACCTACGTTTTTGTTTTATTTCGTTCTCTTGCTATTTGTTAAGCTATATAAATGAATCCCGATTTCCCTTGCTCACGCCATAACTGCCAAACATCTATTAGCTATGTTCTTTATTGTAAAGACAAGGTTTTTACAAAAGACAATTAAAAGGAAACGCGTCACACACCACCCGTGCTAAGCCGGGGCGGGCAGCAAGTTCTTTTTATATTTTGGTAAAATGTACCTAATATGCAAACTAAATTATAGTATCGTTGATTTGTTTTTTTTTGCGATTTCATGAAAAGTTCTGGTAATCATAGTAATTTCAGAAATATATTAATACGATAAAACAATAAAATTACTATCACAATAACTTATCATTTAATTTGTTCAGTGTGACTTCAAACCACGTGCATATTATCTAAAATGGCAGTAAACATATTGTCCGTAACAGACTGTTTCTTTTTATTAGCGAATTAAAACTAACTAGGTATTATTTCACGTTTATTGCGCGCAATACTGTATAGAAGTTGAGACGAGGCGACGGTACAATGAAAAGAAATGTAGCCAATAAAAACAAAATGAAGAGATAAGCTAGTTTTATTGCAATCTTTGATCTAAATACCTTTAATATTGGTAACCAGGACTTTCTCTTCGACTCAATCACAACACTATTATTTTAATTATTTGTTACGCATTAACGCATGCGAAGCGAATATTTGTAATTAAATACAAATAATAGAAGGAAAATCAAAGTAAGACTACGAATGCTATAAATTCAGTTCTATCTAACTACCTTTGTATAGTTCAGCAGCGGTATTACGTATCTTGCAAGGGTTAAGCAACAGCAAAATGTGCACAATTATTCCTGTCAAATCGATAATGTAATACATCACACATATAAATTTAAGAGCAGTGATTTTGCTATCAATTGCTGTTTCTTTGTTTTTGCAAAAAAACGTAATAAGGCCGCCGGTAAAATCTACAAATTGTCTGACCTATAAATTAATGTAATCAGCGAGCAACGTAACCCTTTGCATTGACTTTTTTAGCTTTTTTGTTGCAAGATACTTTATACTTTGTAAAATAATTAAATTATAATGAACCAGTAAAAGCTTTTTAATTGGATTTATAAAAAATGTTATTCAGTCCTCATATTTTTGCATCTGGAAATTGAAACTTATATTGAAAATACCAAAATAATAGTAGTTATTCATAATTTTACAAACCTTGTTTATTCAGTTATGAGAATAACACTATTACCAGAAAATTGAAATTTCAAAAAATAACTATTATCTATTATAAAAAAATCAGACAATTCTGTCAACCAGTCTTATCATAAGATAGGTACTGTGTTAGCCAATAAAATGGGATGTCGATATCAGATTGGCAGTCGCACCATGTAAAATACGGTATTCTGCTGATTCCGGTAAGACTGGAAGCCGACCCCAACATGGCTTGGGAAAAGGTTTGGCAGAAGAAGATTTAGTAGTAAATGAATGCGTTTCTTTTGATATACTTGTTACTTGGTCCTGTTTTTTCCCTAACTGTATCTAAGTTTAATTAGGAATTGAAGACATTTATGTTTACCCGCTATTTTTGATACATATATCTTGTCGCGTTGGTAAGGCAACAAAGTAAATAAAAGAAGTAGACCAAACATTGTTTTACCTTTCTTCCTTCTGTCGACGGATATCGGCTGTCCGTCCTCCCGGCGCCACATGATCTTGGGCGCGGGGAAGCCGTCCGCCTTGCACACCAGGCTGATGTTCTGATTCTCCCGCACCGCCACCGCCGACTGCGTGCTCTCCTCATCTAAGATGTTTGGTGGCACTGTTGACAAACGAAGAAACGTATAGAATTTTATTTTCGTTAGTGTTAGTTAGAGATTCATGAATATTTAGATGTTGAAAATCGTAGTAAAAAGCATTAAAAACCTGAGTGATATATAAAAGGCAACCCGGAAAACATTTTCGAGTCCATTAATAAACCCTTTCGCAGAAGATAAAAGAAGTAGATTTAGAACACGTAAGCGGTCGCAAGTCGCACCCTGCAGCAATAAAAACAAGATAAAAACAACGTGCCGCGTTTAAAATGCAAACACGAGAAAAAACCACCGCTTTATTTCCACTTAAAAGTTTGTAGGAAACGGCCATATAAAAGACTAAGTGTTACCCGTATCGGTGATTTGGGACCGAACCACGCCTACACCATTTTATATATCTAACATTTCCACTGGGCACCAGATACGAATGTTATCTCGACTGAATTGTAACTGAGACTTTGGCTACGTTCCATATTTGCTGATTTTCACGTCGGTGTGCAAAATTATTTGCTAATAACGACAAATTTGGTTGTACATTGTAAATTATTATTATTAACATATTTTAGGAAGTAAACAATGGCAGCTGTGCAAGCGATAGGTGCCAAGATCAGGTAAGTGATTGATAGTCCAGATCAGTGAGGCGACAGAAATTATAGTTCAGGAACATAGCAATATGCTAAAAGGTATTAATTTTCTCACGGAAAACAAATATTGGCTCTAAACAATCAAGAATAATGTTTAATGAGGAGTATCAAATTATGATGTCAATCCAATCTAAAAATTCTTAAGAACTTTAAAACAAATAATGAAGTACGATCCAAAGTAATCATCCTTATAAACTCGCTAAATAATTTACATTGTCGATATAAAACAACAATTAAATTTTGCCAAAGAGTTTATTTCACAAAGCGATAAGAACCAAAAGAAGAAGCTATTACCCTTTTCAAAATACTAAAGGAAAGTAATTAAAAGTTTCAACGTTGAGCAGGATCAGCGGTAAACACCGTCGATATTTTCCCATTCTTGATTAATAAGTTTTTATTATATTCCCGAATACCTTCAGTTGTGAATAAGAACGTATAATTAGAACCTAATGGATTCAGAAAACATCATTTTAACGAACATTGAAGAAGGTAAATTAATTTGCTCTTTCAAACTATTTTAGTGTAGTAGTACCGTGGTGAGTTTATCTATAAATGCGTGTATTTAGATTTCATTTATCCAATTAAGTAGAACACTATAAAACTTGCTTTAAATGAGAATAATCTAAAAAAAACGTGGAGTCAAAGCGTTCTTAATATTATCCTTAACTTCATATAGTCATAACTACATATCTTTTAACTAAAGATGCAGCATACTAACAAGATAAATACTGCATCAGTAACTGTCGCATGCAATATAAACTACAACCATGTAGGGGTATACATCGCGTTTAATCGCACGCTTTCGAGTACATCGACGAATAGTTTATCGTCTAACAGTCCCATAGGTGCCGGCTTATTGATGGGCTGTCCGAACTCCTGTGGAACTACGTAGGCAGAATAGAAAACACTTTTTAAGATAACGATATGGGGAGCTGTGTAGGTAGTTACCTGTTTTCTAAAAATAGGGAAAGTAATATGATGAATTGGCCTGCCTTTTACTGACAATATAGTGCTTCCTACGAAAATGAAATTCCTACCACTTTGAAATAAGTGCAAATTAATATATAATACTACATTGTACAATCGAAAAAACCGGACAAGTGCGACTCGTGCGTGAAGTGTTTCCTACGATGATACAAGATTTAAGCCATTAAAATCGAGCAATAATCCTCCAAAGTCAAAGACTTTGACTCCAAAAAACTAATTTCTTGTATGGAGAATTGGGAACCCTCTTAAATTTTTAATTATGTATACTTTTTAACGAATATAGCAATATCTGAATATTTTACTTACCAACAACCTGGAGGTATCCGACTTGGCTGATCATGGGGTTAGTGTTGACCTGGCACATGTAGTAGCCGCGGTCCTCCTGCTGCACCTGACTGACGTGCAGCAGCCACGTCATGGCGTTGTCGTGCGACACACTGAAGCGCGCCAGCCGCGTGATCACGTGCCGGTGGATGGTCAGGATCATCTGACGGTCGATGTGGATCCATGCCACCTGGGAAACAAAAAATAACATTAAAAACCTTGAAATAGGAGGTGGCTCCTAATTTTACAGTATTGGATTTATGTAAATTAAATAAATTTAGAGTTAATTTTTGTTGAATTTGAGTCGACTCCCCTTGGGAATTCTGTGATAAAACCAACCTAACCCCATGAAATTGGTGCTTGTTTGATACGTCTTTCCAAAGACTCTGTACCTAGATGTCCTAAGATTTTAAATAAAAGCTCGTTTCAATTATACCCATTTTTAATTTCTTGTAAATGATTTTACAAAAAAAAAAGTGTTGTCAGGATTTTTATTTAAATTTATATAGGTAGGTATTTGCGGTGCGCTGTAGGTACTAATATATTTAACCCTTCGCCACGTCAGTCACCGGTGACTGACAAAAAAGAGACTTTGTATTGTAACAGCTAGCTTGGCTCTCACATTATAGTTAATTTTGAACTGATTTAAAATGTAGGTTTTATTTTGGTTTTGTTTCTGCATAAACCTGTTTTTGAGCAGGTTAAGAAAAACATTCTTATATTTAATCTTCTTACGAAGTCCATATTCTGTAAGTATCATCAAGAGAGAACGAGTTAGTAACAAAAATGTGTTATGATAATCATACTATTAACTGAAAAAAATAGAAAACTCTTGAACAAATTTGTTGTATAAACGTTGAATACTAAGTACCTACATAAATTGATCAAAGTTCATCCACCGCAGTTATCATTTGTACGTCGGTACAGGTGATATATCGAGCAAGAGCGAGTTGTTTTACAAATTCCCTACCTGGTAAAGCAATAAAACTAAAATAGAAAGTTTATTGCGGCTGCTTTTACTATATCCACGTGAAATTTATGCCGCTCCGAAGTCAGGTTATTGGTGGGGAATGGATTGAACTGTAGTATAAATTCACATCTAACTGGAGCCGGAAATTGAATTTAAACACACACCGCCCGCTCTATTATCTATTGGTTTGTGTAACTGATTACTATCTTACTTTGTTTTAGTTTTTTATTTTTGATATTGTTATCATTGACCGACAGCCATGATTGTCCTGACAATTTTCGATAATTTCCGCTAAATGATATAGTATTTCTTAGTTTTAATTATTTTATCAAGGTCTCCGGTAGAATGGGGTGGGAATTGTTTGTTGTAATTCAAAAACATGCAATATGTGCTTTCTTAGTCCTTGATATTTTATATTATTATGTTTTATTGTTGAAATGTCTTGTAAACTCTAAAAACTGAAAAAATCTTGTTATAAATTTTAAATAATTATATATTTTTTTAAGTGTAAAGATCCAAAAATCAAGGAGTTTGCTATATGAAACTTCTGTCAACAAATTGCACAATTTAACAGAGTAGTTAACACTATCTCTGCATGTGTTTTATAAACTTTAAATGGAAACAAGCTATTACTACACGAGGGTACGAGCGTTGGAGAAAACTACTTTTTTTACTTCTAACATATCTAGGTACTTAATTTCCGACGTAATTCCCGGAGTGTATAAAAGATAGAGCTTGTAGACAAATGGCCAGTGGTATGTACTTATGTTTTATTGCAGTTTTCAAACCCACCAGTTTATAGCCAAACGTGACGTGACTCTGACATACTGGACCTAGGAACTGTTTACTCAAAAAATATTACTGCTGTTCATTCATTATTCTGGAATATACGTTCTGTAATATTAATTTATTTATTGGTAGGACGTGGTATGGAGATTGCAAACTATATAGCATTTTTTTCCGGGCAACCATTAACTAAGGAAAAAGTATAAATAATTAAAAATATAAATTTATAAGTGCATTGTTTGTGTATGTATTTGTAAAAGGTTGGCTTATTTATTTATTTATTAGTCAATCACATTGATACGGATTCACGTGATCCTGGGTAAAAGTTAAATATTATCAGTAGAATTAAAATATAAATACCTATTCGTTGACAGAACCCATAGAGTAAACAAATTATGCGGCCTTATCGTCATTATTAAATTTCAAAGCTAACAATATTACCTTAAATAACCTCCCATTCCTACTCAACCGACCGCAGTAACAAAAGAGTAATTAGTCCATCAGTTACAACAATTGAATTCCAGTTTGAACAGGTATAATGTTGTTCTAATAGTTGGGTGAATAACTGTCACCCCCCTCCCTATCCCCTCCCCCACACCACACCCCGTAAGGATCTCACGCCTCTTAACATGAGATCAAGTGGGTTTGACGAGGTTATTTATTACATCTATTATTTTACCTGAAGAAGAAACAATATTTTTATAACAACAACGATTACTTAATAGTAAACGTAACCCACATTTATATATTAGCAATAAGTTCTATATTTGGTGTACGGAATAAAGATGTGACAAGAATAAATAAATGTTATTCTAGGTTTTATACTTAGCAGCGACTTTGGTAATTATTTGAAATAGTCCGCTAAAATAAATTCTTTAGACCGAAACTATTTAAAATTCTTTTTTTTTATTAAAGAAATTATTTTTTGAAGTACTTAATTCAGTAACACTTAATATTATTTTATGAACAATTTTACTGAACAACAACGTCCGCTAAGATAGCTACATAAATGTACAAATATACGTAAATATAAGGTTTAAACTAACATTAAAGACACACATTGTGTAATACATAAAGCAAATATCCAAACAATTCAAAACAGCTGAATAAAAGCCGTCCGCCTAAATCCAAACTCCTAAGCTTGAAATCTGTTTCTATAATTGTATAGTCGGTAAGCACAGGCGAGATAGACAAACAGATAAGACCACCAACAATCCTAAAACCAAACGACAAACTGCGAAACTGGCTTAACCACGCATCGTTGTTTACTCTGACGGAGTCTGCCGTTAAATTCGAGAGTCGCCGCAGACGGCCGCGCTGCCGCACTGCGGAACACTCGATACAGTGCATATTTTACGAGACCTGACTCAGATACCCTCTGACTCGCGATACAATCGGAATTTTAGTTCCGTTGCTTACTTATTTATCTTAATTATCGGACCGGGAACGTTTGTGAGGCGACGATTGCAAGGAGCGGTGGTGCAATACGATGCTGAATTATATATGTGTAATAAGATCGGAGATTTTCTATCCCTTTGTTGTTGATTTTGGTTACTGCAGACCAGTTTTACAATGAGATTGTCTTGGAAATTTTGTTTCTAAGATAAGAAGTCATACATTGCCTGACGTTAGATGACTCCCTAAGTGCGCATAACATTTTGGGAAGTACAAAAAATGTGTATTGTTCTGGCTGCTGCAGACAAAGAGAGATGATACGTTATTTATTCAGAGGTTTCCCCATTTGGAGAATAAAAAATCAAGTCAACCTGCTGGTTATGTGATTGAATGGAATGCCTTATGCACAAACTCAAGATCAAGCATTACATGCGGGCTACCCTTGAGACTCCTTACATTATAGCTATTTATTGAAATTTTAAGCTATAATATAAGAGTATCAATACACCACCTATATAATCCATCCTCCATTTATTATTATCATTCTCATTTATTTAAAAATCTCATTAAATGCCTCAATGTACTATGTAGGATTGTTCATTTTTATGTTCAAAAGTCACTTCATCAAATATGAAATAAACCCACTCAAGACTCAATTTAGAAACTTAGCAGCAAAATTTGGATCACAAAGCGCCACAGTTAGATAATTCTCGGTTGAATTAGTCGTTATTATAAATCAATGCTTTTCGACCTCTGCTGCTATTAAGAGCAATGGCGGAATTGTGATTAAGTGACGTCATAATTTATCTGGCACAGTTCCGGGTATTAATAAAGTGGCACCGGCTGCGAGTTTCTACTCACCTTCACTCTATTAGCTTTCAACAAGATGAGTTATAGTCTATTGAATATCAGTAACAATGTTCTTGTGAATTTTGTAGGGTAGTTCAAAGTTCGCCGAAGTTCGAGGGCGATGATTGTAAGATACAACTTGTACTTGAAAGGAACATGTAAAAGTTTGGTTATTTGCATAACTTAGTTACGTACTTTACCTATTTTTTATATAAATATGACGTGGTGTATACAATTTATTTTAATATAAGAGTAGTCTATAGATATATATTATTTAAACAACAGATTTATTTCCGTGTCATAAATATAATATTGTCAATGACTGAACATAAGCTTTATCGTATTAAAAATAAACATTTAACATTTGGTGTGATATAAAATGATAGTAACAAATTTCAGTTTTCTTAATATTGGCGCCCAACGCGGGACATAGTTATGTGGAATCTTCCGGCGCGCATACATTGTCAATGTGGGCGTGTTGCAATGTAATTGCATTACGCTCAGCTTTTGCGTGTTGCATGCAAAATATTGAGATTGTCGGGTAATTTTCCTTTGCAGATAAAGTGTTGACAGACGTTTTAATGAGCTTATTCGTAAATTGACTCGCTGGATTCCAGTTTTATTATGTTAAAGTAACATTTATAATTTAATGTAAAACAAATTTTGCATTCTTGCATCTTTACAAATAATACAAGACATTTAGCAAACATACCTACGTAACTACGTAAAGAAAAACGTTCGTGAGAAAGGAATAAAGTACAACTGAAACCACCTCTAAAATCCTCAAAAATAATATTTTGTACTTCAACAATCATAACATTTCTCAAACTTTATCACACAAAATCCACCACTCACATAGGAAATGGCACGTGAACAAACAAGCTGTAAGGGCATAACTCCGTGAAAACTTGGCACTTGCGAGCCCCGCAAAGCCCTTTAAGCCTCTTTGCCCCCTTTTTATATCCCCACCACATACTTAACGGCAATTTGAAGCGTGCCTTCATCCAACGTTACTTTGGCCCGTTTGGCCCGTTTAAACCCGACCACGGCGCGACGCTCCAATGTTTTGAATCCGAAACTATTGACTTTTGAAATATTAGTTTTGTTTTGTTTGTTGACAGTATAAAGTTTTGTATCCGGTGTGAATTTATCGTGGATCGCTTTTTATAAATAGAGATCAATGGATATACGACTGCTTGTTTTTTACCTGAGTTAATTTGAGAACTGTAATTTTGTGATATTTATTTTTGATTTTTGTTTGGGTTTTGTTTTGTGGATTTTTGGTACAATAAATTATAATAGGAAAAAAACAATATATTTTCACCTTAAAAACATTACATAAAATAGAAGACACGTTTGAGTGCTCTCCATCCTCAAGATTTCTTAAACATTTAAATAGTTTTTTTTTTTCTCAAAGGTTTCTTGTTACTCCTAGTGTGTAAACTCATTTATTAGGTGCAGTCCAGACGATCGAGCCGGAACATGTTTGCTCTACAAGTATTTGCTCGCTCACCATGTTTGTGTTTGTTATCTTTAGAGCCGCCACAGCTGTCCTTGTGCCATCCGTGTGGGGATTAGCTGAAGTTACTCTACGACGGTACTGAGACACTTCATAAAGTAAGGATAAGTTTTGTTATTTTTGATCTAAAAATAACCTAAAGCCTACTTGGAGCTATAAAATTGTTTAGTACAGTAAAAAAATAATACATTTAGTCAGGACTCGAATACCCAATATGTAATCGGTCACAGGTGCAAAGGAACAGAAGAATAAAAGTATTTCCAAATATCGCTTAAGGTCCCAACATAATCTCAGGTTATATACTGGGGTCCGGACCTTCCTAAGGTATATTTGATTAGGGTCCCTTGGCCCTATACTCTACTGCTTTTTTATTTCCCTTCTATTAAATCTTTTTCCAACGATACCTTTTGTACGATTCCGATTTAATATTATTTTAAAAGCCTATTTGGTTTTAAATATTCGTTATAATGTTATGGTTTCAATTTTTCAGTTTCACAAACAAAAAGTATTTTGTTATCAGCCCGTTACGTTGGTTTCATTTGAAAATGATTTATGTTTAGAAATATTAATCAAACTAAAACCAACATTTTAGTTATTGGTGACGTATTAAGAGGGGACGCGGCTGGGTCTTTCTTCATACAAATGTAGTCCGCTGTTTTCTTTGTGGAAAATGCTTCTATAAAAATGTTTTTTTTTTTCAAAAGATGATTATTGCGTCCATTTCGATTTTTTCGAAAACATGGCCACTTAAAGAAACATGACCCTCCAAAATTGCCCGTTTTTACCGCCGAGGTTCGACGACTATCAAACAAATTTAATTGGTTTTTAACAAAATAGAAAATGATAGAAGCATAGATATATCTTAATTTTGATGCACAAATTATTTGGCTCATTTCAATTCTGGAGAACAAACCAGCGACTTACGAAACGCCTTTTGTTCAACGATTTTGTAGCCAGAAATACAGTTTTCCCTTACGCACTTTACGGACATAGGTCGGAGGTGTGCGACGATAATACATATATTCTTTGAATACCTATTTTTTAAATTCCTCGGAATTGGCTTCTCTTAAATTAACTATACAATCACGTTTCTTTTATCATTGTTATAATAATAATAATTATTTTTATTTAGCCCGAACTGATCCACTGCGAGGCCTTCTTTCTTCTTTCCAATGTAATAATATTTTACAAAAAAATGCTGGTCTCTCATTCATCTTATCCTTTACTTTAAGTTACTTGTTTTACAACTTAATATTTTAATAATCATTTGAGTTGGACTAAAATGTACTAAAAATGTAAAATAAAATGATAATTTCGAAAACTAAAGCATAACTTCGTCGCAAAATTTCGAGAGAAGCAGCTTTCCATCAAAATATTTGGCGCGTCATCCCCACGATTATGCAGAATACGGACATGATATGAAAACCAATAATCGGCACATTACTCGCTAATTGAAATGTATTCATTGTTAGCACAACGTTTTATATACACGCAGCCCGTGTCGGTGAAATTAACAAAATTGATGTTTGCTATGTAATCGACCGTATCCCTGAAACCAAGCGAACGATTATCCAATTAAAGTATATTTTCGATGGAATCATCTAAATGCTTTTTAGTTTAATATTTTCAACTTATAGATGTTTCAGTTCAATGTCATTAGCGCTGATTTCGTGTTACGGTTTCGATTTATTCTCCTAAATTCAAGCCATTTAAGTGCTTACTAAAAATAATTTACCAACAAATCTAATGAAATTTTCCTAAAGCAGTTATTCGAAAATTAAACTAATAAACTGGTTAGTAACGAGACACAAAACTCATTATTTACATACATCAAAATAACGTCTTACGATGCCAACAAATCTACAAGTAATTTTTGAAATAAAGCGTCTACAGCCTTAAAATTACTTCAAAATTCAAAATTACCCTCCACCGCTCAAGTATTTACGAGGCGGGTGTTACAGGATAATAGGGATCGTAAAATAAAATAAATAATTAGGACTCAAGCACATTCATGAATAAGTTAATTGTTCGCTGCTGGGGGAGCTCCCCCCGCTTAATTACGGACGAGAAATATGACACTGGAAAATGATTGGCTGAAGAATTGGGAACTAAAATGAGTGTTTCATTTAAATGGAACTTCAACTTACGTGTGAGGGAGTCACGTTTTGGTTATATCATTCAGGGTTACGATAAATCCCGAAACAGTTATTGACCAATTGCAGTGAAGCTCTGTATCTAATACCGACGGGCAGTATAATTGCAATCTCTAAAATAACAGTGAAAATGTTTTAAAATATTAAGATCATGCCATTTTCTTACAGAAGCCTAAGAGAGAGCAATTAATTATTTACCGAATATCCTGTCGTAAAAATGGTCTATATTTTGTGGTTGTCGGCATCCCAGAGACTTAGCAGTCGTCCGGTTGAGTCGAGATGTTTTGACAAGTTTTAGTGAGCGGGGTCGACAGAAATAATCCGACGCCATTGTTTAGTTTAGTTCAGTAGCTGGACTGTACCTTGTGGTCAGTCTAAAATTATACCAGGGCATTTCGTCCCATGGGTATCATACAGTTATTGTTTTCTATATAAATAAACTGATTAAAAATTAAAGTTATACTATATAAAACGTTTATAACCCAAAGGAACTAGGCAAATATTAGCTTTATGCGCTTCTGTGCTTTGTTGTAGGTACAGTTCTCAGACACAATACAGAAACTAAGTGAAATGGAAGTAAATGTATTGATAAAAATCAATAAATCAAAGAATAATCAGCATAACTAGAGATGCAGATAATATAGACATAGGACTAAAAAATAGATTGCAAATCCGTTCTCGTCAAGTCTCCAATATGGGTTTGGAAAAACCTTACGATTTCTCGACGACCGAGAAAGCGCATGAGCAATTACCGAAGACAAAAAATATCATCAAAACTCCTTTGCATTAAACAAAAACATTACCGTTATAGTTTACAGTATAATTACGCACGATATGCCTTTATGTTCAACAAGGCATGTACGAGTGAGCACACTGACCTTATCCTGCGACATATATTTGCAGGTGTTCCCGGCGCATAACTGTCGACGATGCAGTTAACTTGCACATCCATTGTGGCGAACAAGACAATGTACTTAATGAGAGCAGAACATGGAAAATTAAATTGATATAGCGATGTAAACAACTGCAGTGTATGTATGTATGTATAAGTCGCCTTATTGTGTACTAGCTGTCCCCCGCGACTTTGTTCGCGTGTTTTAGTTTCAACGGTTTTTCATTTTTGCAACATTTTTCATTTATGCTCCGCTCCTATTAGTCGTAGCGTGATGTTATATAGCCTATAACCTCCCTCAATAAACGGACTATCTAACACAAAAAGAATTATTCAATTTGAACCAGTAGTTCCTGAGATTAGCGCGTTCAAACAAACAAACAAACAAACAAACAAACAAACAAACAAACTCTTCAGCTTTATAATATTAGTATAGATTATTTAATCCATCAGAAATCAATCAAGGTTATTAAATAAGAAGTTGCGCAATCGAATAAATTATGTTTTTTTATACATCTTATTGGAGAAAATAAGGAATTAATAATAATCAAACAGCTTGCATAGCTTTTTACTGAAAAGCTCAAACTTATTAGATCAAAAAACTTTATAGATCAAACTTATGGCAATATTTTTGATCAACATGAGATCAAAAATATTGCCATAAGTTTGATCTCATGATAATTGTGTGTAGGAAAAACACAAATGTAGCTTCTGGTTGATCTCAGGAATATAATTTATATTAATATAATAATTTTATTATACAATTATTTTTTTACCGACTCAAAAGGATATTTTTTTATTTATTTATATCATTATATTTTAAACCAATTTCGAAGATTCTTTTTTTTTCGATTAATTTATAATTAATATTTCAAGAGGAACCAGTTCCATAAATTCAGATACAGGACTCCTTAACAGTAAAAACAATGGGGATTAAATTTTATACTTGTAACATTTCTCATCAAGTTATAAATCTGATTTATAATTATGTTAAATGCAAGTTTATCCATTTGATAGCATTGATACCTAATACGCGCACCTCAACCCTTTTATTGAGCGGCGGTGAGCGCGACAGTGCTAGCGTGATAATTAGTGAAATGCTCGTTCGTACATTATATCTAAATGTTGCGCCGCGCTCATCCAGGCCATTCATGAATAAGTTAATTGGTTCAGAGCAAATGTTGGCGTTAGGCGCGCTGCAAACCACTTTATGATTTTAAAGTTTTTGAAAATGATTTTAAAACAATGTAGGTAATTTGCTTTTGCATGCTTGACTAACAGTACTTATTAAAAATACTCAGTGTGAGTACCTATAATTCCGTGCTTACCATAAAGGCAATTAGGCAGTTCCTATCTCATATGATCCAACTAAGTGTCCATAACAATTACAATATAAATAAAATAATCAGTCAATACCCATCATACAATTACAAAAATAATAAATTTATAACCAAACATTTAATTAACAAACAAATAAATAATGACGTCACGCTCAATAAAAAACTTCTTATTACGCACGCACACTTCCTATTAAGCTACTTTTTTTTTAAGTATAATACACGGTACTCAAAAATCTCTGTTTGCCACGCAATTTTCCACGCATTTTTCCAGACCAATGTAGACATGCTTACTCTAAAAGCAAAGGTAAATGAATATACTACTGCAACGGCTAAAAAAATACATCAACTCAAATTCCATTTATTACTATATTTTTAATATACCTAGCTAATAGATTATAAAATAATATACGTTCAAATTAAATATCATTGTAATAATTTTTAAAGTTACATTAAATGTAAATAAATTAAATAAATTAAATGATGTTTATTTTTATTTATCTGTTGCAACTTAATAGTTTTTTCGATATTTATAATCCTGTTGCAGTTTTTCTCGAATGGCGCCCGTTTTCTGCATAATTTTTGTAATCATTAATTTTGTGATTTATTTTCGTTTTGTGAATTGACTGAAGTGTTATAAACAGAAATTGTTGTGTCTGTATAAACATGAAAAATTACAGTGCGTAGTTTGCAGCGAAAATTCAAAGTGTATAAGATAAATTACGTGCAAGTCCTTGTGCTAAGTTTTCATTTGATGACAAAACAAATATATAGTAGTAGTTTTGTACCCGAACCACAAAATAAACATAAGAAACTTTAAAAAAAGTTAGTGATTTTTATATTTTTGTTTCATTATTTTTTGTTGATTTTTTTTTCGCGTAATTTTGCCTAATGTCTTCCAACCTTGACAGAAAACCAATGTACACCACTGGTGAGTACATACAATATAGGCTTTTCTGTACGATCGCAACTTTTTTCATCGCTGTTTGCAAAGCAACATGTCTTCTACAAACTAAAGTTTAACGTATTGACATAAGACATTCTCGCGTCTAAAGCATAGCTCAAATTATTTAAAGCAATGATTTTTAGGTACATGTCTATACACAACATTATTTTTAAAAGATAGCGCATGTCTATTGAACCGTGCAACGAGCCTAACTCTATTGTATCTACGTAGTACGCTACCTTTGTACCGGCTTTGACGTAAAACTTAATGAATAACCGTACCCCGACTGAAATACAGGCTGAAATTACTGCATTAATTCGTTCAACGATATTTATTATAGCATAATTATTAGTAGAGGAGACAGGGCCTTGGGTAGGGGAGCGTCGGGAACTCTAGACCTATCTGTTTAAGAAAATGTGTAAAGACGGTAAATTATGCGATTAATTACGATGATTAATGCTTCATGGCTCGGGGAAATGAGGAAAACATCGTATAGAAACGTACAGATATTCTTAATTAAATTATCCTGTTGAACTCTTGATTTTTGACGAGAGCTTGTTGCGTTTAAGGTAAACGTGTTCTCTAATTGAGTCAGTTGGGTTATGTTTAAACAATTCACTCAGGATTTCCAGTTTAAGTTTTAATTACGTTTTTAATTTATTTATGTCAGTACTCCACAGAAACAGATGGTAAGAAAACAAAATAAATTAATTGTTTCTTACAATATTAATCCTTTAAGAATAAATTAACAGTTCGACTCGTGACACCACCGCCGCTGCGTCAGCTCATGATTAGGTAGTCTAAAACTATAAGAGCGATCCCGAGAATGTGCGTGAGTAAATCGTAATGTTCTAAATAATTAATAAATTAACAATAAATAGCAATAGCGGACTATGCGCACATAATATTATTACCAAAGCATTTATATGAATGACAAATATTATTTCAAAGACAATAATCTTATTTGCACAAATGATAAGAGTTTATGTGCTCCAGAGATTTATGCCTTTAATATGCGATGACAAACAGTAAAGTTAGCGCAATGCCACGAAAAAATACTTTAACAATTTTTAAATATAATAAATAATTCTTTGTTTAAAGACTTTTTTGATTTATATTACTTTTAAAGGATTATTTATAGTACATCATAAGATTAAAGATGAATATATTTTTTTCAACGTCTTTAAATTCCTACTATACGATCCTTAAACATTCGTGAAATAATTATGATTAAGTTTTACTCCGTAACGAAAAATCGAAATAAAACCTCATCATACTTGTATTCAAGATAACAATAAACTATGATCAGTTATAACTATTAAAAGCATAAAACTTGATGGAATTAATTTACTGAATTACAAAATTGGCTTAATAATGGTTGGTATACCCGTATAATACGGAACAGGGCTGCTTCGGGACGAGATAATTACATTATATTTCATTCACTTCAAGGCTGAATGCCGTCGGATCTGTACTAGAACGGTGATTAAGATTTAAAATATTTTCACTTCACTAGATGATCGAGTTACGAAGGAGAAAGTATTGTTAGTTAAGGATTCAATAAATTGAAATTTTGTTTTGGAATCGAATTTAATGAAAGTCCTTGTAAACACAAGTTGCTTTTTGAGATAAGATAAATAAATAAATAAATAAATACCGCTGCCCATCGCCATCGACACTAGAATTGCATTCATATGGCATTACATAATTATGGGAACTGCTTTTAATGCATACTCAGTAGACAGTAGATTTCTCGAGCATCTAGATCTTTGATTTGACCGCAAATTTTCGATCACGACATGGTACTCGTATCAATCCAAATACTGATTAAGACATAAGCTTCGTACAGAGCCTGTATTATTAATTTTACCTAAAATAATTATGAAATATTTTGTGCTTTGTGGTAGTCTGATAGGCAGTCGCTCTAGCTCGCTCTAACCCGGTAAGACTGGAAGCCAACCCCATCATAGCTTGGGAAAAGACTAGGCAGAAAAGAAGAATTATGAATTATTTTGAGGTCACCTTATAGGTCCCGAGGTGTTCGACGACGCACGGCAGGCTGGCATCCCTGCCGAGCGCCACCGTCACGTTGGGGATCGGCTCCGCGAAGCGAGGCTCCTCCGTTAGCACTGGAAACAAAACAAATATCTTTATCCTTGAAGACACAAATATAACAAGAAATACTGTATTCAGCTGAATCCGATGGAAGCGGAAGCCGGTTCCAACATAGTGCCAACATTGAAAAGGCTCAGCTGGTAGACATGGTATACATTGAACTAAAACATTAATGATCCACGCGACCACTTGTGACCAGTGTGGCCACTGTGACCACTGACCATGACCACAAAGAAATAACAACGCCGAAAAAATAAAGATAAATAAAATTCGTGATAGATTCTGTTCAAAATAAACATTAGATAATTGGCAAACTAGGGAAAAAGAAAGACTAATCAATTTCCCTGTATTTTTAGCGTTACCTTTCTCTATTTAACTAAGTTCTTCTAGTTCCGTTTTAGAATAACAATCGTTATTTTTAGAAAACTTTAATTCAATCCTTTTTAGTTGTTATTTTTGTACGTAGAACGATTTGTTTTTTCTTTATCAGAATTTTAGAACTGTTATTTTGACACGGTCATGCTAGTTTTCCGTTCTCGTCCAACAGTTTATCTTCTAACCTATTTATTAAATTGTTATATTAATTCTAAAATTATCAAATTTCGAATCGATTAAATCGGAAAAAAAATTACCCTTCCAAAACTAACATCCCAAGAACTCGAAGAAAACAGTACAATTGATAAATAAGAGCAAATTTGAGTGGAGTAGAATGTAAAAGCGCTTAGATTGATATTTTTAATCAACCGCAAAGTTAGGGAAGGCTGTCGGCTCGTTATGACAAGCAAAATATTGTTTATTACGCAACTTTGGATTCCCCCAGTTTGGATCAGGCGGTGATAACGTTGAGCTTGTAAAGGGTACGCGGGACTTCGGCTGGGACCACACTGATGGTCAATTAACAAAACGGATTATTCAAACCGCTTTAAAAGTTAATGTTAATTAAACTCAACCTAATAATATTATAAGAGTATTGATTCCAAACTAATTATAAATGCGAAAGTAACTCTGTGTAAGTTTTTCTGTATGTCTCTCTGTTATGCTTTCACGGTTAAACCGCTAAAATAATTTTGAAGAAACTTGATATGGGATAAGCTTGGATCCCAAGAAAGGACATAAGCTACTTTAGCCGCGATAACCGACATCCACGCGCGCGGAATCGCAGACAACACCTAGTCTTTGATAAGTTTTAATGTAATTTTTTGCGAACTATAAGGAGAAAAAGTTAAAGAAAGAAACCTTTAATGTATTTGATTCTCATTTTTTTTTTATAGATAGTAATTTTGTTTTAAACATTTATGGTAAATTAAAAATAAGTGTACGATACGGAGAAAAATCATATTATATGAATAAAAACTTACTATGATCAATAAAACTAAATTCTAAATAAACCATCATATTTGTTTGTTGTTTATATGTGTATGATGTAGGCAATATTTTTTTCCATTTCGTTGAGGTCACGTACGCCTCCATTCGCTGCATATTGAACTATCGTACAATATTGGTATAAGTTTCTTGAGTTGATCGTTTTATTTAAATTACAATGTACATTCTGTTATAATATACGATCGGTATGTAGGTATAAAAACACTTTAATCTATTTTAAGTCCACATCACAGTCAATGAAAATAAAATAACAAAAGCTCCGATCGTTTTCCTTCGATTAAAATATTAAGCATGCATGAAAGGTTCTTGTCCAACGTTTATAAGGATAATACGGGATAACTGCCTGTTCGATAAGGATTAAAGTTGACTTTATTACATCAGTGAATACCTGAACGACCCTTATAAACTGCGCTAATGTTTACTTTCCGACAATTTACATTTACTTCCACACCTTCATTATCCGCAAGATAAAATACAGAAAGGGAAACGAGTTCGCGTCATGTTAAACAGAAAGCAAAAACAGTCGAGTTTGTTTAAGATTCATAACTGGAATCGCGGCGCCGGTGTACACACAGCCTAATGACTCAGACTTCGCCGAGTATGGTAATTAAAAGTACGTTACAAAGTCTGATGTTTATATCATTCGATGGAAAAATTGTAGCGGCGGCACTCTAAATGTACCTACAATTTTCTTTAAGCAAACGACGATCATTTTTTATCAATAGATTTTTTTGTGTGTATCAGTC
The DNA here is from genome assembly GCA_932294365.1 of Diachrysia chrysitis. Classification (NCBI taxonomy): domain Eukaryota; kingdom Metazoa; phylum Arthropoda; class Insecta; order Lepidoptera; family Noctuidae; genus Diachrysia; species Diachrysia chrysitis. The sequence goes on from OW028645.1 coordinate 548,006, forward strand.
GTTAGATTATTTCGGTTTTCGATGTAATGATTACTTTCTTAGAATTGGGACTCTGTTCTTATTTACGTATTAATAGCAGGAAGATGAAAATGTTTTACTCTTCAACGATTATATTTATATTTTACTTTCTTTCTTTTGAGAACTGAGACCGACCGCCTCATTGATCTTCATGGTTCCTTTGATTGAAACTCTCTTTATAATAAAGTACATACCTAAGACTAATTTTGGTTGAAAAAACGCGCAACTGTACACCTTTGCCTGCCTTTTTCTGGATCCTAAGAGTTTTTTTTTTATTATCTTCGGTTTATGAAAACTGACGTAATTATTATGTTTAATGTGCATTTTTTATTGGAACCTTAAACCGTCTTGACAAAACAAATTATATAATTTACCTGCTACTTTCTAAATAATACAAAAATAAATTACTATTATTTATACATATTGTGTAAAATAACTATACTAATTTATAAACCATAATTCACAAAGTAATCAAAACTATTACTATTATGACATTCAACATTTGACTTTAAATCCTTTTAGACCCACTAAATAAATCATAACAATTACAAGATATACTATTAGGTTTATAACTCTATTACCCCGTATACCAAATAAAACAGCGTTTTGCTTTCTCCGAGCACCGTTTGCTGATTAACTTTAATTTTGTTTAACACACACACACACACACTCCTATAATTTGACTACTTACTCTGGTTAGAGTGTTTCTTTGTCAACTGTCTGATCAACGCCCAAAGCCTCTGAATATTTTACATTGGTATTTAGAATAGCCGTATATTTCAATTGTTTTTTCCTCGTATAATAGGATCCGAAGGCTGATTTGTTTAACTATCTTAATATGTAGTTGTTTTACTTCTATAAATTAATTACAAATTGAATTATAAAAAGAGTAAGACAGAATAAAATATTGTATTATTTGTAAAGATACAACTTCATAATAATTATTAGTCACGGTTTTCCATAATTTATATGAAACATAAATCTAAATTAGAATGCCGGAGTACTACTGAGTATATCGCTTGCAAATTCATCTGCCCATCCCTGATGGCTTTCGTTTAGAACAATTTGCAATTCGAAATAGCAATAAATTTTATATTTTAGTCGGAGTTCGTTTGAAAGAAAAGTAATATTGTTTCTTGAGTGTGACATTTTTCAACTTGTTTACCGTAGCGAGACCAACATCTGCGTGTCTTGGCATTTATAAATTTACATCGCTAAATTGAGTGTGCGCCTGACGCGTTATATAAACATGTTTGGTGGATGCCTTTTGGAGTTTAGCGGTTTATATCTTATTGCAAATGATGTTGTCTACTCACTCCTGTTTAACAGTGTTTGGTTTTTATATGATCATGTCAGCGATATTTTGGTTTATCTCATTTACGATTGGGAAAAATTTTATCGTTTTTGTTAGAACTTTAATTGTCTTTTAATAAAATTGGGTTTGGCAATTGGCGCAACTTGGGAGAGGCCTATGTCCAGCAGTGGAGCGCGATAGGTTGATTTGTTGATGATGATGAAAATTGGGTTGACTCTTAGGCATCATCAATATGTCAATAACATCACCAGGTACTTATGCTATTTGTATTAACATAAAAGACAGCTGAAATATTTCAACACATCCCCGAATTTCCAGACGGCACAGTAATTCCGTTGATGAACATCATTTAAAATTCCCGTCTCTCACATCCAAACCCAAACTAAAATTACGTGGAAACAAATTGATCGACACCGCGACTAATTTAATAACCAATTACTCTGGCTATACCCCTAGTTATACTCCTCGGAGATATGAGCCGCGAGATTTAATTACTCGAGTTGAGAGTCCCTCAAAATATTGTCTTCATTAAGGACTCACTCCCTTTGTGTCTCGTTTTATTCGAAAAGTTCGCGTGTAATTTCGGAAAACTTAGTTAGGTGGCCTGTTAACGTCCGCGTTCCTGATTCTCATCACATTTAAATGTGTTAAGGTTTATGTATGGAATCTGCTTGTATGGCTTCGGGTTTTTGAATGTTTTGAAGATAATGATTTTCGTTTGAGTTCATGTAGGTTCAAAGGAATGTTGGTTCACTTCAATAACAAAGTTGAAATTACAACGGAAGTAGAAAAAACAGATAAAACCTCACTAACAGTGTATGAACTAAGAGAACAGGGAAATAAGTCAACATTAACGTTTTCCTTTTATTTCACATTCACGCGGTAAGACGTACGTAAATAATGTTTTCTCTAAAAGCTATTTTATTTTTATTTGAAATCATTATTTTACGACTCGGAGCCACTGAACCGAGTTCCCATGAAACGGAGCGTTCCAGAAAATAAAATCTACCTTCCTTAACTGAATAGAGCTTAATATTACAAATATACTAAACTCACGAATATTGGTATGTCGATATCAAAATATAAAATACTGCTATATGAATGAATAAGTTATTAAAATATCGAAATATAAAAATTATAGAATGTGATTTTTTTGTACACTTATAAATGGTTTCGTTAGTAAGTTTTAACTTGGTTTCTACTTGTATATGCAAATCTTTTTTCAAGAATTTTTATTTCTGAATGTCTAATTATTTTACAAGTGTATTGAACTGATAGAAAGAGTACACCCACACTAATAAATTTTCGGGTCCGATGACTCGGAAGAAATTGAAGCCTTTTTGAATAATTCAAATTTGAAATCGTTTACTGTCATAGAGCCGGCGCTCGAGGTAATAAAAAAATGGCCGAAACCGGATCCTTATTATTGACCTTTTCTCAACTGGAATACGTTGGCAGAGTGCGGTACTCGGTACTCGGATTTTGACCGCTCCATTACCTTCAGCGCTTGCTCTTGTATTAAACCATAAAAAATTAAAAAAAAACAAATAAGGATACAATTAACGGATAAAAAATAGTGATCGTTTTTTTTTTTTTATTGAAAAAACAGCTATCCGAAAGGACTGGTGGTGTTAATTGACAATGTGGAGCTAGTGATCGCCTTTTTACTTCTACGTTTGGCGAATCAGGTTGCCGTCTGTTAATAAAAGAAAAAATACGAGTTTTTTTTAAAGTCCTGTGAAGCAGTCAAATCCTGCGCTCAGGCTAACTGCGTAAAGCTCTTCAAAAAAAACGAGCAGTTTTATATATTAAATATTTTAAATAAACGAATTTTAATTTTGATGTGCATACCTTGGCATATAATAGTGATGATCTGTATGACGCTGATGGCGAAGCTCCTCCAGGGTCCGCGGCGGGTCATGGTGCGTCACGTTCGCATCGCGCAACTATACAACCTCACGTGCCCTTTCCACACTCGCAGTTTTTCGTCACCATCTGTAAAGATAAACAATGGTAAATATAGAGTGAGCCAAAGAATACGCTTATTCATAAGATTCTTTAGCCATTTGGGTAAAAGGAGGAAGTATTGAAAATTTATAAGTACCTAATTAGTTTTGGTTGCGTTTGTTTAAAAAAAATCTCTAGTTTTATCTTTTCCACCTGGCTTTTTGCAATGTAACATTATTTTTGAAACGCCAGTATGAGTATTACTTTCCATCACGGTCAAAATGTTCATGAATACCACCGCCGCGACGTTTCCTCGAAACGGTAATAGTTCCCATGCACTAAATTGGAATTTCCCAGCACTGCTGCAGATAGTTTTTTTACTTTTATGACATGGACATAGCCTGCCTTGACAAATAGAAGGAATTAATCCCAATTTGACATGACCATCTATGTGCATGCCATCAGTGGGCAATATTTGCTAACGAAATGTAATTGTAATCCATATAAATTTCATACGTTATTAGTTATTATTCTAAAATGAAATACAAAAAATAAATCTTTTTCTTTAAACTTTTAACTTTCGTAAGGAGTTTTCATATATAATTATTTGAAACAAAACAGTTTACTCGGTGGGGTCGTGGTGTACGTAGACATTATAATTTAATATCTAATTATGTAATTTGTGAATCTAAATTATAGCTAGATATAAATATAAGTATAGTTTTCTCCACGTAATATTATATTCACCCCAGTCGGATACTAGGCAAATACGGCCGTCCCCTAGATGTAATCCGTTTGCACCCCCTTACGATGCCCGCGGGAAACGATGGGGCACAAAACGAAGCCGAGAAGCATACAGTAAGAGTAGAAAATATTTCGGAAATTCTTGAAACAATGCTATGGTGGGAAAAAATATGTGAACACGCTAAAAATAACTCAAGCCTACCTTGTTGGCGTCGTGTTCCAAAATTGTTACTTCCGTACACGTATTTTGACTTTGGATTTACGGTTAGAAATTGTACCCGATAAATGGCAAGTTAATCTTCATTTGCACTCCAATTGTTGAAATTGGAGTGCAGTAGCACAACTGTGCGTACCTACCTGTTCTAGGAAACATATTATACAGAGTCATATTTTAGAGCAACCTGTCTGAAAAACTCACTTCTACAAAGCTGATTTTCATTTTGTTGTTTAGGAAAAAAGCACATTAAAACCTTAAATTATTAAATTAGTTTCCACTAAATGACTGAGCCCATCATATATTTACACATCCATAATTACATTAATGTTGCCAGCCTATTCCCTGGCGTTAAACAAAACGCTGTTATCATTACAACCAATAAGTTTTGCAATGTCAATACTGATACAAATTGATAAACGAGTGGGGTTGCCCGGTAATTAATCACATGCGCACTGTGTTTAATGTTTATCACGTATTGTGAATAAATTGTCAATAAAATGATAACGATTCAGAATCATTATCGTATTTAGGGGTTTTTGGTTTTATTTGGCTTAGTGTACTAAACCCAGCCAATCTGTGGGATTACTGGTTATATATTATTAGTAAATTAATATTAACGGCCCTATAAACCTAGAACTATTTATGACTAGGGTAAAATACCTCATACTGTTGATTGTCGAGCATTAAGCAAAAACGACGTATTTTGCAAGTGTATTTTAATACACAATACCTTAACACTATTTAAGGCGTTTGACAAAGGATTTTAGAAAAATCATAAGTGTAATAATTTTCGGTTTCGGGAAAAAAAACTAAACCTTCCTGAGCAGCCTAACGGTAACAAAATTAAGGGTACGGATGAAAGCTTTTTCAAAATCACCTCCTCACCTAATTGGAAATCAATAGTCAAAGCAACGATGCCAATTATTTTCACATCCATTAGATCTACAAGTAGAGCGCAATTTAGTTTTAATTACCAATAAGCAATTCTCAGTATCAGGCAAGGTATGTGCATGATAAATGGCTCCAGTACCTTGTATTGAACGGTATACGATACCGCTATATGTACAGCAGTTTACCTTTGTCTACCTCTTAGGGGAATACGAGCGTGATTGTTTAGTACTATAACAGTAGCAAAGCCGACATTTGGATCTAAATCTGTCAGGCGAGTTGGCTTAATCGATATTGTTAAGGAATGGCGGCCAGTTTATCAGTAGTTAAAACCGCAGTGGTTGTGTTTATATCGGTAGACGTTTTAAGATGACTGAACTAAACTATTTTTATTTTAGGTTTTTTAGTTTTTGTGTGAACAGTTATGCGCACAAAATAAATGTGATACAAAGCTTCATCAATATGTTTTAATAAAGAAATCGTTTTAATTCAAATTTAAATGCTTTTATTTGTAAAACATAGGTGTACAAAAGAGTTACACTTAAGATAAGAAATAATTAAACGCTTTATGTCTTGCTAGAGGTGTACAATATTAGTTAGGACTAGTTTGAGTATTTATATTTTTACTAAATAAATAAAAATTAAATAAACAAGATTACTATACTGGACTGCACAGCCGAGTGGTATAAGTCACCACGAGAATTACCTCTGTGCGCGACGTGCCGCGGGTTCGATCCCCGCATGGGACAAGCATTTGTGTGACCCACAAATGCTTGTTTCAAGTCTGGGTGTTCTTTGTGCATGTGATTTGAATGTTTGTGAAACCCCCGCGACACAAGCATTGAATTCCTTAGTGCGGGAGCCATTTTTAAATAATAATAATAAAAAAAAAACTTAATTAAATTGTTTAATAACAAAATACTTAAACAAAAAGTTTTTTTTTTGAGATCGTCTATCACCACTAACTTCTTATTAATTTATCGTCTAAGATCTCATTGACAGTGTAAAACGTTTTTGTATACAAAAATTCAAGAATAGCCTGCTTAAATATACGTATGTATCCTAGGTCAAATTCCCAAGTTGCTTTTTGTGAAAGTTGAAAGCCGTTTCAAAAATATTGTAATCACATACAAAAAGAACTCCCAAGTCTTAATAACGGGGCTGGTAGAACCAATATGAATTTATAAATATGTTTCCGTTCGAGGTATTCATTCAATTTTGTACGATTTAAGTAAGTCCTATGCAGTTAATATCAAAAGTTTGTTGTTTATAAAAGATAAAAAAAACACTAAAATCTCTTTACATTTTTTTTATTATTATAAAAAATATAATATATATAAATAGTACTTATTCTAAAGTATCTATACAGAACGAATCAATATCCGATTCAGTGACTGGACAAAAGACATTTCCAAAAATGTACAAATCAATCAGAAGCACGAACCATCATATTCTCATTTCATCCAATCCGTCATTTGAACACAACTCAATATACAGTTACAAAACAACCAAAAACAAAAGACAGTGAAGCAACAAAATATTCTGTTAAGCCGTCGGTCGATTTGCATTAGGGCACAAATGAAGTTAGAATTGAGCAGGCGACTCGTTAAGTAGCCTCAAACGAGTCATCTGAGGTCGCGACTCAGCGCCCGAGACAAAGGTTCTGAGGACTACTCAAGTTAAGAAAGATGAGCGACTACCAGAAAAGTGAATCAACTCTTCAATTGATAGTACGCACTGGAGTATAATGTTTGAATGAAAGATTTCTTAGAACTGATTTATTTTTTATGAATAAGTGGCTTCAGAAAAATTCTATCAGTGTACTGCTACCATTTGAAGTTTATTAGGACGGACAAAATTATAGGTAAATTAAAGGTTATGTTGGAATTTCACATAAAACATTTTTACAAAACCTTTGCATGTCTATTATAACATAGATACTAAAGCAAACTCATCAATTTAAAAATAGACTGAGTACCTAACAAATACTACACAATACCTGGAGCTATCCAAATATAGAAATAATCCTTCTTGTTCGTAGATTCAAGCTCCATTATAGACTGTCATTGCTTCGACCACAGCCGACGGCTTCAACGGAAGTCACTGGCGCTCGTGCCCAGAAACTTGATTTATCCCGCGATCAAATTCAATTGTGTCAAACGAGAAATTGACTAAAAATTCTACTGTCGCTCTGCCCGCGCCATTCCGTTGCCACGTTACATTTTTAAAACCTTTACCATTTTGATTTTAATTCTATAAGAGCCTTCTTTGTTCTTTAAGTATTAAGGGATGTATTATAGGATTGTCATCATTATCTTTAAAGGCATTAATTTTAATCGTCGTTTAATAAATGTACGAATTAGCAATTGAAATTACTTAAACAAATCATTTACATTTTGTTCGAATCTTTTATAGTATATACAACTTATACGTAAATAATTACATACTTATTTTTTTTTTTTTTTTTGTAAATAAATGTGGACAACATCACATAAATAAAAATAAAAAAATAAAAAATAAACCCAAAGTAAGTAGCTAAAGCACTTGTGTTATGGAATTCAAAGACAACGAAGGTACCACAAACACCCAGACCCGAGACAATGTAGAAAAGTGGTTTTCTACATTGACCCGGCCGGGGATCGAACCCGGGACCTCAGAGCTGGCGACACCTTGAAAGCCAGTGTGTACGCCACTCGACCACGGAGGTCGTCGATTCAATTACTTACTCTTGCCAGTTAAGTAATATATAGTAGTTAATAGTTTTCCTATTCGCGGTGTTATCTATACTAATATTATAAAGCTGAAGAGTTTGTTTGTTTGTTTGTTTGTTTGTTTGTTTGTTTGAACGCGCTAATCTCAGGAACTACTGGTTCGAATTGAAAAAATCTTTTTGTATTGGATAGTCCGTTTATTTAGGAAGGCTATAGGCTATATAACATCACGCTAAGACCAATAGGAGAAGAGCATAAATAAAATTTTTTGCAAAAATGAAAAACCGTTGAAACTAAAACACGCGAACAAAGTCGCGGGGGACAGCTAGTGAATAATAAGAATATTCAAATTTCCATACTAATATTATACAGTGATAGAACTCTGTCTGTCTGTTACGCTTTCAAGGTTAAACAGATGAACCAATTTGAAAAAAATTGGTACTGGGTAAGGTTGGATCCTAAGAAAGGACATAGGCCATTTTTTGCTGTTATAACCGAAACCTTCGCGGGCGGACCCGCAGGAAACAGTTAGCCCAGTAAAACACTATTTTGTTAATACTGTTACGTCTATAGTAGTATGATTTAGTTTTAACTGTAACCATAAATAATATAATTTCTATGTACAGCATCTATACATATACATTAACATCTACGTACAAATGAAAATGGGTTTCAAATAGTAGAAGTAAAGATTTACCCACAGCAACATCTAAATAAAGACGTACAAAATTTGGTCCGGACCCGAAAGTTGTATAAACCGTCGAGACGCCAACAATACATCATTACTTTCCCGTTATTTATTGCAAAATCCTCGTCGCTTACTGACGGACATCATCATTGCTCCATTACAAGCAAATATTACTGATAAAAAGCCCCCAAAGGCCCGTATAATGAAAAAATAACAGCGGTTAATGCCGCCCCTGATCGGCTAATACCCTGTATAAATATCCCACTACCGTACCATTATCACCGATAAAAATGTTTGCTCGTCAATATTATCGCAAATTTTCGTATCCAATACTTGTTTTGTTCGTTGGAAATCAATCGGTGGCGCTTTTGTAATAGAATTGTGAATTGAAACGCGATCGATTGTAGGGTCGTCGCAAACCGCTGCGGGCGGACATCGTCTGGTTGTGATTCATCTTTACGACGCTGTCGCTCCCAACTTTATGCAGGGCTGACACTTGACACTTTTATTTTGGTTTTTTATTGGTACGATAAGCAAGTTACGATTTTAAGAATTTGCTACATGATTTTATTTACCTATAAATAAATGATAGTCGGACTGTTTAAGTTTAACTCACAAGATGCAAGATTGGAGAAAAAAAAAACTTTATCCGAGATTATTCAAATGCCATCTAACATGTAGAAACAATCAAAAACGTACCGAACTAAAATACAAAAGATAAACTGACGCGCGGCCGCAGTGCGGTTTAAGCGCTGCAATCGCGCGTTTTTTATTAGTATGGATTTACAAAGCAGCGTTGCCGCAGCGCTACAGCCGCGGCACGGCATTTTGCAACTAATTTGAAGGCGCCCTTATATGTTATAATTGTATTGAAGCAAAATTTCTGTTTGCTAACGACTAGCAAACAGAAAAAATGAAGGCATAATAATGTACCAACTCGCAATGCATAAGTATATGCACATAATATTATAGTGAAACTTGACTAGTTAAATCAATTTATGACTATCATTGTTTAGTTGTAGGTTAGGTTATTAATATGATATCAAAAAAGTTTGGTTAAATGTTAAGAGGAAAGGTGGGTGGTATTTACTCCATACAAAGGCTTTCGCCTGTGTTCTCCATGGTTTTTAAACTAGTTCTAGGCCCCTGTGTTTTCTTTTTTGATGATACGTTATATTTAAAAGCACTTTAACCCAGCAAAATTGCCTATTTCGGCCGCTGTTAACAAAGGCGTAGTGTACAAAGTTGACAACTACTGATTAACTCCCACTGTTATCGAGTGACGTTCACATTGATTTTGAAGGTGTTGCTAGCTTTTAAGTCCCGGGTTTTGATCCTTGGACTAGTCAATGTAAAACAAGCCTTCGTCTCTGATTTCATAACACAAGTGCTTTAGCTTTCAGAGCAATTTATGTGATGTCCACTTTTATTTATTTATTGATAAAAAAGAAACATCAGCCTATATATCTTCTTATTCAGTATAAGACATATCTTTTAAATTGGTGTAATATTGGAGGAGGTGTAAATATGCGAGAGCCAAACCTCAAATTATATAACTATTTACCGTTGAATCTGGAGTTGTCTTTATCACACTTGGATAGATAGGCCCGACGCTGTCCGACATCGATAGTTTCTTTAAATACCTAATGTTCCTAATTCTCTCCGACCGCCTCTCCTCTTAACAACTGATCATAATTTCTCGCTCTAACATAACTATTTTTTCCGAGAAATTCTTAACAAAAAAACTATGTAAAATAATGGTGCTACATTGTTTTTGTTAGCGAACCCAGTAATATTTAAATAATAGCCTATGCCGCTTACTTTAACATCACATAATAATACAATAGCCATCGGCATCCTTACAAGTTTCACAAAATAGAAAATAGTCGTTCATTTACGACTGGAAACATAAGGATAATTTTGTTCTGAAATTCGTAATGAGTTTAGGATAGGGAAAGGGTAAGGTATAACAATATAACTACAACAATACCTTCAAGCTATAGATATTCAGTGTAATTTTCTTACAATTTCATGAAGAAATACAACGAAAACAGAAACTAAACTTTGAGTCTGACCTTTCTGGATAATTTTGATAAGAACCTTATATTAATAAAATAAAGTTATTTCAATTCGTGCTAACCCTAAGTTCTGATTTCGCCGTAGGGCAGCGACCAGTCCCTACCCCAAGTATTCGTCGTTCATTTTGTTAAAAACCCACTCGGTACGTTTTGTTTGGGCAATCCCTGTTTATCTTGTACTTCCGTGGATCGACCTATCATTACCTTGTAATAACGTTCCAACATACGATTAATTTGTTTTTATAATGTCATCCTATGGGATATCCTTTATATTATTATTATTAACAATTTTAGAAATGTATTCGCATCAATAATTTTGTCTTGCTGTATAATAAATCGTGTTAACAAAAGTTGTAAGAAAGATACTTGGCTGAGCTATTGCGATGTTGGTTTAGCTTTTAATCCACCGTCGTTTGTTCTCATTAAGGCTTTCAATAGTTCTCGGTATTTATTTATCTCAAACTTAAAATATCAAAGACCGATTATCTTTAAATACAACTTTAGTTGAAATAATATGTAAAAATTGTTTGAATGTTAAAATTGTGGAATGAATGTTAAAAAATTGTTGTATGTAGAAATTTTTAAAATTGTTTGTCTTACATTTTTAGATGCATGTAAAAATAATTATATGTATGTATGTTCTATTCACACATAAATAAAGTTACATTTATACACAGTATTCTACAAATTTCCAAATACAATTCATAGTTTAACAATTTGTACGATAACGATTCTTTAAAACCGGAGCAAGCAATCTAACATGGGTTTAATAAATTGTTGGCGCAACTACAACGCTATTACCGGGACAAAGTAGAAATTCACTGGCTAAAAGCCTGGAACCAAAAGCGTCCCTGTTGTTACTGTATTTTGTGATTTAGCTATTTTGGTAACTTTAGTTGGATGATGGAACTAGGTTAAATATGTTTTAAGTGCTTTTCTTTACTATTTTACGTTCAAGAAGTTTTAAATTTATTATATGGTATTTTTTATTTTATATTGCAAAGTTTTTTGTTAAATGCATTTTAGTCATAATTGTTTATTAGAGTCATCTTCTTTATAACGCAAGGATAAATATTTAACCAGTACTCTGCATGAAAAGTTATAAAAAAAAGCACACTCAGTGGCTATTTAGTCACCTTCTTAACTATGATTATAATTATAATAGTAACAATTCATTATCTAAAATAGCATTAAAAACTTAATAATCTTGATCTTTTAATCGCCGGTCGATCATCGGGGGGTTACTCTTGAAATAATTTTAATTCTAATACAATGCCAATGAATGTAAAATTGTTATTCATTTAGCAGACACACAAACCACACACGCCATAAAAAATACTGTCTATGTTTAGATTCCAATCAGTTTTTTCCATTGACAGCATTTTTTACCTGTCCGCTATTACTAATATGAAGTGTGACATAGTATTGGAATTAATTTCTTTGAAAAGTAAGCACTGTAATTTTCGTTAAAGTGTTAAATATAAAACTACTTCACTCCCTCAACCAACTGCAAGTTCTCTCCCTAAGTCGATAATTTTTAACATACATAACTACTTATTTAAAACAAAACGGTTTCCTCACGTATATTCTCGGGATCGCACGACTAGTTTCAGACTCAATAGGAGTCCCTAATCATGAGCTAATGCAGCGGCGGTGGTGTTGCGAGTCGATTCCGAAAATATACGTGAGAAAATCGTTTTGTTTTAAATAATTATAAATACTCCTCACGAAAGTTATTATACATACATAACTAGTACCTACCCCTGAACCTGTACGTCCAACGTATTATTGTAAAATTCCTGAGCATCACTTCAGTGTGCGAAGGTGATAGTCGGTTTAACTGGAGCGCCCTCAAGCCGCGATTAATCTTCAGCCTTACGTGTGAACCTTAGCCGCCCCGAAATGGGATTTAGATTGTTGCTGCTAGCTTTATTAGCTTAAAACTTTGAGTTTAACTTGCCTGTTTAGTTGCTGTTGCTTTTAACTTCTGGCTATCGTAAACTTTACTTACTGTGGTGAGTGATATAGTGTTACATATTTTATAAAAGTATTTTTTTTCTTTTGGTTGTTAATTTTTCGAAAAGAATCACTTAAAAATCCAAGCCGCTTTGAAATTCAATTTAACAGAAATTTTAAAGTCAAAAGTCTTCAAAATTCAACTGTCTTCAATGTATTTCTTAATTTTCTTCGATATTTAGACGGTTAGTATTTTAATTTTAAATTTCCATTAATTATTATCATATTATAAAATACCTGCCGAGTGTACGTCACCGTCTTCGTAATAAAACGTTGTTGTAAAAATATTTTTTATCATACTCCATTCAAGTGTCACCTGCATCTGTATTGGGTTGTGATGTAATTTTTTAAAAGGTTCGTACAAAGGCCTATCGGGCGATGTTACCTTTTAAATGATCAAATTTCCCATACGGACATCCGGTAAATGATCAAAGCAAAGGATATTTGCATCAATGTAACTGAAGTGGCATTGTACTGGATATTTGGGCACTATACGTAGGCTTGGTTAGATGTATCCCGATTGAATAGTAACAGAGAATTTTCGCGTAAGGAGTTTAAAGGCCAATTACTAGACGTACGACATGATAAATATATGTGAGTCAAAAAATTCGGAAGAAATCAAAATCTAAAATATAAATGTTTTTATTTCCAGGCACTTTTGAAACGTTAATGCGTAGTTAGTTGTGCGGTTCCAAATTTTCATTTCTGCTGAAAAAACAGTAAAGAACTACATTCGATAGTTTTTTTAAATATAGTGTTATTTTAGCATAATTTAAGATGAATCTTAAAAAAAAACATCCAATGTGAAAGCGAGAAAAAAAAACAGTACATTCTTCTGAAATTTACGTTGTTGACAGTAACACAATGTATAAGATTCAAAATGCATTACCAATAAATAAGAAATAAATAAAGTAAATATTATGTAGTCCCATGTATAACTCCTTTTATGTAGTCAAATCCATAACAGAAATGTCAAAACCTAAGAATACAAGGGGTTATAAGGAAACTAATTGTAGTAAACAACTGATGATAAAGTGGACCAGCCCAGGGAGAACACAATTATGTGCAGATGTTTCCACGCGCGCTTTTGCTACACTTTTTAAATAAGCTTTATTAATTAGGATCGAATCACGATTCACTGTCGATTCACGCACGTTTTAAACGTGTTTAACCTGATACATTAGCTATACTAATTAATCGAACAACACGATTAAGAATAGAGTTTACTAAAGTGTTTGTTTTAGCAAGTCTGAAACTTGCAACTACAAGTTTATTTTTACTTCTTGTATTTAAATTGAGATAATCAACATTAATGATTAAGCTATGAAATTTTTTACGTACCTACATTATATTTTCTATAATGTAGAGAAGGCTCAGACGTCAGGCACCGATTCACAAAGATTCCGCTTTAGAGTTTGCCAAAGAGCTATGTGACGCAGAATTTTTGGTGTCAAGAGACAAGACCGAATCCGGAACACCACGCTGCGTTCCAGAACTGGAAAATGCGACGTTGGCAAAAAGGCTGCCAGGTTAAAATAAGATTGGGCGGGGAACGGCAGCCACATGCACCTTTGGGTGAAAGTCTCCATACAATGGGAGCCAGCAGATGGAAGTCAGGGCCGAGGCCGGCCCAGGAACAGGTAGGATGGACTTACATGCATACCGTGAGGATTTAAGGTAGAGCTGGATAATATAAAATGTAAAGAAATGGGGTAGGCCTTTGCCCAGCTGTGTGACAGTGTAGGCTAGAAAAAAAGAGAATTAACCTGAGATAAATAATTTGTATAAATGTATCCCTTAAGGACTCGCTCGATTTTGCAAAATATGAAATGATGGAGTCAAACTTAAAAATATCAAATATAAATACCTAAAACTACATAATATACACATACCTAAAACTACACATTTTTAAGGGCATTCTGTAATTTCTGTCTACTTTGCAACATTTCGCGCACCTAGTGTCATTTAGTTTTGTAACTTTATGAAGTTAAAAATACTTTTGATTAAGTTTGATTTGATTATTTTTATTTACTATTATCGTTCCATTGCTTTTGCTTCAAGCAAATAACGCAAAGATAACGATTTAATTATATATGACCCCGACCACATTAGCCGATCATTTTTCATCATCTCAAATTCTTTTTTGGGCATCTATTGAAAAATTCTAAATCGGGAAATCTTTGATGCGCCGTTCATTTTTTGCGTCAGGATTCCAATACTTCCGAGGGTTACAGTTTGCGGTTAAATTGAAAATGTTAAACCTTTCGCCCGGTAATAAGGAGCGTGACTATCAACATTTTCCCACCGTCTTATGTAACGGTATTAAGAGGCCCGCAAATGAGTTTGAGAGTTTTATTATGAACGATGTCACGATTGAAGGGAAATAAAAACATTATAGGGTATTGAAATGTTTGCCTTTGTAAATTGAATTTCTGGTCAAACTTCATTATTATTCTTCAAGTGCAAATGCCTCGGGGGCAGAGAAGATTCAAGTAGCTATACTTTAACGTGCATTGTATCTATAAGTATACAATACAGTTCTTTGTTTTCTGCACTTTATCTAAAATGATCTTCAAGTTGTACGCGATTCTGTAGAAATGTTTCTTAAAGCCAAACAGATGTGTTGGTTTAGCTCTATATCCGTATATGTTGAATAAAACGTTAAGTGTGGGAGGTTCCAAATGTACAGCTATTTTAGCAATATTACTTTTCACGTAGGTTTCCCAACAATTGGGCATCCAATATTTGTTTGTGCAATATAAGGGCTAATAAATAATGTACGCACTCAAATACGAAACTTATAGTGTAAATGTAAAATGCTTTTTGGTCATTGTCAACCAATCACCAGCTAATGACACTATTGTACCTTTTAGAGGGACTCAATTTCTGGCATTTATTTTCTTGTATTTGAAAAATTGAATTTTCCTATGACCACGCCGTAAATCTGAAATTACAAGCTTGCAATAAATAAGTTAAAGTTTTTGTACGGAACTGTAGACACCTAGACATGACATGTATTTATTATAAAGGAGACCTTTTGAAATTGTACACCATGAAAATTTTGATAGTTATTTAAAACTAGCTGTCCCCCGCGACTTTGTTCGCATGTTTTAGTTTCAACGGTTTTTCATTTTTGCAACATTTTTATGCTCCGCTCCTATTGGTCTTAGCGTGATGTTATATAGCCTATAGCCTTTCTCAATAAACGGACTATCCAATACAAAAATATTTTTTCAATTCGAACCAGTAGTTCCTGAGATTAGCGCGTTCAAACAAACAAACAAACTCTTCAGCTTTATAATATTAAAAGTATAGATAAGTAGAACCCAAAAGGGAAATAAAATACTGGTTCTTAGATAATAGTATTACAGTCTAGCACTGTATGTTGTAGTTTTTAAGCTGTTTTGTTGCAGCGCAATTGTTGTTTATTTTAATGGCTTCATCTGTATAACTTTTTTTCTTTGTTTAGTGGTAACAATTTAAACTTATGTTTACTGCATCATTTAAACACTTTAAACACTAATCCTTACTTAATATTGACGTATGGATGTTTGTTACTCTTTCACGCAAAAACTACTGAATGGATTTTAATGAAACTTTACAATAATATAGTTCAGAATAACACATTTCTATTATTTATAATTTATAAAGATATTGTGTGAATCGTCCAAAATATAACGTTAAGAGTCAAATAAGTAGGAAAAAAAATTGCCGTCGGCGAGCTATTCTGGCGTGCGCTGCAAAAACCATAAGAGTTACACGTATATAATGTATTATATTAATTTGGATAAGGATCCAAATTAAGTAATAAAACATTTTTTTTTAATTTTCCTTCTTTATTTAATGATCAAGTACCGATTTTATTGGCAGATAGCTGAGGCTATGGGGTGAGGTAATATTACACATACTTTCTTTTACCTTTCTAGGGTTCCGCGCAAAACATGGAAAACCATTGAAATTAAAACACGCGGACGAAGTTGCGAGGGACAGCTAGTTTAGTTATAAGGACGCAGTGTTTAAAACATACTGTACACAGTTGTTAATAAAATAAAAATGCAAGTCAGTATAACATTAAAAAAGATATTTTCAAAGTATTCTTTGCGTCTCCAAACAATTACATTAAGTCCGTATTATTCTTTCACGCGGAGACAGTGTGACTGATACATATTTTAATAAAACTTTTGCCTGAACAAAAAACACGGGACGTACCGGCGCACGTAATCCACATTATTTCCGAGCAGCATTTAAAGTTTCATTCCCAGTGTCACAGACAGTACCCACAGCCACCCCCGAAATAGGGGAGACGCCCAACGGAGGAGTAAAATGAAATATAGGCGGGCACGAGCTCCGTGGAGCGTTTTTATTGCCGCTATGTGTAAAGCTTGTAGAAAAAAAATTACTCTCAACTTACTTTTTTATTTGAGTAACACTGGAATGAGTTCGGTGAGAGGCGCGAAGACACAAGATTCAGTGCACAAGTATTCTCGTTATAAACACCTGGTTTTGATTGATCGTTTAGAACGGAGAAGTGTCCGTTTTCTATTACAGGTGCGATGGAATTACTTGTTCTTTTTACTTTGTAGATCATAGTCTGGGTTATTCTTAAGGAAAATATCCCAGTAGACCTTAAAGGCGGAATAGTATCGTTGTTTGAAGAGGTTTTTTTCCGCCATGAGTTATCTTATAATTACCCATTCTACCTCAAATATAGGCCATTTAATTAAAAAAAAAAGACGCATATACCTATCAGAGGTCACATAGCCCCCGTGCCCTATAAGTCTACATCTGTGAGAACCCGGTATGAGGTGATGATAATTTTTTCTTCGCACCCTCCTTGAATATTGCCCTCCAAACGTCTTTATTTGCAGCCGCGCGTAATTGTCGAAAAGCGAAATAATGGTTGGATTACATCCACCCCAGGCCTGTGTTCAGCGTTTAATATAACTTTTTTAAGGTATCTTGCCTCCGAATTTGTTGTTGTTGAGTTGTGAATTGAAATGGCGATTGTATTAATGTTTGTTTGCGTTAAATTTTGTATCTGTTTACTTTATAAGATTGGCGCTGTGGTTAAGTTTTTGGCCTTATGGACTGAACCGGGTTGGGTAACGATGTTTCCTTGTTTTACAAGCAAGAATTCATGGAGTTTAGTCATGTAATTGTTTCATGCTTTTTTTACTGTACTTTTTTCAGTTGTGGATTTAATTATTTGAAATTATTCTGCGAAAAGATATAGGTACAATTCGTGTAAAATAGATTTTATTTGAATCAAAGAAAAGAATCGTATTAAATACGAACACGAATCAACCTTTTCCGTTGCATTAACGATGTTAGCTTTCATTTCATATATTTTGAGTTGACTTTTTAAACTCATTGAAAACTGTTGCTGCGGTTTGCGAATAAAAAGTTTCTGAATGTGAACTGTTTTAAATCGAATGCTGGAAATTAAATAGCATTTCAGATTTATGTGTTTTAACTTTGTTTAGGGACTATTGAAATAGGCATAAGCTACTAATGTAGCAGAGACGATTTCACTGTGTTGTCCAGTTAAAAAAAGATATTGTTCCAAGTCGGGTGTTATTTGTGTGTGAATTGAATATTTGTAAAAACTCCCCCGTGATTTAGTTCACTAGTGCGGGAATATCATTAAAAAAAGGCATTTAATACACTAGGGGTGGGTTGTTTCAAACTGTCTGTTATCGTAAGTCCGCACGTCAACGTTAAGTCAGTATGAAATGCTATTATAAGCAGCCATATTTAACGTTAACAGACATGTCAATGTATGTAGAAGCAACCGGCCCTACGTATCACTTAGGTAGCAATTGGACATTGACAGCAACTTCATTACAAAGCAGTATAGTTTTCCTGATTCATTTGTACTGCTGTCTTGCGCATAATCGATCGTGATCATAGTGTAAATTTTAGTTATAGATATACGTGCCATAGTAAAATCTCCATGCAGTAGGTTGTTCACTCAACTCCTCCGCATATAATTAAGAGTTTTACTCATAAAGTCTTGTGTTAATTCTCTATACTAAAACACTGAACAAATTATAATGAGGATCTAATATAAGGTAAAATTCAAGCAAACTTGGGGCTTAATCAAGTCGACTTTCACAGATAATAAGTCTCAAACCTGTGTTAACAACGGCTTACGTTTACGTGTATATACTCGAGTTCAGTGGATATAGAATTACCAGGTTTTGCCCGCAGCTCCGCCTGCGTGGGTGTTATTATCCCAGCATTAAGTAGCCAATTTCTTTTTTTGGGTTCTAAGCCTACTTCAGACCAAGTTTCATAAAAATCGGTTCAGCGGTTTAGCCTTGAAAGCGTAACAGACAGCGTTTACTTTTGAATTTATAATATTTATACTAATAATAATAATACTATCTGTTGTTGTCGTTACCGCGGCAAAAATAACATTATGTAATTTTTTTGGGATCCAGCTTCTACCATACTAAGTTTCATTAAAATCGGTTCAGTGGTTTAGACATGAAAGCGTAACAGACAGACAAAGTTATTTTTTCATTTATAATATTAGTATGGATATTTATTTAAAAAAAAAGAACATGGCATATTATTTTTAGAATAAAACAAATTAAAAGCTAGTTCTATAGAATTAAGTTATTGAAAATAATTACTTTCTGAATACTAATTGACCTCCGCGGTGTCACCCACGTCGTTCCCGTTTGCGCAGATATCTATAATATAAAAATGAATCGCTGAATGTGTTGCTAAGCGCAAAACTCGAGAGCAACTAAACCGATTTTGCTAATTCTTTTTTTAGAATATTCCTTGAAGTACAAGGATGGTTCTTATGGAAAGGAAAAATAAAAAACATATATAAAATTAAGGAATCGACTGTTATGTTATGATTGTTAGAAAATAAATTGTTAAAAAACATAAAATTTATTTTGCAAGACATTTAGGCCACACCCCTAAATTATGTTTTTTAACTATTTTGTTTTTAAAAACTAGCGTGGATGACCCGGTTTCAGTAGGAGTTATTGTCCTATATTACTGAAAATAAAATTGATATTTTAATTATTACTTTTAGATGACCGACTTGGTTTCGCTATAGCCTTCCTTAGCACATGGTCTTACCTGACATTGAGAAAGTTCGAGCAATTATTAAATCAAGCCCACGCCTGAAAACAGTATAAACACGAATATATTTTTGGTATTCCCTAAACACATTAGAATTTGCGTAAATACATAAATATATTTTTTGTTATTGATAAATCTAATTATGATGTTTGGTAAATTATAGTTTGTTAACTAAAAGAAGAATAAATGCGTCAATGGAATTTGTTATTGCAGTATTTAGAATAGACTATTATGTAGACTTAACAATAATTATATTTGTGTAATTTTCCAATTTTTTTTTTATTTTTTTTAAACGACTCCCGCACTAAAGAATTTAATCCTTGTGTCGCGGGGGGTTTCACAAACATTCAAATCACATGCACAAAAAACACCCAGACTTGGAACAAGCATTTGTGGGTCACAAAAATGCTTGTCCCATGCGGGGATCGAACCCGCGGCACGTCGCGCACAGAGGTAATTGGCTTGGTGACCTATACCACTCCGCTATCCGTGCATTATCATCCGTCCAATAGCATTTATTAATGCGTGAGAATCCTACACATGTATCAAACCACACCTGATGTGGTTTCACACATCCATGTGTTGTATACTGAACTATGTTAGTGGAAATCAAGAACTGGAAAAATAAAAACAATAAGTCTGACATACAAATTTGCCAGTTTTTCATGTTCAAGTTTCACTGTCATTAGACTCTCACATTCAACGAAATCATTTCTAAACTTAATATTAATAATCAAACTTAAAAACCTTTGCCAATATCATCCTTAAATGCTGAATTAACAGAGCAATTTCGTTCTCAACATACCAAACAGTAACTAGTAATATAACTCTCACGTAAAACAACATCAGCAAATCTCCAAATTACCCAAAATTCCGGCGCAATCCGGCGCGCAACTCAATATAACTCATTTGTTAATCTATTCAGATACATTAATGATCCCGAATTCCTCATCTCATTAATATACAATCATATTTAAACCTCACGTAACTCTAACACTGTGTTTTATTCAAATTGGCTAAAGACAAACACTGAGATAGTTGAACCAGTTATAAATCAGAATCAACTCCGGGCCCCCTTCGTTATGCGATTCTCGTCCGTAATACGAAGGTATTAAAGTCGGATATTGTGGGAGTTGAATAAATTAAAAGAAGTTCTCTCTGTTCCAGTGTAATTTCCTTACAAGGCGGCCTAAGTTATTAGGTGTAGCGGTTGTAATTTTTCGGAAGCGATTAATATTTTATGCTTTGAGCTAGTGGGATTACTTTAAGTTAGCGAGGTGGCTGTTAAAGAGTTACTTAAACTAAACTAAAGGATAACACAGAATGAGATACATTTTTCAGTATGCTTTTAAATGGCTGAACATTTTGCGAGTTTGGATTAGAATGAAAAGTGTAATAACACTTTAAGGTTGGCTTAAAATTATTAAAACGAGTGGGTGTTAATTATACTTAATACTTAGAAAACGTGGGTGTGAAACTTTAGCTTACTCCATCGTATAAACCATATAGGTTTTTATATAAACCGTATATATGTAAAAACCATCGTCAGAAAACATATACTCCAAATTAGAATCTAAAATCCCTAATCCCGAAAATTAACAATCGTGAATACGCATTAACATATAATAATATCTTGGAACTACTCACACATGGCCATCTGATCCCAAACTAGGCAGAGCCTGTATTATGACAACCAGACAACTCATAAACATACTTATACATTTCTAAATACATACATATTACATAAATTACACCCAGACACACAACAAAATGATTATGCTCTTCATACAAAGATTTGTCCTGGGTGGTAATCAAACTCACGACCTCCGGTTTAGACACTACGATGTTACCACAAACACCCAGAGTCGAGAAAATGTAGAAAAGTGGTTTTCTACATTGACCTGTCCGGGGATCGAACCGGGGACTTCGGAGCCATCGACACATTGAAAACCGGTGTGTAGGCCACTCGACCACGGCGGTCGTCAAAATGAAAAGTGAAAGTCGCGATTTCCTTAGAACTGCGCCGCAGCAATCCACTCCACACTCCAGTGGCTCGAGTTGCGAAGTTTCTCCCCTTTTGTTACTTTTTCATAACAATAACTAATTTCGTTGGTTAATTAAGCAACTGAGAAATGTTTGCCGCGCTCAAAATTTTAATGTTTCAATACAGGTCTGCGGATTACACGAGTCAAAGTTTTCTAGTTAGCTTACTTGAGTGTTACGTTCGGCGACTTTTGTTCGGATACTTAACGTTTGGGGTTAAAGTCGGATATACATAATATTCGGATCTGTTTAATTAATCCCTAGTTGTTATAATTAATCCTGTATAACATATTGCCAGAGGAATATTTAAGTGTAGGGAACGGTGTGTTTGAGATTTTGTAAAACTTTTATCTAATTTGTATTACTTTGGTTGGGATTTGTTAAACAAAAAATACACAATACCTTTAGAAGACAAAGAAAATTAAAAGAAATTCTGAAACAGAATGAACTGTCTCTACTGTCTGTAGATAATTAATAAAATGTTTAAATAGCTCTTAGATCTTTATCTAGGACCCTAAACTCCTTCGGGCCTTTTAGCTTAAACAAGGTAGGCGGTAGGTATCTTATTTCCAGTTTGAAGGCGATTAGATTATTGAATTTAAAATGTTATACCTCCTCTTTGACGATCTCCGTGGTCGAGTGGCGTATACAAGGTGTCGCCAGCTCTGAGGTCCTGAATGCGATGCCCGGACAGATTAATTATGAAAACCACTTTTCTACATTGTTTCGGGTCAGGGTATTCGTGGTACCTTCATTGTTTCTGATTTCATGACACAAGTGCGTTAGCTATTTTCTTTGGTTCAGAGCCATGTATATGATTTTATCCACATTTATTATTGTCTTTGCCCTATTTTGGTTAAGATATTCTACCTCAGCAACGATTTTGCGCGTGACATTTTCCATAACAAGTTTACAAGCTCAGTTGCATACCCTTTTTAATTACTCAAATATTCTAATCAATCGGGTGATCAGTTTACCTACTTTTCGACCATATTTGATGCTTCTGAAAACCTGAACTCAATACAAATTTCGGCTTGATCAGCCATTTATTGGCTATCCAATACCTTGCCTTTTTAGAAACTATAGTAAAACTATATTACTATAGGCTTATTATTTATTTTAATTTAAAGGTTTATGTGCAAACAAAAAATCTATAGGATTAGTAACCAAAATAAAAAAGGTACTGTAGCAAAGAGTTCCTGCCAATATGTGGAAGGATAAGTGGTATAGAAAGGTAGACAACAGAGTACAATAAGCGAAAAGTTTAGACAATTTCAAGACAATTTAATCATACCAGTAACACAAGTTTAAATACATATTGTTAAGACAGTGGCCCATTTGGCAGTAACTCTTAATACAAGAACATATTACACAACAGATTTCAGTGGAACTGTTACTTTTACCCGAGTTATTGCTGCGAGTTTTGTTCGCTCGAGCATAAAGATAAGTGGTATTTATATCTTTTGAGGAAAGGAAACTGGAAAGTGAATAAGAAGACGTATATTGCTATATCTTCATAGAAATTTATCTTGGAATTTATGAGATCGGTTGAACGTAATTATATGAATCTCTGCGCTCTAAGAATTTTGATTATCTGTATTATAGAGTTAATTTTAAAGACACGCTTTCTTACTTCTTCTGTCTTATGCATAGCTTTTTTTCAAGATTGGTTGGGGTCAGCTTTCAGGTGTGTAGCGTTTCTACAGCAATACAGTTTGTAACTTATTATATTGTATATCTTTGACACAATCAACCAGACCTTGAAACTAAACGGACGTATTATTCCCACACCTACCTGATCACAATACCATATTATACATGGAACTACTTTCTGTCTGACCTCCACAACCCATTTTACTGGGTAACACAGTATCCCATAATAAAACTGGTTGTCAGAACTGTATAATAACCTAACGACTGTAAAATATCAAGGTACGATAGTGGAGGCAAAATGTTTACGTGTTTTCCGAAAACAACCAAATCCGAGACTTTGTCTTCGGCAGTCCACTTGACTAACTAGAGGGTATTAATGTAATAGCTAGCTGTATCGTGACAGTAGTCACAAAAACAAATCTAATTCTGGATGTTCTTTTTTATAGTAATTAAACAGTAAATAATTTACCTTATCAACTGTAGGTAATAAAGTTAGAGGCGAAAACGACTAAAATTACTTTTAAAGTAAGATTCTAATTAGGTCAGCAGGTGAAACCTTATATTGAACAAAAGAAATAGAAAGAAAGTTAGCCGTATATTTCAGACATTTACTAATCTATAGAGCGATAAACTTTCATTATGTATATATTACTTTAATGAGAAAATTTATATGAAAATTATAGAAGTGATGTGCGAGTATTTGCAATGTTTTTCTCTTGAGAACTAACTTTAACATAATAAATGCATTATGTTGTATGTTGTTGTTTAAATATATTGTAATCTGAGAAAAAAGCGCCATGATTTGCTAAAACATAAATAAAAAACAAAGTAAGTAGAGACTATAAATAGTAGACAGGTACCAAACAATCGTTCAGCTAACAACCTGTTTTTATCTAAACAGTGGAAAAATCACGGCGCTCCCAAGTAAAGTGTTGGGTCTGGGTCCCGGGTGAGCGTGTCTCGCAAATTCCCTCGCTTTGTGCCCAAATAGGGCCGGTCCCTCGGCACGGGGCCCTGGGGACCCTCTCCTGTATTGAAAATGTCGGGTCAACCCTCCGACAAACCGGGTAGTTTTATTTTATTGAAAAGGCTTCGTGTTTCGTTATTGCTGCAGTCACGATGAATTTTTGGCAACTTTTTCCATTGTTAGGTTCGTTTGTTTTTAAGTGTAATTGCTGCCTAAATATTTGGATGCAGTTTTCAATTTGCGGATGACATTGTTTTGTGTTCTAACAGTGTTTTTTTTGTTTTATAAATTTTCGTTTATATTTAGAAGTGACATAGATCGATGATTTCATTAAATGTGGGTTTGAGGTTGATCATGGTACATTCAGAAATGAAACAATGGCAAACAGTGGGAAGATGAAAATAATTATGACAATCAAGTAATCAATGGTTTATGTGGTTTAAAAGTTTAAATATAATGATAGCTCTGAGATTGATTTCTTGCATCGTATGCGATATTAACTCTGACTTTGCGCCCACAAGCAGAGAAAATCCAGCACTTTATCGTAAGTGCTGCAAATACATGTCTGAAACAATACCGTTTCCGAATATGGAGGGAAACCATTACAGAAATAAAAACGATGTCATTGATGATTTCAAGAATGTCATTCCATCACATAACAATAGTAAAGTTTCCAAATTTCAAGAATCAGTCGTTGGTTTGTAAAGCTGAAATAAAAGCGTTAATTTCGCTCCAGTTCCTTATAGAAACGTTCATAATCGTCGGAAGCACGTAGAAGACTATTTTTAATTAACTTTTCTTATTAGACGCTACGGTTGATCAAATTATATGTCGACTTCTTTTTACACTGTTGAATTTTATAGTGGAGAAAATGAATAACCTATATTTTTAGAGTCGCTTTTCCTTTATTTAGTTATGCAAGTGGGTTTTGGTATATTAATATTGTTGATACGTACTGCGTTGTGGGGTTTTCCTGCTCCATGTGGTTTATACTTAGAGTAAAAATGCTACTAACAAAGTATGAACTGCGAGCACCAGTATGAACAAGTAAAATAATAAAATTTGTGTTAAAACAGAGTGCACCGTTTTATTAAAACGTATCACAAAACCTAGTTTTACCCTTATAATATCGGATCCATCAATATTTTCACATAAACGTCCGACGGAAAATTACTTAGATCTCTTAACATTTTGGTCGGGCCAAAAATAACTATACTTAATTTTGTTGATATTTATAATTCATAGTGGATTTTCTTGAGTGACATTTAGAGACGTTATGTAGGTACCTGTTCCTTAGATATCACGTTTAACTAGGTCTTGTAGCATACATCTCTGCGGTTGCAACAAATTTCGGATTTCCATCGTTGTGACAACGTAGTAGGTAGTCTAATATATATGTTCGATTTTTTCTACTTCATTCGTTATTTTTATGTACCGAGTTACTTCCAAAATTTTCTGCTCTCCTTCAGTAAACAAGGCCTCTCATTATATTATATTTTTCATGAAACATACAGTCACAGCAAATACACTAAAGAATTCATGTTTTTTTTTTTTTTTTTTTTTATGTAACCTTTTAGGTGTCCCACTGCTGGGCAAAGGTCTCCCCCAATTTGCTCCAGGATCTTCTGTCTGAAGCCGCTTCATGTTATTAATTGTAGTTAATTTTAGTATTTTTTATAAGATAAGCTTTATGCAAAAACGTACCTCTTTTATATTTTTACGCCTCAACGCAAAACATGTACGTTCATATCATTGTATTTTTTTGAACACCCTGTATGTGTGCATACTCATGATTTTACAAATAAAATGTTTTTTTATCTACAGTATTGACAGTTGGGAAATAGGATTTTAACAACTATTTGCTTAGAATTAATGTAAATAGGTATTGCAAAAATTACAACAAACTACACTGTCACATGCAGACTATTCGGTTGATTAAGCTTTTGTTACGAGTTGAACCTAAATTATATGTAGTAATGTATGGCCTTATTTGAAAAAAAAAATGTTATTTATAAAGTTTCCTATATAAATTTAAATTGAGAATCTTTAAAGCTGTTGAACACCGTCGAGATTTTTATGAAAAAGGCTAAAATGATCTAATAAAATATGATTTTTTTTTACAATAAAATAAAACATAAATATGATTTTACATTAGTAATCATTATTGATTGTTGAACACAAACTTTTCATTTATTAGGACTTATATTCTGTTTTGTCGGATCAGCTAAAGGAGGTTTCATTTTTATTCTTCTTTTCTATATTTTCCCCGCCAGGCTCATAGTAAAAAGCTACCTCAATAGCTTTTCTATTAGTTTTATTTTCGGCCAGTATAATCTATGCTTACAAAGTTTTTATTTTAAACCTAATCAGTAGGTACTGGGCATAACATATGGTTCCGAAATCGTTTTAATTAACATAAAGTTTTACTTTCTTTTTGAATATTTCCGGCCTGTACTTCGATTTGATGAGGAAGTAAGGTCTATTTTTTAATTTTATGCGCTGCACGAAACATTGTTGGTATGAATCCTCGAAGCGACCTCAAATATTGACCCGCGCTCAGCACTTTAGTTTTAAACTTAATTAATTTTGTTTGACTTGATATTAACGAGAATATTTTAAGTAAACACATTTAAAGTTAAATAAATGATTTGGTAGTCTCAATAGCCAATAGGAAATTTGATGAAATTTTAATATTTTATTCTTAATTTTATTATTGATGAATTTGATTAAAGGTAACTCTTTAAACTATTTCCAATTTAACTATTTTATCTGTGGCAAATTGTTACAAACACAGTACATACGTACATTTGCCAATTTTCGTGGCGCAAAATGACAAATAAATGTCTATCTCGACACCATTTAATGGGGTACCCCATTGCAAAATAGTAAAAATATTGGACATTTTTTTTTTACTTTACGTAACCCAAAATTAACGACGATATATCGATTTGAAATGTCGCATGGTGTCACAATTTCGTTTCATTTTGTACGCAAGCAAAGCATGACGTCCTTAGGCCTTACTCCTGAATTCTAAGTCGCTTTATTTACTTGGTGTTTTCTTATTTTGAAAAAGCAAAAATGTGTCTAATTTTTTTTTTATCCTCTAACTGACGGACTCGTTAGGGTTTGTCTTTCATATCCAGTGATCAATCCTTCACAAGAAGAAAATAACATACAAAAAGATACTCTTTATTTGAACATTCTGGCCTTTAATAATACAAAGGTAAGACATAACCGAAGTAAGGTAATCCGCAGTTGCGTCAGCTTCCAATTTCATTTCAATTATGCATTTGAACCGTTCCCTATCGTCTTGCAGCAATCAAGGCTATTGGTCCTTAGCTCCGAACTCTCAAGACAGCGCCCATTAGGACCATGAAACTCTAACCTTTAGTTCAATGTTCAACCACGATTATATCCAATGTGATTATTGAATATAATGCTTTATGTAAAGGTATTCTAGCAACGGTATTCTGCATAGTTGTTTGATAACCTTACTTTGAGTTCTTTACATTTGTATTAAAAAAACATGTTAATTCTAGTGTTAGTTAAGGATGATATTATGCAGACAAATAGCAACATGTGTTATACTCAATCAAAAGAGATCATTTTAAACTACGCTAAAAAAAACTATATCCTTAGTACGGCTAGAGATAACAGATGATAATTTTAGCTAGCTTTCTACTGTTATATGCTTCGAGAATAGTTAATAGACATTGCAACTACTCCCCGGTTTCTAAACGGCTGATCAATCTAATCTGTTGTCAAATCAGGACTCTAATTGGTTGACCAAAAGACTACCAAACAATCACAGCGCTTAACGTGAGATTTGACAGGTAATTAACAATTTTTTGTGTTGATCAGCCTTTCTGAAAACATGGGGAAGTAGCTAAAAGCCTTTATCTGCATTGGAGATGATTTCAACAGTTTTAATTACCGATACCGATTAGTTCAGAGAATGTAATTATTAATTTCTCCATCTAATTACCTGCTTGAATCATTTGTAAAACACTAAGAAATATCCGTATAATGTTTAATTAAAGCAGACACAAATAAACCGTTGGAAAAATACTACCAGCAGTAAAAAGCAGTCACTAGCATTAACAAGTGCACAACATAAATACAGTGTGCATTTTGTTGCATTCTCTCGTTAACAAGCTAAAATGTTAAAGCTTCTATGAAATACGTGTAATATGAGTTACAATTTTTTCGTGTTCATCTGCACGGAAGCAAAGAGCATGCAACTTTGCGTACGGTTTTGTTTTTAAGTTAAAAGCATGCTTATATTTTTATGTTTATTGAGTTGTGTTAATGGTTTTTGTTCGTATTTTGAGTAGAGTTTTATTTTGTTTAATTTGCTTTTCTATATTTAGTAAGCTAAAGATTTTGTTTTGCTTTTAATTGGTGCAGTGACAATATCTTAAATCGACTGCACGGAGAGCCGAGTGGTATACGTCATCGCGCCAATTACCACTGTGCGCAACGTTCTGCGGTTTCAATCGCAGCATGGGACAAGCATTTGTGTGATCCACAAATGCTTGTTTTAAGTCTGTGTGATTTGAATGTATGTAAAACCCCCCGTGACACAAAGGTTGAATACCATAATGTGGGAGACGTTTAAAAGAAAATTGATTTCTTTACGATTAGATTGTAATTGAGACAGGTATCTACATTGCTACGCGTTTGACAGTCTAAAAGTCTTGGCAACAAATTAAGTTTTGCGCTATTTAAGTAGTATGTGAAACTCATATTAAGCCGTAGTAAGAAGTACTGACACTAGAAGGCACATTCTCAAAAATTTAGTCTCTTATGTTTAATAAAATGATTGAATTTTATTTATTATCCAAAAACATCGTAAAATTCACCCATAGTATTATTTCCGTAACACAAATATTACCTCATACTATAGCTATTGTTTTGTTTCATCCGGGCCCTGCATCTGACATGTATAGGAGACCGCATTCAATTCACCATGCAAATTTAAACCTTATCCAATAACAATTAAGTAAATTTTACAAACATAATGTTGGGAACAAGGGGAAGGATTTTTTGTGAAGATTATAATTATTCATTTGTTTGTGGGGCATAAATGAAGTGATTTATGTAGCGGTACTTAATTATATACAGACTTATCTTGGTCAATAACTTGAGGGTATTATTATCGCCTGAAGCTTTGTGTATCGTATATGACAGATTTGTATATATATTATATGCAAAGATAATTATAGATATTGTCAAGAGTATGATATTTGGAGTCATTAGATAAAATCTTGCTTTGGTTATTCATGTTTTTCATCTAAGACAAGTCTTATTTGTGAAGTTGTTTTCAGTATGTAAATGTATTTAAATAGATTTTATTCTACTGTTAACTTAACTTTTGTTTCTGGATTGGATGGAATTTGTACGGAACCCTCGATGCGCGCACTTGTACGGTTTTTATTTATTTGGAATAGGATAAAAATCTTCTCCATCCAAACACAATATAATGTAGAATTGTAATGTTATTGTTACCACACGTTATAATAATATCTGTGTTTTAGTTTACTATCTTTGTTTTTGTTTCTTTTGTTAACAGATAGGTATTTATTGGAGAAACAAAAAATACATGTTTATGTTATTTTACTGAACATAATTGCAAAAAACATCCTAAATATACTGAATCCCACATCATACGTGGGATTCAGTATTTATAGAATATAATTATCGGGTTGCTCTTCTCTATATCAAAGTAAATGTTAATGATAAGCAAAAAGAAAACAATATGAAAGATAAAGCAAAAAATTGTAGTATATTTATTCGTTTTTTTTTTTGTTATTTCAATGATCAGTCTTGCCAAAGATCAGTTGTGGAGGTCCGATATAGGCATTTGCGTTCTGTAAAACACTGGTATTCAATACTGATACAACTTAAACCAATACGAATTTAATTTAAACTAGCGACCTGCCCCGGCTTCCTATGAGCATGAATTAGACACAAAAACCTTCTCCTTTAAACTCTATCTATTGGTGAAATCAATTTAAAAATTCATTTGGTAGTTTTTTAGTTTAACGTGTTTAGGCAAAAAGACGCGGCAGGGGACTTTGTTTTATAATATGTATGTTAAAGGGTTGGTTTAAATAGGCATTTTGCGATTTGTAAATCACCGGTATTGAATACTATTACCAATACTGGTATGGCTTAATTCAGTTTAAATATCCGATAACACAAAACAATAGCAATAATCAGAACCTACTCAATACAAACCGTAAACAGATACAATTAGAATGCAAAATACATATGTACGCACAATAGGTTATAATGCCTATAAAATCTATTAATTGGTTATTAAAAAATTAATAATAAAATCATTTTAAATAGTTGCAGCGTATTACACCTATTTTTTTTTTCACTTTTAGTAAACACAATTTATTTCTAATTAATTAAAACCTAACACCTAAAATATAGCAATAAAAAAATTTGTCCACATCGACTGGAAGTGTGCCCAAAAGGTTGGCGGCATTGCCACGTTGTATGGCAATGTTTATGCTTTGGACCTTGGGTCACGCAAAGTGTTAACAAGGCACTTGGCTAGAACTACCTTATTTAATTCAATTTTGCTGATTATGGTTCCGTCGAATTATCGATGATTTTGCCAACGTCAAAGTTGGAGCATACCTATTTTTTATGTCCTAATATCCTAGTATAATATCCTCCATTTCCAGCTAGTAGTGCAATGAATTTATATATATTTTTTTTAGCTTAACATTTTCCAATCTTTCCGAGTCTTTATCTCCAATAACTGTAGCTTATAAGTTAGCGGGGTGTTCTTACATTGCAGTCGCCATTGTCTGTGCGTGCGAGTGACAGTGAACGGTGACGTCAGCAGAGACTCCCCCTCACTAATTTTGCTGTTTCAATACTGCATTGTGTGATTGATGTGATTTTAAGGTATTTTGCAAATTATTTGTTGTTTACGGAAGGTATGTAGTTGTGATTATTGTTTCCGGTAATTGAAATGTTTGTCATGTAATATAAACTGTGTTTAATTCATCGTTTTTGTCAATGGAAACAAATAATAAAAAACATGTTTTTCACGATTAAAAATGGTGCACAATAGTAAATTATGGCTAAATATTTAAAATAAGAGAAACTTTTTGGATCTTAATAACAAAAAAAATGCAAATTAAATTTATAACATAAATATATTATACAAAATATTATCAAAATTATGAAGACTAAATATCAACTGTAGAATTCAGTCTATATTTAGCGAGCTTCAAGAGAAATAAAAAATATCACTTCATTTATTTTTAGTACTTTTAAGTAATAAATTTAATTCTGTTGCCCTTATTTTGCGACTGTAAATTCATCTTGTAATGTAAACAGTAATGTTTCAAGTAATTAAGACAATCTTCTCATTTTTCTCATCGCAAACTTTGCACCATTTTACCCCTTCAGAGGTTTAAATATAAAAATCCCGTTCTTAAGAGATTACGTAAAACAAAGATTTGCATAATGCCAGGGATCCGACTGCGATGTGTTTGTATATTAAGCTGTATATTTAATGATTTTAATTTTTGAGTTGGTGGAGAGATTCAATACCTACCTATTAGTTCTTTATTATAAGCTTATGTTACAGTATATAATTGAACACCTAATTTTATTATAATCATTCTAGTGTATTCTGAAAATTCTTTTGTCATTTTATTTAGTTACTAGCTGTCCCCCGCGACTTTGTTCGCATGTTTTAGTTTCAACGGTTTTTCATTTTTGCAACATTTTTCATTTATGCTCCGCTCCTATTGGTCGTAGCGTGATGTTATGTAGCCTATAGCCTTCCTCAATAAACGGACTATCCAATACAAAAATAATTTTTCAATTCGAACCAGTAGTTCCTGTGATTAGCGCGTTCAAACAAACAAACAAACTCTTCAGCTTTATAATATTAGTATAGATTTATTTAATACTTTATCCATAAAACAGTATGACTGGTAGATAATGCCTAAAGGAATTTTCTAATAGTCTACCCTAAGGTGAATGATTTTACTGTATCGACATGAGATAATATATATATATTTGCATGAAAACTGTAGGTAATGTCATAGTGAAGCAATATACTAGTTATTAAGTACACAGCGTATATGTAGTAAGGTCCACTGCCCCTGGAGGCACTGGATGTACCAGGTACCCTTAGTTGAGAAGGCTATCTTATTTTTAACCCCAAAAGGATTGGATTGTAGTATTATTTTTCATCAGTCTCTACATTCCATTTAAAATCTAGCTTAATTGCAATACACCGTGCATCACATTTTTGCCATTTACTGCTCATAATAATATTGACTAACAAAGGAAAATACATTTCTATTCGTTTCTTGGAGTATTTAAAAGAATCCAAATAAACTCTTATCTTCTATACTTATTATAAATAAAAGTCCTCCACCGCAACTGTCTGTCTGTTTGTCTGTATGAACGCGATAAACTACCGAACGGATTTTCATATGATTCTCACCAATAGATAGAGTGTTTCAAGAGGAAAGTTCATGTGTTTAATTCATTATTGCGTTTTTTCTACTCAAAGCTGAGGCGCGTCGCAATACTCTATAAAAATAAACTAAGTAATAATCAAGATTTCATACATCAGCCAATGATAAATTAAGTGCCTTTTTGTAATATTGATCTCACAGTCAAACAGTCTGTTTTGTGAGACACTTTTTCTGAAAAAATCAGTAAGAAAATAATGAGAGAACATTATGTTTTAGTATATCTAATTTAGTACAGAAAAATATTTGTCCTAGCTACGATATTTTCATTCGCTCTTATTACATTCTTTGTCCATAGGTTCCTAACCGTAATAATACGGTAACAATAACCGATAAGTTAAGTTTCCCAATTGGAAAACTAAAAATGGCAAAAGTTTGTTCCGATATACGTAAGTTCCCACGATAACTCATAAACTATATTTCAATGTCTTGAAAGAGTATAATATGAAAACCCATACATATTATGCCTTGTCATTATTATTCAAAGTTCTAAGCTAGGAATCAAACCGTTATGAAAATACTGGATAGAAAAGTTTAGGAAACTTAGACTGCGCAATCCAAACTTCAGATTGAAGATCTTAAAAACAAATTAAGTGAAAAGGGGCTTCCGAAGTGCCCCGATTCTTACAACTTCAAGTTTTCTACGCGTCAAGTAACGGTAAGCTAATTGACATGGAACTTTCATTATTAAATTGGCGAATTCCTTCGCTGACGATAATCCGTTCGGTTTCTCGCTTGTTGGGATTTCCGCAAAAATCCTTTTTCAAAATGCTATTGGGGTCAAATGAATTCCGTAGAAAACAAATGGAGACCACAACAATATTTGTTTTTTTATCAATATAAAATTCACAGAATGTTACCTCGTTTTTTATACTTTATTGGCTAACACAAAATAATATTTATAAAAAATCCAAATTGAAGGCCTTTTTTCTACTGTTCTGTAATAGGCTAATTTTAAAGCTGCAGTAGATATATAATGATACTGAATTATCTTTTACTAAATTATATCAAAGAGAAATTGATAAAGAACATTCTACATATACATATAAAAAACTATCAAATATAAATATACCTAATTATATTGTCTACGAGTAAATAAATTGCGAATGCTTAGTGCTAAGTACAGCATATTGTTATATTTTTCTTTATTTTTCAGTTTTAAGAGACAAGGCTATCGACGGTCGACGATCGGTAAGTTAATTTAATAAAACATCTAAATGTTAAATTTAATACAACAAAGCTTTCCGTTTCTATGTATTTAATTGATTTTAGACTTATTTTTCTTTCGGATGACCATTGAAAGAAGCTTAAGCTGAAAACTTGATATATATTTATAATGTCGGAATTAATACCAGAACTTGCGATGCGATCTAATTTTTAATATTCAAGTACCTACTGCCTAATATTTTCTCAAATACTCTATTTAATTAATAGGAATAATAGTTTGTATTATTTATTTTAAACTCACCTTCCCATAATCCCCATATAACACAAAATATTCTCCACAAACAGCTAAAGCACACAAATCCTTATGCACTTATCAAAACGTTAATTCCTGATACTTCGAGCCGACACTTTCAACGTCCGACGGCCACTTGAAAAACTTTTCTCGGGCGGAAAAAATCCGGACGACGGGAGGGCGCGCGCGCTGCCGACGGCGATCCGCGACTCACTGAGCTGCGAGCCTTGCCTCCTCCCGCTGCGAACGCACCACCAAAACGATCCACTCAGTTACATAGTAAGATCGAAATTTGATCGCAGTTAGAACGCGCACTAAGACGGCCCGTTGGCTATTTAGACCGAAAAAGGTAGTCTGTACGCATGCGCGCGGTCGTTCAACCCTTGCAGTGATGCTGCAGGCCTGATGAGCCACATTAAGCTGGGTTACGTGGCTCGAGTTGTAATGCCAAGTTACCTGTTTCAGCGGTGTTACACCCGCGTTACCGGCGCCGGCTCCCAAACCACTTACTACACTACTAGTTAGGTGTAGAGCAATTAATTATTATAATTAAACACTAACTTATTTAACATTAGGTTGTTGTTATTGCTTTCATTACGACTCGAGTATTAAAGTTCTTATTATTACATTATCGCTCAAGCAATTTAAATAGAGAAATATTTTAACTTGAGTAAAGACTGGGAGTGGGTAATTTTCTGAAGAAATGTTTTCTAGTTTGAGTAACGGCGCTCGGACAAAAATACCTGTTGCACTCAGCTAATGTTTCTTTAAGACAGATTAGCAAACAAAGTGGATGCATTCGCATGTTGAAAAAGTTTGTGGTGAATTAGTTTTATTTACAATTAAGTATTAAAGATCAGGAAGAAACCGAGAGGATTATACTTGGTGTTGTTTCTAATTATCCTTAAAGGCATTTTTAAAAACGAACCATTATCCATCGTCCCATAAATAGTTATTATAAATACTGTTTTTGGGTTTGCTTAATAAAATAATAATATTGACTTCCATGAGGCGTATTCATAATTATTTAGAACAAAAAGGTTTACTCACACATATTCTCGGGATCGCCTGACTAGTTTTAGACTCAATAGGAGTCCTTAAGCATGAGCTGAAGCGGCAGCGGCGGTGTCGAGTCAACTCCGACACCGCCGTCGCCGCGAGAGTCTGAAACTAGTTGGGCGATCCCGAGTATAAACGTGAGTAAAGCGTTTTGTTCGAAAAAATATTGATTTCTTTATTTTAATGGTTATTTTTACTAATTTCAGTAATATTAGGTTACCTTCAAGGCAAAATGTCATAATAGCCTTTATTTTTGGACAAAATATACCCGCCTACAGTTCGGCTGTGGGTGTTCGAACGTTTATCAATAATTATGGGATAGCATTACTATTCTATTATATTGATAAGATGGACTATGTGGGATATTTAAATACACTTGATATTATAAAAAAAATCGTCCACAAATTCATTAGCCATTTCTTAAGACTTTTTATCGACAATAAAGCTTCTAAAATTTTACCAATATAGGTGTTATCCTTACTAATACTATAGATGCGAAAGTTTCACGCCAAAACAACTGAACCGATTTAAATTAAATTTGGTACTCAGTCTAGGGCCTGAAAATGGCATTGGCGGGCGGAGCCGCGGGAAACAGCTAGTGTAAACTATTTTAAATTAATATTATTATTAACTCGTTAAAAGCTTTTGAGATAATGTAGTGTTAACGTTACTAAGTTATGGACGCGAGAACAAAGAGACTTTGTTTTAATAACCTAAGAGAAGCTGGAGGAAGTATTCCTAGAAATAGTTTATTAGCAGTCTTAGTTAACATGAAACTACTCAATCTCGGCTTTACTCAATTATAATAAATTAGTTTCATGTAATTTAAATTTTAAATTATTCTCCTCTCTTATTTTTGTTAATATTTCAATAGCCTGACCTTTGCTTATGGTTTCTGCGTGGGTTTTAAATGTCGATATTTATACTAGCTTTAATGTAAAATAAAAATTTTGAATTAATTATTCATATTAGGTAAGCCCCCCGGTTTCACTCGCCTTGTTTTTCTTTCAAGGCAAATCTGTAATGTTAAATAGCCTATAACTTTTCTCGAAATTAGGGCTACCAAATACAAAAAGATTTTTATAAACCCGTTCGGTAGTTTCAGAGATTACCGCCTTCAAACAGACAAACTCTTAAGCTTTTTTATATTGATATGCATTTTTTTGGCTAATTTCATACAAACACAAATTGAACACGAATTCAGCTAGTATTTTTTTTAGTTTGATTCTTGTTTTTGAATATTGTACACATACAGATCGCACAACACTTTGGTTTAACCGTCAAAATAATACAAATAAGCAGAATAACTAAAATTCATATACATTATTAATTAATATTAAATAAATACACATTATCAAGTTAAGCAATAAAAAAAAAATACAATCCGTTGAATCTTAATAACTATTATTGCACCAAACATATTATGAGTATTTTTTAGCGTGGTTTATCATTTTCATTATCAACATCATCAACTCCAAAAAACACATCTCTCATCATTTCTTCGCATTTTAACATTAAATTCAGCCCCTATATTCAAATGAATTTCTACAAACGTTAAATGACATAATTTTGTCTCTTAGTTTTCTCTTTTTAAAAAAAAAAAAAACCGGCCAAGTGCGAGTCAGACTCGCGCACCGAGGGTTCCGTACAAACCTGTAGGTATATAAGTAAAAGTTATGGTATTTTTATTGCTAAATAAAATCCATAACATAACAATGTGGAAAGCTGACGGTACCTTGTCAATACATATATGAAAACATTATGTATGTTCGGAAAAATCTTCATCTCTTTAAGAAGAGAAGTGATAGACATAATTTTAATACTAGAAATAGGCACAATTTGGATCAATCTCGGTTTAGATTGGCTAAGGTACGAAATTCTTTTATGGGGAATTGTGTAAAATTTTATAATAAAATACCACTGCGGATTCTACAACTGAACGAGACAAAATTTAAAACATGCATAAAACGCACACTATGTAGACAAGCATATTATAAATTAGAGGATTATATCCTTGATAAAAAAGCTTGGCTTAATGCTGGTCCTGCTCCACAGTCACAGCCACTTGGGTCCACTAATTAGTTTTCTTTTATTTTATATTTGGAAGAGATGCTCTCCCTTTTATTTTTATAAACATGGTTTTTTTTTTTTTTTTTTTTAAATCGTATTTTTTTTTTTTGGAGTAAATGTTTAATCTTTTTATTTTTAACTTTTGAAAAGTTATAGTATTGTATAACTTCGAAGCATTTTTTATTTATTTTGTAAATATGAGTACCACGTGTAATATAATGTAACTGTTTTTGTTTTTTTTTTTTTGACATGAACGAGCATGGCAATTGAGAGTTTGTCATGCTCACTCAAATGTCTCGCTGATTATGTAATTTTTAATTCTTTAAATAATTCTGTCTGGACTAAATATTTTGCAGCTTCTCTCACTATTGCAGGACGAATACGCTCTTGACGACCGTGTTTGTAGCACATTTTTCGCTTCAAAAACGGATCAGGCGGGACACGCGAGGGTGTCACCACTGTGCGGATCGCCCAGAGGACACGGTGGAGCATACGGTGGAGGTCTGCCCCGCTTGGGCGGAGCATCGCCGTGTCCTCGTGGAGGCGATCGGCGGCAGCGACCTCTCGTAGGGCCGGGCCCCTGGTTCAGACCATGGTGTGGAGCGAGAGGGAATGGGAAGCAAAATTCTCGTGTCGCGGTGTTTGTTTCCAAACTCCTCCGAAATGGCTGAACCAATTTGCATGAAATTTTGTGTGCATATCGGGTAGGTCTGAGAATCGGCCAAAATCTATTTTTTTATTTTTTTTTGTTAATCGCATAACAACGTTTGCTGGGTCAGCAAGTCTAATATATAAAATTCTCGTGTTGCGGTGTTTGTTTCCAAACTCCTCCGAAACGGCTGAACCGATTTACATGAAATTTTGTGTGCATATCGGGTAGGTCTGAGAATCGGCCAACATCTGTTTTTTTTTTTTAATCGCTGAAGAACGTTTGCTGGGTAAGCTAGTAAGTTTATGATTATTAAAAAAAATATACTATTTGATGTAACTAAAAATTTAAGATTTTCGGAATTTTTCCTATATGCCAAATTTCAAGATTCCAGGTCGTCTGGAAGTATCCTTTAGGTTTTGATTCCCTTGCGAGTAGTTGCGAGTTTCAAAATATGCGGCTTTAATTGCTGTATCTTTTGATTGCGTTGACGTAGAAGTTTGATTTTGTTACAGCTTAAAGATATTATAGACTTGAGTATTTGTTAAGAATTTCAATATAATACCACTACGCGTTCATGAGTAAAGGGGTAATAAGTTTAAAATTATTAAAAATATTTTTATTATATGATGTAACTAAAAATTTATGCTTTTCGCAATTTTTCCTTTATCTGTGTTATAAGACGTTGCTTCGTACCAAATTTCAAGATTCTGAGTTCACGGGAAGTACCCTGTAGGTTTTGATTCCCTTGCGAGTGTCGAAAATTTGCGGCATAAACGGGAGTATCTTTTGATCGCGTTGACTTAGAAGTTTGATTTTTTCACAGCTCCAAGAGACCATAGACTTGAGTATTTGATATGAATTTCAGCTTGATACCTCCACGCGTTCCTGAGAAAA
The DNA here is from genome assembly GCA_932294365.1 of Diachrysia chrysitis. Taxonomy (NCBI): domain Eukaryota; kingdom Metazoa; phylum Arthropoda; class Insecta; order Lepidoptera; family Noctuidae; genus Diachrysia; species Diachrysia chrysitis. The sequence continues at coordinate 587,045 of OW028645.1, forward strand.
AAGGTCTTGACAGACAGACAGACGGACAACAAAGTGATCCTATAAGGGTTCCGTTTTTACCTTTTGAGGTACGGAACCCTAAAAACGACTCCCGCACTAAGGAATTTATTCCTTGTGTCGCGGGGGGTTTTACAAACATTGAAATCACATGCACAAAGAACACCCACACTTGAAACAAGCATTTGTGGATCACACAAATCCTTGCCCATGCGGGAATCGAACCCGCGACACGTCGCGCACAGGGCTAGGTAATTGGAGTGGTGACCTATTACCACTCGGCTCTCCGTGCAGTCAAATTTGTATGGAAATGACAGTTCGTTTCGATAAGTCACATGACTTAGACTTTTCACTTCCATACATTTGAGCGATTCTATCAGCGTTAACGCTTGTAGAAATGTCAGTTGGCTGAAAAGGCAGGTCTCAGTCGCATTCCGGTTTTAACCTGTATTTTCAAAAATAAATAATTTCTTAAAAAAATTGGTTCTCAAAATTGTTCATGAAGTACTTTAGCTGACTTCACTAGAGCAGAGAGACTATAGCTAACAGTGTAAAGTTTACAAACTCTTTGCTTAACAAGTCTCAGTTCATTAATATGGGTAACTGGAGATAGTAGGTAACTCGTTGTCTGCAGGCCAGTAACACTGAAACGCTTTAAGGCAAACCTTATCAACATTAAGCGTCGTTCAAGTGCCTCTCATCAAAGAGGTTTATTGTTTTTTAATGGTTCTTCTCAAAAATAAAAGAGTAGAGCACCTATGAAAACACGTAGCGCACAAGAATAATTTAAATATTTACTTTTATAATTATAATACAATGGAGATCTTTTAATTTTTTTTATGACCGTGTTTTTTTTATTGAAAAAATATTAGTCACGTATTTTTCCTTTAGCAAAAGAATGATTCAATGACTTCACGTGAAGTTTCTGTTCACTGTATCATCGTATTTTTTTTTACGAGACTAAAGAAAATATACGTGTCATTAAAAATACACATATTGTGCCAATAACTAGTACATCCTCATAATAAATTTAATTCAACAAACGATTCGTTTTGCTTACGATAGCTTTTTTTTTTAAAAATCTACTGTCCGTTAGCAAAATAAATCGTTCCTTGAAAATAGGAACCAGGCATGAGACATAATGTGTATCTGTTGTAAAAATTCTAAAATCATTATTCAGTTGTGGAAAGCATAGTAGTCTGTGATAAGTGTAATTTGTTATTTTTTCATAATTTATTACTTACACTCCTATATACAAGAATGATATGTATAGAATAATAATAACAATATTGGGGAAACTTCATTACTTATTAATATTAGTGTCAGATAAATTGTATTGCGACATTACATTAAATGGCCCCATGGTTGCTACGTCATCGTATTTGAGTGACCGCGGGTTCTGCAGTAAATAAAAATGTACATGGCTTAAAGAAAAAAACGTCTTAAATAAATACATACAAACTTCATATTTTAAATATTTTCAAACTTAACTATTTATACACTTAAATCAAAACTAAACTCTTAACTAATAGAAACTCAAAAAAAATGACGTTTAAAAAAATATCCATATCGCTTTCGACTGGAATTGTACCGAAAAGACTGGGCATTTGTTATCTTATAATTATAACTACTTGTTTTTGTGTGTTTAATAAAAAAGTTGTATATGTGGCTGACGGGACAAGGAAATTAATAATTTTGATTTAACGACCGTCATAATCCTACAAACACTTTCTCTCGAAACAGCGTATTTTCAATTATTATCTTAAATTAAATTTAAATCCTCTAGCTATCTTGTTAACTAGATAAGGAACCCTATCGCTAAATTTGAAACCGACACAATTTCCTCCGTCACTCGCCCAATCAATTACATAAATAATTCACAAATCCAATACATCGGAACTATGAAAAACTAATAAATAACCCACAGGGTAAGACGATTGATGTGTAAATCAAATCAAGGTATTGTGAGTGGCCCAGGAGATGAATAAATCTGTGAGTAGAGTCTGTATCGACCGATATTACCGTTTTGACGTTAATTGCTTCTGATTTAGACGCCGCGCCGCTAAAATGTACCCCAGAGACCGGTTGGCTGTGTGTATGGCCATTGGTGATCGATGGGACCGCACTATTTGGTAGGGTTAGCGTACAGTCGCAGAAAATAGAGAAATTAACAAATTGTACCATTTATATCAAATGTCAACAGTACGGAAAGAGATAAAAAATTAACTAATGTGTTCTGATATATATATTTTTGAGTAGTGATGCGTATAGCAACTACATAGTTTAAAAATAAAACAAATGAACCCGATTATACACTACATAAAGCTACAAAAAGTTTGTTACGAATACCATTGCTACGGCACCAAAGCAAAAGATGCAAAAAAGAATAATTATGAAGAAATTTTAATACCAGTCCCGCAGTGTACTATTTACATATAGTTTTATATAAATTAGTTAAAAGATTATTTAGTGAAAATAGACCAACCATAATTTTTAAACCTCAACTACTTTTTATACCAAATTTTTAAATTCTATAATTAGAAAATACTTATATATAAAACTCTTAAAAAAAATGGGACACTACAACTCAATAAAAAATTAATGAATTCACCACAGCGCCATTTTATCGCCCGCCGCCTCGTAATCGGCGTCTGCTACTGACTTTCATTGACAAATTAGATTGATTCTATATTAATGTACCGACTAAAATTGCCGCGTCCGAAACGTCAAGTGTTCAGCATTGATTTCTGTCCACTTATTTAATACAGACGGTTGAAATTTAAATTAAATATAACTGCATTGTATAGGTAATCGTCGATATGAATTTGTTTAGAGTGGATTGATTATGTTTGAATGATATATGGTTAATGTTTGATGCTATGTTAATTGCGTGTATTTAAGTTTGGATGCTTGTCTGGACTATTTATGCAGAAAACTAAGTTGAATAAGTGGTTCATTAACACTTTAAAAGCTTTTGAGTCAAACAGTCAAACTGATTTTCAATTTGTAGGGCTACGTATTAACTCTTAGTAATGTTTATATTGTACTTAGTAAATAATAATACTTATAAGTAACATTGGTCTGAAATGGTCCCATCAACTGGCAAATGCCTCTCTCATAATTACAGAAAAGTATATGATTTTAAAACATCAAAGTAGCTGCTAAGATGTAACTAACTTATACAAACACAATCAGTTACACACCATTGATCTGTCGCTACGGCGCGGCGTAGCAAAATCCTACGCGTCGTAGCAACTGCATTCATGTACTCTATTTGATATTTTTCTAGAAAAATTTAGTATAATTAGTAGGAAATATTAATATCAATATTTTATTTTATAGTCAATTATTTACTTTCTTAATTAACTTGTAAAAAAAAATATGAATTATAGAATATCAATTGCCATCTAAAAATATTGATTTGTTTAATTAGGTATAAAATGTATACTTCTGATGTGACAGGCTAACTGCCTGCAACCACATAAAATATACAATTTGGGTTTAAATCGCAGGACAATGTTGAATCAATAGTTTATTGCTGGTGTACCGTTCATGATACCACAACGCTCAATAAATCGCCAGACAACAATCACACAAAGACTAATATAATTTGCGTAGAATTTTTGCACAGATTTTCATTTTGTTGTTCTTGTCGGTATATACCTAATAATAAAAATTTAAAAAATTGACGTGCCGGTTTTAATTTTTGTTTTATTTATTTATTTAAAATTAAAAATACTCATAACTTTTTACGTGCCGAATAAAGCCTTAAAAACGTAAGTAAAGTCACGGTATTAACAAATGGTGCCTATTCAATAATCTTGCAGGTCACCACTGATAACCGCTCCAATATTCACGTAATATTAATGTGTGGCGATATTCTCTGATACTAGTTTATACTATGACGTTGCTCGGTGTACTAAGATCTCTGTATAAGAAATTTTCTGGGTGTAATTTTTTATTGGTTTTTCTATACTTCTTTAATTATAATAAAAATAGGAAGCTTTGTATTTTCGTATGTTTGAAACAAATAAACTTTAAAAAAATTGGCCCTTATGAAAAAAAAGAGAGAAAAGAATACATTACATTAGAAAAAATTACAAACCAATATTACATTATTATAATCATGGAGTATGTCTGTTGCTTTAGTGAATAAAGCTAGTTGAATTTGAGTGCGAATTGTTACATTTTCTGTAACCATTTAGTCGGGAGTCGAGGGTGAATTTGTCAAGTTTTCCGATCGCGACTGGAACCGAACTTGTCTGAACACAAGTTTGACACTATTAGCAACGCCGAGTAAAAGGAAATAATATAAGTTAGTGTTCGTTATGTGAACTAGATCGTTTATCGTAATTCTTGTGTTTTAAGGATACGCTGAGGTGATCTTATATTAGAGTGGATTATTTGGTTAGTGATGTATATTTTTAAACCGCGACGCAAAAAGGAGGTGTTATAAGTTTTACGTGACTGTCTGTAACTCATAAACGAATGAACTGATTATGATGCAGTTTTTTTCTCTGTAAGCTGGTGTGATCGAGATGGACAAGTTGTGTAATTAATGGTAAGTACTGCACTTATAATCTGTAAATATTATAAAACAAAATCTCCGATGCGTCTGTCTGTCTGAACGCGATAAACTCAAAACTATCGCACGGATTTTCATATGTTTTTCACCAATTGATAGAGTGAATTAAGAGAAAGGGTTTTGTGTATAATTTATTAATGTTTTATCTACCCGTGCGAAGGCAGGGCGGGTCGCTAGTGTAATAATAGAATGTGTTTCCTACTATGTCCATTCTATAGAAATCACTCTCAGATCAATACAAAAGTAAAATTTTAGATCGCAGTATTTCAAAGCTTATTGTCTCAGCTGTTATAGTACCAGATAGCAAGAAAGTGCCCGATGTTGGCCCAACTTTTACACTTTTACAACGTTTCTTCAATGTTGTTTCCTCAATGGGACTTCAAACGGCGAGTTCAGTTTATGCCTTTCTGGACCTAGATTAAGTCTTAGGACTTTGGACTTTACATTTTATTGGAAGGACTTAAGTAATTGTTAAAGTAACCAAGTGCTTTCATTTACTGGGTGATGATTGCTTTGAGAAGCTCGAAAGATCGTATCCTTTCAGTTTTAGTGGATTTCTTCAAACCAATTAAGAATTGTAAACAAAAATCAGTATAAACCTATACACGTGCTTAGTAAAATTAACTTCAACGATACGTTGACGTAATGACTGATAATTATATCAAGAGTAATTTCATTGAGGGCAAATGTATTTTTAAAACTTTCCTGTCGTTGTAATTTATGACCTGTGATTTTCTGACATAATAGTCTAATTATTTTGTGTTAAAGAATTATCAGGTTAAGATATTATATGACAGGCGCTAGTCGCAAGTGATGTCTCCGATGTCAAAATCTGTAGTTTGTCTGTGGGATATTGATTAATACTCTAAATCATAATTATTAAGTTTGTGCATATTTTCCAATACCTCTGATTATTGCAAAATTAAGCAGTTTGAAATAACAGCTAATTTAGAGGTTTACTGCTTACAACCACAAATTTTGTTAAAAGTATCCTTATAACCACTATGAATTAAATTTAAACTTTGTTTTCACATCTGGACCTAGTAACAAAAGCTGGCAGCTGTACTTTACAACCCGATGCGCCAGTGGCGCCAACTGGTGAGCGCAATAACGGTAGACCTCATTGTGAGTCAGACTCGCCTATCACCAGAAATAAAACAAATAATCTTCATAGATTTCCTTTTTTTATCTTGACCTTCGTTATCTTAGGCTTTATTTTTAAGTTAATCCACCGTAATGATAAACCTACTATAAAAATTGCAAGATATTTTTGTACAAACAGACGACAGACCTTTATTAAAAACTGTCTATTGATACCTTTATTGCACAGAACTCAAAAAAAAACAGAGACAGTTTATAATAAAAAATAGCTTACACAAAAAAAGACAAACCTATTTAATATTAGTAGCTAGCTAATGACACTAAATATAATGTATATGGTCCAAGACATGTCGTTAGCGGCGCGTTGAGATAACACGGCCAAAGGTCCCCTCGCATCAATAGTGACATTCAATACTCTATGAAAAGGTCTTATTCAAAATTCTGAATATCTTCAAGGTGAAAGATTTTCTTAAGAAGTGAATAAAAGGTGATAGTTGTAAAGAAGTTTGTACTTAATGACGTTTTGTATGGAAAGTGAGTCTAAGGATTACCTTGCACTTCTTACTGACTTGATAGTGAGTATGAAATAAATTAACTGGTCTTATGGAAATAACAATATAGAGAGACTTGGTAGTAGATATATATGTACCTACGTAGGAAGGTATAGTACATAGCCAAAGCCTTCGACAAGTAAAATTAACTAGCTAACAAAGGTGTCCTAAAATGTTTTTAATTGTGTCACAAAAATACTTTATATCTAGCTTTTTCATATAGGAGAGACAATTTTTTTAATAAAATTATGAATCGCCAACTGTTTTTTTAGCGCAACTAATGATAATTTCTTTCTTTATTTCAAACATGCGGACTACAATAGGCATGTTGACTTTATCAAAAATTTGTTTTTCACTTCATGTGTGTCATATTTTGGTCATTCACAAAGAATGTCCGTCAGGTAGTTTAATGATTTTTATTGGATTTTTTCTATTTCGTATTTTTTTCTTTTTTTGCGAACAAAAAAAGTTCAAAATACGATGAATTAAAATTTCGCGTGATGTCACTCCAAGCTACAGTTATTACCACGGCTTAACGTCATAAGCTCCTGAAAAATATTATCTTACTAACGGACATAAACGATTTTTCCTTTCTATACCCCGTTAACATACTTATTGAAAAAAACTTGTGCCCACAATCACAGCTTCAAAGTTCCGAGAATTCCTCAACTTTGTAGCCACGCTCACAAAATGTTCCACATAAACATCTAGACAAAACAATCTTACAGTAATCTGATAACAGTATTACACAAAGTTCTTGTCTAGTCCACAGATTAATTCTAAATAATCTGAAACTAAATATAAATTATATTTCCAAGACAAAAAACAGTTGAAACTTGTGATGAGTGAACTCGACCCTTTCAACGGTGACGCTACGAATTCCTTAAATTCATCCTATTTTAAATAACACACAAACGATTTACACTCTTTTCACAAGAGAAGAAAGCTGTGATTTCCTTGCAGGTTAATAACTCGGCGAATCACATGCTGGTGTGAAACAAAAAACAAAAGAAAACAGTTAATTTTCAGCTTTATTCTGAATAAGATAAAGTGGAATACAGTTTGTATTTGTCCCCGCGTTGCCTGGTTTGCAAACTTCTTGCTTAGCTCACTTTTGTTGCGCTGATAGTGGATAAATATTATTTGGAACTAGTTTCGGCCAGTTGATTCCAGTTTCAAACAGTTGGTTTTGATTAAAAGTCACTGTGAACGGAACATAAAATTTGTTTGATTCAACGTTTGTGGGCTGCAATTAGTATGAAAATGTCGGTCACTGGTTTCATATGTGTCGACGGATCATGTTTTTGGTGACGAGTCTAAATTATAACGAACATCGAGGCTCTTTTTTCACACAGATGCAAATAATAAGTATTTTAGGTGTATTATATTAAGTCCTATTCCATAGCCGACCATATTTTCAATTATCGAGATTGTCTCCAATCGGTGTAGATGTGAATTGGAACCATAGCCCTCGATAATCCTGGCTAGATCTAAAAATATAACAAAAGTAATATGACCGGCCATTGAGTTTCATATTACTCAAAATAACGTTTACTTTTTGTTCTGAAATGTTGCAACAACAACAAGCTGCCGACAAACCACAATTTAAATCATAGCTCTGAACTATAAACTAAATTTTGCGTCATAATAATTATAATCTAAAGCTAGAGTAATAAAACTTCTAAATGACTTCCCTAACACAATTGAAACGTAAAGCTGATTTTCTAACAGCGTTAGCGGCAGTAAATATTGTTATAATGCACGCGTTCCCGGGTTGCACAATATCCCGGTGACGAGAACAATGCAGTCCCCCGGGATCGCGGGATCGCGGGATCCCGGTAACGGTATAACTTACTGTTATTAATATGGCGTAACTGAGATTATAAAGATGCCAATTTTCGTGCATGCGGCGTTGTTATTAACGTGCTGCAATGTATATTGAACCGCATTTGTAGCGTGTTGAGTATGGCTTGTGATATGAATAACATTATCTCGTACCATTTCGTTATATTTACCTAATTCTAAATAAAAATTAGAGTATTCTCTATTGTTTTTATATCGTAATAAGACAATTGTTAAGTGATACTTTGTTTTAATCATCTGTACATGTAAGCTCACAGTGTGACATAGCTACCTTTGTTTATTTTTTGCCTAGATTTTTAAGAAAACTTTTATATTTAATCCTATATAATGTATAAGTGAATCTGTTGTCCTGACAGTGGACACAATAGTTAAACAATGTTCATATTATCTAGGACAGGGAAGCGGTAAAAAGATGTCTCAATGTCTCCTTCAATTGCAAGTTAATAATTAAAATAAATTTGATAAAAAAATTGTTATCTGTTATATAAAAAAGGCTTTAACCCAATACATTCTAGACACAGATAGCAAGAAGTTGTAACAACATCAAACAAGAAGCTATCAGCACTCCTTTGTCTCGGCGCCAGTACTCTGCACAGTACAGTCGGGATCAAGTGCCGTAGTTTACGCAGCCAGGAGAAGTTAGAGACGTGTCTCAAAGGTGCCGCGATACCGATCGCCCCGAGATCACACACTTACATACTTACAACTCTTGAAGCATGAATTTTCGTTGAGTTTCGACCGAGAAAGTTTTAAGAATTCGAAATTTATTTAAAAAGAGTTGAACCTGATTTGATACTTTGAAACTAGACTGAAAATTTAAATAATAAATGATAAATAAAATGCGGTGATTATTTAAAAAAATATCGTGATTATTTGTTTGAATAATGTCGTAAATGGTTCGCAATTTTCTATTAAAATTAATATTTTCATTAACAATCTACTTGTCAAGACTTTACTCCATTCACCCGTAAAATCTCCATGAATGATAATAGCAACACAATTTGGGACTGTTTATAACGGGATAACCTCATTTCCAGATTCCAAAACATATTCAGTTGGGGTTACAAACAAAGAACAATAAAACAACAAGCCCTCTCAACAAAAAATCGTCCGCAGAGTTAAACTAAAAATGCACAAAATAACCTGACCAGCAAAGCTGAAGACACAGATATGCAAAACTATCCAACGACATTTACATAATCCACGGAAAGAAGCGGATGGCCTTGTGAATAGAATAAACCAAGTCTATCCTATAATTTATACAGCGGATGTGTAGCAGTTTGGGCCTAGTTTTATATCGATAATGAGCTTGATGGGTTCTAAACTGGTAGTTCTAAATAATTATAAGGGTATATAATAACTGAGGGAGAGGCTCGTCCGTGCTAGCGCTGATGCGTCAGCGCCGGTTCGTCGCAATCCACCGCGTGTCGAAGTATATCAGTCATCGTCAGTTAAAGCTGACCGTGTTCCAGCAAATATTCATTTTCTGCAAAATTTCAAGTTTCGGCCTTCCGTTCGGTCTCTGCAAATAACAAGCTCATACTTAACTGTATCGCGTTGTGGCTAAAAGGTATTTTGGCGCGAACTCACGTTGTTGTCACGCGCACTCGCGGTATGCACTCCGCTGCCCTGTTTATAATTCTGGAAAAACTACAGCTGTCACGATCTTTACATTCAAAAAACTGAGAGTGAAATAAAGAGTCTGTAGTTATTTATACTCAAAATTTTACAAAAGCTTTAGCTAAATTGTTTGTTGGGAGATTTTTATGATATTATTTTAAAGTGTTTTTTCGGATTTCAACTATATTTAGAAGTCTTCAAAAAGTTGCAGGCAAAGTTTTGTTTAAAAACATACACCACTTGGTCTTATAAGCTGGCTTCTAAACGAAACACCCAATAAACGTCATCTGTAAACATAGTTTATGGTTAAAGATGTAGTACGAACAAAGACAGTTTACACAGTAAATCAAACTTAAATTGTAAAGAAGCTTGTTCACACATATTGCAAATTGGCGGTACAGTCGTCCACACAAGTGTCTTTACATAAGCCGAACAAAACGTAGCGGGCGGGTGCACCGCTGAGCGGAGCGGGAATTCAATTCCCACTAAAATTCAATAATATTGGCAATCGGCGGCAACAACAGCCCCATTGTGTTTTAGAAACATTTTTGTTGTTCGCTGGCGGAACGCTGATGGCTCTAAACTACGCACACTTTGGTTCCGTGAACGAATATTTGAGATTTTTTTTTGTAAAAAGTGTTTACTGTCAAAGTTCGGGGTAGATTTTGATTTTTAGTTTCATTTATTTTTGTTGGGATCGGCTGTTGTTGAATATTTATTTTTTTACCAAACGATTTTTTATGCACTTGCCTCTTGTCTTTTGACTGTTACAGTCATGTATACATTACAAAGCAAAACCCCGGTCACTACTACATAACAGACTTTTACATGCTATCAGTTGCCTTTCGATGTTATTCCGGCATCACTACTGTTTTTAGGTATTAAAGGATGAGATGGTAGCTTGGCGCCGAGCGCACGCTTTTGCTTTTTTGACGCGGTCATAATGTTAGTATATCTCAGAGTTTATCAGAAATGAATTGTGGTTAAGGTAAGAAGTTAAGTATTTTTATAGTGTCTGTATTCTTCAAAGCGGTGGTGATAGAGGACTTTTGTAAATATAGCCAGTTAGCACATGCTGAGCGATGACCGTTTTGTACAGACGTGACGCAGTAATTTGTTATTTTATTTTTATTTTTGCCTCTCATTTGGCGCAAATAAAGACTTCTTTCTTCTTTCAGGAATGTGCCTGTTATCCCCCCCGGTTTCACAAAGGATGCTCAATTTAATCAGTTGTCAAATACCTAGTGGACTAATGTGTTTGACCATAAGACTAAACAACAAATCACAGATGAAGTGACTATTTTTTATGTTGGTCAGTAGAAAAGGAAATTTAAAAAACAGGGTATCATTAAACGTCTTTCTGTTCTATTGTTTTTTTTTTTCGAGAATTTTCTGGCCATGATATTTTGTTTATTATTGTACATAATATGACGCCCTCAGAATCAATCAGTGTTGTCTGTTTTAGGGTATCCGTATTAATAGCGAGCGATTCTATTTCAACTTCCTGTTTGTATGTGAAATCCTGATATTTGAAAACTATAATGTATTTACCAGTTCTACCGTTCTCTCATACTTGATTGATACGTCCATAGAATTATAAGCTACCAGATATGCAAGGTGGTTAATTTTATTTATTTAATGAGAAAAATATATGCTTTTAACACTTAAGACCTATGTAATTAATAAACTAGCGACCTGTCCCGGCTTCGTATGGGCACAGCAATATCATTTATGTTACTCAGAGATATTGTAGCATTGTAATGGTGAAAGAATTTTTGTGTGGGCTAGTAGATTCAGAGATTTTTTGTTACAAACATACAAATATTCCTTTTTTGTAATATTATTATAGATAAGTAAAAAAGTAAACTACCTTAACTTTTATACCAAACAATTTTATTGGTAGCGAATAAAATTGATTCTTTATAAAAATAAAATAAAATTTAAAAAATACAACATAATATATTATAGATGAATCTAATCTAATAAGCCCATCTTGTCCCACTGCAGGGCAAATGCCTTACAGTATAAACTAGAAGAGTACTTTAATATAACAAATTAAACCAAAGCATTTATGTATAATTGACTGTCGAATTATTTTTTAGCACTATATAAATCATTTTTAGTTATTGCTAATATTCTAATTAAATTTCTCATTAAGATATAATTATTAATGTGAACATCTAAACTTGATTCGCTCTACATTTTGTGAGGGCGTAATTAAGCGACTGGATTAGTTCGCGCGAGATTAATCTAACGATTTTAGATAGTAAATCACTTAGTATGATTGAGACGACTTGATTAATATTGAACTTGTCTTGCTATTCTATTTACTTGTGTGTAGGTGTTAGAGTAAATACACCTGGTTCATAGACGAATGTGTGACGTTATATGATAGACAAAAATAGATTTTCTTTTTATATACTCGCTTCTATTTCACTCGTATTCTTTGCAGCCTTCTTTTTAAATAGGTTCTTTAAAAGTTTTCTTAGTTTTAAAAGTATTCCTTAATATCGCATAATTGCATTTCAAATTCAAATTCAAATGTATTTATTTGTGGAACATAGGTGTATATTACAAAGATGTTACAATATTTTATCGAACGCTATGTCCTGCCAATCATGACGTACAAATAAGAATGTCAAAATCAATGTTTCGTTAAATGTTAAATGTACGTATAATATAAGATAGGCTCATAATAAAAATTGTCCCTAATAGGGATGTTGACTAAACTGTTTTTAATCTCCGTCAATTAAAATAATAAAAAATATTAAACACGTATTTTTTCTTTTTTTTTTACGTTACTGAAAATTTTCAACTCTACATTAATTTGAAATTGCGCATAACGTCACGATGTCGTACGTTTTGTGTAACATCGTGGCGAAATAAGCCTGATTCGCTTTATCTCCTTTGTTTTTATTTATTAGAGTAAAATACGTGTTTAATATTTTTTTATTCTCTTATATACGGACTGAATAGATTTTTACTTTTAATACCCAGTCTATATCTCTATTACATCTAATAACGCGTCATGCCTTAACTACACCTTACGTGTTTAGATCCATGACGCTTTCCAGTTCATAGAGGCTATATATTTGGGGTGCAAATATATTAGTAGGGGCAACAATGAGCTAACAGACAGGTCAAAGGGTGTCCAAACAAGAACAGGTTAACTGCACGACGCATGCGCACTGACGCCTATATATTACCTTCCTATTAGACGAATTATCTGTACCAATTGATGCTAGCTTTGCCGTGCTGGTGGCTAAATGTATTTAACAGGAGGTGACAAGGAAACCAAATGGTTGCTAGTTAGCTATATATTTAATGCAGTGGTTTTTGCACTATGAATAAAGGATTATTTACCGTCGTCAGTTGTTTTTTTCATAAAGAGAATATGTTGTGTATGTACATAAATTAATTAAGTAGACATCAACTTAATTATATTGTACGCAATTAAACTGTTTAAAGGTGGAGAAATATTATAAATAAAAAATTCTTTGTCAAATACACAGTCGTCGTTTATTGACACAAACGAAAAAAACGCATAATTTTTGAATCTCAAATATCGATTCACTATCACAGTCTATAAAAAACCTACGAACACAAAGTAGTCAATTCAGAAGATGTCCAGTTCCATGTGCACACAGCAGCAAGAGCAAAACACATAACATATCGGTTCTTAACGGTCTCTCGCATCAAAAGCCGCACACGATACCAGCTCGCAAATAGTCGTCTGTAGGCTCACTGGAAACGTTACATACTTACACCAATATGTAGCATCGAGTAAAGGAGAGGTGTCACAAACCGAACTATTGCGCCCATAATCCTTCGCTTTGAAGACTAATTGGTGCAAGCGATGTCGTGTGACTTTAAGTGTTCTCGATACGAGAGTTATACTTGTTTGTGACAGTCCGTTAGGTTTGTATGGATGTAATCCCTGGAGTTAAAGGCAGAGTTGATGCTCTTTTTTTTACAATAAAGTCTATAAATAAAATAACATTGCAAAAAAATACTCGTGAATTTGTAATTAAGAGAGTTTGAGGCCTTTTTAATTAAGATCTGATAAGATTTACATAATAATATATATTTATTTTTTATTTATAGTTATTGTATATTATTATTTGGGTGGTGGAAAATGAAGTTTAAGTTACGTTTAATTAATGATATTATACACAAGATTGAGAGAAGAGACAACCGACGACCGATGATGATGAACTAACTTCTTGACTAAATGCCCATACTAGTTATTATTTATAAACTGATTATATTTAATCTTAGAAACTTATGAAGATTAGTCAAATCACCATAATCCGGTCTCATCGGACTACAACACAGTAGGTCGTGTAATAACGATCGTCGGTATCAAACGCCGCCGTTTTCCGATATTGATGAGTAGAGAGCGCCGTCCACCGCGCTATGAATCACTGGCATTACCTGATGCCGGTACTGAGCGATTACAACGATAGCTTGAAGTAAGAGATCATTAAAAATACATTGCTGGTTCAGAATTTAAAAGATATGGAGTAGATCTTAAAATATACTCAAATGAGTAGGATACAAATGTATTACTTAGACACTTTTAATTAATTTCATAGTAAAAAAATATTGATTTTAAATCATGAATGTGACTCATTTAGCGGCTCGGAGACTTTTTTAATTTGTTTTTTCTACATACATGTAAAAACAAGATATTTACGTCACTAATACTTAGTCACAGCACTTTGTGGTTAAACAGCAGTTGGATGAAAGGTACCTGTGCTATGATGAGCGATTTATGTCACTGCAAGACAGGGAAGACTGAGATCGTTGCTCAAATTACAAATTATATTTCAGCACATTAACATCGTAATCACGAATATTATAGCCTTCAATGTACATCATCCAACTCGTTTTCCCCGCAGCGTTTATCGCGAGCGAGTGAACAGTATTGGTGCAACGCATCAAGCGAAACACGTGATGTATGTCGTAGATATGCAGCGCTTAAATTTAATGCTTAATGAGCTTGAAACATGGTGATGAAAGCGAGAGGGTTATCAAAATATTAATGGGTTAACAGTTTGTTGCATAAAGAGGTTCTCATTAAGAAGATTTGAACTTAAGTTGATTTTGAAATTACATAATTCATAAGCAAATTTAATCAAATATAAAAATAATTTATTTACTTTATAGGGTTACGTACCCTAAGAGTGCCAAAGGGACCCTATCACTAAGCCTCCGCTGTCCGTCCGTCCGTCAGTATGTCAGCATGCTGTATCTCATGAACCGTAATAGGTAGACAGTTGAGATTTTCACAGAGTGTAATCTAAATATATTTTCAAAAACAATAAAAAGAAGAATGTACTAGACACGTGTTCTTTTTGACGTTTTTGGCTAGATCTTAATAATGACAACAGGTAGACGTTTGAAATGCTCACAGAACTTGTATAGCTATATTCGTCAAAAATAATATTTAAAAAAAACCAAGGCACCCATACAAGTGACGTGTGTTTTGGTGTTTTATTTTGCTCGATTTTAACAGCACAAACAATGATACGGAACCCTTTCTACGCGAGTCCGCACTTAGTCGGTTTTTTTTCTTAATTATGTCAACTTCTAAAGATAAGATCAAAAGGCATTTACAATGGCTGCGTTAACAAAATTTGCCAGCCACTTCAAAAATAAATAGTAACACCATATGCTTTGGTTCAAAATAGAACATTGTATATTGTTTCTCATTTTTCACTACCTAAACTAGCAACACTACGGAATGTCCTAGAATATTCTTTGAACACAGGACGTAAACAAATTTGCATATTGAACATTGTGCTTGAAAGTAAAATAAATATCAGCTGTTCATTTTCTCGCATAGACTGTAGACGCCGTTTGAGAAGTTATGGCTATCAATACTGAATAAGACTTTGTATTATTTCAACTGGAGCATATAAAAGATACGTTTATTTTGTAATGCAGACAAAGCGCCATAATATTTGCTAAAACGAAAACAAGATTAATATGCGAGCTAATTTTATAGTTGGATAAAATATATTAGCGAATTAATTAATTAACATTTCTCACAGTAAACACAGTTTTTAATTATTGAATTAATTATTTTATTGTATACGACTTAAATTTCATAAATTTGTCGGTGTCAAATAAAAAATATGGTGTTTGATGCGATCAAAAAAATTTACAAAACTTTTTATTATTATTTTCTAAATTAAACTGGCGTACGGGTTTAAAATATTAATATACTAGACAACGTGGAAGTATTTATTTGCTTTCAATAGCAATAACAAGAAGTATTCCATCATGAGAAATTTCTCTATCGGGGCACCTTATTGGATGTTTAGAAAAAACTCTCAGGCAATGCTCGTACGATCTTGTATTTGATAAAATTTCACGCAAACACCGACTCACATATGAGACCTTCTCTGTCTTCTTATAATAGAAAGTTAATTGAATATTATATGTAATGTTTTTTTATAATTATATTATATTCAAATCCTATAATTATACAGAACATAAACTGCAGTCCGCATTTAGGCACCACAATCAATACAACTAAAACCCGAATGTACAATACGAATTAAACCCGCTGTCAAAGTTGCTAACAGTCGGTTAAACCATCTCTAAACATTAGTGAAACTGAACTAAGTTTACGATGATGCTCGCAATGCCCCGGCTGTAGTAATTCCATCGACTCGCCAACTGCATAATGCATCCCTGCACTTACACCGTGCACCTCTCACGATCCCCGCCAACGGTGGATCGGTATGCTTCATTTAACACGACACTGTCGAAAGACACGCTATACATTGCTGGCTTCGAACCTAAAAAAATGGTCAATGAAAACTGGACCAGAAATGTCAATGGAATGGGAGTTTCGTGGATTTATAGTCGTTGTTGAATGGTTGTTTAGTTGTGAGGGTTAAGGGAAGCGCTCGTTTCGAAAGCAATAACTCGAGTGTGCATTGACGAACGCGTTTCGAGTGTCGGCCTCTTAACTAAGATGGAGATCGTTTTGAATGCCTCTTTGTTGTCGGAACGTTAACGCGTTACAGTTTCTTCTATCGCGCGGCTCCATTGTGAATTTATGGGTTTACGGCCAAGAGAAAATTAGATGGTTTTTGTGCTTCAGTCAAGAATGAGATCAGTTGCTGGTTTTGTCTTATCTTGGTTGGAGTTTGTGAAGTTTTAATTTGGTTTTTATTTATACATGTGGATGGATAAGTGTCGTTTTAATTTATATTGATTGTATTATTTATTTATTTTTAAAAAAAAAATAAGTTATTTAAATATGATTGTTTGTGTTTTACATAAAAGGTAAAAATCTTTAAGTTATGGGCTGTAAATAACATAGGTAGATTAATTGACCTTCATATTTTAGTAAATAAATACAAAAAAGTATACATTCTTAAAATATAACAGTATTTGTGTACCTCATCTGCAACGCTACAATTAAAATCTACTACTATTTGGCAGTAAATGAAAATTGAATACCTACTTCAAATCACTTCCCTGAAAATAAACAAGTTCAACCGAACGCCCACCATTCCTCCAGCATCAGATTAATCCAGTATTACACTTAACATTATGCAAATTAAAGAATCCAATTACCAAAGATTCCATTAAGACTGACTCCGTCACAATTATCAGCTGTTCAATTGATTTAGGCTAAGCTATTAGCCAGAGGCTACCAGGAGTTGACCCAATTATACGTCGTAATTGCATGCCCGACCTCACAAATTCCATACATTATTAAGCGTTTTATTAGAATTTATGCGAATAACCGTTCGCTTAACTCTGTTTATTTTTGCCGTAATGAGGGTTAGGTAAAATTATATTGGAAATGAATATCAGCGGTAATTTACAATGACGTTTGGATGATTAATTAAAGATTAATTTTATAATTATTATTCGCACAAAGGCTGACCGAGTAATAATTATACTACTATAATAGCAACCAATAAAACTATATACCATATTTTTATATGGTTAAAGGACACTGAACCAATTTATTTTGAATTTAATTAAGAGATAATCAATCACGTCGATGACCTGAAAAAAATATATTAGGTACAAGCACCGATAGAACTTAGTTACAGTGTTATTTTAGGTAGTTCGTATTCATATAATTGTTGTTGTAAACACAAAACTAAACCAACCGTACTAATTAAACCAATTTAAATAATAAACTTATAAAACACACGTGAGCAACATACAAGAGTAATTTTCGAAGGCATAACGGAAATTCAAAAATGCCCCTACAACGTACGGGCAATACGGGTAATAATTAATTTTGGTTGCGTCCGCGCGAGCCCACTGAACGATGCGAAATCGCCTCGCTACGAACAGAATTTTGATTGCTACGTACTTGCTACGGCTACGGTGCTACGGCCTACAAACTATTTCGTGCATAACGTAAGTGTATGAATAATGATTGTTACTAAAAGCAGCTCTATAATAAAAGTATTCAATTCCTATGCCAATCTAGTGTCTATTCTAGAATTCAAATCTAAGATTAATTCCACAATTCAATATTTTATCAAAGCAACATTTTATCCAATTTAAAACAAACCATTATTATTATTCTCTTTTTCTAAATGCACTTAAACTAATTCTACAGTTGTATGTAATTAAGTAACTAAAGCACCTCCCAACGGACAAAAATCCTTCGACTCTTTGGAATTGCAAATTAATCGTCTCACTTGCCACGATATCGTTCGTTGCGCGCTTAGAAAGATTTATAGAGAGTGCCTGTCACGAATTTGCAGTAATGTATACTGAATATTGCAATTTTATGCATATGCAAAAACATAACGGCGCTTATAAGCCGATTGTAACGGAAAATACATTATGTATTGCACGTTCACGCAAAATTTATTTTGTTAGTTTAAGTGAGTTTGAAAATACAATTGAATTTTAATCACTGCTTTTTTGGCTGTAATAGAAACTTTCAACATTTGGCGAGGTTGGGTAAAGGGTTAGGTACAATTTTTTTGATTTATACTATATTTTTAAGGTTATCACATAAGTTTTGTGTGGGTCACATTTTTTTTAATAACTTTTGTTATATATTATTTCACAAATTACAATTAAAACAATACGAAAAGACTGAACTATACACCTATATAGCTCATAAAAATTTATTTCATCCGAGGAACTGAAAAAAAATTCAAGAAAATCCTCTGTGGCAAGTTCACGTCTTTTATCTTATTAATCTGCAAACTTAATTATTTGCGACGGTTTAAGGAAATGCTAGGTTTAGAGCAACTTTAAACGAGTTTTAGGAAACAGACGATTGATTTATGAAGTTAACTTTAAGATAGTTTAGCGGTTCGCATTTCCTCGATTACCTCACCAACGTTTTGGAAGTAGGACGTTAATCTACGTAGCCTTAGGTCAGATGCCATGTTTTTGGAAAATTTAAGGGATATTAAAATAAAACCGATTATAATCTAGAGTCAAGCCGAACAAGCCGAATTGGTATTAAGTGTCCTCAACTGGAGTCGGTTGGTGTAGAGATTTGCTCAGTAGTGGGGAAAAATATACAGAGTAAGTACTGAATCGAAACCGCTCTGTTTTTGGAATAAACAGTCTTTCTATTTGTAAACCCCTTGGAAATCATAAAGGCAATAAGAAACTACATATTAAACTTTTACTGATAAAGGAACTCTTTTGTTCAAATACATGTTTTGAACTGAAAACCACAAAACAATTCAACTCGCACTGCAACGTTCAAAGCCTGAAGGATAACTGGCTCATGTCATAAATCACTTTGCTAATAAGACTTAATACGAGGATTGCATTCATCAAATGTCCGGTGTCTTACTAGAGCGGGCAGTGGACACCGCCATCTATCGGCGAGCCCCGGCAGTTAATCTCGTCTCGGCCATTTGCCGGGACAAATCACCCGCCGCTCTGCACTCTAAAAACTTTGTAACGTATTGCTTTCAATTTTACTGACGGTATGTTTCCTTGTGTTCGAGTAATGAATATTATGTAATCATTCATATGAAATCGTTTGGAAAATTCGGTTCTTTAGTCACGGGATCTTCTGGTTTTGCTCGGAATTTTGTTTTATTGGCATGCATGAATTTTAAAAATATAGCTAAGATTCAGTTCGTTACAATATTTCTTAGCAGGTTTTAAATAATAATTTCTATACCAAACAAAACCTTTAAAATAAACAAGCAGTTAATATTAAAAAAAAGTCTATTCAATAATATGTGAAATTGTTTTTTTTTTATTATATTAAATTTTTAAGCTACAATGAAAAGCGTAATGAAACAACAAAAAGCACAAAGCAAACCGGAATCTATTACAAAGTGTAATTAAAAATACCTCAGATAAAAAGTCTAAGAATAATGCTAGAAATTCAAAAGTTATTAAATCAAACTATCGAGCTGTAACATCCGCTGCACCGACCTACCGCTCCCGTAGATTTCATTAGACTTAATTGAAAAATAAAAAGAATTCCTTTACTTACATCGCATTCAGTCTTGCCTGCCATCCCACAGTTTAGTCTACAAATGCTATCATTTCTTCCTGATCCTTTGGAAACATAAACGCTCCTACATTTAATTTAAAATCAAATTTATACTCAATATTATAAAGTTCAAACCGTTTTATCGGCGAACCAAATCTTACATCCTTTTCCTTAATGCTCACTTAAACAGTAAGATCAAATTCTCCGATTCAATTATCGACTTTATTGGTCGGCAGTAAAATTCCTTTCCGCTTGGAAGTCGGTTTCATAAAAAGATCTTCTAATACCGAGGGAAAGTTCCCAGTACTAAGTGCATCGAGATCGGTGTACGTGCATCCGCCGACGATGTCAGTTGGAAATTTCTCGTTACCGCAATAATCCACCATCGGGTATAGCGTTTTGCAATATTTTACAATTTCACGTGAGCGCTCAGACGCGGCCGGCTGCAAAGGAAATACTTTTACACAATTTCTTTGAGCTTGTATATTGTGGTCGTAACAAAGAAGATTCTAAGCACTTGTCGGACGTGATGCCGCCGAACTGAGTGGAGATTAAGGTGCATTGTTGTTGAAGTCACGAAATGCTTGATTACCTTCAATAATACTATTTTCCGAATCTTTCTTTTTTAATCTTGTTCCTTTACCTTTCTATTTCTCTCATTATTTACTGAATTGCTTCTGTAATTGAACTCGAGACTTGGAAGTGTTAACTGTACACATTCTGTAGCTACATTTGCTAACCCACTCGCACATCAGACACCGCAAGATCAACAAGACTGCGGTTGTATCTACATGTTCCAAATTCCGAATAATACACTGATTTTAGAAAACAGGGGTTAATGCTCCCTACTAAAATGGTTTGAAACATCAAATTGGTAATATTAACAAAGCATCAAAAATTTAAAATAAGACTTAATTTAAATAATATTTAAGATTTTTTAAATCAAATATATCGTAGACATAATACTTGAAGCGAATTTAAAGTAGAAGTCAGGAGTGGTCTGGTGCTGTTTAAATATTACCTTTGAGACATAACGTTGGATGCGTGCGGGCGGGATGTAAAGAGCGGCGTTTGAACCAACTAGCACACGGCTACTTGAGTTTATCTTAACTTTAAATGCGTATTTTCACGGCAGTACAATAACAGACAAATTTTGAATAGTATAATTTTGATTAAACATTCCAACCAGTTTTAATAACTTAATTCATATTTAGCCATCTTACTTACAAAACAATTTAATAAAAAAGTTAAACCACTGTAAACGGTACAGAAGAAAACCTAGATTAGGAGAGATTATTATCATACATTGTACACATTGGAGAAAAGGGTTAAAACGGTAATAAATTAAGTACAATCCTTACAATAATTTAACAAATAA
Organism: Diachrysia chrysitis; assembly: GCA_932294365.1. Classification (NCBI taxonomy): domain Eukaryota; kingdom Metazoa; phylum Arthropoda; class Insecta; order Lepidoptera; family Noctuidae; genus Diachrysia; species Diachrysia chrysitis. Next base: position 608,608 of record OW028645.1, read on the forward strand.
GTTTAAACAGAAACAACTTTAATCATTTTCAAAACTATATTTAACACTAGCTGCCCCCCGCGACTTTGTTCGCGTGTTTTAGTTTCAACGGTTTTTCATTTTTGCAACATTTATACTCCGCTCCTATTGGTCGTAGCGTGATGTTATATAGCCTATAGCCTTCCTCAATAAACGGACTATCCAATACAAAAAGAATTATTCAATTCGAACCAGTAGTTCCTGAGATTAGCGCGTTCAAACAAACAAACAAACAAACTCTTCAGCTTTATAATATTAGTATAGATAACAGCTACACACACTCAAGGGAATAGTTAAAGGAATAAGATAATCTGAAGTCATAACCAATAATAATAGACGGACAATAAATAAAGTTTTGATGAGGAATCCTTGTTTACGGCGCCCTCGCTCCGAACACTAGTAATCCCCAAACGACATCGTGATAATAATATGTTGACACGACTTAACATGAAGCGACGTCTAACTTAAAGCTATGGACTAGCTTTTACCGAAATTTACCAAAATTGCTCTATGCGGTAGCTTAGAGAAAAATAAGTAAACTACCGAGTGCGCATATCGGGTATATAATAATATAATATAATATAATATCTTCTGACATCTCACACACGGTCATCTGATCCCAAACTAGGCAGAGCCTGTGTTATGGCAACCAGACAACTGATAAACATACTTATATATTTCTAAATAGATACATATTATAGATAAATTACACCCAGACACAGAACAAATGATCGTGCTCATCACACAAAGATTCGTCCTGGGTGGGAATCGAACCCACGACCTCCGGTTTAGCAGTCAGGGTCACTAACCACTAGACCAACAGGCCCGTCAAACTTTATGTATGAACCGTATGAACTGTAGGCCCTTGTATGAACAAGGAGAATAGTAAAATTTATGTCAAAAGAGAATGCGCTGTTTTATTAAAACTATCTCAAAACCTTATATTACCCTAATGATATCGGAACCATCGATATTTTCGCATATTAACGTCTGGTGTCGCACGGAAAATCACATAAATCAATAAACGAGCGTAGTACTTAAAGCTAAAAATTTGCTTACGCTTCGCGAAAAGGGTGACTAGCGATGCGCGCTCTATGCATGTCTGTGTTTACTCTAAGGGTAGTAGGTACAGGTTCAAAACTAGCCCTTTTCTCCAATATGTCATACCTTATACAACGAGACACTTCTTCAGATTCACATGGAGAAAGCGGCCAATTACTATTTAAATGGATGTTTTTTTTTTTAATTTTATTCATTTGGGAAAGAAACAGTGCACATATATAAAACATAATGTGTTACCAACATTTTCCATATTATATACTAAAAAGAGACAAAGACAATTTTAAAATATGTTTCATTACACTACAGCCACACAAAGGTGCGTACACAGCAACTAACTACTACTACAACTAACAACTGATTGATGCCAATATAACCTGTAGGTATTGATTGGGTTATATATCGTGTACAAAGATATAATATTTTTTTTATTTTTAAATGTCTGACAACATACACTTCCGATACATTTAATTACAATTAAATATAAAAATTGAAAGTCTTCTTAATATTATACTTAATATACATCCCATACTCAAGAAATCCATCTTCTCTGGACTACCCAAAATACCATCAAAAAACTTCCACCAAACTGGTTCCTAATAATTACGTACAATAAACATTAGAAGCCTTGCAAGCAGGTTTCATATCGGAAGATTCCCTCCCGGCTGTTACTGAAAAGCGATATTGAAATCCCTCGAGGCCTGAGTGTGCCGTCGAAACATTGTTTCAGATTCAGGTGTCAAATTTTCCATTGTCTTGTCAGGAAATATGAAATAAGCTTCGGATAGGCAGGGAGCAAGGGTGTGCTAGATTGACTGTTACTTCTTCTGTTTGTTTACTTTCATAGATTGGTAGTTTTTTTGTGCATGTAAATGTGCTTGCTTGTTGGTTCGGTAATGGGGAACGTAGAATTTTCTAATAACTAAATAAACAAAAGTCGTCGACATCACATACATTGCTCTGTACCTAAAGTAAGTAGCTAAAGCACTTGTGTTATGGAATCAGAGACAAAGAAGGTACCACAAACACCCAGACCCGAGACAATGTAGATGTAAGATGTAAGAGACAATGTAGGTTTTATACATTAACCCGTCCGAGGATCAAACCTAGAGCTAGCGACGCCTTGAGAACCAGTGTGTACGCCACTCGACCACGGAAGTCGTCATTATATTGTCATCAATACGTGTGCCATGTGTAATCCAAGAGTCTTTCCTGTTTATTTGTACAATATAAGCTTTCCAACTTATCGTATAAGATTGCTCAGAACTTAAGATTATTTGTATAAAAGAACAAATATTTTCTTTTTTACATATATTCTAGTATCTTTTTTCTAATTAAACAGAATATTTAATTATCTACTTTTGATGTGGGACTGTAGCTATTAGTTGAAATATTATAATATAAAATAACTACAAGTAGTAAAAACTTTAATGTAAAATTGTATGTATAAAAAAACCATTGTGAGCTCTTAGAGTCTGTATCGTACGCAAAATGGCTGCATCGACTTTTATTTAACGCTTCATTATCCCACAATATTATTCTCATATCGCAAAGTATACGCCGCGAGGCAACAGAAATTACGCAGAATTGCAACTCACAAGAAAATCTTTGTAACCTCCGAGACGTCAAAAAGAGCGCTATTTAAAAAAAATATTTCACGGTTGAGACAAAAAGACGCACTACACATTCGCTTTCCCTCCCTCTCCCCCCTCCACACTCAATTGTCCTTACATCTTACATTTCTGCATCATATTCCGTCGCAATGAAAAGTAAAAACATTGCAGATAGAATTTGCAACACAGTAACTTGAACTTTATGCTTGTTAGTTTAGAACTGAATTTACATTGTGGTAATAATTCAGTAAATTCAGATGCAGGGAAAGACGAGAGTGGCTGAATTGAGGTGGAAGCCAAAGTGCGGAATAAAAGTGACGAGCTAGACTCGAATGGAATAAAGTGAGCGATGTTGGCGAATTGGCGGCTAGTTGTTTCACCGCGCTGTTGATTGTACCATCGATTATAGCGTTCATATTTCATCTGTGAGGGAGTTTCATTTTAGTTTAGAACTAAACCCAAGTCAGTTTATAAAAGCGCAATTTTTTTTCGAATTGTGATGAATTTTAAACAAAGGTTTTTTGTTCTCAAATGATAATAATTATTGTTTATATTTGTGTTTGTCGAAAATACCTTAAAATTCACTAACTAACATTTCTGACACTTAATTTAAACAATAAATGTTAGTTAACTCACTGCTTAATTATTATTTAATTATACTTTCTTATTGAGTATTTTTCGTAATGAGCTATCCGTGAACCAAGAAGTCAAATACCTACCTCTTCAAAATTTCATAGTCCTTAATTATTCATGCAAATGCTTTAAGGAGCGAGAATTAAGAATTAAAATAAACAAAGATTAACATCGCAAATAGAATGTATTTATTACATTTTTGTAAATCATTTTCCTTCTATCAAACGTTATATTTTTTTATAAATCTTTTTGATATTTGGAGAGCTTTTAACATTTTCTATTGTGGAGAGGTTTTCACATCATTTGTCAATTATTTCAGCTTTGAAGACAGATCTAGTTAATAGGATTCCTACCGAGAAATTTTTTGAGAAATCAGTTTTATTAAAGAAATATATACTTGAGTCTATAATTCACAATCGTGAATAGTTATTTATTTGACATCAGATTCATGAAATATATTTTTTTTATTAAAACTAGTGCTGTTTTTGAAAATAATTCCCACAATACAAACACAAAACACTTTTTTCACCGCTGCTTATGATTACCAACTAACGGACATCCTTGGCTGGCATCTCTTATGCTAGTAAACACCACTACCCTTGGATTTATACCTCCAACACCCGAGATGCTGTGCCGGCTTTGTAAATAAGTTTTATAGGACAGTACTTTCCTACTAAAACGTTACATAGTCACGCAAGAAGTTCTCACACATGTAATTAAACAGCTTAACAAACCATAGATTTTAATTATGGCCGAATGGCGCTAATGTGCGCCCACAGTCCTCATTACTGGAAATCCAGTTATATCCAGTTAGTTTACGTGAATATATGAACAAAATGCTCCCGGCAGATTACTGTTATGCCTATATCTATTTGGCCAATTGTTATCAATACTGATTGGATATTTTAATGCTATTGTTACATAATGATTATAATTATAGATTAAGAGCGAATAACTTTATAATTAATTTGTTGTATTCTATAGCAAATTGTTATATTTCAGTCAATAAATAATGTTATTTTAACAAGTTATAAGATATTAAAAGTAACAATGCTTCATGTTACACTATAATATACAGTTTTTTTGAGCCTAAATAAGATTTCACTGCTGGGCAAATGCCTCCCCTTTCCTTTTCCAAACCTCTCTGTCTTTTGCGATTTATGGCCACGCGTGCGCCGCATATACTCGTATGACGAGATCACCACACCAGCTTCGCCGGTCATAATATACAGTTAGGTACTTTTAAATACTAAATGCCTTACGTTCTATCATTACAAGCACGTGAGCTGTCTTGTATGTTGATCAGATGGCATTTGATAATTAAAAGCAACTAACGTGTACCTACTAATTAAAGTGAAATAATAGACGTGGTTTGTGTTAGGTAATAACAATGCCAAGCATCTACAGAATAACTTAAACTCTAAAAATATATTCTGAAACAAGGTAAATATTTGTTCCAAATAAATAAAGCTAACAAAACAAGATACGTCAAATATTCTAAATACAATGAAACATTAAAATTCTACAACAAAATCACCGCGGGCCCAGCGGTAACCAGCCCACTTTATATTCACCAGAATCGATTGCCGCTGTAAAAGACTCTTTGAGTATTGAACCGAATTAGAATTTAAAATATATTGATTCCCTCATGAAATGGTTCGAGCTCGAATGAAATATTAAATGGCGTGTTTTTTTTTTCCAATTGGCCGGGCGAGCAGCTGAGTCGGTTGTAAAAAGGGGACGTGACCGGTGCGCCGAAGACCGCGGATGGTTCGCGTCTCGTAGCACGGAATTAAGAAGTCGGTTTGATTATGTAACGTGTGAGGTTTACTTGGTACTGTATAGCAATGGCTGTTTCTTTTCTTGCTAAGATTTGGTTTTAGCTTTAGTTCCGATTTCAAATAATGTATTAGGTACATAAGAATTACTATTATTGTTTTAAGTGGTTCATAAATCGCAACTTTTATAAATCAACTTGTTAAAACAAAACGTACTGCAGAAGAGACAATTTTATGTAAATTTATCCCAAAAATCCTAATTATAGACATTTGAATATAGGGCAAAATATTAGAATAATATAGGCCATTCGAAACATTTACTATGCTTAGATTTGTATGATATTGGCTGGTACTTTTTAAACTAAATCTTTTTATTTTGAAACATTAAATGGTAACAAATGTAAAGTACAAATAACTTTTAAAAATATAGTTTGTTCCAATAACTTAAGATGTCTCCGTCCACGTTTTTCATAGAGCATATTGCACTCATTGGTACCCTGAGCGCAGTCCGCTATTGGTCACGCGTCGCCTAGATACGCCGGCTGCACATTGCATGTAGGGACCCAATGTAGTTAGAATCCACGTACATAAAGCTTTTTAATCATACTAAACTTGAACTTTTTATTCAATACAAATGTAGAATATAATACGTCATTAAGAACTCAGCAGAGAAATAATAATTTTCATAATTCCAAAGGCCAGTATTGCATCTCCAATACTTCTGATGTAGTCTTTAAGCAGTATCGTTTTCTTACCATATTGTCAGCCGCTGACCTCTTTTTGTGTCATATTCTATACTAGCGACATGAGCCGGCTTTGCACGTGTAGCTAAAACATTAATTGGTAGGTATACACACAAACTTTCCTCATAAATCACTCTATCCATTGATAAAAAGCATATGAAAATCTGTTTGGTAGTTTTTGAGTTTATCGCGTTTAGACAGACAGACAGACAGACGCGGCGCGGTACTTTGTTCTATAATATGTATAGAAAATTAAATGTTTATGGGTTCATACAAATCAAATTTTCTTTTATAATGCTATAAGAACAGATATTTGTTTATTTATCATGATCATTATGTACAACTCTTTTTATCCCACATAATATTATGCCGCTATTTCATTTGTTTTAATCTCGTTGATTAGTAAAAACATTCAAATATACCCCAACACAATATTGACTCACCAAAAACAAATCGAAACCACTTGAAAATAGCAACATTAATTAAAAATATATGTCGCACACAAAGTTAGCGAGCGACATCAGTTATTCAAAGCCACATAGAGCGTGACGTCAGAGTGTCGGTCTGCGGGCCCTAAGTTTGAAAGTGGTTCCTAAGTTTTACTAGCAACAACAACTATCCCACCGCCTATTACGTACGTGTATTTATGTGTTTATCATTATGACTACATCTCTAAGGGGTATACAGAAGAGTTTAATGTTGAATTATTTTCAATAGGGACAATGACTGGGTATTAAAAGTAAAAATCTAGTGTCCGACCGAAATTTCGGTTTCGGTTTCGGCCAGTTTCGGCCAAAAAATCTAGTTTCGGTCCGAGTTTCGGTTTCGGCCAAAAACGGCCGAACCTTTCGGCCGCGCCGAAACTTACAACATCGTACCTTCGGGTCGCGCTCGGCTAACGTCGGGCGCGCTCGGCACGGCTGGCAATATAGCGTCGTTCGCCTGACTCCGCAGTGTTGCCAACTTAGTGGATTTTCCACTAAAACTGGTGGTTTCGACCCCCCTTTTAGTGGCGAACTACAACACAGCCTACAAAATGACTTAGTTGACGTTTTAAACTGTTATCAAACGAACCATACCGCTTTATCTATACTAATATTATAAAGAAGTAAAGTTTGTGTGTTTGTTAAATTGTAAGGGGTAATCTCGGGATCTACTAAACCGATTTTAAAAATTCCTTCACCAATAGAAAGCCACATTATTGCTGAGTGTCATAGGCTATATAAAAAACCGAAAAATAAAAAGGCTTTTACGTGGTAGTCCGTTTTGCAAAGTGAATCGGAGAAAAAACGGTCGAATGAAAGCGATTCTCACGAACGCTGCCTTAACTATGAAAGATATATTTTTGAGTTCTAGAGAAAAGATGTGGAGCTTGAAAATGCCTACAAAAAAGTCAAGGACAGCATATGTCTAACTTTTATATTTAAGTTACAAAAAGTAGTTTTTTTAATATTAGTATAGATAATTTAATTTTAAATATTAATAAAATAATTTAAATCGTTAGGTCATATGTACTAAAAAAGGATTATTAACATTATGCCCAACGAAGTGGGCACGGGTCAGCTAGTAGACTATACGCGGCGATTCCCCGTGAACTTTTGTTTACAACTGAGATTCTCCTTTTTTTTTGGCGAGTTTATACATGCATAATTATGCCTAAACCGCAATATAAGCAAAAGTTTTGGGATTCTTGGCTTCAAGTTATTGAAAGTACTGCTGGTCAAGTAGCGAAATGTTAACTAAACTTTTATGTACCAAACATTTTTTAACAGTAAAAATGTGTTTAGTGGAAAATTTAGTGACTTAGAAGTAGGGCCGTTTTTCGTTAGTGGTTTTCTGGTGGTTTTAGATGTTGAATCTGGTGGGGAGCTACCTTAACTGTTGGCAACACTGCCGGCAACTACCTAAATCAGTGCGCTTTGCTCGTGTAGACGTGTCAATACGTGTTTTCACTTTATAGGGTAGTTAAATTTTCAAACAGAACCTCTGTAACTGTGCTGAAATTTCATTGTGATAAATCTTTGAAAGTAGAAACCTGTAATTATAGGTTGGCTTACTCACATTTTTAAGATTTTTTAAGAACTTTTTTTTTTATTTATAAAAGGTTCGGTTTCGGTTTCAGTTTCGGCCGAAACTACAATGAAACCGAACCTTCGGTTTCGGCAAAAAAACATGTTTCGGTCGGTCACTATAAAAATCTATTTAGTCTCTAATATTGAAATTATGTTGGCGCTAGTGTTAATTTGAAGAGAACCAAAAAATTACGATTCCAATGTCAATTGGTCGAAATTAAATTCAAGAGTAAACCCCCAATGCCCATCCACATATAAAAATTGAAATGAAATTGATGCGAAAATAAAAATTGAAACTGAAATAGAAACTGAAATTGATGTTGAAATAACAAACCCATACTTTGGCCTAGAGTCCTAAACGAATGCACAACTGCACGCTGCCGTCAAACAATCCAATCAAGAAAAACCTGAAACAGGAGATCGATCGATGGAACAAGAATACTATTTAATTGTACATAATGTATGTATATCTACATAGATGTTGTTCCACCTGCCTGTGTCGCTAAACTGCTAGAATATTAGTCAGCAGTTAGGTCCAGTACAGTAATTACTTGGCGTGTTAACGAGCGTTTGATTGCGATGTAATGTCGCCGCATCCGACAACAACCTCAATTTGTTTGCGTCAGCTCTCTTAGTCTTCGTTTTGGTACGAAGTATTTATTTAATTCAAACAATATCGATTTGTGGGAAAACCAAGTATAGTTCTTTCAAGAACTTAATAATAAAAAGGACTTTAGACTTTGCATACTCATTTAGGATGCGATATGACAGGATTATACCCGCATAATAGATTATCTCACAATTTTGTTTATGACCAGCAGGCTTAGTCCCGAAAAACTGTTGGTACTTCCGAACCAAACTGTCTGATCACATCCACTTATAATAGAGTGATATCAGCGCCGCTAGCTGTATATATGTGACTACATCATCATAAAGTTCAATAGTCTTTGGTTTATTTAGTTTTAATGGTATTTAATATATCTTCTAACGATTTCTGTCACATTTTCGTTTAGGTCTACGATCGGGCTTCGTTACAAGTCGTGCTACTTCACGAACTGGCGCTAGTGTCGGGTTCTAGAGTACAAGCCGATCTCAATTCGCTTAAAACAGAACTCGATGCGGTGGGAAGTAAGGATCCAGATTGCTGTACCCTTTGAGCAAATTAGCCAACTATCATCAGCTTTGGATAGCTTTATTGAGCATAACAGTACAGTTTCTGGTATACTGCCCTCCTCTGTCTAGTCAGACGCGTTCATCCTATGACAGTAATATGTAATACTTCTTTCGATTTATTATTGCTTAAAACCCACAAATTGCTGTAATTATCTCGAAATTCGTAATACTTTTTTTTTATTAACAACTACATGGTCTTGGCTGATCCAGCGAATTTTGTGAATATTTTTGTTTTATTTTTTTGGTTTGATGAAAATAAAATTTCTGAGCCTACCCTTACAAAATTGACAAATGTGGTGATATATATCAATGATGTATTCATTATGTTTTAGTAATACGATTTCTAACTAATTGAAATAGAACAATGGAAGTTATTACAATGAGAGATAATACATGTATAGTGACTGTGGTAATCACCTATAAACACAATTCTATGTGAATAACGAACTGCATAACGCAGTCAATAACAAACTAAATGCAAATAATAAATATAGATAAACAACAATTCTATATCAACTAAGTAAAACAAGTTTATCAATATAGAGTGGACAAAATCTGCTGGCTGCTGTTAAAACTTATCCACATAAATAAAAACAAACACTGTAAGATAATTATACAATATCGAGGGTATAGTGTTAAAACCCAATAAGTGCCAAAAAATCAAAAATCGTTTTATTAAAAAATCTTAATGCATTTTTTACGCTCTTTCCAGTGGTATAATCCAATAAGTGGAATTCGCAGTAGAAAGAAAAGTACTTGAGGTAATAACCCAATAAAGTGACCGCGTTTAGTCAAAATTTAAAATGTCAAACCCTATAAAGTGTGTTATCTTGATAAATAATATTTTTATTTCACGCTCAAACCATATAAAGCTATTTATTGGTATTGAGTGTTCAATGATTTCAACTAAAATTACTCAACGGCATAAAGGCAATAACCACTATTTGTATTTATCGGGTTTTACCTTTACATACGTAGGTAAGAAAACAAACAAAACCAAAAGCTAAATCAAAACAAATGTGTTTGTCGGGTTTTATTGTACGATTATATTTCAAAAGAAACAATTTATGTTTAGTTATATGGTATTCGCTCACTTAGTCAACTAACTTTTTTCAAACTTTGTTGGGAGAAGAACCCAATAAATCAATTGATGACCTATCAACTTTTTGCGCTACCTGTTGTCAGTTTGCGACGCGCATACTGTTTACGCCAATTGTTTTCGAAATTCTTCTGTTTAGTATTTGTGTTTGCTACGATGGGAGATCGAGGAAGAAAATTAGTGCAACTAGCTTGCATTAATCCGCTGATACCAGGTAAAGTGAGCTAAATCCAAATATTTAATTTGTTTTTCTTTTTCGGCTTTCACGAGGTTCTCGTCATGGGGTATAGTGATATCAACAATCATTGTTTGACGCTCTGATCGGTCTATCACTTATTGGTCTACCATCTACCACTTGGTCAGGCTTATTGGCTACAATAGTCCTGTCAGTGATGATAGATCGATCCCAGTACAATGTGACACGACTATTTTCGAGAACTGGGTCGGGAACATACCTGTAGTACGGTACCTCAAATTCCACAAGTTGGTATTTCAAAGCAAGCTGCTGGTGGATAATCCTGGCCACTTGGTTATGTCTATGCAAGTATTCACCGTTAGCAAGACGAGAACAACCCGAAACTATATGCCTTAAGGATTCACCCGGCCAGTGACATGCCCGACAAATGTCAACTGTGCCATCCTTTATGATATACTTCGGTAGTTGTTTGTCATGATAACTTCATCCATAATTGCACATACAAACCCTTCAGTTTCTTCGAAGAGGTCACCGAAGCGTAGCCAAGCCACGGACGCTAGGAAATCTACGTCGGGCCCATGGAGGGTCCGATAATAGCGTCCGTGTAGCTCCTTGCTTTGCCATACATCCTTGCGGTTCTTGACACTTAGTACGACAGGTTTGCGCCAGTTCTCCTTGCCTAAGGAAAGCGGTGTGAGGCTCTTCTCCACTACCACCACATCTCGATGCATCACCACGTCAACTTGGAGGAATTACTCCCTGAGGTTACATACCTCGCGATTATGGAGGGTCTTAGCATTCAAAAAGCCCCGACCCCCACATTTTCGCGGGATAATAACCTCATTACCGATGATCATGGATGGTGCATTCGATTTGCGGTTAGTAGTGTGCGGACTCTCCTATCCAAGGCGTCTAACTCAATCTGAGTCCACTTGAGTGTACCAAAGGAGTACATCAACACTGGCATGACCCAACCATTAAAGGCACGCATCTTGTAACCTCCTGACACAAGACTTTTCAGTACTTTGTTCAGGCTGCCAAAGAAACGTGTCTGTAATGATTGTTTCATGTCAGCAACGTTGATGCCTAACGCCTCTGACATACCCAAGTACTTGTAGGTCTCCGTTGCAGAGAGCGACCATAGGTTTATAGAATCCGAAAGCTGTGTGCCCTGGGATTTCATAATCCCGCCTCGTTTTACACGCATGACTGCACATTTGTCAACACCAAATTCCATTCTAATGGAATTACTGAAGCTTTCAGTGATCTTCAGTAACTTCAATAGTTGGAATTTATAAGAAGCAAATAGTTTAAGGTCGTCCATGTATAACAAGTGGGAGATGACCCGACCCCCTCTCCGCAACGAATAGCGTAGCCCTAAATTATTATTATTTTAAATATACTTTTTCAGACTGATTTCTAAAATTTTTAAATCTGATATTTTATTTGGAAACAAGAGAAGGATGAAAAATAGGTATAAGAAAAGCGTTGTAAAGTTTCTGATGATAAGAAGTTAAAGAATTAATTTTAGAATGCTATTTTTAGTTTCTCATTTTTTGTAGGTACATACTACAATGAGTATAAGAATAAAGCTTTTTAAAATGAATATTATGTTGTTTTCTCAAGCAGAATATGTTTAAAACCTAAAATTTTACCAAATCAAATTAAAATTATATGGATTTAATCTTATATTGCGCTTTGTTTAACCCAAGTCAAATCGCATTAACGAATCAAAAACCGTAATTGTCGCATAATACGTTGTTGACAAATTAAGTTAGTCTGAATATAGAAAAAATGTATTAACGAATTAAGCGGAAACTGAAAACTTTGAAGCTAAATATCTCAATTTGACCCAGGTGTCGCTTAATCTGATATTCCATAACTACGTCCAATTACATTCCGGTCAATTACCAATTAGCATTGCTAAAAAGAAGGATCTACAAAATATGTGCGAAAAACTTATCATATCATAGGAACTCCACGCATGGATACATGGTATGAAGACGTACACCAAGCCAACAGCCTTCGAAAGAATAATTTACCATGTTTTCTTTTCTGTTTCTTAAAATAAACCATTTATTAAAGTAATGTTAAATTATAATATGTTTAATTTCTTTTGAGCTAAAACCCAATAAGTCGGTACCCTTCGCCACTTTACACGTTTTTATGATAAAATGGACCACCTTGGAAACTTAATAATACTGTTATACACTAATTCAATGTATACACTTTTACCACAAATACTCATTATAACGATATTATTTGAATAGAATAGGTATTTTTGTCCTTAAAACTTAAATATTGAATATCTCGAAAGTGACAATTTCATACTTATTGGGTTTGAGCACTATACCCTCGATATTGGCTTTAAAATCCTCTCGTTGTTTTTTGTATGCAACAATATAGGCATATCTTATAATTGGTATAGGTACACGTAGCCAGAGGCAATGACAGTTGTAGGTACAGGACGGGACAAGTGGAGCCGAGCGATAACTGAATGGTGGCCAAGAGTTGGACGTATAAATCCAAGAAGACCAAGGATGAGATGGGCAAATGACTTAAAAGGCTGGCAGGAGTACGATAGATGCAACTCGCAAGACATAGACAAGAATGGGATAAACAAACCTTTACCTAGCAGTGGGTTATATATGCTGAAGATGATGCTATGCAACAATATGCAACACAACGATGTCCAGTACCATCCATAGCATATAATGTCTCACTTACCTCAAAACAGGTAATTACTTATTACCTGTATTTCCCAAAAGATACAACTCATGATTGTATAGTAACGGACGCACGCTCGCGTATAAACAACATGAATATTTTAGGGAGTGTATCAAAGTGGCCGATAAACGTCGGGATCCAATATCGGGCCCAAACAAAGGCTTACAAGAGTTTAGGGCACGCCCAGTGCACTGCATATTCAACGGGGCCAGAGTAAACATGGCAGGCCGGGAGCTGGGAAACGCAAAACTGACTTTTTACACGACTAAAAATACTGAAGATACGCTTTTTATCATCTTTTATGTAACACAAGTGTATAGTATTTAGTATAGGTATGGTAGAATATTAATTCCTAACATGTAAATATAATTAAGAAAATTTAAAAATAAATTAATAATTTTAAAACAAAAATTAAGTCATGGACACATATTATGACCAGTGGATAGCAAACGGCAAGAACTTGATATTACAAAATTAAGAATTAAACATTTTAAATTTAATGTTTGTATATGTACATCTGAAAAACTATTTAACTAGAATAAATTGAAGGTGTTTTTCCTCCGAGAGATGCTTTTAATTTATAAATTTTCATTAACGCCGTTAAACGTTTGCGGATGTCAATTAATTTAAATTTTAAATAAATTCATTAAAGCTGTCAGCTCCCGGGCTGCACACGCATCGATGCCCCCTGACCAATATGTGAACGTAGTCTCATATACCTAGCATTTGCATACTTTACACGCACTCATTAAACGCCGCCATATTGTTATTTATTGGAATTTTAATCAGCAAACTCATTAATAATGTTTTATCTGGAAATAGCTGCGTTATTGATCAGAATGGATGCAATGGCGGGAATTAAAAAAAGTGCATGGGTGGCAAGCAATAGATAATAAACGATCAGCAATAATTGCATTTTGTTGTGTGGTAATTGCTGTAAATTATACTTTAATGTTATTACAAGGAAAAATTATGAATTTCTGGTAGAGGATATTCCTGGTGCGTAGAAACAGTTTTTTCTTAATATTTAAGTGATGATATATCATTTGGTTTTTAAAAGGCATTTTGAATTCATTACCAAAAATATCCTCTTGTAAGTAATTTGATTGATTTTTTGTAGTCTGGACAACCAATTGCACTGCTTTATATTCAACTAGCTGTCCCCCGCGACTTTGTCCGCGTGTTTTAGTTTCAACGGTTTTTCATTTTTGCAACATTTTTCATTTATGCTTTGCTCCTTTTGGTCGCAGAGTAATGTTATTATATAGCTTATAGCCTTCCTTAATAAATGAGCTATCCAACACTGAAATAATTTTTCAAATCGGACCAGTAGTTCCTGAGATTAGCGCGTTCAAACAAACAAACAAATAAACAAACAAACTGTTCAGTTTTATATATTAGTATATAGATTTGTAAAATCTTTGGCCTTTCAGAATCCGGAAATAAGACTTGATATAAATACAAAAAAAAACAGTCCTTTTTTTTCTATGTGATTTAGAGAGAACTACATACTTTCGTGCTCGTAGTTGACAAAATTTAATAGTATTCTATGAATACAGATCTCGGCTTTCACAGAAAACATATCGAGCAAGTAGATATTATAGCTACAGGACAGACAACCTTAAACGTCGTTAATCTCTTGGGCAAACTAGAATGAGGACAGTTAAACATTGAGGATGAGAATCCCAGGAACATACTTATATGTATTACTAGCTGTCCCCCGCGACTTTGTTCGCGTGTTTTAGTTTCAACGGTTTTTCATTTTTGCAACATTTTTCATTTATGCTCCGCTCCTATTGGTCGTAGCGTGATGTTATATAGCCTATAGCCTTCCTCAATAAACGGACTATCCAATACAAAAATAATTTTTCAATTCAAACCAGTTGTTCCTGAGATTAGCGCGTTCAAACAAACAAACTCTTTAGCTTTATAATATTAGTATAGATTCCTTGTAGAATGGGAAGCAAATAATCTTTACATAGTATAAAACGAAGTCTTTCCCGCTATCTGTACGCTTAAATCTTTTAAACTGCGCAACTGATTTTAATGCAATTCAAGAGGAAGGTTTGTGTAATTCATTAAGGTTTTGTCTGTCCGTGCGAAACCGGGGCGGGATGCTTGTATAACATAAAATTTAAATGAAACAGCTTGTATTTGTATTGTGCAATAGTCAATACTTTAGTACATCATTGGGCAAATGGATCGCCTTATCTTCAAGATATCTAGATAACCTTGGTCTGTTGAAATCAGAAGTCCGGTTTGAAGTATCTGATAATATTGTTTATCTATACGTCAAATAAATAAATGAAAACAAAATAAAACCGAATAAGAAAAATATATAAAAAAAACATTTATAATTTATTTTATTAATTTATTTTTCCGGATCAATGAGCCATTGCTTACAAAAGTCAGTTGTAATATTTTGAGTATAAAAAGGGAGAATATACAATTAAACATATATCTGGACCAGATAGTTAAGACTTTCTCCTCTTTCGCCGTTCAGCTTAACATTGACAAAGGAGAAGTTGACGCCGCCCGCTGTGATCGTCACTTTGGCCTTACTGTTTTCTAGATCGACGGCTGAAATGCCCTGAAAATATAAACGTCGTAGTTAATTACTCGATGGTACTGCAAACTTTTGACTGCATGGATAGTCCACTGATATATAGGTTGCTAACTACCACTTTGCGCGACGTGCTACGAGTTTGATCCCTGAATGGGACAAACATTAATTATGTGATCGTGTTTGTTCGTGTGATTTGAATGTTTGTGAAACCTCCCGCGATACAAGGAATAAATTTCATAGAACAGGAGTGGTTTAAAAAAATAAAAAATACACTCAATAATTTTATGTCTGTGGAAAACACTTGAAAAAAAATATTGAAATTAATATGAACTCATTAGCTTGAAGTGGTTTTCGAATTGGTAGGCATTATTATATTATAACTCGAAGTGCTAAATGAAAATTCATATCCATACTCTTTAGTAATATTATAAATGCGAAAGTTTGGATGTATAGATATTTATTACTCAATCACGAGAAAACGGCTGAACGGATTTGAATGGAATATGGTATGGAATTGCGCATAGGCTACTTTTCTGCATCATATTTATCACCGTTTTTCATAAACACGCGGGTAAAACCGCGGGGCGCAGCAAGTAATATTATAAATGAGAAAATAACTTTATCTGTCTGTCTGTTACGCTTTCACGGCTAAACTGCTGAATCGATTTTAATGAAATTTGATAGGGAATAAGCTTGGATCTCAAAAAAGGACATAAGCTGTCTTGAATGGTGGCTTGCGGTTTAAGAATAAATATCGAAAAACTTACCTTTATAATTTTGGTGTTATTGGAACTGTAGAAGACATTTTTCGTCCTAGACGTCAAGGGTAAACTGCCTAGTTTCACTTTTTCTTGGTATCCCAGCTGGCCGCCGATTGTGCCCACATTCAGATCTGTTGTACTGTACAGCGCCACACACAACACACAGATTAAGAAAACAATACTTTTAAGAGACATTGTGAGTTCTTTTACAACTTTTTACAGATGACTGTGACGATGAGAATAATGTAGCTAGTATATATATATTTTGATATTTTCAACACTTGAGATAAAGATAACGTACAGACAATCTCATTTCAGTCGAGATACTTTGACGCCATCTTCGTCCTTATTTCAAAGTAGTAGAGTTCATTTTCGGGATTCGTTGTTTTCTCACGTGGTTAACCGTATAAGGAAAATGATAAATGATCAAGATATACGATGACTATAGATTATAGATTGACAGGTGCTTAGAGAACATTTCTAGTGCAATGATTCATCTCATTAGAAGTGAGGTATGACGTATTTTATTTAACTATTGTCCGCGGTTTTGCTTAGGAAAAAATAATAAAATAAATTGGTATGTTTTTGCTCTGTATGTTAAAATACATAAATTAAATTAACCTAGACGTTGCAGTGGATTTTATAACAATCCAAATAAGATGGACAAAGACCTTAAATCACACAAATTATCATAGGCAGGGAATGAACCCGCAACACGTCGCCCAAAAATAGTTTTAGTGGTGATCTGTTACCACTCAGCTTAACGATATTTTTCCAATAAAAATTAAAAGGAAAATTAATTATTTATAAATAATTATAATTTAAACTTTCAAAAAAATAATAATAGTAGTATAAATATATTTTGAATAGATACATAAACAAAACAACGATCAATTTATCCTAGTAAATGGAACTTTTAAGTATATACAAAATCATATTTTACATGCATAGACTATCTTCGTTTTTACTATTAATATTTATAACTATATACCAGGAAACTAATAAGGAAAACATTTATAATAATAGAAGTCTGAAAAATTGATATGTAAATGAGATAAGAATTTTAGGATTACCATCGGAATGTGTGATCTTCGTCTTCAATGAATCATCATATTACCTGAAACACGTTAACGAACCCTTTTAACCTAAGAGTAAACAAAGACAAGCATAGAGCGCGCACATCGCTAGTAGCCCCTTGTGCCGAGCGTAAGCAAATGTTTATGCTAAAAGTATTACGCTCGTTTAAATATTTAAGTGATTTTCCGTGCGACGTCAGTCGTTTATGCGACAATATAGATGGTTCCGTTATTATTAGGCTTTGAGATAGTTTTAATAAAACGGCGCGCTCTGTATTTACACAATTTTTTCGATTTTACTTGTGTATACTCGTTATGCGCGATCTATAGTGTAGGTACTTTATTATTTTTTTTAAGCTTTTAACAATAAACTGGTATTTTAAAATTGAGGACTCCAAGATTAATGTCATGGTATTTACAAATATTATACGATATTTATCATAAAATTTACTTGCAACCCGCCCCGGATTCGCACGGGTACATAAAACATTAATAAATTTTACACACAAACCTCACGATTGAATCACTCTATCCATTGGTAAACACTATATCAAAATCCATACGATAGTTTTTGAGATTATAACGTTCAGACAGACACACGGCGGGGGACTTAGTTTTGTAATAATAATATGTATAGATTATAGAAGAAAAAAAACAAGGCTGCGATTAAATTTGTAAACAAAATGGTTAAAAAAGTATACTCTGTATTTTATTTTAATTTTGCTGTCCATATTGTCAAATTCGGTGACCTGTTATAATATTGTCCCACGGCAGCCAAAATACTTTAAACTTTAAACCATATCCTTGTTCAGTAAAACTCGTTTCAAAACAGAGAACTTTCTAACGTGACCTTAAAATATCACTTAACTGTTGAACATGAAAAAGTGATTCAACGCCCAATTTGTTCGGCACTACGGCTTTATCAAAAGTTGGACACATTAGCAGCAGATGTGGGCGATGTGGAACGACTTCAACTTATTTTTTATTCCGTTCCTAGTTATGGGTTACGATGCCATCTATTATCGCCTGAGGGTTAAGCGTCGGGATTTCTTTTAACTATTTTTAAATCGTAAATTTGATTTTTCGGAAACTATGTATTACCTATTTAGTTTTAATACTGGCCAGTTAAAAACAGAAAAAGTATAAACACAAGATTAAGAATGACACTATTTTGTTTATAGGACATTCGACTGACGTTTTAACTGTTCACATGGTGGTAAGTTAATATTGCTGTTCATTGACATCTCCAGGACAAGAGGTCGCCAAAGCATTTAAAAAAAAAGTTTTGCAACAGCGGAGCCTATTACAGTGGAAGAGATGTGTCGAGCGTGATGTCCCAATTTAGACGGCGATGTGACGTAGTACCTAACGATACCATGACAGATATATTAACTTAGTTAAAAAAACTACTACGCCATTAGCTTTTTTTTGTTGGTTAGTGGTTGATTTTACCATCGCCTGTTATTTTTTTATTTGTAGAATAAAATTGACGTCTGACGGATTTTATATGGAAGAAATGTCTAAAATTCAAATTTATTCTTCAAAAATTATTTGGCGTCGCTTCAAAAATTATTTTCGAACCAAAGGAAGCAAGCAACAAAAATGTATCAGTTTATCGTAAAAAAATATATTTATTATGTTTGTTAAAATCTAAGTTAACCGAGCTACAAGTAACGACGCATAAAAACCTTGATGTTTCGCCAACTTGTGTTGTTGGCCGACAAACCGATGGCAAATGTAACTTTTCGTGATTACAGTTTATTTATAGCTATCGTTTACTTTATAAAGGTCGATCAAAAACGATATTTATAGATACATTCTATAATATACTAGGCTAACTAAGAGTAGTAGAAGTAGTAGTAGTTGAAGTAGATAGTTTTATGTATTATTTTATGTGGCACACGGCTAACTAGTGCTAAAACCATTTCAACACAAATACAAGGTGCGTTGAGCCAGTGGTCACAGGTTTGAGTCCTGCCTGAGGTTTTAATTTTTCTTTTCTTCTATTCGTATTTAATAACAAATGCAATTTAACTATGATACGGTAACGGTTAGGTAACATTTAGAACCATTTACAATCTCTCTTTTTATTCTAGTATTTGCCTAAACTGGAGTTCTTAATCATGGCATGACGCAGCAGGATCTGAGACCGAGGTTTTTTTGTACCATTAAAAAAACGAAAGACGGTGAAAAAGAAGTTGTATTTAGAAAATATTCTAATTATTGGCCAGGTTTAAAAAAGACTTTTTAAGTTAGCGTATTCTTATTTGATGGTTTCGGAATAAAATGTTGAAAAATATGTAGAAGAAGTGATTTCTATATCGTATGCCACTCGTAGTATCTTGTTTTTGTGTAATATATTCTTACATATTAGGTATATTATTATGACCACATTTATTCCTAGAAATTAACAGTCATATTATAGGGGTATTATTCCATTTATCTACAATTTACCTTAAATGTTTAGTTCTATTTAGGCGTCAATTCTCTGAAATTGCCTTGATTCTGATATTTAAACTTCGTAGTGAGGTTTTGCTTCATAGAAACATAAAAAAAAAATTGTAGTTTATTTTATAATTTGTTATACGCTAGTTAAATAATCGGGTTAGACGCTGAGTAAGACGGTATTTTTTCAGTAAATGAAGCGATAAGAAAATTGAGACAAAGATTTTGTATAGTAATTATGTTCTTAAGGGTTGTTTAATCCCTACATTATTTTTAATTAAAAAATAATAATAAAAGATTATTTAAAATAATTTACAATAGACATAATATCCTGTAAATAGGTCCGTTTACAATATCATTCGAGGTATTAGTCCCTTACATCCCACACAAGCATTAAAATACATAAAATATTCCACATTTCAATACCACTATATTCAAATAGTAACGCGTACAACGGGCCACGCAGCGCGGTCATTACTTTTATTTTACGACGTGATAACACCGCACACTTGTTTGTAACACAACTTTTGGGGACGGGTGTACGCGTTTAAGCCGTACTGCGGGGGAATTAAGTTTCATGGTTTATTTGGAATCGCGTTTGTTTTACATGTAGCTTGTTTTAATTACGATTTCTTTAGTTAAAATTGTTTTAAAGTTTTCGGGTTTAACTGATCTTATTACCAATATCCAAGTGGGTCAATGATATCTGTAGTAACGTTTGACAATAATTTTATTTTAAATTCCTCAATTCGTAAGATTACACGTACTTTCACACAGGACCAAAATGTTTTTTTCCTTACAAATTAAAAATCGTTTTAATCTTAGCAGCAGGATAATAAATTGCCACGAGACAAATCACTAAATAGTTAAAAGATGTTAGAGAGCGCCACATTTTCTACTAACTCCTCATAGAATTTGTCGCCTATCATAACCTCAAGTCTCACTTATAAAGAAAGTATGTACCTACATAAGAAAGCAAAAACCGGCCGACGAGAAATAATAGCGTTATCATATAAATAAGGATTTAAAGGCGTTCACGCGTTACCGCGGAGTGGGCAAAGCTCTCCGCATTATTTTACGTGCAATTTGTTTGTTTTTATTGCATCTGAGAGGATTATCCCCGTTTATGTCCCGAGATGCTTTTGAGAGGTGAATTCAATTTTACTGTGAGAACTGAGAACGTTTGCTTATGCTTTTTGGTGCTTATGATTTCCTGTTAACGTGGAACATCGTAACGTGAGAAGTATTATTTGGATAAATTTTCGCCGCCGACCGCTTTGTAATCGAGAGGTCAATGTTTCGAACCCCATCCATTGCACTATTGACGTGAATTTATTCCTGATACAAGCATATTTATTTAGTTAGAGGAGTTCACAAGATTACTAGTAATGTGATTTCCACCCACATTACTAGTAACCTTTAAAAAAAAATAGGTATTTATTTTCTTATTAACATAAAAGTCATGAATTGGTTCAGGAGAGTAAGTAAAAACGAAGCCTTTCTTGAAGTTTTCCGACATAGCCTAAGGAAATTTACCTATCTATACCAAGCAAATACAATAAGCTATGATGTTCTATTTAGCAGAAATATACAATAGTTCTTTTTTTATTCGAACCTTAGTTGCAAGTTTCCAAAATGTAATTCCTATGAAGAGGAACCAGTAAGAATATGCATAAAAGTGATTAGAAAAGTGATCAATGCACATTAACAGAAATAGCAGCTAAAAGTTCTGTACTTTCTATATACCAGACAAAAACTAAAAACAACTTTATTTAAATATTTCCTTATGAAGCTGTAAAGTTAAACGACAAACCTCCAAAGGTCCGCTGAATGGCAAATCAAAATGCGAAAAAGTTGAGCGTTATACCAAGATACTGCTAATCTTAATAATTATTCATTACGCATTCCCTTTTACTCCTACTTACAGTTGTTTCCCACACTTTAAGGGTACTTCGGAATATAATGACAATTCATTGCGGCTCAAAACAACGGGGCGTGTCAGGAGGGTGAAACAAAAACATGGAGTAATCGCTAACTTGGGCTCTTTTCCGCGACGCCTGAGTTCCGCATAATTAAATAGTGATTAAGGCTCCTGTTAAATGTACAGACTACGGGACTGGAGTCGTGATCTTAGATTTACTGCCTGTTTTACTTGAATTTGATTGGGTCTTAATTGGTTGTGAACGGTAAAACAATACGTTCTGTTTAAATGTAAAAGATAAATTAGGTTATTTTTTTTAAATTAGGTTCGTTTGACATGTTTTGTTGTTATGCGAACTTTTTTTAGGAGAAACGTTTAGTCATCCCTTAAAACCTTATTATAAATAATTATACACATGTAAATAAACTCTTAGACACAAATGAATTTACAATCTTACGCCAGTACAAAGTTACAATAAACGTATTAATTAACGATGTGCAGTTTAGGATTACTTTTAGGGTCTGTAGTGATACGTATCAATATTAATGCTACTAGATCGATGTCTATCTCGAGAACGTATTAATCATTTGTCTAACATCAAATTATTATTTTTGTATCCCGGCTCATCTTATTTGTTGTCTTATCGTCGATTACACCCACATCTATACAATAATAAATTTATTACCTAAAAAGGACCTACGATAAAATGGTATCAGAATATGAACCAGCATTCCCAAGTACGAGGTGACTCGATGAATGGATCGCGGCGTTTACGGCTCACGCACACTCGATGCTCGCATTAACCTTATTAATTACAGACAACACCTTCCGACAACTTGGCTGGATCGAGACGGTTTACGTTAAAATTTAATAACATCAATACCGACCTTGATGAACGTAATTAGGGATTTAATCTTTGACCCGATTGAGGTGAGAGGCAGGTTTGATTTTGTAGTGTTAAGACGTTAATAAATCTTGTTTTAAGTCGGATTTGTGATAAAATGAGCTTACCAACTTATTTTTGTTTGCCATATAAAATTTGGTCCAATCTCTAGAAAACCGTTGTGATAGTCTGAAAAAGTGTTATGATTCGTCTTGTTTTATTTCTTAGAGTATTATACTCGCACCTCGTCCTCGAGATAAGTATCCTGAAATTAATATATTATTATATACAACATGTAGTAACGCATATTAGTTACCGTTCTTGCACTGTAGTTGAGAGAAAATATTAAAATAAAATAAAAGTTCGTGTAATGATCACTCCTACTTTACCGGTCAGCCATCTTGAGTCGTCATTCGCATTTTAGTGCTCGACCGTTCTACACGCTTCTCATATTTTTCTATACGAACCTCATTAAAATGCCGAAACGTAAAAATAATGAAGACCTCGATTACATTAGTGATCAAATAAAAAAGTTAAAAAGGAAACTAAAACGTGCACGTAAACAAAACGTGTCGACAGACAGTGATAGCTCAGATGGTAAGTAGATATCTACCCATTATTACTATATATTTGTCATGAGTTTGAAACACTTAATCGGTGCTTTAATAACATTGGTATAATAACCTACAAGGTACAAATGCAATCGAGCGGATCACCGGACCGTCTCACTGCATAAAAATATTTTACTGCCTACCCTAAAACTCATAATTCAAACAATTTAATTACTGGCGTATTCAAACGTTTAAAATGTAAATACGACTCAAGTTAAATGCATTCGAGCTGATCATCGGACTGTCTCACCGCATGTAACATGTCGTAACTACCCACAATAAACACTTGTTAAAATTTTACTCTTATAATAAACGTAATGCAATTCGAGCTGATCTATGGACTGTCTCATCGCATTTAAGCTTTAAACAAACAAAAGAATGTTACCGGACTGCTCTTTGGACTGTTCCACTACATTCTCACACCAAAAAAAAAAAAAAAAAAAAAAAAAGTTATGGTTATGGTTTTAAATCATAATTATTTACACCTATCTGTAATAAACATTTTCAGGGTTTCTTGAAGAACCTATAGCTGACCTTGAAATTAACATTAATGGCCCAGAATCTGAACAAAATTTAACCGAAATTACTAACACGATTCCAATCGTGGCTAATTCGGAAACAATCCCTGACTATGACCTAACCAGTTCAGAACAAATCTCAGACGAGAATATACAACTCGATAAAGATATTCTGGAGCTCCTTGGAGATGACCCTTCTAGTTCTGTTCAATATGGCGAAGAAATCCATAAAGAACTGGCGACCCGGCTGCAACACATTACAACGAACGGGTTAACAAAAGAAACAAGGAAAGACCTACAACAAAAATATTTGCTTCCTTCTAATGGTATACTCTTAGGAGCACCTGCCATGAATCCCGAGATCAAAGCGGCCTTACCAGAAACATTAGTTAACCGGGATAAAGCCATAGAATCAAAACAAAAACTTTTAGCTGCTGCTATCTCCTGCATAGCATCAGCCACTTCACGTTTATTAGAACCTCAAAATCAAAACAAAGAGCTGTTGAAGCAGCTAATGGACGCAAACAAACTTTTATGTGATATTCAACACTCGGACTCAGTAACAAGAAGAATGTTTAGCACGTCAGTACTCAAAAAAGATGTTAAACCCCAGATTCTTAATTCAAAAATCGACAAATGTCTTTTTGGCGAAAATCTAGCAGATACGCTTAAAACAGCTAAAGCGGTGTCGAAATCTAGTGCCGAAATAAAAAGTGCTCCTATTAGAAAGGACAAAAGACCTCAACCATCGACATCTAAAGCCGGTCATTTAAACGTGAAAGGACAGGTGGCTCAAACTCGGAGACCACCTGCGTCAGCGAGGAGGACCGATCATCGTGCCTCTCACCAGAGTCGGCACGCCGGATCATCCAAGACGTCATTGCAACCGCAGAAGACGACCAATCATCGACGTTAGAGGAGGTAAATTACGCAGGACGCTTATCCAAATTTTATAATCAATGGTCACGTATCACTAATGATAAGACCATCTTGTCCTGGATACGCGGTTACAAAATTACTTTTAGTAGTACTGTACAACAGCGTTCTATCCCTAAGCCTCCTGTTCTTTCGTCCAAAGAATTAAATCAATTTGACGAAGCTATTTCAGTACCTCGCAATATCGGAGCCATATCCTCATGTAAACCCTGCCAAGGCCAATTCGTGTCCAGCATATTCTTAAGACCAAAGCCAAATGGCAAGGCTCGTTTAATATTAAACTTAAAAAACCTAAACAAACATATTGAAACCTGCCATTTTAAGTTAGAAGACATACGCACAGTACTTAAAATTATTTCAAAAAATTCGCTTATAGCAACTTTGGATCTGAAGGATGCTTACCTTTTAATAAAAATAGACGAAAATTCTAGGAAATTCCTACGATTTACCTTCAATAATACTCTTTATGAATTTAACGCCTTACCATTTGGCCTTAATACGGCACCGTACATTTTTACTAAAGTAATGAAACCAATAGTGAAATTACTTCGTTCAGCGGGTCTCCTATCATCAATATACTTAGACGACTTATGCTTGGTCTCTAACTCGTATACAGGCTGCCTGGATAATGTAGAAACAACTAAAAACCTTCTTAGAAGTTTAGGGTTTATAATAAATCTAAACAAGAGCGTCTTGTCCCCTTCAACAAGATGTAAATACCTTGGCTATATTATTGACACTAAGGAATTCAATATTCAACTTCCCTCGGATAAAAGAATCCGAATAATTAACGAAACCAAAAAGATCATGAAACTTCATAAATGTAGAATTAGGTACTTCGCACAATACGTTGGCCTACTAGTGTCTGCTTGTCCCGCTGTAGAATACGGCTGGCTTTACACGAAACAATTAGAACGATGTAAATATATAAATCTGCAGAATGATAACAATTATGACAAAATTATGACAATTCCCCTCTCATTACACGAGGATTTAAAATGGTGGTTACACGCCGTCCCTTACTCCGTGAAACATATAAGAGACGACAGTCACGTTCTAGAAATTTTTTCTGACGCCTCAACAACGGGGTGGGGGGCTGCCTGTGGTATAGAAACTGCCAGTGGTCCATGGTCTAACGACGAACGTAAACATCACATCAATCAGTTAGAACTTTTAGCTGCGTTTTTAGCCCTCAAAATATTTGCTAAAGAACATAAAGACTGCCAAATACTGATGCGAATAGATAACTCTACGGCAATTAGTTACATTAATCGCATGGGCGGCATTCAGTTTCCCCATTTAACGGAAATAACAAGACGCATCTGGCAGTGGTGTGAAAAACGTAGGATTTTCATAGTTGCTTCCTATATTAAATCAAGCGATAATGACGTGGCAGATAGAGAGTCCCGCCGGTGTCACCCAGATATCGAGTGGGAACTAAAAGACTCAGCTTTCTTAACACTAGCGAACAAATTTGGTATACCTCAAATTGATTTATTTTCAAGTCGCATAAACAAAAAAATGCGACGCATACGTGTCATGGAAAAAAGACCCGGATGCATTAGCTATTGACGCTTTTACTTTGAATTGGACACCTTTTTTCTTCTACGCGTTTCCTCCATTTTCCATCATTCTAAAAACACTCCGCAAAATAATAACAGACGGAGCTAAAGGCATCATTGTAGTTCCCATGTGGCCCACACAGCCCTGGTACCCAATTTTCAGAAGCCACTTAATATCCGAATTAGTCATACTTGAACCTAACGAAAATGTGCTCATCTCTCATTCCAGCAAGGGGGAGATTCACAAGAACCTTACACTGGCTGCCGGAGTTTTGTGCGGAAGGCTCTGCTAAGACGGAGAGTGCCGCCATCATCAATAGAAATTATGCTGGCATCACTTAGTAACAACTCCATCAAGCAGTACGATGTGTGCCTAAAACGTTGGCATAACTTTTGCCTTCAAAACAAGTGTGATACTTTTGAGTCCTCAATTCCAACAATCCTATATTTCCTAACGCAACTCTTTAACTCTGGTGCTCAATTCGGCACATTAAACACTTATAGGGGTGCTCTGTCTCTCATAATAGGGTTACCTATCTCCAATGACGACAGAATCAAAAGATTCTTTAAAGGAGTATTTAGGCTCAGACCACCCACGCCTAAATACGATGTTACATGGGACACGTCCAAGGTACTAGATGCTGTAAGCGAATGGTATCCTAACGACAGCCTGTCTTTACAGAATCTTACCAAAAAATGTGTTACTTTGCTAGCCCTGGCTACATCGCAGAGAGTCCAAAGTCTCCAGAAAATCCTCATAAGTAACATAGAAGTTCAAACATCCCAAATTTACATCAAAATTCCAGATCTCATTAAGACTTCCGAAGCCGGCAATAATCAACCTATACTTTCCATACCATTCTTTAGTGATAAACCTAATATTTGCCCTGCTACCACTTTGCTATTCTATATTAGAAAAACTGCTTCACTTCGCCAGGAAGAGAATCTATTTATAGCCTTCAAAAAGCCTTATAAAACAGTCACCACTCAAACTATAAGTCGCTGGATTAAAAACACTCTAAAAGATTGTGGAATTGATGTCTCGATGTTCACAGCACACAGCACCCGGCATGCCTCTACATCTAGAGCTTACCAAAAGGGAGTCAATATTGACACCATCCGAAAGACTGCGGGATGGAGTGGTACGTCCACGACATTCGGTAAATTCTATCATAGAATAATAAGAAACGCTGATGATCAAACTACATTCGCCAGAGCAGTATTTAATTTGGATCAATAAAGTTAATAATTGGCTACGTCAAATTAATTTATTAATTAATAGATAGTGTGTCTTGTTACATACACATAAGTATAATGTGATTTTCTACTGATTGTATCAAGTTATAATTAAGAGAAAAGTCCATTGTTGTGTAAATAAAACATCATATTGATTATAATAAAATGTAATTTTTATTATTCCAATAAACAAACAGTTGTAGTGAAATTCCTGAAATACATACTCTCAACCTCTACATGTTGTATATAATAATATATTAATTTCAGGATACTTATCTCGAGGACGAGGTGCGAGTATAATTAGTGATTAAACGAACTTACCAAGTGAAGTTCTATCATAATTATACGAAGCACCTCGTCCGAAGAGATAAGTATCACCCCCCCAAATCCCAACCCTTTCTAAGGTCAGGAATATCACTTCAACTAGAAACTCTAAACTAAATGACGACTCAAGATGGCTGACCGGTAAAGTAGGAGTGATCATTACACGAACTTTTATTTTATTTTAATATTTTCTCTCAACTACAGTGCAAGAACGGTAACTAATATGCGTTACTACATGTTGTATATAATAATATATTAATTTCAGGATACTTATCTCTTCGGACGAGGTGCTTCGTATAATTATGATAGAACTTCACTTGGTAAGTTCGTTTAATCACTAATTAATACTGAAAACTTCAAATGCTGATTTTAAAGCATCCAAACTTTTGGCAGTGTACACGAGCATTCTATTTAAAGATATAGTTACGCCTTCAAAAAATGTAGGTTTTCCTACACCTGAAAGACTACTTCTTCTACAATTGACAACTCACCACACCTTAAAATAAATTTAAAAACTAAACATGAGAAAAAGAGTGTCCAGCAAACGACCACAGATCAAACAAAGCTAGTTCTTCCAAGTATTGTTCCCTGCTCCAGCTAAGGACTCTTAACAATAGAACTCATTTTTAATCGACACTTCATTTCAGGGCACGTGCATTAGTTCGCTACTACTTCACTGCAAGTCTTCCTTAAAATAAGTGTGATAGTCACTTCGACGACTATCACTCACGTGTCACTTGAACTTGCTTAAAAAAAAACGTGATTTCGTAATTTAATGTCATTACTTATTTCTTCTTTAAAGGTGACTTCATCAAGGCCTTAGACTACAGATTAAAAATAATTAAATTATGCTTCCGAAAAAAAAACATGAATAACTCAAAAATACTTTTAGAAGACTTATCAGAATTATTTAAAAACAAAACGGCTTACTCACGTATATTCTCGGGATCGCCCAGTTCGACTCGTGACACCACCGCCGCCGCGTCAGCTCATGATTATGGACTCCTATTGAGTCTGAAACTAGTCGGGCGATCCCGAGAATATGCGTGAGTAAACCGTTTTGTTTTTAAATAAAATGAATACTCCTCACGAAAGTTATTATACAGACTTATCAGAATTGGTTAAAAATAAATGTTGCCAAAAAATCAAAATATTTTTTTAACGAAATGTATATTAAAATTTCTTTCTATGATTTTCAAGAGAAAAGGGTACTTCGCAATAGCCACAAGGCTAAAAATAATAAACAACGCTTAAGGCGCATTGCTCTCAGCTCGAGTGAGAGCTCTTGAGTAAAGGACCCTACGTACCCGCTCTTAGCATACTCATCGATAATGCTAATACGGTGGCTAGTCATTATTGTGTAGCATGAGAAAGGTAAACAAACATCAGATGAAACAGAAGAAGTTATTTGAAGTGTTAGAGATATGTTAGTAGCAATAAAGTGACGAACACGTCATCACAAACGCGTCATCTAAGCAAGATCGCAGTTAGACATATACGATATGTATAATGTGAAAAAGTTGTATAATATACCTTTGAATTAACACAGCTCTAGACTTACCTAAAATAATAATTGTGGGTGCTTAAATAATATTAAACATCCCATTACTAGTATTCATGAACTGAAAATTTGTTTTAGTTAAAACGATTTACGAACGGTAAAAAGATATTTATAAGTTTCATAACTTATATATCTTTTTACCATTTTGTTTAGAATTAATTTTAACAACAATAACCATATTGCGCCGAGACAGCTGCCACTCTTCATTAGCTTTGCTACAAATCCAACCTTTAAACAATCCAACAAACTTTATCATTTAGGCAAACAAGGGCACTAGCATTTAAATAAAATAAATTGCACCTTGTAATTCCTTCCTAGAAGTGGAATGGAAGAAAAATATCCACAGTATCACCTTATCGTGCTCGCTAGTGGAGAGTTAGCCGACGAAATGGGTAATTTAATAGGGTTCACTAGCGATAAGGCAGCGACCTACCGTTAGTTATGCACTGGCGAAGACCGTTAACCCACTGCGATGCCGGAATGACTCCACTTTTATTTGGTTCTACACCAACACTCTATATATGGAAAGTTTGTGCAAACTTTTAAGCCACACAATTAAAGCAAAAACTTCCAAATTAATTTCTTACCAACGGATCTAATTTACGCCTGTAAATAAATTATTTAACACTGTTGTCACTTTTGTAACGTGATGAAGTCAATGAGCTATTTCCATTTACAAAATGTAGTTCACAAACTCCAGGAGCCTCTCAATCACTCAAAAAAGAAACAATCCAAGTTCCTAGTTAAATTAAGAGCACCGTTACCGAGTAACTTAATACAAGAGGAGAACGAGGACAAAATAAAATCACGAAGATCCCCTCCCGATAGTATAGTAAACAAGACGGTTTATTAAAAAAAGCAGACAGGCAGGTAAACGAGTAAATGCTTGATAAGTATCTTGTTTGAGACAAAGAGGGTCTCGACAAAAGAAAGTCGTATCGTTGTTTTTGAATTTCACGAGAGCGTGAAGACTAAGATAGGACAGCCGCGTGCCGGAGCTAGGCGCTGAGACACTGGGACAGGACAATGGATACTACGGTGAGCCTTATGAAAACAACGAAATGTATTAACATAACGAGGTGTCTGTCAGGTCTGTATAAGAAATTAATAGTTCTGTAATGGAAATTGAAAATAGTTACAGTAGACACGACAGTGGCATTTTTTTACGCCACATTTATCGTGTAAAATGAGTGATCAAAACCAGAATCTTTCCTCACAAATTAGATTTTCCTTATGATATTAATCCTAGCGTCATTTCATGATTCTGTGTCGACGAGAAGTACCGACGGGAAGTATAGGTTTTACCTTCCTCAGAAATGTATGGTAAAAAAAAACATAGCTACAGTTAGTAGAACATAGAACTTTCTCTTTTTGAAAGTCGGTAAAAACGACATAAATGGCCGTAGTTTTTAATTGCGCTGATATAAACTCTGCAGACTTGAGTATTTGATATTAATTTCAACCTGATACCACCATGCGATCCTTAGAAAAAATCTTGACAGACGGACAACCAAGTGATCTTGTAAGGATTTATTTTTTCCTTTTGAGGTAAGGAACCCGAAAAACCATACAAACTGTGATGTTACGACAACAAATAGAACTTAAAAAAAAAAAATGGTTCTTTGAATTGAAAAAATAGACTAGTTTCCTGCTCATCCTTACGTTACATAAGAACAAGAAAAACTATCCTTTGGACGTAAATAGCAGTGTGTTCGCTGACAAGCACACCCGGTGTGCGGTTCCCTTACAATGGAGACGTCGGCTGCAGGACTGCGAGTCTTTAAAACAATAATACCTTTATACTGATTGTCTCACGCTAGACATTTCATCCAAAAGACATTGTAAAGGATTGCTTTATATTAAACGGTATTATATCATAGCTGCTCATTTGTTCCAAAATTTAGCAGATTAAAATAATTTTGAATCTCAAAAATGTTTTTAAAAATAACAGCTGTTTTTTAATATAAATTCTGTTATAATCTGATAAACTATTTATGGGCTAGAAAAAAAAAACAGTGTAAATCTTATGGAGTACCAAATGGGTAGACATGTGGACGCATTTAAGAGATCAAGTGCGAACATATCTGAAATCAACATCGAAACAAATTTTTCGAACGAAAACACGTCTAAGCAATCACAAAACATTGTTCACTCGAATACCGTTCAAACTAGCTTCTAGGTGCAGACTAAACGAGAAAACACTAGGTTCCAGACTGTTATGTAAACTGTAATAAAACTGGGAGAACGAACCGCAATGAATAATTCGTTACATATTTGATGTTTATACAAAAAGAGGGGAGCGTCTGTCAGTTTGACAAACGCCGTCTCAGGTGTCGTTGTGTGCGCAATCATGGAATGGAAATTATTCTGCCCTCCTCCCGAGCTGGATCGAAGCTGCTCAATACTAGACTCCAATTTTTTCATAAATCGCATTATTATAAAATTGGCGTTTGAACAGCAGAAGGGTCATAAATAAGTTCTGGACTCGTATGATTAGAAATTCAACTTATTAAATTTTCTGGGCTTGCTCGGTTAATTTAACTTTGCTTTAAAGGTTTTCTTACATGAAATCTAATACAACTACGCTCGACATCTTTTTGTGTATTTTCGCAAAAGGTACCTCTCTTACGCCCGCGACACCGAAGGGAGACAATGTGGACTTTGTGTGTTACCAAAATAAAGGTAAGACTAAAGTAGAAATAATGATTTAATATTGGTTAGTAAATAAGATAAAACTCGGAGGGCCTTAGTGTAAGCTAGTACGGTTTGAAAAATATTACAGGTTAAGCCGCGCTTGCCGCGGTCGGTCCGTGGATGGTTGACCATATTTTGTAAACATACCGAGACCCATCTTTGCCTCGGAAATCACGTTAAACCGTTGGTCCTGACAGTCATAGGTTGATCTTCGTTTAATCATTACAATTCTGAACTTCAGCCTTTCTTTTATATTCTATAGGCATGTAAAAATAAATAGTCTTTTTTGGCTGAATACAATAAGTCAGGAAGTCGACCCCAACATCGGTTGCGAAAAGGCTAGGTAAAAGGAAGTAAATAAGACAAAACAATATTGTTAAATCTAAAAAATTCTTCAGTCCTTCAATATCAATGAATTGACTTATTTACGCCAATAATTTTCGTGTCGTACATTTCAATAGAAGTTGGCGCGCAGTTGTTTAACAAATCAGTAGGGATGACGAAACAAATCCAGCAAATCGTATTTTCGCTTTCGAATGTTCGGCGTTCAGTTGTTTTTGTTGAATCTGCTGATTGACGACCCTGACGAGTTGGGATTGCTCTGTCGTTCAACTTGTTCGAGGTTTTTATAGCTTTGTCTGGCCAGAAAGTTCAGCTGTTTTAATTGTAATGTATATTTGATTGGTCGAATTTCGAGTGCCTATTATTGAAAAGGGATTTAAATTAATTAATTGGGTAACATAATTTTGTTTTTTAACTTAACAAATATGAAGTTTAGATAGAAAGCATTTTTTAAGTTGTTTATTGAGTTCATACAGATCTTCATGTAATATTAAAATTAAAATAAATGGTAGTCGTGACATTATTAGATCTACACTCTTATTTGTTGTATAATTCTTTACCTCTGATAAAAACTAAAGATTTTGAAGATTGTATTGAAATTATGCCATAATTCCACAGATAACTACATGATACAATAATAACTAAGTTATTACAACACTTCAGAAGGTATAAAAGTAAAAGATTTTAATTAAATACCAAAAGTTAACCAAAAAATTAGCTACCAAAATCTAAATCTTTAAACACCTAATCTGAATCTTGAAAACCAACATAAACTTTTACATCATAATCAAAATAACGAATTCAGAAGTGGAATAAAGTTGTACCTTGTAGGGCAGGCTAACGACAGCCAGAATGCGGCGGTTACGAAAATCGACAAGTTATTTAGTGAGCAAACAACATAAAGAGATGTAAATGACCCAACAAGTAACAAATACCGATACCGCCGATGTGGAATGGGTAAGGATCGTGATGCACTTGTTGCGATATATCGCTGTTGTTTGTACTTGAAGACTTTAAATTTTTCTTTTTTTTTAATAACCTTTGCTTTCCACCAGTGAAAGAAAGTGAGATAAATTCTCAATCCTACATTCTGTTTTGAATTCCAGGCTGGTGAAGGTAAGGAATCTGGTCTTCTTCTTTCAGCCCTATTTCTAATTTATTTGGGGTCGGTGCAAAATATTTTCTCTTTCCATATGGAGAAATCATTCCAAGGTAAAGTTCTCTAATAAAATAGCAAGTGCAGATCAGATAAGAAATTGTTCCATTCCGCGAGACTGGAAGCTGATCAAAACATAATTGACAATAACTAGGCAGACTATAATGAGTAATAACCTGGTTAAATTGCTTAAAAAAGACAAGCAAAACTTAATGTAACAGCATAATATGTTATGTAGGTTTGACAAAAAAAGAATTGTGTAGTTATTGGTAGCTCGTTCCGTTCCCCTCTTTGGTAGTTTTTATTGGCTTTTACTTTATCTTCCACAACATTCATCTATTAATACAGATATTTTAGTAATGGTTCTGAATTCTGGCATTTAATCGATTTAAGTGCTTTCTCTGCTCACTGTGACAGCAATTTGTCGAAGTTTCAGAGACATGTACGTATATTTTAGTCATGTTCTAGAGTGTATATTTATGAAGCTTCATTTCCATTTATTTATTGAATGATATTTGGATCAATGTTTCTAAGTTTTTTTTATTTGCAAAGGAGAACAGATTTTCGGTTTCATTTAGGAAATAAGCATTGTTTAAGCCGTAATACACAGTACAGTGGACGACAAACTTTAAATTCTACCGACTCCCCAAGAGTATCCACTCAATAATAAATGAGACGACCCAACTTCACGCCTCTACCGACACTCTAGCTCTCTCCATGAAAAACTTCGAATGATCTCATCTGGAAACTTACCGTCAAACTAAAAACAACTTTAAAATAACAGCATAGAGTTGAAGTTCAGTCACCATAATACTCTTGTGTACACGTTCCCCTGAATTAGACATGTGTTAAAAGCTTAATGCATTTAATAGGTAAGTAACGTTGCATATCCAGTTGGTGTAATATTTTCCCTTCTACAATGTGCCTTTATTATGAAAAATCTTTTGGAAAATTTGCTGTTTTACAAGGAAAAGATTTTTGAGCGATTATCTGGATATAGAGGAATTTTATCTTTTTCCTCCATACAGGTATAAGTAATAATGAGCATATAGGTGTACATTGAACAAGCTAGTATAAAACTGTTATACCATAAAGGTGAATACGCCAAAAGCAAAAAAAGTTAGTCAATAGATTGCGAACCTTTAGGTATAGTACGGTGATGTTAACAATAACGATGTTAACTTAACATTGATTACCGCCCAGAAACTACTTAGCAGAAATACAACTCTGACCAAATTCAAAAACCATAAAACATAAATGTAATTTCTGAATTCACCTGCTTAGTAACCCTAGACTACGGCTTGGCCTAACCACCTGGCTGTGGCCTCTTATATTGCTCTTTTGATGTGAGGCCAAGCTTCTATTACTTTGGATTCCTCCTTTTATAATTATTTTGTTTCTCATTATTATTCAGACTGCTAACTAGACATGTAGTAGTTATTTTAAATTCAACAAGCTTTGACTCAAAGTGTAGGAAAGACAGATTTAAAGATATTCTGTTTGAGCATTTAAATTCGTTTCATAAATGTCAGCTGTATCCTTTTTTAAAACTACCAGTACCATGCAATAACATAAATAGCACACTAAGTAATTAAATTATTTGACAATAAGCCTCAGTATTAAATATTTATCAGTATCGCCACAAAGCAATTACATTTAATTGAAGGCTAATATGACACCAGTGTATTGAAGCTTACAGAGGATTATGTTCGCACTACGTACGGACAATAGGCATTACTATTGTTACTACAATGCTTATATAATGTTCTACTGACCTAGGTTTAATATCTAGTTGTGGAAGCGCAATATAAACTACCTGTGGCAGGTCTAAGTCTAAAGTTACAGTCTAAAGTTAAACATTGTCATGCATTGAACTGAAAATCAGAGGTCCAAAAAAAATAGAATGTGTAAAGAATGACATCCAAAAGATGGATTAGATGGGTTGACCAAAACTTCACGGAAGTAAAGATGGCCAACAGATTTGCAGACCATTATGATGAAATCTGTCCATATGACCAAAAAATTAACATATTTTAAAACCCTCTATACAAAAATTTGTTAGGTGTAGAAAGATATAGCTTCAAGCTGATAATAAGTCAAAAAACTCGTTCATTTACTTTAATGGTAACTTCTCACACATAAGTCCACACACAATAGCCCCATTACAATAAGGACTGCAACCGCGTAAACAATTACAGTTAATTCGCGTTTGAAGTCAGCCAGCACCGTGGCTTATGTCGGATTACACGCACCTCCCACTTAGGACGGAATAATTACCGTGTTAGAAGCAAACCCGCTATAACAGACACTTCTGCTGAAATATCTGAGAACCGCTAAATATTATGGGTGTGAAGTATTTTGTTTGCAACACACGAGAAATCAACAATTCCAGCTAATGCAACTACAGAAGTAGAGTGCTGGTCATCTTAGCTACACTAATTGCTTTGTAACCCGGGCCACCTGATAGTTTTGGACACAAATACAGTAATGACTTCTTAATTAAGGAAAAAAATATATACTCTCAAAGTAAATGAAACTAAAAGCACTAAAAAGAAGATACTAAACGATGCACGACCTCTACAAAAGAATCAAAATTATTTTACAACCAAAATGAGGATAACATTTTTAAACAATATTTTCGTTATGAGCCACCTAACTATCGTGTATGAAGTAAAGTTTAAAGTCATTTCTAAATTCTTTATTATTACTGCCACTGTAGCGACTTGAAATGACTTTATAGTGCATTCCAAGCCCATCCTTGTTTAACCCTTAATAACATTTACCTCTGTCTCATCTATGTAAATACATGAAAGGTTACGACCACAATAACTGCGGGACTCTCACTTACATAACAAACCATTTATATAATCGTCAGGATACGGAGTCACGGACCCTGGCTTATGAAGATTATTAGGGTTCGCGTTGCGAGACCGATTGCCTTGTTAAGTACGCTCTGTTCGAGCTTGTTGTGTTAATGGTGGTGTTTTAAGTACCGTAGAATTCATCTTTTGTTTGTACACGTATTTTCTGTTCCATTCGTTTTAATTAGCTAAGTACTGTAATGTTTACTGTGCAGAATGCATTTTAGTTTATCTTCTTCTTCTAGTGTATGAACGTTGGCAGTCAGCTGTGTATATTTCTGATTGACCCTCGCGATTAATATATTTAGATCTATCAATGAGTAAACATAAATTGATGTTGTATGATGGTTTTAGTTTTCAGTGATGTATTATTTTGTTTTTAAAGTCTCGTGCCCGGTCATCAAAATTTCATAAGAAAAAAATAAAAAAAACAGTCCACTGTTGGGCATAGGAATACCATGCAACTGAGCTGATCTTCAGCTCTACTCTTCCAGTTGCTGAATGCGGTTCCCCTCTGTATTTGTTCTTATTATTTTTGAGGATTTTCCATAATTGGTTGAAAAATATTAAAAACAGTAACGTTAAATGTAATGTGGTTGTTTTTCGTGTTGGCAAACTTCCATACTTTTTAATTTTCCTATTCCGCGAACTTTTTAGGAATGCCAAAACAACAAGTTTGGAAGAATAAATTAAAAGTAAACTAAACTGTAGAACGACATTTACCGAACTAAGGGAAGTCCAACTTTATATAGGTACATGGATCTAAATTTAACTTTGGCTATTGTCTTTGGATTGTGGACAAAAAACTAATTTTCTAAGTTTTTGTTCTTATTATTTGTCTTCTTTTGTAGCTTCATTGTTATACTTTTAGCCAATTATAATTTATAATGCTTATTACAGTTTAATATTTATTATTGCTAAACATTGTTTATTGTAAGAATTATAAAACAATAATAATATTGTGTCTTTATAAAACTATAACTTTCAGAACCATTAACTTAATTTCTAATTATTATTTACAACTATACAACTCCAAAATTAAACTAATATAACCTAAATGTTAGCAGGAAATATAATT
Source organism: Diachrysia chrysitis (assembly GCA_932294365.1). Classification (NCBI taxonomy): domain Eukaryota; kingdom Metazoa; phylum Arthropoda; class Insecta; order Lepidoptera; family Noctuidae; genus Diachrysia; species Diachrysia chrysitis. The sequence goes on from OW028645.1 coordinate 646,250, forward strand.
AATTATTTAGGTTGTTTTTCATATAGAATTTAGACGAAATATGGAAAATTTTGCTGTTACAAATGTTATGAACTTATTTTCTCATAAAAAGTTATTTAAAAATGAATGGACCTGTAAAGGTAGCGTAGATATAAATCTGTTTTAAAAATGAGATGACATTTTCATGTACATTTAGTTACATACATACCTACAAGGTATAAGAAATTAGCGAAAATTACATTTTTTTTAAATGAAATATCCTATTTTAAATTTAATTAATGTAAATAGTAATTGTGTCCTTATTCGTGACTACTTTTGAAGTATCAACCACTAAAACTGTAAATTGTGACCAAAAGGGAAATAAAACATTCTGTAATACCAGAAAGAAAGGTGTTTAATATGTGAAAATATATTTTTTGTTAGTGATTATAATATCTTTAGGGTATACTTCAGAGGTATACATATAATTAACTAGATGTCCCCCGCGACTTTGTCCGCGTGTTTTAGTTTCAACGGTTTTTCATTTATGCAACATTTTTCATTTATGCTCCGCTCCTATTGGTCGTAGCGTGATGTTATATAGCCTATAGCCTTCCTCAATAAACGGACTATCCAATACAAAAAGAATTGTTCAATTCGAACAAGTAGTTCCTGAGATTAGCGCGTTCAAACAAACAAACAAACTCTTCAGCTTTATAATATTAGTATAGATTAGTATATACCACAAAATTAATTATTGTTTACATTTATGTGTAATCAATTATATAATTTTGAATTTATAAGCACAAAATATACCTGCTTACTGACAGTGGTTAGTGAACAACGCCCGTCTCTTTACACTCAAACATTGTCAGGTGAATGTCGTTGCTTAATGCCTATTCTTGAAGCTGACAATATAATTTACATAAGCCAGGGCTTCGCCGGAGAGCACTCGGAATACACGTCATTAGACTAGCAGCAAGCTACCTAATTATACTTCAAATAATTTTGCATTATTATCTTGAATTTACGGAGAACTTGAATAATGTTGCAGCTGTAAATGTTTGTTTTTTTAAATATGTATGTAAATGATTCAGTTTAATAAAGTGAAGGTAAAACTATTTTGTTCTCAGAAAAGGTAATAATAGTACCTACAGAAATATTCTCGCTCAATGTTCTGAAGTAAGTTATTATAATTTATTTAAATTGTTAAATGAGAGTTCGTTTGATAATTTATTTAATATCAGATATTTATCTTACATCTACGAGCTAAAATACAAATAATTTTACATTATAATATGATTTAATTAAAAAAGTAGAAATAAAGTTTCTGTAATACTTATAGCTATTTAATACGTGTTAGGAACAGGGCTATGTTTTTTTAATATGATCGTGTAAATTTTAGGCCAATGCGACACTAATAAGATTAAAACCTCTATTTGGTCTTCACTATTCTATTTCCTATCACCTGAACTAGAGCATAATCTTCACAAAGAAAATTAAGACACTCAGATCCAATGACAAATCGCAGCTACTTAACCATCCAATAGCAATTTCCGATCGGCTCCGGTACCATCGAGGCGTCCGCCATTTCTCATCAGCCATACTGATTACGTAGATCTGCGAACACCTGGGTAATGGCTGAACTGAAAAATATGGTTTTGCTAATGAAACGCTTCGGGCGATTTAACCAGTCACAGTTAAAAAGTGTTCTTATGAACTAAGTTCACGGAATCGAGTTTAAAAATTGATAAAAGCCGAAATGTCAAATATCTTGCACAGAACATAGAATGTCTTCCTAAAAGCTAGCAAGCACATCACGATTGAGTTATTTCAATTAAAGCATTATGTTGCCATTCTATCTAATTCATAGTTCTGTGGCTTTTGCCTTGCCTGCATACAATTTATGTTGGTGAAATGCAAATTGGAGTATCGAACTCAGTTAAACGCGAAAATCGAGATTAGATTCTACTGATCGCGATCATACGCACTTGTGATATCCGCCCTTAGAAGTCTTGCATCTGTCACGATTTTGATTGATGACAAACAAATTCGCGAAGTAAAGACGTTCGTAATGAGTTTGAAGTTCTTGTAATGAATTTGTTGATGAGAAACTGTTTTTATATCGAAGTTTTGTGGAATGTTTAAGAAATTCAGATTTTTTTTTGGTTTTATTTCTATTTCAATAGCAATGTTTAATGTTATCACTACAGGATACCACGTATTTAAAAAAAATAAAATAAAAACATCAATGTAAGTACCCACCCAGTTATACAACATAATGCAAACTCATATACGGGAAAGTACAGTAATTCTTATTTCGTAAAAGCTTCCTCGAATATAAAACGATAGGAAAAACAAAAGACAAAAGTAGCCAACCGTATTCAAAATAAATTGCTCACGTTTAAAAGTCTTTTAGAAACGAACAAGTAATTAGTATCGTTTTCTATCTTAATTTTAGCTTTTTAATAATTTAAATATAAAAAAGGGGTAGTTAACAAAGCCTTCTCTTATTAGCATAGTACCACACCCGTCCATATTTCACAGCGCAAATCAAGTCAAATTCCAAATTTAGGACAAAATGCGAACCAATAATTTAAATTAGGGTTGGCAATATGGCCCTTGTTTGGGGAACAAAATTGTAAAGCCGTCTCCGGTCGGGGAAGGGCAACAGGGAAACATAATCATCAGCTGCGTAGACAATATTTTGATAATAGATGCAGATACCAGAAAGTATTTTACATTACGTATTATAGATAAATTGCACCTAGACGCAGAACAAGTAATCATCAATCATTGATCCATTCGAAACATCGATCAAAAATCAAAGATTTGTCTTGGGTGGGAATCTAAAATTATCCGGCTAAGTATATCCAAGAGTGGGCAGGAGATGAATGTTTCATGAACTGCATACATGAAACCTAACAACAAAGGCCTAAAAAGTAAGACAGCACATATTTGTCTCATACATGCATGTTACTATAATATTGCCCTAGACATAAATCCTTCATAATATCTTCATCACTAAAAGAGTCGTAGCAATCATTGATTTATTCTTCGTTTAACCTACTGCGTTTAGCCCAGAAATACTATTTTAATTATTTTATTCCTGCTTTGTCCTATTTAATATTCTTCCTACGGCCTATATATTTTTTGTATATGCCTAATTTACATTTTTGGTCCAATCAGTAATAATGGTTACGTTTTATTAAATATAAAACATCAATCAACTATATAAAATATCTACCGCTCTTTGTGTCTTTCCAAAAAAAATGCTGTTTAGATTTTAAATATTAAAATCTTATTTAATTACCCAACATTATGTTTCTATTTATCACAATATCCTGCAGTGTCCTTCACAACTGTCGATTAACAACTAAAACTGAGAACAAAAACATTTTAATACTGTCATTAGGTGGTGTAAATATAAACCTGTGTTACTCCTGTTATAACAAAGGCATTAATGATTGAGCGAGTCAATGATAAGTATAATTGTTTGCTGGTTATCGCTGGTGGCTCGCGATTCCACAACCGTGCGATTCTTTTTGTTATTCATATCGCTGTTTGCGAACAAACATGCGACTTTTTGTCGCAGAAACCAAAAAGTCCCGAAAATCGTGTCGATACTTTAGTTTAAGATGTTTTTACTTTGATGTTGTTTTACTTCGAAGATTAGACTTTTGGATATTACGGATAAAACTTATATTTTCTTTATTTGTCTAGTATTGAATGTAGTTTGCAAGGCGCGCTTAACCGATCTGTTAGTTATCTGTCAAGTATATCATGCAAGTCCGTCGCTGACTCTTACTGAGAGACCAATTTTATGAAACATGATATCCATCAGCTTTAGATTATAATATTATAACTTTAAATTCGTTTTAGTTAAAGGTCATATTTTAATACACTACATTTTTATAAATAGTTGCTGAGTAATTGATATTCATTTGGTTATTCTACGAACCATTTTTTGATGCATAACACAAAAACGTAAATAAAAATATGATAGTGAGCTCTCAATATAACAAAACTATAAAAGAAAAACAGTGTAGTCCACCCGCACCTTTTCAAAATCGAAAAACTGTCTAGCAATATTTTCATAATGAAACAGCAAATTTTAAACTCAAATGTTCTTAACATAAGGTTGACTGTTGATTGGCCCAGATATCGTGTTGAAACGGACATTTTACATGGAAAAATAAAAATGTCTGCGTGTTTTATCTAAAGCGCAATGAATGGCAAATGCAGCTCCGGATTATTTTACATACAAGATAGCTACGGCGGCGCTGCCACTATAATTTCGATACGATTCTGCGAAATCCATATTCGAATTTATATAATAATGTATGTAGTCAATTGCTTAAAAATACAATCTTTTCGGAATATAATAAAATAAAATACCTTTAATCTGTTTGTTTTGAAATTATTATATCCAAATATGATTCTGCAGTTAAGGTGATTATGAAACAAGAAGTTCAAGACTTTAAAATTAGCTAAATAAACAATGCCCAGTTTCAGCACTTTTGGCTTCCAGTAGAAAACTAAACGGAATTTCCGCGAAGTCTTTCAAAAACAAGAACTGGAACCCTATCTCCCCGAACTAATTAAAAAGTTGAAACAAATACAATTTTAATAACCGCCAAAAATATAAATATTATACCGCAACATTATGAATAGAAAGTCCGAAGTTGCGATAAATAACGCCTTTACTCGTCCCGGGGTTATCTTTTTAAGCGCACAGGCGTTGTTAAGGAGGATCGTAAATTTAATTTTATTGCTTAAATACTTATAAAATTTTGCAATTGTACCTACAGGGACGGTAATGAAAACATCGCTAGATAACGGTAGGGTAATGTCTTCTTAAAATTCGTAGCGTGTGCGCTGGGACCTATTTTTTTGGGTACCAAATGAAAATATTAGACGGTGAACGTTAATTGAAGTGTAATTGTATACCGCAAGGGTTTACCTCGGCACTATACTAGGTACGAGATGTTGCTTCTATCGTTTGCTACCATTTTGATTTCCTAAGGGGACGCCGTTATTTTCTTTGTTTAAGTTAGTATTTACCTTCATTTAGGCAAAACAGTAAGTTTGTAAATTTTCTTTTGAATTTAAGTTTAGATTTTGATAAAGTTTAAATGACAGAATTTCTTCAGCAACGGTGTTCTAATTTTTGTAGATAAATATAATTAAAAAAATCTAAGTGAACAAAAATCACAATTTCAAATTTTGCAATAGAATCCACATACACTACCTATCTACGTGTAACGGATAATAACCATTTGCATTATTTTTTGTTCATTTTGTAGAACGAAAATATGCTAACGCAAAATGCCGATGTAGCACTTTTTGTTATAATTCTTTTAACAATTTTAGAATACTTAATAATACCTTATTTAAAGAAAACCCGCCGAGATCTTAGATAATATAATTAGGTGCGTACCGTATCGCATAGTTGATCATCTTACAAAACCCAGCCGCAATTTCTACTTCATACCCGTGTGTACAATAAATCATCTTTTATAAAAATTTAAACTCAACTTTTGGCACAATTTGAACGAAGACTGTGAATATTCTGCGGTAGAGCTCCGCTGAATAAGAATGGCTATTGTTAAACACATGTGCTCTCCAAGACTTTCTTGTATTACTGTATTAGCTCGGATCTACGGATAGATAGTTAGGGAGAAAATATTTTGTAAATAACAAAGCTTGGTGGAAAATGTCTATATAATACCGACAACCGACAGCAATGTAAGCATTTATTATTTTAAGCTTTGTTCCTTTTTTGCATTTCATTCTGGTATACTGTCTAAGTATCATCTTAAGGTTGACTATTTGAAAATGTTTCTATTTCTTCACCTTCTAATCTTGAAATTTTCATTCAGTGTTGCTATCTATATTTATAAATCCACTTTGACATTTCTATATTTCTCGTATATTTTCTTCCAGAATTGATATGCATCAGGATTTGGTATTGAGGTCATCTGTAGTTCGTCATTTATTTCTAGAATATTCAATTTAGTTTTGCTGTGGGGGATCCATTTCACTGGAAGATCGTTCGCAAAATTTGGCGTAGGATCCCTAAAAAGAAATTAATCTTAAGTCAAAATGATCAACCTATTTTACAATAACTTATATTTTTTAGTAATTATTTATTTTTTAATACAATTTTGTACTGGATTTATGTTCAATGTAGATTATTTTGAAGGAGACAACCTAATAACAAAGGCTGCTTTGTAAAGACAAATAATGTGAATGGCTAATCTTAGCCAAATATACGTGGTTAGGCACGGTATCTTTATAAATAGTAAAAGTAACTCACCCATATTTGGCAAAGTTCGTAAGTAGTTTTGTCATCCAGTCAATTACTATTTGATCCCTTTTGTTTATCCTGTAGGGGAATATCGCTCCATCAAAAATGTATAGAAGATCATCTCCATGACATGCGCCAGTTTCGTTGTGGTACTTTGTACTTTGTTTGATAAAATTTCTTTCACCATTATAAGTAAAATATAAATAATATACAGGAGCATCGATCTTACGAGCATATATTTCTGATTCAATTATCGCAGGTATTTCAAAATATAAATCTGAATACAATTGCGATAAATTCATAATATTGTTCACACTGATTTCTTGCTTGCCAAAATAATATTCTCTAACTTTGCGATCTATTTCCTTCTCTTCTTTTTCAGTTTGAAATATTAAATTATCTCCAAATGTTGGTCTTTTATTATTCATTTTAAGTGATTCTTCCGTTTCCTCATTTATGAAAAATAATGCTTCCATGTCTGTAGAAGAGTACATCAGTGAAATATTCTTGGGGTTTTTAGTTATCAAATTAAAAGGTAAGTCGGTCATGAATGATTCTACTCCTGGAAACTTTCTCTCTACACAAGGCAAGTGTAAAAGTTTTTGGTTCACAAGCCAAAGTAAAGGAAAAGGTGATGTTACAGATACCAGATCCTCATAAGACATTTTGGATAAAATAGTAAAAATTTCTCCTGGTTCCTTGACATTTAAGCCCAGTAATTTAGCGTAGTTATTTGCTACTAATAATGGATTGTAACTTATAGCCCAACTTGCTATAGATGATCCACTGTGCATTATAGCCCTTTTAAAAAGACCATTTGCTGTTTCACTCGCAACAAGTAAAGAGACGGATGCTCCTCCTGCACTCGTTCCAAATATCGTCACGTTATCAGGATCTCCTCCAAATGCTGCGATATTTCTTTTAATCCACCTTAAAGCAGCTACTTGGTCTTTCAATCCAGCGTTACCTGGAGCGTCTTCAGTACCTAAACATAGAAAACCAAGTACCCCAAGTCTATAGTTAAATGAGACTAATATAACGTCTTGTTTTACTAAAAAATCTGGACCCACTATGAGCTTTCCTCCATTTCCCAAGATGAATGCACCTCCATGAATGTATACCATGACAGGGAATGGCCCTTTTGAGCGAGCTGGTGTGTAAACATTGATTTTTAGGCAATCTTCTGTGCCTTGTACGCCTATAGGAGTATTTTGTGGGCATTGGTACAATTCATCGACTGCATTAAATACGCCATCCCATTTCGGTGGAGGCAGCGGTGCCTAAATAAGTGAAAAAAAAAACATAAATAAGGTTACTACTCTAACTCACAGTTTAACGCGATAAATAAATAATAATAAATCACAAACAAAACATGCAAAATCTTGAATGAATCTTGAAATCTTGAATTTTAGTAGTATACAAAATTCTAATTAGTAGTTTTAGTAGTATACAAAATGCACAAAAAACACACACGATAACTATTTATGACAAATGAATATTTGCAAAAAAGGGATTTCTACCTTAAACCTCGACTCGAAATTGGTAGTGGCATAAGGTATGCCTACGTATTCGAAAAACGACCCATCCCCACTGACTTTACCGCTTAAAATTCCTTGATCAATCTTCACTTCAGGCGCCGGCTGGTCAACCAAATTCATTGCGAATAATGTAAATAGAATAACATGTTTTCTGGTCTTCATTATTACCAAATTTCTTATTTAATTACTTACAACGCTATTTATTTGGTATCCTATTAATTTATCACTATTTATTCATAAAATTAATTACCTAATTGATATTTATAATATTTTACTATCTTAATAACTACGTTACTTTTGTTAAATGCTTCATTTGACACTCTTAAATCATATCTTTATTCAACAGATAACAATGCTTACCTCATAGATACGTTATCGTCGCACCAACAATTTTATTGTTAAGTCACTTCACTGCTATTGAACTATTTACAGTGGGAATCATGCAATTTTAGATTTTAATTATAATTATAATTTACTGTGTTTATGTACTGTATGTATGCTACGGAGACTAGTATGGGTTGAGTCAAATCCATTATTAAATGATAATAGATAACTTTTTGTTAATATCAAATTAAATATTTTTCTCAAGAATTTACAATTAAAAAGGAAACGTATACATAGACAACACTATGCTCTCAAATTTTAGTATAAATGTAAATCTTCCAAAATCTGTTCTTTGGAAAATCCCACGCGTTTCGTTTGAATGAGTTAATAATTTCATAACCGTAACATGCACCCGTTTGCTTTCTATAGCCAGTAATGAATTTCAGGAAGATCTTTTCACCAAAACTTATAAATACTGAAGTGCATTAATTAAATTAAGAAGAAATTCAGTTTGAGAATGTTTTTCAAAACACTATCTAGTAGATAGGTTACTGTTTTGTTCTTGTGAATATTACGCGTATTATTATTAAAAAGATTGAAAAGCTGTTTCCACTGTGATCTACGAGTAAAATTATGTTCAGTAAATAGAACTTGTATAGTATTGCGATGTAATCTAAAATCAACCTATCACAGACGACATTGCTGTTTAAAATCCCTTATTAATATTCACGCTAGGTGCCGGTTGGTCTACTAAGTTCTTCGCAAATAAAGTAAATAAAACTATTCTTTAGACATTTTTAAAAATGATAGTTCAATTTTCATACTTAACCTACAGAGTTAACGTTCTAAACCCTTTGAACATTCAAAATAACTAACTTAAACAGTAAAACTCTTTGTGTTCAGCAAATACCAGTTAAGTAGATGGGAAATATTTTTTACAAACATTGAATTTATTTTTATCTTAACAACACAGAGTTTGAGATCTATAAAGCCGACTCTTCTAGATGATTTTGTCATGAACTAGATAAGTCTGGAACTATTTATGTACTTTGATTTTTTTTTTGTCAAAACGGGTAAATGAATACACTGTGAAATCTGTTAAAAATCATTTGGTATATTCTTTTTACGATATTTTTTATAAACATCTTTCCATAGTTCATTGGCTTCAGGATTGGGGATCGGACCCATTTTTAATTCTTCATCAATGTATAGCACTTTAACATCATCCTTGCTACTAGGTTCCCATATAACAGGTAAATCATTTGCAGGTGTAGGGTTTCTAGAAATATATAATTATATTAAAAAAAAACTTAGAAATTAATAAATCAACATGCACCTTTATGATACAGAAAAAAAAATACCAACCCGAATTTAGCAAAATTAGTCCACATTTTAGTTATCCATTCTATTATTTTTTTGTCGTTCTGACTTATTGGAAATGGCCATATCTTTCCTTTGAATAAATATAAAATTTCATCACTATGACTAGCTCCTTGTTCATTTTTAAAGCCACTCAGAAATTTCAAAAAGTTTCTTCCACCAGCATAATTAAAATAATAATTATATATATTAGCTTTTGTATTTTTAACTATAGTTTGTGACTCTAATATAGCAGGGGCTTCAAAATACAGTTGCGTGTTAAGTTCACTTATAGTAATTAGAGTCTTAAGACTGATTTTGTCATGACCAAAGTAAAACTCTTTTAACTGTTTTGATACATTAGCCGCTTCTTCTTCTGACGTAAATTTCAAATCTGATGCAAAGATATACCTCGCATCTCTTGCAGCTAACGATTCATCAGTATCTTCCGGTAACAAGAACAATCCTTCTCTACTAGTTGTTCCATAAATTACTGGTATATTCTTAGATTTTGTACTTAGAATGTTGTACGGATAATCTGTTACTACAGCTTCTTCCCCTTCAATCTTTTGCTCGACGCAAGGATAGTTTAACATTTGGGTATCAAAGTACATGCCAAGTGGCTTCTTAGGTCTAGCTTTAAGTAACTTTTCGTAAGGTATTTTCGAAAATATCTCAAAAAGTTCGTAAGGATCTTTGGTATCGTAACCTAGTTCTTTTGCTATTAGACTAGAAACCCATAACGGTTGCCTGTTGATAGCCCAACTAGATATAGACGAGCCACTCTGAATAATAACTTTATGGAACAAATCTTTTGTTGCGTCGCTTGCTAAAAGCATCGACGCAGACGTTGCTCCAGCGCTTTGACCAAATAAAGTAATATTGTCTGGGTCTCCACCAAACGCAGCTATATTTTTCTTAACCCACCTCAAAGCGGCGATTTGGTCTTTTAATCCCGCATTTCCTGGTGCTTCTTTTATACCTAAGCATATAAATCCCAGAGCTCCGAGTCTATAATTAAAAGTAACTAGCATAATATCACGATTGACTAGAAAATCAGGTGCGTATATAAATTTTCCACCACTTCCTATTAAAAACGCTCCACCATGAATATAAACCATGACTGGTAGTGGTTTTTTAGCGCTTGTTGGTACATAGACGTTGATTTTCAAACAATCTTCAGTTCCAATGATACCAATCGGTGAGGGTTGAGGACATTGATATATCTCATCGACGGCTTGGTACACTCCCTCCCAAGAGGGCGGTGGCAGGGGAGCCTAAACAAGAAAGAATGAGTACACAGTCATTAACTATGTTTACGTAACTAAAAAAAACAAAAAAAAATACCAGTACTCCCGAAGGTTAACCTTGGCCCTGACAGTAATGGCACTAATGCATACAATACATATTATTCAAATCAAGTATCAGTGTTTTCTTGTAAACTGGCTTAATGATAAATAAATCACGTCTCTTAAACTTATTCAAACAAATGAATCATTAGGACTTTGTATACTACAAAACCGGTTGAATTAAAGTAGACATATTTCTCGTAACAACTTAGTGTTTCTGATGCTACAAATTGATCAATTATGCTTACCTTGAACCTTGTACTACTATTAGTCGTCGCGTAAGGAATACCCATGTATTCGAAAAACGACCCATCCGTACTGATTTTACCGCTCACAATCCCTTGTTCGATGGTAACTTCAGGTGCTGGCTGGTCTATTAAGTTAATCGCAAATAAGGTAAATAGAACTATCCTTTTGCCAAATTTCGCCATAATGGTTTAAACTGTATTACAACACTTGTAAAGTTGAATATTCCTTGTTCGCTTGTTACCTCAATCTTTAGAAGATGTTATGCCATTATTTCATTACTAAACTTGTGTAATATTTAAACAACCACTTCACTTGCATAACTTGTAAAAATCAAATAATTTCCACTTCTTTTATTCTGTTAAATAACACAAAACAACACAGCTGTGTTTATAACCTAAATGTTAAGATTTGACAGTTCGCCGGCTGACCTCGGCGCGCGGTGCGCATGCGCGTCGCGGCTGTACTGAAGAGTCGACAACATACGTTAGAACGAGATAGCAATATAAACGGTAATATGTCTGTATACGACTATATCACTAAGGCATTGCGTTACTATGTAAATAAAAAACTGGATGTAATAACTTGTTTAGATTTTCGTTTGTTTCTACTAAAAGATATTCCTACATCAAAATAAAATACCTACTAATAATTGTACGACATAACAACAGAAAATTGTTTTTAAATATTTACTGTTCAACCTTGCAAAGACTGATAGATATATACTTATTATTATGTAGACCTGACAGTCAACCTTCATTAATTAAATGACACTATAATTTATGAAAAACAAAAGTAATGCCTCTACTATTTTATAATGCCGACACAGTAGAAAAAGAAGACTTGTAGCTTGCTTAGATTTGATTCCACAACGAAAAATCTTAACTAGTTTCTGCAAGTCATGTTTTTATTAGATAATACCGGTGTCTTCTTAAATACCTACCAAACAATCTTTAGTGTTTTAAAACTATACAACCATGGTAATAGATTACATACAAACATTTGACTATATCAACAAATTAATGTTTATAAATAAATATGTGTTGATCTCCATCAGTCCGTTTTGTAATGACCAAATAATTTAAATACAAAACGGGTCTCTGACGTGCCTAAACAGGGCCATTTTCTCGTCGCGTCGCATGTCCAAAATTTATTTGAATAAATTACGGAAAAGGCGAAAACTGTTGAATTTTAACCCGATCCCGAGCGTGACTGACGAGGACCGACGCTGAATTTTAAATATTTTTCCTACACTTAAATTATTATAATATCATTAGGGTATAATGACTCAAAGGGCCTTTGAAAAGGTTTTGGGCAAGCGTGATCTTGTCACAAACAAATAAGTAGGTACTTATTATCAATAGATATTTTGTTACTTTTAGGTTATTGTTGTAATGATTTATATACATGAATATTATTAATAATCCTTTTATTTTATCATATTATACACGTGAAACTGAAGTCAAAAGAAATTAATTCAGGCCGTATCAGGCCAATTTCTTAATTTATGACGTAATAAACCTACCATTTAACCTAATAATAGGGCCGCATTTGACACTGATACCGTTTATAATTCAGCCCACCTAAAATAACGTTTGAAAATAAGTAACTTGCCAGCTCCCAGTAATAACAAGTTATTTGACAAACCAGAAGACTCGCAAAAACTTTTCCATCTCGCGCTTATGAATTCAAAAGTGTTAAATTCTCCGAGAACCGATTGGCGGGGGCAAAATCGATTCGCGATTTGCATCGAAGACGGAGAACGAGTCAGCTATTACTGATGACTCCGAAACTAATCTTCAAAGTCTTCGTAAAGTGGTGCTTGAATATATTTTAATGATACTACATTATCATTTCAAACAGGACGTGCGTTTTTGATGGTTGTAGCAAATATCTTTATCAAGTTTGGAAAAAGATCGTAATGAAAAGTTAAGTCATTTATTGGAGCGTTAATAATTTAATGGGTGAGATGAAATTTCACATAATTAAAAAAAAAATCTACGATCAGCAAAAGCGTATACTTAAAGAAAATATTATTCCCATATTATACAAGTAGGAATTAAAGCATGACAAGCTAAGGAAACAATGTAAAAAATTAAAACCAATCACACTGGTTTCCAAAGCTTTGATAACGAAATAATACCTCCCAAACAATGAGGAAAGTGGATTGATAAAAACGAGCAACACTCGCATGCAGTACGTGGCCGTTTAAATCAGAAACTCGGCATTATTACGCAGAAACAATACAGTGGCACAGTCGACCACTCCAACACGCGCGGCTTTTTTGCAGTTTTACACCCGCCCAAATTTTGTTCTATTTCGGGCAGCGTTCTGATTTAAAGCAAGGCCTTCAATGTGGATTTTACTAGTTGTTCACTACATGTACACCTTGATTTTTAATCGTGTTAAATTAAGCTGGTGATAACAATACAAGTTTTGATAATATAATTAATCATTTATTAATTACACATAAGTAAATGTTAAAAAAAAGTTTTAATTGAAAAAATAAAATAGATTTGGATGAATACGATGGGTAATGTAACACTGTCTTTAACAGTTGATGTAAGAATAAAGAGTCATCGGACACGATATCTATCAAGGTATTGTCTACCTACATTACATTTCAAAATAAGATTCCTATTTAGCATTGCTTTAAAACAACAAAAATAAACCATATCCATACTAATATTATAATTAATTATTAATTTATTCTGTCTGTTTGGCTTACTCGGCTAAACCGCTAAACCCAATGTGTTGAAACTTGGTAAGCTTGCATCCCAAAAAAGGACATAGGTTACTTTTTGACGCCATAACCGACGATCACGCATGGCAAGCCGCAGGCAACAGCTAGTCTTCTTATAAATTTTCAGCGACACAGTGATACAAATTCCACACACTGTAAGAAGTGTTCCGATACCGACATTCCGATTTTATCCACAAAAAGATATACAATTTGCTTACAAAGTCATACTACGTACGAGCGATGTGCACCAAGCCTACGTCACGTGCCTCGGCTCCACACGGCGCGGCGGCCCGCCAAGTGGTAATATTCGCGCAATTAAAGCGCACTGCTGACTTCCGCTGTTTTGGACAAGTGTATGAACGATGGATTCTGGGAAAGATCAACATTCAAATGTGTGTAAAACTTAGATGTGTGATGTTTGAAATTAGTTAGTTAGAGTCTAAATGCGCGGTTGCAAGATCCCGTTTTGTTGGTATTTTTGCACCTCTTCTTCTATGTGTAGGTCTTCCATGAATTTTGTGAAGGTCCAAATGCCTTTTTATTCGGACCTTAAATAAAGAACCAGCCAATAAAAAAATGTTTGCTTTAGAACCACTAGAGATACGTAAAGATTGATGTATAAAGCCAAGCTTGAGCTGTAACTATCCAAACAGATGGAATATGACAAATAATGTCTACATAATAACCGAACAATAAATCAACCGTCGGAAAACCTTTAAGAACGCATGACACACTTCAGTTAACCTAAGACAATAATAAATCTAATTTTGGTGACGTAATTTTATCTTGAGAAGACGTTGATAGATCATCCGCCGTAAGACTTTCACATTACATTCATTTATTACGCAGTGTTAAAACTCGACTGTTTTTGTTGTTCATTAATAATGAAGTAATGCGTGGCTTAAAGGGTGGATCTGTTTGGATGATCCAACACATGCGGCGGATGAAGACACGGCGGCTAAAAACGTGGTACACTAAAGCCGTTAAGTTTTTTTTGTCAAACACTCACATACTACTTGTTGTTATAAACTGAAGTAACATGTATTAAAAACAGTTGATTTATCTTTATTTTGCAGAAAATGAATTGTCAATGTGTTCCTTAATTTGTTAACATTTCAGAATCAACCTTAAAATGGTTTTACCATGAGATATAGTTATTTTCAATTAACTTAAGAATCCTCTTCTAAGGCGTTGACTACTTAAGAGTCAGGTCAATATTTATAACATAAGAAAATAATCTTTAAGCGTATTTTTCCATTGAAAAGCTCAACCACCGTAAAAATATTATAGCACTAAAATTAAGTGCTTACATACTTCCCTCATGTTTTAAAATGTGCTGTTAAAAATTATATCGAGAAAATAAACGAACACCATAAGTTAAAGCTATTAAGTAAAGGCGGCGGGCTTTAAATAATCGAGTTAAGTGTGTAGCAATACCTTCCCGACATAAATATAAGTGGGTGTTACAAAATGGCATTTTATCTTGAGATATGACGTTGACTGATCGCCAAGATGAGCGGACGACGATATTTCGTGAGGTTTTTGTTTGTACTTGTATTTTGCACTGTTTTTGTCCAAAAGTGTAAAAGTGATTCTCATTGGATTTCTGTACGTCTATAAGAATATTAGACACGTATTTTTTCCGTATCAAAACAATAAAAATGACAAAGATAAAGTTCAGAAGTGGGGTTATGCCTTTAATATTCGGCTTATATTGTAGTGTAAGAATGACGTCACGTGAAGTATCCATTTACAGTATTTTCGTAACTCTTTTTTTACGAGACATAAAAAAATTCGTCTAATATTAACACGGACATTTAAAAATATATTTGGCTAACATCCCTATTCGTTCTGCATTTTGGGCATATATGTGTCTTCATTAAATAGTATATTTCAATCTTTAACCCAATTTTATTGATCACGCCATTCTAAAGCTCTTTAAAATCGAGGGTTTCTTTCCCAATTTGCAACTTAAAAAATAACTAAATTTAATTTGTCAATTATTTTTAGTAATATTTTTATGTATTAGAACTTGTTACTTATTTTTTTAAAATTGAGATCTATATTTAGCTGTTCACCTATATTATCGGTAAGTGATTTAACTGTACCGTTAGCCGGTTAAGTAACCAGTTTACGTTCTCGCACCGTGAAATAACTCATTTACTCCGGTTAACTCTTAAAATCTCCGGTTAAAATACCCGCCTTAAACTTTGTATCAAGAAGATCATGTAGAAATAGTCTATATAGATGATCACATTTTATTTTTAAAAGGTTCTTAGTGATGTCTGTTTAATGTAGATATCATTAGTACTCATACTCATGACGTTTTTTCTGCCAAGCTTTTTCGCAAAGTTGTTTGGGTCGGCTTCCAGTCTCACAAGATTCAGCTGAATACTGTACATTACATGGAGCGACTGCCTATCTGACCTCCACAATCCATTTTACTGGGTTACACAGTATAGCACACTATTGCCTGGTTCCTATATTCAAGAAACGATTTGTTTGCTTACAGACGGTAAGAAGGACGGTACAATTTTCTAAGCAAAACGAAGGAAATTTTACCGTCCGTTAGCAAAACAAAATGTCAGAGTTGTAATGTCTTAACGACTGCCCAAGATCAACGTATGACAGTCGAGACCAATAGCTTAACGTTCTGTTCGTAGTGCGGAGGGGTTTCGCTATGTTTACAAATGGTCACCCATCCACGGACCAACCGGGGTGAGAGCGGCTTGACCTTTATTGTCGGTCAAACATTACGGCTTACACTTGGCCACGAGCCTCTCCTATACTCATAAATTTGATGGAAAATAAAATTATATTGACAGGATGATAGATATCATAATTATCAATTCAAACATACGTATATTTTTATATAAGATTATAGGACGTTTTTTTTGTGTTCTATCTGAACGAAGGTCATAAACAATGTACATAGTAAGTGTATACATAGAATAAATAAACAAAAAAAAAAACTCGCAGTGAAATGGCAAGCAAATACTTTTTTAATTTTATTTTTTTCGTTAACAAGTCACATCCTTTTATATAGAGCGAAAGCGTTGAATGAAGCTCTCTTATTTGGCGTAAAAATAATGAATACGGTGGAGTTTTGCTTTCTGAAATGTGACTTTTAATTAAAGAAGATACGATCGGTGTTGTGGCTTCACAGTTAGATGTAGACGCTGGAAGACTTAGGTTCTAATTGTTCGAAACTATCGAAATACCATAGACCATAATAGTTAAAAAAAAATAACTACTGCCAACAGGTAAAAGCATTATAAAAATATACTTTATTATTTAGTAACTAGCTCACCCGGCAAACGTTGTTTTGCCATATAATTTTGTGCAAAAAATAAAAACAAAATTTTCGGATGGACCACCCTTATCCCTTAGGGGTTTAAAAATAGTTTACAACCTTTTCTCAGACCTGCCAAATTTACATGAAACATTTCATAAAAACGTCTAGCCGTTTTGGAGGAGTTTGGTTACAAACACGCTGACACGAAATTTTATATATAGAAGATCTAATTGCTTGAACGGTATTATAAGACACAAATATACATACAATATGTAAAAACAAATCACTTCCTAAAAAGGGGATTATTTATTTTCTTCAACTGATACGGTTACAAATCCTATTACTTTTACATATCACACTATCCGCCTTATTAACCCAAAAAAAATCTTTTGGAAGGAGCAGATTTCCAAGAAGTTTTACAAGTGAACTAGACTATTTAAGGATTTAAGGTCAGGCCTCGCTGGCCCCGCGCCAGAGACTTGTCAGGGACAAAGGATATAGAACTTCTAGTCCAATACATTGGAACTGCTACTAAAGCTGCATTCTGAACCTAATGAAATGTAAAACAACGAAAAATATATTCACAGACCAACCTGTTCCGAAACTTATTTTATTTTATATAGCAAAATAAATGTAAATGAAATGTATGGTATATATTATATTTTTAATAAATTAAAGGGCATTTAGTAACCTTGAATAATAGAAACGGTGAGCTGGTGAAAAATTACCTAGATAACAAATGACAGCAACTTAAAACCGTTTAATTCCAATTTCTACATTTAAATATTGTAAATCGAATTTAGAACTTAAAGAGATTTATAGAACGTCATTTGTTTAACGATGAATCAGTGTAGGTGAAGAATAATAAAGTATTTTTATTATAATTCGCTAAAGAACTAGCAAGAAGTACGAACTGAAACATTGTAAGAGGCTTCGAATGTCATCCGACAGACAAATTTCCTTTCATTAGCATTACTTTATTCTAACTTCATTTCATGACTAATAAGTACCGTAGTCTTCGCTTATTTTCCATAAAAAAGTTTAATTATTCGAGAAGCGGCACTGTTGCTGAATATTAATTGAGAAAGGCTGTTTTATTACGCGAAGGATATTATGTTGCAAGCGACCAATTTGCGACGCGACAAAATGTCGTTAGTTCTCGCGACGAATCGTCCGGACTTCACTTGACATTCCATTTACTGGACGATTTTGTGATATTATGGAAATAATAAGACATTTGAATAGAGAAACAGACATTTTAAGAAGAACAAAAAATAAGAGCGATTCTTAAAAACCCGTAAATATTTAGAATCATGTAGATTCTACTCGATTTACTAATTAGTAGTTAAATGATAATATAGAGGTATTCTTCAAAAACATAATGTGAGTAATTTTTGGAAAAGCTACTTCAGTACTTCATTCAACAGACCCAATCAAACTAAATTAAAAAGCTTATAAAAAAGGATTAAAAACTACCATAAAGTAATCCTTATCTGGATCCACATAAACTAATTGAAAAAGTCATTGTGTTCTAAATGAAACATTTAATTCAAGTTTCATTACAAAAATATTTTATGTGTTTCTACCTATTTTTGAGCACAGACCAATATCGAATGACGTCATAACCATAGACAAATGGGTTTACGCAAAGCCTCCATTGTTTCATCACAAAGCCTCTAGGTATTACTGGCGTTAATTAATGTAATAATTTCCACTAAGTTTTGAAGGTTTACCTGTTATATTTACAACAGATACAACCTTTAAAGTTACGTTTGTTTCTGATCTTACTACATTCATAGAACTTTATTTTACACTACCTTTGTTCTGCCATTTCACTTGATTTTCGTTTTAAAAAATTAGTTTGACAAATGCATAAGGAATGTTCATTCAAACAAACTCTTCAGCTTTATCACAATAAGGAAATTATTTACTAATTGTCATTCCGAATCATTTTCCATAACCCATCAGATAGTTTTTGTCCCATCGAACACCAAATGCGACTAGCCGACCACAGCTATAGACAAATGGCTTGCGTTAACTCTCCATTGTTCGACTACAAAGCATCTTGTTAATACAGGCACGTATAAATTGTGGTGCTCCTAAGTCAATGCTGTCCTATTCCATACAACCATGGTGCTCAATACTAGCGTGTCGTAATCTAGTGTTACATGCTGGGTTACCTACGTAATCCCTAATTTTCAATATTAGTTTTCAAACCTCTTTGCAAAAGTCAACTTTATGAAATTATTTTTCATAAGTTTCAACAAGAATAACAATAGAAAAAATATAAAGGACAGTGTCATTTTAAATTCAATCCTCAAAAATAATATCAAAAGCAAAAATTCCCGCTATGAGTATGAGTATTCCTTAATAAGTTAATGGATAGATTGTAACATGCATGAACGAATTTCGTTACTCAAATAAGACAAGAACAAAGAAAATCCATTGGTATAAAAATACGCGCGCAAAAACACGGCCAGAATTACCTAACACTCAAAAAATAAACTAACATAAATGCAGGCTTAAATTTTCCAAGACAGCGACTTAAAGAAACCTTACTTTTTCACCTTATGTGGTACAAAGGTAAGCAGAAGCGAATAGTATAACAGATATTAAATACAGAGACACTTTTTTTTAAAAAAAGATTATGACTTCGGTGTTGCATGTGCGCACACACCGGTTTTCAAGGTGTCACTCGCTCCGGGGTCCCGTTCGATTTTCGGCCGGTTCAATGTCGAAAATCACTTTTCTACATTGTCTCGGGTCTGGGTGTTAGAATAATAATAATAATAATATAATAATTTCTTGGGACATGTCACACACGGTCATCTGATCTCAAACTGGGCAGAGCCTGTGCTATGGCAACCAGACAACTGATAAACATACTTATATATTTCTAAATACATACATATTATAGATAAAATACACCCAGACACAGAACAAATGATCGTGCTCATCACACAAAGATTCGCCCTGGGTGGGAATCGAACCCACGACCTCCGGTTTAGCAGTCTGGGTTACTAACCACTAGACCAACAGGCCCGTCAAAGTACCTAAGTTGTCACTGATTCAATAATACAAGTGTGTAAGCTACTTACTTTAGGTTCAGGGCAATGTATGTGATGCTGTCCACATATTTTTATTACTTATTTACATTTTTTTTTTTTTTTATGTTTCTGGTTTTTTGTTAAATCTCATCAATTTTAATATCAATACATTTTAGGGTCCACAAGTATACCACCTAAGACCTTACATTGTGGAATGCAATAAAAGTATTGAGTATTTCATAAACTCAGTCAACCTGGTCTAAAGATTATACCTTGTAGCACACCCCGACTTCAAGTACACAGCGCTTCTAGCACCATGTAGTGGGCCTTAGCAAAAAACCACCGCGACTAGTGCCCTTAAAATGTGGCAATTAGGATTTATATTCGCTTGGCAAATCACAAGACGGAACATCGCATCGCGGCATCGGAGCGTCCCTTGCAGCGGGTATTTCTTTAGCGCAGCTACTTGTTCCTCGAAATTAAATTGAAAAGCTGGATTATGAATTTCACTTGCAGATTCTGATTGCATGTTATTTGTGTAGTTTTTGACTGGAGTTTGCAAGTGAAAGCGGTGAGAACGGTTTTTATTGATTCATGTTTTGCGGTGGAGTTAATTTATTTTCCGTAGTAAAATTAATAGTTTGGTTTAATGGAAGGTTATTATTTATTTCGGAGGTGTTGACAGCACGCGCAGTAGAATTTCTAAAGATTTTGATACATGAATCGGTTTACATCTTTTTCTATGCGTATCTAGTTAGTGTTTATTTAAGTTCTTGCTCTAGATACGAAAGTATGTCGATGAAAATTTTCCGTTGAAATTTATACAAGTAATAACACGTATTTGCGAAAATTAGATTCAAGCATCTAACACTGAACACCGTATTCAAATATCATAACTCAAAGTCCGCGGCCACACCCGACATATTCAATAAGTCACAAAACAAAACTTACATTATGCAAACACGGCGCTTCACGGTGATTTTAACAACGTATATCACTTTTATCGCTAGTCGTGATGTGTTATCGCCGCATTTTATTTGTATCTCGTAGCAAAAAGCCGCTGATTCTATGGTGTTATGGCTGTAATATACTTTTTATAGTTCCGAAGGATAAGCGATAAAATGTGGCGTGGAGCGATTGAAAAAATTATCGTGTAGCTATAAAACAGAATGTAAAGACCTATTGTCAGGATAACTGTGAATTGTGTTGTATATTTCATGTTTACAGGTAGCCATTTTGTTGTCTATAATAATATAGGTAATCTTTTGGTATGAAAAGTGACTTTAAACAAATAAACGTCGTCAAGGCTCACGCATTTATTTTAGCTCCACTATTTATTTTATGCCGTCGAACAGATGAGCTCTTCCTTCCTAAAACGGGGTAAATAAAAAAAAGTTGCCACTTATCCTTAATTATTTTTCCAGATAATTTATTTTCATCGACAAACAGCATCAATCTTTGACAACATTTTTAATCATCGACAACAGTTCTTTAAGTGTATTTATTAATATAAAAGCCTTTTACTTTTAATAAATTAAATGCAAGATTTTTAGTCAGTATGGTATTTCAGTAGTCACGTTCGTTATAGCCGGCTATTAAAACAATTATTTTAAAAATCCTAACAGATACGAACGAAGTAAAAAATATTATATCTCTGAATCGTAATATCGGCATTGCATTAATGCAGCGCAACACGACCACAATACAGCCGGGAAAAATAAAATAGTGCTCTCACAGATCATTATTTCCAATTTGGCGCGGTAGTCGGTTGCATATTAAAGTTTAAATTGAACGAACACTGCGGCTCTGTGTAAGTCTGCATTAGGAGTCTCGTGGGTATACGAGTGTCGGGCTGATGGCTGAGTGCGGACCCTGTGGCGGGTGAACAAGTACCTAGGTTTTGCTGGCTATTTAGATAATTGCATCATATATTTTGAGGAGCATATAACAAGTTATATTATCTTTTAACTGTACTTTTGTTCTGTAGGAATCATCAATTTAATGCTTGATCGTATGATACCTCATTAGGACCCTAAAAAAACAGAATCTTTGTCTAAAAATCTAAATGATAAGTGTATGTTTTTTTTTTTTATTCTATCACCTTTGTTCTTTCATAAACTCTGATTGTTGATGAAACCCTACTCTTCTGCAAAAGTTTTTCTTTCTTCTGTCTAAAAGGTCAAAGTTACGTGAAACCTTTTTTAAGTTGTCCGCTTCGCTCATCACCAAGTCTTGCACTTACTCTCGAGGGTGCAGAACAAAGTATCGCAGTTGTGTGCATAATTCACTTTATTGCATCTCGCGCTTCCGAGACGGGCCCGTCATAACTCTCGATACCTCTGCTACCACACGAATACTAATCACCTGGTCAGCTTGGGAAAATTCTTGGGAGTATTAATTTTCTAATGGATTGGCTCAGGATTTATTTTTATTTTTGCTGCACGGTTTCCATCGATAGCTCGATTTGTGGTGCATTTTGTCGTTATGTTGTGGACTCATTCACATGAAAAATTTATATTATTTTTTCTGTATTTAGGTTTTTGTTCTAACAGCAGTCCGCCATGTTTAAAGGTTTCGCTCTTGGATCAATTACACAATAATTATTATCTAAGGGTGATTTTTAAAAATATCGTCCAATGTTATTTTTAT
The DNA here is from genome assembly GCA_932294365.1 of Diachrysia chrysitis. Classification (NCBI taxonomy): domain Eukaryota; kingdom Metazoa; phylum Arthropoda; class Insecta; order Lepidoptera; family Noctuidae; genus Diachrysia; species Diachrysia chrysitis. Next base: position 669,068 of record OW028645.1, read on the forward strand.
GGCCTAAATAAGTTAACACCTTACCATTTTCAAACAATCACTAAATTTGCGTTACAAACACAATAGAAAATCTGTCTCACCCCTTTGTGGCTACATCAAAAGCTAAATCTATCAATCCGTTATGTGCTGATAAATCCAAAACAATCATAACACAAAGGTGACCTCACAAGGCTAGGCCCGGACTTTGAGGCCAGTGCATTAATTAGTTCACTCTACGGCTTCGGTCATCGGGGCTTAGTTTTACCAGCGTACGTAGAATTCGTTAAGAATGGAACCATTGTTCCAGCGACCTTTTGGGAATGTAGCAAATTAAAAGAAGACTTATTTTCGCTTCACATTTTGAATATATACCAAATGAAATTGCCGCGGCTAGCTAAGAAAAACTTATTATATTACTAGCTGTCCCCCGCGACTTTGTCCGCGTGTTTTTATTTCAGTAGTTTTTCATTTTTGCAACATTTTTCATTTATGCTAGGCTCCTTTTGGTCGCAGCATAATGTTATATAGTTTATAGCCTTCCTCAATAAATGGGCTATCCAACACTGAAATAATTTTTCAAATCGGACCAGTAGTTCCTGAGATTAGCGCGTTCAAACAAACAAACAAACTCTTCAGCTTTATATATTAGTACTAGCTGTCCCGGCAAACGTTGTTTTGCCCTATAAATTAAAAATACCTACCCTACCCTACCTACCCTACCTACCTTACCCTACCCTACCTACCCTACCCTACCTACCCTACCCTACCTACCTACCCTACCTACCTACCCTACCTACCTACCTTACCTACCTACCCTACCCTACCTACCCTACCCTACCTACCCTACCCTACCCTACCTACCCTACCCTACCCTACCTACCCTACCCTACCTACCCTAACCTACCTACCCTACCCTACCTACCCTACCCTACCTACCCTACCCTACCTACCCTACCCTACCTACCCTACCCTACCTACCCTACCCTACCTACCCTACCCTACCTGCCCTACCCTACCTGCCCTACCCTATTTTTTATTGTAAGTCATCAAAAAATAAAAAATAAATTTTACCAAAAAAAAATAAAGTTTTTAATTAACAAATAAAATATAAGGGTTGATCGTAGAGGGATGAAAATTTAGGGTTGTATGTATTTTTTTATGCTGTGTCATAAAAAAATAAAAACAAAAAATTTTGCCTAAAAATTAAAAAAAAAAATTTAGGGGTGGACTACCCTTAACATTTAGGGGGATGAAAAATAGATGTTGGCCGATTCTCATAGATACCGGATAAGCAGAAAAAATTTCATCAAAATCGGTCAAGCCGTTTCGGAGGAGTTCAAGTTCGAACACCGTGACACGAGAATTTTATATATATAGAGATATAGATTAGTATAGATAAATTTATTCTCGACTCAAATCTACTAAAATCAATTCTGAATTTTGAACGAACACATACTATTCATTTCGCTGCCAAATGAATGAGTTCAATAATGTAGTATTATTTTTTCTCTAAAAGCTGTAACAAATACCACAAAAAAGGACAAACAAAACAGATCACAAAAATATTCGAACTCAGAACATGACAAAAAGTATATGAGAACACTCGTATCACAAAATAACGTATTTTCTCGAAACCTAAGAGAGGTGTATTTCTCACTCTTTACTCGGCAAGTTTTTCACGCGTGTTACAAAGCTGGGGGCACAATAGCGGACTATGTTGTAAATCGCACAGTAGCGCGACTCGGAATGATTGTAAATAGGCAATAAATAGCTTACAACACGAGTTTTGCTCAGAAACACACTGGTTATTGGCAGCCGATTGGAGAAGCATGCGCGACTAAATTGTGCGAGAAAACGCAGCTGCTTTAAAAGATAAGAATAATATTACAATAAAATATTATCACAGATTATTTTTTATTTTAAATATGTGCAACTAATATTGTAAGATAGAAAAAGAGAAAATCGAAAATTTCAACGCTAAAAATAAACTATACTATTTTTGTCGTCTAGAAAATGAAGTACTAACTTACCTAAAAGCATTTGACTTGGCCACAACAAAATTACATTAATAGTAGAAGAGTAGATCTTTCAATTTAAAAACCCTGAATTTATTTACACGAAATTAAAGTTATAACGACTGCCTGGACTTTAAAAGAGACGGACCCCTGAGTATGTTTCAAAATTTCTTCTTAGGGTAACCAGTTAGGAAATGTCGAATCAAGCGAGCTCAAAAGATATGTTTTTATGACATGTAAAAGTGATGTTTGTTACCAACAAAATTATTTAATTTTTATTTACTTCGATTAGATAAAATATAAGAGCTCAAACCTAATCATAAATTCTATGATATAAAATCCAGATTTAACATAAAAAACGCGCCAAAATTAACTTTTAAACAGGTAAAGTTCCCGTTCATATTATTGACCCCTATATTCCCAAACGTATCGGCAGTTAGTTGCAATTCGCGCCACGGGCGGGTCATAAAATGTGTCGCTAGCGTCGCAGGTGGCGCGTGCAACGCCGACATTATGCACCCGCCTTTATGATACATTATATTGTTATTGGCATTCCGTGAGGAGGTGGTTAATTTTTGGGTATACAAATGTTAAAGAAAATAATGATTTATAAATGTATTTTTGTTTATATTTGGTTGCTTTTGTTTTTGATAGTTGGAATTTTGAAGTTAGGGATTCATGAGGGTTCACCATTTAATATAATCATTATACTGTTAAAACAGTAAGTGCTCTTGCTGCTCTTTCATTGATGTTATATTGGTATCCCTCAGCAGTCTGAGGTCAGCGGCCTTAGCGGTCCCTTTCCGGTGAAAGGTTAAACCTGTTGTTAATCAAATAATTAAAAAAAAATGATTTATAGAAACATAAATAGCACCAGTCTTTCTATTACATAAATCACCATCCTTAGTTTACCTTATAAAACAGACAGTAGATATATAAAAATAAACTTGAAAAGGCCTTTTAGTTAACAGAAAGATTAGGACAGCCAAAAGGAACGCTAGCCGCTTACAATACCCGAATCACTATTAATATTAAAATATTCCGGATTTTTCCCATCTACCTACGTTGGCATCAGTCGAACTTTTGCTGTGTAAGTAGTACATCGGCACACGTTTTTTTCATACATTTGAGCGTGCCGTATATTAAAGAAGGCAATTTTGGGGAATTTCGCGCGGCTAACAATATGTTCAGGTCGAAACACGTTAAATCGGGTTTTTCATCAACTGTATTTTGTAATTTGACTTAAATTATTTGCTACTGTTTTTTAACAATTATGCTTGTTATAAAAGTCACATTCTGAACACTCATTACTTGCAGGCTATTTTAATTGTTGTTTACACTTTCTTTCATTATTTTATTTTTGTAAACCTGGACTAGATTCTTTGTACAACTTTTAACACAAGTCTGTTAGTTTATACAAACACTTGATACAACCGTACTGATCGTAAAATAAAATAAGTACTCATGTGAAAGAAAAATATGAACATCATTAATATTTCACAATATTCTTTACACGAGTCCAAACTCAACCCCTTATCCCCACATTGTAACACCAACAAGATCCGGAACAAAAACTTTAAACTTTTTCCTTAAAATATTACACACAGTCGCCGTCAAAACCAGCTTAAATTTCATCAAGTGGGGGCGAAAAAAATAATAATTCCTTGACCTTTTTTCGAGTAAATTCCTTTATTAGAGAGTATGCCGTGAGGGATGGCCGGTGGGGTAATAAATCAGAAGTTAGCACAAAAACTAACTAAAAGTTTTGCCACGCGAAAATGATGAAACGCTCCAGAGTTTTATTCAGTTAGAGCCCAAGATAACGAAGTCACAGCTTTTGTACGATATGTCGTAATAATAGTAATAAAATTTTAAACTCTATCGGTAGTTACTTGACTAGTACTATAAGTTGCAAAACTAACTCAACTTTTGAAACTTGTTTGTATATAGTTGTGTGATAAGGAAGTAAACAGACCCTATACCTGGTCCGTTTCGACAGGCCGCACCAGACGAGGCAACGCCTAGCGCAGCTAGCAGCGGCCTGAGTTGAACTTACCGACTCCCGATGAACCGGATGGACCACGATAGGCTACCGCAGGCCTCATCGGATGCAGCAGTTCCCACGCCCTGTTAGCCTGACCTGGCGCGATCTGGCCTGGGAAAAAATCAGGCCGTGAGATTACTTTTTTTCTCTTTTTATTATTGCGTCGAAAACTTTGTAAATATTCGTGTTATATCTATTTCAAACGCATTAAAATGTTATTCTTTGTTTCTGTTAAATAATTTCACTTTAATGTTTTCCGAGATTGCACGTTTATCGATCCCTTTAGTAAAAGGGTTTAAACAACCCTGTAAATACTGATACAGATATTATGAACTCATATCAGGTACCGTCCGACCTTCGATCGCGAGATGGATGGTGATGACCCAACCTTACTTAAACATTCATGGTCCAGGTTCAATCTTAGTAATCGACGCAATCAATTTACTTGAATCTCAACGTAACGGAATTATATTGGGTTCATCATGTTTAAGGACTAACAGATTAGGTTCAAGGTTAGAAGATGTTCTGGTTGGAAAATACAGTTGCATTGCTTAATGTTGATGAAAAGATCTAAAAAGGGGTAGGTTATTTTATATGGTTGATGAATATGGATAGTTAAATTGGCTAAGCACACTGCATTTCAGAATATATACTTGAAAACTTATGTAAAAACGATAAAGAATAAAAAATATATAGCTTCTTTAAAGTACACGGCACTTCAATTCAGGTAATACATTTCCGGTCAGCACGCCTAGGTAAAGTTAATACCGCCGCCAACATTCCGTCTGGTAGACAGCAGTGGGTTTTATTTCACCCCCTCGCCTCTGAATATTTTACAAGGCACTACGTGTTTCGTACCGCGTCTGGCGACTTGACACAATTTACAACCCACTGCCGAATAGAAATGGTTTTATGTGAATATCTGAATAAGGGCAGATGCTGTGAGGCTGGCTAAGTGGGGAGTGTCCGTGTACTTCCGCGTGTGTTTTGGTTTTCAACTGTTTGCTGACGTAAGCGGAATCTGTGAACATAAGGGTGCGCGGAATTCACAATATTATTGAGAGTTCCTTACAAACTTTGTGTAACAAAATAAATATTTGTATCGATGAACGAAATTCTCTACATTATTATGTTTTTCTTCTTAATGTGCCTCTCCGACTAGCGAAGCTTGGCAGTCAGCTCCGCTTATCTCTTGCGAGGCTAAATGGTTCTGCAGCACCTCGCAACTCCAATCCATTCCCGGATATTCCTTAGCCATGACTTCATCCTCCACCCAACTTTTCTTAAACAATTTTTTTTTCCAAGGCTCCTTTTATTTTATGCATTATATTTGATGCCCATTTGCAGAATAATGTATATTAGAAATTTTCTAGAAAAAGGCGCTAAAAATAGTAACATCCTTTTGTTTGTGTTCAAACAAGAATAATTCTAATAAAACAGAATGTTTAGCTAAAACATAATAATATGTAAATAGGTTTAATTTTGTGTGTTGTTGGCACCGTATGGGCAGTAATAACACTAATGTTCACATAAACTTTTATCATAACATTCACTGATTAGTGAGTGGAATAACATACATAATAATTAAAAATACATACCGAAATGGGAACGTAAAATTATTTAGTGATAATAAAGTGATTTTAAATGTTTCACGCTATGTCCATCATTATGTACTATTTGTTGCTTAAAACAAAAGTTAGTGACGCAATTTTCCTGTAATACAGACATTCTACAGTAATCAAATATTTTATAACATTCAATAAATTTGTAATACGTATTTGTAATTTAACGAAATATCAACAATTAAAACAGAAATGTAGTGATTTGCCTGTCAACAATGATTGTTGTAATGTTAACCATACCTCTGTAAAAACCTAATAAGTTACGAATTTTTGACGCATTTTTTTATTAGTTAAGAGTTTACTTTTGTTTTAACTGTATATATACGTAAGTTTGTATATATTTAAAATTGTAAAGAATTCAAAATAAAGGGACAAATACCTATACAGACATAAGTTACGTCCCACAGGATCTTACACTACACACTACCTATGCAGCTAAATGCTGTTGTGTTAGTTCAATAGGAAGACAACAAGACGGCCCTGAGGTAATACAGTTACCAGGCCGATATCATTATTTATAACCAAAATTCTATTTCCATTTGAAATTCAGGATATTCACAGGCCATTTGGAGAAACACTGAAGTTGGTAACTAACGCGTTACTTCGAACTATAAGCATAAACAAGCAACTCGGTAACTAATTTAACAGGCCAACTAACATAACTGCGGCTACGTAGCCGTATTATTACGTTTTAGTTAACAAGAAAATATTTTAAACAAAATTAAACCAACTGATTTATTTATTTTCTCATCACTTGATAGTCTACATCTTTAAAACAGTTGCACTGCTTGATGGAAAATTTAAAACCCTGAAGTTGGAACTCCAATAAAATAAAGAATTCGTGATGTCATTGAAACATAATTACATCATTTATTAAATTACATAATTTCAATAATTTCGGCCCAACGCGGCATCGGTTTGAAATACCAAGCTAACATTGTGTAATTTTGAAATATTGCAAAAATAACCCTATCAAGTTGAAAAAATCCTTTTTGTCCACAGGGATTTATTAACACAGTCAGGTAAACACTATTCTAATTTACCTACAACGGAAGTAAATTACTTTAACAGTTGATAATGCGTCTCCATTCAACTTACAAATACAGTACAGTAACATAGTTGCAACTTTTCTTAATCTCCGCGGATTAGAGTTGGTAGTTTGTGCTAAGTTTTGATCAAAAGGCAAGGTGTTTGAGTGAGCGTGTAAATATTCTATGTGCGGTCGTTCCCCGCGAGTTATGGCGGTACACTTGACCCGACTTAGTTATTGCCTGCGTTGCTTACTTTGGATTGTTGGGAATTAATCGCAGTTAGTGTTATGGTGTTGCAGACACTCGACACTGTATAAACTTAATGTTGATTAATTATCTCGGGTAAGTTGTTACTCGTATGAGTTATTAATAACCAGTTCCTATATTCAAAATTCGTTTCGTTTTGCTTACGGACGGTTAAACTTTTGTATTTTGCTTAGAAAATTCAACGATCCGTTAGCAAAACGAATCGTTTCTTGAATATAGGAACCGTGCATTAGACACAATTCTTGTACGAAACGTAGATGTACCTACAGTTATATCAAATAAAAATCAAAGTATTTATTTTTACTTAACTTCTGGAGAAAATCATAGTAAAGGCCCAGTCTATAACATCAAGTTTCATATCATCATATTTTGGTCAGCAAAACACCCACTGGTGGGACCACGTGCATCAGCTTCCTCTTTCTTCTGGCATTTTTTTTTAATTCTGCAAATATTGAGATTTAGACATAATTACCTATTTTAACAAATAATGGTCTCTGACCCCTTCAGGGAATATAAACGGGAACTATATTTTCTATCACCAAAATTTATATTTGTCATCAAGTTGTATCACCTAATAAATAGATCTATCGCCACGAAATATTTTCGTTCTCAGATAAACAAAAATTGTTCCCAGGTATGAATTATCAAATTTATGTTAATATATGTGTAAAATAAGAGATCGATAACCAATAAAATTATATTGCATTACATGAATATAAACTTCGTTCTTATAATAACAGTTTTGTTACTTAAATCATAGCTCTGTGCTCAGAATGGTAGATCTGTCACCAAATAAATCGATTATCGATCCCTGACTGCGACTCCTTTTTATTTGATATTTTGTCACCAATACAGTAGTAACATTTTATTTCGTTCAGATATTAAATTAATAGTATTCGTTACCAATTTAATACATCAATTTATAATTTTAATGAAAAAATGATCAAAGGGGCGGAGACAAATTGGCGCGCTTTAAAAACTGACCAATCCGGCCCCAACGATGGGTTGTAGGTAACTAGGTTCGATCACACGATGCGCGACGCGGGCGGGTGCGCCAAAGTTCACCTAAAATTTCAACTCCGATAATTGGAAATCCGAAAATGTTCTTCCTAACATTTTTCATCCTAACAATCACAATTCCTAACTACTCTGTCTCTAATGTTCATAATTCCGAAGCATTTAACTTCATAATGTCAGTAGCAATAAACATCTATTATACTTTTATTTGTTTTCCTACATTTTCTCAACATAACCATCTTTTACACTATTATTCAAAGTCATATCTTTTTTGTTTAGATTTCTTTTTATTCATAATAATCAGTAGCTTAGAATCGACTTTGCCAACCCCGACACATTTGGTTAGGTTGGTAGGTATTTTTTTTTTCTGACCCTTAGAACTGACTTTGCCAACCCCGACACATTTGGTTAGGTTAGTAGGTATTTTTTTTCTGACCCTCAGTACCGACTTTGCCAACCCCGACACATTTGGTTAGGTTGGTAGGTATTTTTTTTTCTGACCCTTAGTACCGACTTTGCCAACCCCGACACATTTGGTTAGGTTGGTAGGTATTTTTTTTTTCTGACCCTTAGTACCGACTTTGCCAACATGCAATGCAATTTTCTAGTAACATAATATGATTTATTGGTGATCTCTTTAAATTAGTTTGCTTAAATACTTATTAGGACACACCTATTATAATACATACAAAAACATTTATTTGGTACTAGACCTTATATCTCAGGATTTTAGGTGATTTATTGTGGAACTGATTTTGCATTGTTTGGTGACTACATTTTGGTGACAGATCTACTATTTTGAGACAAAAACATTTATTTGGTACTAGACCTTATATCTCAGGATTTTAGGTGATTTATTGTTGAACTGATTTTGCATTGTTTGGTGACTACATTTTGGTGACAGATCTACTATTTTGAGGACAAACCCTATTATTTAAGAAACACAAAACTAATTAAATTGGTGATAGCTTAAATGATACCCAATATAAACGTTAAACGACGAGTGTACGAAAATTTATTTTTTCTCAAAAGGTCAAAAGTATTGTAATGTCGATCTAGAATCTTCATTAAGATTTTTGTAATAAAAGATGTTTTGATTGCCCATGGCCTTTCGAAAAAAGAAAGTTATCTTCCAAGAAAATCTAAGAAAAGTAAATATTATGATTAACTTGATATGCCCGCGGCCTCACCTACGTTAAACGTGTAAATTAATATTCTACTGAAATGGTACACAAAGTTAATATATTTTTCTTGTCGCTAAGCTCTTTTCTACGTATGTTCTGTATCTGTGCTATGTATGTGTGTATGTTTTGTACCAGCACAATATTACTCAAATGAACATATTTTTAACCATACTTCTGATAACACTAACGAAGCTGAAATCAAAGTCACTATCGCATAAAAATAACCTGTATTTTTTATGTATTATAGCGGCCCGCTCCGAATTCTCACGGTTGGTCATTTATTTTTCAAAATATTCTATAGCCTATCTATTCTATAGCCTAATCTGGAATAATTTAGCATTCAAGAAGGAAAAAAAAATTGAAATCGGTCCTGTAGTTTTTGAGTTTATTCGTTACATACATAAAAATGTTTCCTCTTTATAATATTAGTATAGATGTAACTAGAAATACTTAGTAATTTGTAACTAGATCTTTTAGATACTTTGGGCCTTACGGGTGAAAGCCACAGTGTAGCATTGTTAAAGACCATGGCTCTTAGTGTTGTAACTTTAAGCTAATTTGTAGGTAATAACAAGATTGAAATAGGTACTTTAAAAAATATTGAAGCTTAGTCAAGGCAAAATCATAAAATTAGTGGAATTCCATGAAACCAGTCCACTGTCTCGACTTGAACTAATTGGGATTTTTCCAACAATTAGGCGCCGAGCGGATGCAGTTCGTCAGGTGTCGCTGTAATCAGCGACACGGCGTGACAACGGTAGCTGGAGCTAGGAACTGAAGTGGATGTGGTACATTGGCAGTACCGTTCATCTACTACTAGGTTTTATGGCCGAATACTTAAACGAAAATAATGATTAAGTTGGCAATAAGTCCCAAAATGTCACAGTCACTTTAAAAAAATACATTTATTGCAAATAAAAAAAAACACGGTACATATTATTAAATATCAGTTTGAAGAAAACAGTAGCAAAAGAACCTCAGCTAATGCTGTACCGGGACGAGTACGACCCGTCACAGCGTTGGTTTTTAAGAAATTAACTTAGCGACAACTACACATTGGAGAGCGTTTTAAAGTTAAGTTGCGTTTTAATATTTGGGGGTACTCTCATATGTAATTACAACGTGTCGTTTTGCATTCACGTCAAACTTTAGGAAGATGTTATGAAAGACATAAATAATAAAATAAAACTATTATATCTGCTCAATAATTCATAAATACTTGTTTTTTTAGTTATTTAAGCGTATGAGTTAAGCAGTTTTATATGTGTGTGTGTGTGTGTAAAAGAGCAGTTACAGTGCGCTATCACACGGGCCGCGTTTTGAAATGCTTGTCCCACACATGCCCATTTCCGAAAATTAGAAGAATTAAACCTACTTTTTTTTATTGTTGATTTGTGTCGAAAATCATTTGCATAGTTACTTCCTTGAATTTGACTGGAATGAAAAACGACACGTTGTAGAGTTTCAAATTTCATAATAATCGTCCTATCAAAAAACCACATGAAAAAAAAGTTTCTTTATAAATTATCGCATCCATCTCACCTAACATTAGTACCTCTGCCAGTCACTTCGTTACCGTGTTTACATAATCTGTTAACTGTGAGCGAGCTTTCGTTTCTTAATTTGTAACTGCCACTTAATTGAGCAAAATAAAGCGCCTAATTGCTCCACTGTTTGTTCCTTTTTATTACAGGGGTCACTTGTACTGGAATGTGACTCCTCAACTGAGAAGAATTGGTGCCGGAATCTTTTGAAAAAATTGTGTGATTTAACTCATAATTATAATTAAAAATGGTCGACAAACTTTAAACAATGTAAATCAAGTCGATATATTTTTTTTTAATGTTCTCTCTTTTAAAATCTTATCAGATCAAACAAAATAGACTAAGTCAAATTTTACCTGACAAGATTAAAAAATAAATGTAAGCTTAGCTGTAGATTTTAGTCCATTTTAATGAAAGCGAGGATATTTGAGTTGGTGAGGCGTTTATTAATAAACCTCTTTAATAATATACGAAAGATATTGTAATGAAATGCCGCGCCTACACATAAAGTTTATTAAAATGACGATATCTACACCACGCCCCGTCATATTATATAGTCGAGTTGAAATCAAATATCGCGGTGCCCGATCCACATTTTACGATCAGATCGTGATTCGAAAACTCATCGACTTTTCTACATTTTTAATAGACCGAATGGTTAGTTCTTGTTGGGAGCATGTTTGACGTAAGTGTATGTAATCTTTTGAAATAAAATACCTACACTACACGTGTAGAAAGTTACGTTGGACATCTAAGCAAAATGTACAATTTAAAGTAGAAGTATTCTGGTAGGTACCTAACAATTTTTTTTTTCTATTTATGAGATATTAGAGACCGTTACAAAAAGTTGAATCCGATTTTTGTGGAAAAAGCTTTAACTAAATTTTATAACTGGCTTGCTAGTTTTGATAGTGATCTTTGTGAGAATTTTATAATATGAGTTACAGTTGATATACATATTTTGTTTGGGAAAAATATGGTATTCGAGAACACAGACGAGTATTCTTAAAATATTAAGGCAAAACAACGACACACCTTCTACATAATGTATATCTGGCAGTACAAACGAAATGTACAAAAAATCGAGTTTTGACTAGCGTCGGCGTGTATCGAGCCTATCGACAAAAAACACTAGTATTTTATATTTCTGATCACGACTTAATCGTAAATATGAAGGGTTCGAGAGCACCTTCTGGTAGCTATTGCAAAAAGAACGTTGCGCTCTCCATAAAATATATTGTGGGGGGAGCGAGTGGAAGGGTATTATAACCGCCTGAAAATTTCGACACGACTTCAACACTCCATCCTTATCTAGTCCCAAACAAGTAACAGAGATAGCAGAGTACGTTTTCGTGCTGATGTCGCTTGTTAGTATCAAGAAGGTGTGTGTAGCGTTACATATTTATATATATTGTAGCCAGTTGCTGGCATATGTTTCTGGGTGTTTTATTCGCGAGAATAAAGTGCGTCTCCTGCGAGAGGTTTTTTTCCCATTTTTTTTTTCTTTTTTTCGCGTGTTATTATTATCTGATACATAATTCGGGCAAAACGTTCGTACGTGCAGGTATTTATGAGGTAAATAACGTGTTCTGTTCAACCGGTGCTAAGGAGACATGTTGTTTTATTTATTGAACATGAAGAAAATATAACAATAGTCCGCCTCTCAAGCTACATTTCTTTTTATTTTCTTATTTTTTGTGAAGAAAACTCTGTAATAATAATGACGGCTATGTCGTGGGTTTTAAGCCCTCTCTGTGTTTTTGAAGTATGCATACTTTCACTAGCATTGTTCTTTTATTAAGATCAGACGACATGACGACGAAAGGCATAATAAATGATCGAAGATCATAATAATGTAAATCGATAACATTGATCTGCAAGGTGGCAAGCCGGCAAAGTGGTAGGTATATATATTTTTTTTAATGTTACTTGCTATGTAACCTCCAACTAAGCTAAATATGCTTGTGTCTGGAGTGGGTTCACGTCAATAGTGCAATGGGTGGGGTTCGAACCTGCGACCTCTCGATCACAAGGCGGTCACCCTAACCATTAGGCTATTGCCGCTTGATTATATTATTTATATATATATATTTATATATAAATATCTAGATATATAACTACTGCAAAATAAACATCAATCTATCGAAGTCAGTAATGGTTCCCTAAAAACCCTTGGTTCGGAAACTACAAAGCTATTCATCCGTATAGCATATAAGGTTTCCAACTGGGAACAAGCTTAAAGCAAGAGAACCAACAACAATAGCCATTCTAATCGATTTCTAGAAGGTTCTATCAATTTCAGCCTCGAGTTTCAACAGCAGCTGGATATATTTCTGAAATACTCCAAATAGCAAATGCTCCAATTAACATTTGCCAGTTGTTGTCATAATCGTGGCGTCGTCATCGGATGGGGCGCGATAAATTCAGCGCCAGACACAATGCTCGCTCCCCTTAACTTTTCGCCCGCGAATAACGAGTTTTTAACTTTGTGGAAAAGCGAAAAATGTCTCTATCTCCTCTTTGCAATGGTTGACGGGACAAGAGGTAGCGAGATGATATGGGCTATAAAAATATTATTATTATTGACGTTGTCTTGCCATTTATTGCCATATTTATCTGCCCAAAAGGGTCCAATCACACGGATTTGAATGAATTTTTAACGCAATGGAGGCCAAAAATTAAAATTTATAAGGAAAAAAGAAAATTCTTTGTTTTATCAATTATTATACTAATATAAGAATAAGATGGTTAATGTTTGTTCTAAGCTTTATTATACTCATTTTACAAAATTATAAACATCACTAGCTTGATTATCATATCACACCTTCAATTTCGTTACAGAAAACTTTAATGATTTACTTGCATATTAACATATTAGTTTCAAATTTCAATGACTTAATTCAATTCGACACGATCTATCAATAATTATTCTGAGCAATAAAAAAATACTTACCTCTAAATTCTTCTAACTTGCACCTCAGAACAAGGGTATCCCGAGAAAATTACAGAAGGCAAACGGCCCTACTTTCAATAAAACTGTCGTCTTTATTTAACAGGGCAAAAGTTATCTTGGTGCCTGTTCGGGTCCGTCCCCGACACACGGTTTTTTAGACCTCCGTTAATGTTCACAGGCTGGTTTCAGCTTAAATGGAACATCAAATATTTTTCACTCATATTTCTTAAGGTCTGTTTTGGAGGTAAGCGGAGGTAACGGGTTGACCTGTACTTGATCTTTGTATGTTATGGTCTTTGTGTTCCAAAAAGAATTGTATTTTTTCCAATATACTAAACTATTTTTATTAAAACATTTTTATAAAATAGAGATTTTATGTGAACACAAAATCTTAATACCAAAAAATATAATATTATTACAATGTTATTTTTCGAAATGTGCTTGTCTTTCATTCGCTTTATTAGCCGCCTTTTGTTTTTATATATTCTATAAATATCTTTAGTTTCGTTCAGTCTTTGGGCCTCTTTCTGAGACCTAAGAAAATATACAAAATTACGTTTAAGTTAATAGCTTGATAGCTTTCAGGCTAGGCTAATAGATACAATATTTATATTTTTTTATAATATCTTGGGACAACTTACACAAGGCCATCTAATCACAACTAAGCGGAACCTCTATAATGGTAACCAGACAACTGATAAACATACTTATATATTGTTAATGTATTATAAATAACTTACACCTAGACACAGAAAAATTGATCATGCTCATCACACAAAGATTTGTCCTGGGTGGGAATCGAACCCACGACCTCTGGTTCAGCAGTCAGGGTCACTAACCACTAGACCAACAGGCCATTAAAGATTCTGGATATTAGCGATTTCAGAATACGCCAAACTTCTCTTCTCTCCTTTCTCCTGCCCTAATGCAAATTAGTAATTTGGAGTCGGCGCATCTTCTCTACCTAATTAAAACTTCAACTCAGCTGTTAGCTTGCCTTAGAACTACTAATAAAGAACATAAGTAAACACTCCAACAAAACTAAAGGTGATCCTTTAATTGGAAGAATACCGGGCTCTTCAAATATTTAAGAGAATAATATCGCGCGGAACAGTGGCGCAAGTTGCCGGTGTAAAGGTGCCGCGGCTAAATTAAGGAGGTGAGAAGTCCAAAAGTTTTTATTGTTACGACCCTTGGAATTTATCCCGGGGCCATCGTAGCGCAGATGGTTAAAATTTTACTTTTCATTACACTGTAGGCTGTTTGGGTATATTTTGCTTTTTGTTTTTTTTTTGTTGTTTTATGTTAAAATGTAACAGGTATGTAGGTGTGCTAAAACATGAAGCGGTAAAATTAAATCTGCGAAACTGTATTTTCTACGAATAACCAGATTTACAATTTAGTTTATTCTTGATTTATCTAATTTCACTGATGTGAAACTAAATTATTGATGTAAAACTAACATAAAGAAAACGAAACTAAAATACCCTAAAGGAACAAGTTCACATAGAAAAAACATAATGATGAATTTAATTATAAAGTTATCGTTGCGTCTATAATTAGCTGTCAACATCACTGCAGAAAAAAAGCATTAATTGCAACCACCCTCCGCAAATACGTCTGAAAATAAAAGAACCGTAAATAAATAAAAACTCTTAAATAAAACAAAATACAGTTTAATTCACATACAATTGAAATACAAAAATAATTATAGCGGGAATATTTGAGCGACATGCATGCTAAGCGTTGCCGCGAAGCCGTGAAGCGGCTTCAAGCGCTCTCCAGCGCGACTCGAGCGGAACGGGGTCACAGCGAGCGCAACTGAGCGAGCAAGCTAGCGTCCCCTTTAAAAAAAATAAACATATCGTCATGATCGTAGAATAATGACGGATCTAACATAAATCAAACTTTACAGGGGAGCCATTTTAAAAAATTATGTTAGTTTTTTTGACGTAACTTTTTTAATTCTCAATCTATTGTTATGAAAATTGGTATATAAGTCAGAATAAGGGTTTGTTTTAAAACTGAATAAAAATAAAAACTTATATTTATTCAGTTTTCTAGAAAAATCACATGCTGCATTTTACTTCGGAGTCAACACACAACATTACAGTCACATAGTATTATCCGACATGGTTCTTCGGAAAATTACTGTTCAAAGCATGACGGATGTTACTTTCCGATCATGTTCTATCGACTTACTGAGTAATATTTTGTCGGATATGTTATCTGTCGTATTCTATTTTAACCATAAGTTAGTAAGTAGGCAGGTCCATAGTGCTGCTCGACGAGGCGGGCAAACTTTTTGAGCGCATTATCGCAGATCGCCTCGTCAGCCACTTGTGCAGAGAAGGGCCGGACCTGGACGGAAACCAATTTGGTTTTCGTCGGGGGCGCTCCACCATAGACGCCATCATGCGCGTGAGGAGCCTGGCGGAGGAAACGGTGTCCCGGGGTGGGGTGTTGCTGGCGGTGTCCTTGGACATCTCCAACGCTTTTAACACCCTACCCTGGAGTTGTATTCGGGAGGCACTTTTATACCATCGCGTGCCTCCCTACCTCCGCCGTACAGTAGGGGCCTACCTGGAGGGTAGGTGCGTCACCTATCGGGGACGTGACGGTGCTGGTCGGCACCTCATGTCGTGCGGTGTTCCACAGGGATCGGTCTTGGGACCGCTCCTGTGGAACATCGGCTACGACTGGGTGCTGAGAGGCGAGCTCCCGTCGGGCGCCGACTTGACGTGTTATGCGGACGACACGCTTGTCACTGCCCGGGGGAGTTCGCACAGGGAAGCGACGTTGTTAGCCACGGCTGCGGTGTCACTGGTGGTGAACCGCATCCGGCGCCTGGGCCTAGAGGTGGCCCTTAACAAGTCGGAGGCCATGGTGTTTCATGGCCCCCGACGGGCGCCGGCGCCGGGATCACACATCGTGATCAGCGGGGCCCGGATAGCTGTCGAGTCCACCATGAAGTACCTAGGATTGGTGCTCGACAGCCGATGGGAATTCGGACCCCACTTCCGGCGGCTGGCGCCCAAGCTGATGGGTGCAGCGGGCGCGCTTTCAACGTTGCTTCCCAATTTGGGGGGCCCGAGCGCCGCCTGTAGGCGGTTGTACGTGGGGATCGTGCGATCCATGGCCCTTTATGGGGCCCCTGTGTGGGCGATGGACCTGGCGGCCGGAACACTCGCTACTCTGCGCAAACCGCGGAGGGCGATGGCCGTCAGGGTCGTCCGCGGGTATCGCACGATTTCCTACGAGGCGGCTTGCGTCCTGGCCGGATCCCCGCCCTGGGACCTAGAGGCGAAAGTACTCGCGTCATTGTATAGATGGCGCGAGGAAGAGCGGGCACGGGGCTCGAGACCGGCGCAGCGGCAGATCGCGCTGCGCCGAGATGAGCTCCGTAAGGTCCTGGTGGCGGAATGGCGGCAAAGGCTTCTGCGCCCTGCCGCCGGCCTCGCTACCGTCGAGGCGATCCGGCCAGTACTCGACGTCTGGCTCGGGAGAAGGCACGGCTCCCTGTCATTCAGGGTGACGCAGGTGCTGTCGGGGCACGGCTGCTTCGGCAAGTACCTGTGTCGCATAGACAGGGAGCCGGACGCTCGGTGCCACCACTGCGTCCATTGCGGGGAGGACACGGCGCAACACACGCTCTCGGAGTGTGTAGCTTGGGAGGAGCAGCGCCGTGTCCTCACAAATGAAGTTGGAGGCGATCTGTCGCTGCCGGCCGTAGTACGGAGGATGGTCGGCAGCGCAGAGTCGTGGGACGCGGTGGTGTCCTTCTGCGAGGACGTGATGTCGCAGAAGGAAGCTGCGGAACGGGAAAGGGAGATCTCGACTCCCTTCCCGGGCCGCAGAAGGCGCACCGGGCGCCGGAGAAGGGCGGATAACGCCCTTTTCCGCCCCCCATGAATGGGTCCAGGGGCGAGGGACTTGGGGAAGTCCCCGCCCCCTATTCGATGGACCCGAGGCGGAGGCGCGCGCGGGTGTCGGCGCGCGCTTCTGAGACGATGCACGGGGTAGTTAACACCTCACTACCCCGTGCAGGAGACGAGGCCCGGACAGACCGGGCCGGCACTAGTGCGGGGCTGCGGAAGAATTTGGATTCCCGCGGCCCCGCGCGCACGTGCGAGGAGACACCGGGGGGTTTTAGCCGGTAAGAGTCCGGCACGCCCCTCCGCCTCTCCCCAGGCGGAGGAAGTCCATGAGGATTTCCCCCCGTCAAAAAAAAAAAAAAAAAAAAAAAAGTAAGTAGGCAGGTGGTTGGTAAGAAATAGGTAGGTTGACATCGTAGGTTGGGGTAGGTAGGGTATCTTAAATAAAACACAAATTATTTGGTTGTATTTTTTTTTAATCAACATGATAAACATTAAGCTGAAGTTTAGTAATTATCAACAGAATTATTTTTGTACCAATTAGACTAAGAAGACTATAATGTTGATGGTATTTGGACCTGATTACTTCTAATCTAAAACATCAACATTTATTGCAAAGCTATAGTATCACAATCAATGTTATTACAATAAAAAGAAATGTTTTTTTTTCGTTATCTCCCTGTTTAGATGAAAAAAGTAACAATTATGAAACTAGAAATATTAATAAGTATCTAATCAAAAAGATTACAACATTTCTATTGCACTATTGTCTAGGACTTCATAAGAATCTTCTGTTACTTTAGCCCAAAGTACAAGTGTTTTCCATTTATTTAGTGTATTAATTGGTATAAACCAACAAACGGTGTGCTAGAAAGGGCTGCTGAGTAAAAACACAGGAGTTGTTTTAATCACACTGTGGACAGAACGCCTGTGGCAAAAAATACTACAAAACAACGCGATACTTTAATAGTTGAATGCAAGATTGATTTGATTTGATTTGAGGACAAAAATACTCCAACAAATACTATAAGCAGGCTTTGCACGTGTAGATATAAATTTTACAGACATGTTGATTCTGAAATAAGGATCACCTTATTTCAGAATCAACATCGTCACGTGAAGAACAATGATTGCTTGGTATCGGGGTAATCCGTTCGTACACGATGTGACGCAAGTCTCCGATACCCGATGATTTCAGTATCCAAGCAACTTCAAGCCATACAAATCATATAGGTAATCGTACTAAATTGATTAAGACTAAAGTGGTCGGGTATCGGAGACTTGCGTTGCCTCTTGTATGAACGGGCTAGTTCGCAACATGCAAGTGTTGTTCCTCACGATCACCTTATTTAAGAATCAACATAGTGTAACATTTATATCTATACTTGCAAGGCCTGCCTATAGTTTTTGCTGGATTATTATTTTCCTGTATTCGATAAGCTTCTGCCTATCTCTTAACTTCTGCCAATCATCATA
This sequence comes from Diachrysia chrysitis, assembly GCA_932294365.1. Taxonomy (NCBI): domain Eukaryota; kingdom Metazoa; phylum Arthropoda; class Insecta; order Lepidoptera; family Noctuidae; genus Diachrysia; species Diachrysia chrysitis. The sequence continues at coordinate 688,075 of OW028645.1, forward strand.
ATTTTGGTTGCGTGTTTTATTACTACTTCGAATAAGAGGCGCCGGAGACGACTAGCATGAAGACACGGCAAAGTTGATGATGTCCTGTTGCTATAGTCTGCACCATGGGAAGGACATGAGTGAGACAAAAAAATCGTAACATGCTTTACCATGGGTATAGTATGGTAATGGCATAGGTTTTTGTCCGTTGTGGCCAACAACTGGGGTAATCGGTTGAGGGAAAGGTGACAGATTGTGAAAGATCTGACATCAATTTAGAGGTATTTAAAGCAGTTAAACCTGAGGACACGAACACTTTGCTGATTTTCTGCCGGGAGGAAATATGGTGAGGATGCATTTTGATTTACGGCCAGAATAAGATCTTCTCTAAAAACAAAATTAGGTAATGGTAGGTACATTAGGGTTCATATTTTTATCTATTGATTTTATAATTTCACTTGTTTCGTATGTTGCTCATAAAAGTCGTCCATCTCGCTCCTGGGGGTTACGGCAAATGGCTGTCTAAAAAAATGACAGTATATGTAATAAAAATATAAATTAATAATATCACAGGTCAACGTTGACTAATAAAACCCGTACAAAAACGGTTCTCAATAAAAATATTCGCAAGTATATAAATAATAAAGTTTACTTCTTTTTATTTATACAGATTAATTATTACTCAGATTAGATTATGTTTTTATAAAAAAATATATTAAATATATATACTTAAACATAGTTTTTCAATAGAAAAAAGGCGGAAGTGAATTTAGTTCTAAGAACAAAGTAGGATGGTCAGATACGACCGTCACATAAAAAATCATTTCCATAGAAAAGTGTAGCATGGTTACTTATAACTTGAAAATTAAAATCTTGTTAAATATAATACAACTTCAACAGAATAATATGTATTACCAGATATAATTATTTTTTTTATGTAAATTAAATTTATAATCGATTCATAATTTTCCGTAGAAAACCGACGGATAGTCAGAACAGACGCTAAAATAATTACTTTGCAAATTTTATATTAATACTAAAATTAAATGATACCAAATTATAACACATAGTGAATTTACTTACCTGGAGTCTTTGGTATGCAGTCTTCCTCATCAATGCACATTTCATGAATAAAATTCTTAGTTTTATAATTTTTGCTTGTTTCTTCGACAAGTTGTAACGTAACTTTGATCGTTCTGTTTTCGTTGTGGCAGAATTTCAACCTGCTATGTAAAAAACTAGGCACCAAATAATTAATAAACAGGTAAACAGAGATAAAATAATGTAATTGTTTAAGAAAAACCTAATCCGGCGCTATGCGTGGGCGAATCCGACGAATAGTGGCGCTTGTGCAGATTCGTCGGGAGCGGGAGAGGGTGACGGGAGATCCCCGCGCGTCGTACAATGACGAGTATGCACAAGCGTCATTTTACTATGGGCGCCTATCAAATCCAACAGTTTACCGACTGATTAATTTGAAATCCAAAAAAGATAGATTTTTTTTTTCAATGTAGTTACAATATTTACACTATGTAGTTTCCAAATATGGAAAAAAGACAATTTTGAATTTTTTGCAAAACCGACATTATTCTACGATTATGACGATATCGTGTTCTTTTTTTTCAGTAATGAGTTAGTTTGTTAAGTGGCAATGGCAGTTTTAATTAGGAAATTTTGATGTTAATTTAAGCTTTTTGAGGTAATGATGAAATTAAAGTTGCTGATATTGCAGACTGATTTTTGGTATGTACACTATTTCATCATCAACTTTCGTACTCATTTACTTACAGATGTCGTGACACAGAGGAGTTATAGTATCAAAATAAATTTTAATGAATCATAATTAAATTACTGCTATAGAAATCTCTTTATGCGTTCATATTTAATTAGTGTCAAGAAGAGCACTACAGAAACAAAAGGCTTCACAGCCTCGCGAATGCAAACATCCGACATCCGACACATATTTCCTTCACACAGAAACCCAAGAATATTTAAATAAATTGAGCGATGAAAATATAATTTTAATTTGTCCGAAACAGCCTCATACAATGTCATGGCATTTCAGTATTCCATATGGTTGATTAAAAAGGTCTGCAATACAAGTGTTGTACACTTTTCACCGTAAAATTAAATTTGGGAGCACGGTAGTATTTCAGCCAAGATTTTCATTACAGATTTTCATTATGATCAAAATGTTTTTGTGCCACTATTGTAACCATAATTGAAATCGGTTAAAAGCCACCCACAACTCAGTGAAGTTTTTTAGTAATACTAGCAGTTTCACCCGCGTAAGTAGCCCCCGTTCCCGTAAGACGACTATTTGTTTGCGTGACTTTTTCGATGTTTTAATAGTTATTCTGCTATTTATTCGGGGTGGAGACAAATCCAACAAATAAAAATTGAGAAAATCAGTCTACCCGTTCTTGAGTTATAAATGGTCTAACTAACCCGACTTTGTTTATTAATAAAAATATTATGATAACAAGATTTAGATCAACTTAGGTAAAAACATTAAATATTAAATGGCGTTCAAAACAAAAAATAAACAAATGGCAATTTTAGAAATCATTGGACTCGAATCTAATTCACAACTACAATAACATTTGATGAGAATTAATAGCGTTCTCACTTGAGTGATATTATAAATATTATGTTAGTTATTTTCATTTGTTTATGTTATTGATTTCAATGTATAAATATGAACTTGGCTGTTCCACTTGCAGAATATTTTTGGCACGACTATTTACTTTTAATTCAACGCTGTTTAACTTTGATTATTATCGCTAGTGGAATTTCGAAATTTTAATAAATATGCTTTAAAATTTCTGCGCTGCAGTGTATTGAGTGAAATAACGTTTTAATTTCTTGGTTTTTAATTTTTTACATTTATTTGTTTGCACTTGTGGATGACGAGTACCTCTTTGATTCCGGTTTTAAATGTCAAATGGGTAAGTTTTAGTTAGTTTTGCTACGTGTGATAATATAACCAATAAAAATACGTATTGCTCGTATTTGTAAAAGATTTTGATGAAAGAAGGAATTGTCAGCTAGTGTTTTAAACCATATTAAACACCTTTCAAATCCCTCAAACTATTATTATATCGATTCTGTAAACTATGAACTAAACTCAAGTTGTATCAAACTATAAAGTCTCAAGTCCTCGAATCTGGAGTCAACCCACGTAAAAATAGTTAAAAACTATCCTGAAAGTTAGGCGAGTATCAGTTTCTGATGAATATTAAAATGGCGATGAATAGTTCCAAGTTGGTACAACAACCTCCTCTGTGGCGGTATCGACAATCGACTTATGTAGTACAACTTTAAAATTTAAAATTAAAAGTAACTTGAAATTCATACGTAAATTATGATGAGATGATAGTCAAGGTGTTTAAAAAACAAAAATTTTTTGTTTATTTACCATTTTTTTTTTTTTACTTTTTAGTTTAGTAATTTTGTGGACCTTTTTTCAGACTGTATCGAACATTTTTACGCCTAGATTGATGCTTGAAAACATTTATGGCGTAAAAAACAATTTCGTCAAAAAATATTAGCTCTCCCGATAGATGGAAATCCTATAAGGCCAACATTAAAATCCAAGTACGATCCAGACAGACAGAGGCGATACACCGCCACTGAACACAATAAGTGCGTATAAATAAAGTGGTGGCGCACAAAATTTTTCACAAATAACATGAAATTTACGACTATGTTTATGGCACTCTTCCTCGGAGATAAAGGACATTGAAATTCCGAATGAATACAGCCGTTGCTTCCGTTATGTCACTTTTTTGCTCACTCGCGATACCTTGGAGGTATTCTGGTGAAATCGAGTGTCGATTCTGGATTTCGAAGCTCGTTAGCTTAGGTGAGGTAAAGGTTGATCTTTATTGAGCCCTTATATTTAATGTAATTATGACATAATATTGTTTAATGTAGACAATAGCATGCTTTTTACAATTTATTTGTTCTCAATTTGTTCTGTTCCTGTTCCAGTGCTAGGCAAATTATAATCCAGTGATTAATAGCCCATTGTATAAGCTTCCTTTAGATTTCTAAGTCTTATAATCATGGGATTTTATTTTTTTACAATAATTATAATTCACGGGCAACATATTTATAAAAAAAAAAAAAAATATGCAAAGTCAAAAAAAAGTTAGTGACATATTCTAGAAAACTTTTATCTTTCGTTTACACCCAATTGAAATTCAAAATAACTCGGATTTCGGAACCGATTTTCCAGAATCACACCGTACGGTTAACGTATACAGAATACTGCTTCTGTCCGCCTGTCTCCCGAAGAGAACCAGAACTTTTATTACAAACCCATAAAAATCTAGTGCACGTTTATTACGGAGCGTTTATGTGCCCTAATAATATTCCATGTTTACTGATAGCGACTGTTATTTTATCTGTTTTTGAGTGCCCCCTTTTCCGGAGGCGGTTTTTTCCCTGAGCAACGCACGCGCGCTTCGGTTGTGTTCTGTTTATGTTTTGTGTAAATAAAGTTGTTTTGGTATACCTTTATTATGTAGGGTTAGGATTTATTTGTGAAGGCAGGTAGGTTTTTTATATAAATTAAGTTCTTTACAAATAATGTTGCTGGTCGTTCAATGAGTGACAGAATTATGTTTTTAGGCTTAATTAAATAAAAAAATTGTAATATTACTGAATTTCTAAGTAGACCGAATCTGTTAAAGGTTACACTGGTTTGCCACTTACACCATGGGCATGGCCCTGTAACCTTTACCTACCCTATGGGAACTAACAAAAGGCAGGTAATCGATACTTAAACATAATATGATACCTCTAAGGGATCAGGAAATGTAACAAAGCAAACAACGTGTTCCACGTAGCCTCTCTATTATAACTTTAGTGTAGCTACAACACTTTCCGTTTTGGTTTAATATTATAAGATTCCTAGTATTTAAAAAATAGAAAATTAAACTACATTAACAAAATTACATGTCTTCTATTTTAGTCACATTGGTATAACGAAAGATGACTAGGTCCAAGAAACATGTGAAAAGACGAACCCAAAACCTCAAACATATTTCTCATTCCGAAAATATTAATGTAGTCGTGTTTTCAACATTCCAAAGACGTCCTAACACGTTTTAAGTAAACATCGAGGCATAAAAAATAATTTACACGCACAAGTACAGTTGGCTCCGCGTATAACTGGTAAAAAAATAAAACCGCTCTCGTACACAGGTCACGCGTCCAATATTCCGATTGGCTTCGGATCGCTATCAATTTTTCTTGAGAACAGACCAGATTTAATTATTCAGCTCCTGTCGGCTTGATGGTGCAGACGTGCGGTACTTACAGCTTAGACATCAATAGTTAAATGTGCGCGCTCTGGGAAATATATGTTGTCATACTATTTATTATGCTGTCAATTCTCGTTTGAAGCTTTCCAATACACGATCAAGTTGCTAATGCACTCTGCGTCTTGTAATAGGACTTCAAAGCTAAACTTTGAGAGTCACCTTCGGTCCCACGACTAAAGTTACTAATGCGCTGTGGACGGATACGTCATAAGTACAAGCTTACAACAGTATTCTAGGCTCTATGATAATATCTACTTTTAGAGAATTCACTCGTAATTCTAGGGACATAATAAAGATTTAAATATAGATACCAATCTCAGTTAAAAGGTCCTAGATGGCGGCTTGAATCTAGAATCTAGTTGGGTCTGATTTTTTAGAGATGGGCTTGAATAAGATCACAATCAGACGATCAGTTTAAGATTACTTGGAAACAATTTTATTTTGGACTTAGATGTGAACTCAGATCTCAGTCTTAACATTTTTTACAGGATAACGTAGGTAATTGTTTCCATTTTACATTGGTAAGTTCAGTAAATCTTTAGTCTTTTTGAGTAAAAATATTACTACCATACACTCTGTAGCAGCAGTACATAGCTTGTTATCTTAATAAATAGAAAATTCAAACACATAAAAAATAAATACCTACATTAACAAAATTTATCTTTCGCATTTGACATTTACCTCCGTTATTTATGCAAACGTACCTTGAAAGCGGCATTCATAAATTTTAACTAAGCAGAGAAAGTGACCTAAGGAATTAAGATGAATATGTAGCGAAAGGTACTCGTACAAGTAGGTGTCACGCGATACGGACCGCGTCACGCACGCGTCCCACTGTTCCTAGCGAAGGCGACGTGAAAATTTAATTCGAACGCCCGCAAACACGCTGTCCCGTCGGCTCACGAGACGTGATCCGACCGTACGTGATTTGTGCGCTTGACTATACCGTTAAATATAAATGCTGGAAATTATGACCTGTTTTGTAGATTTTTTTTGTGTAGAAAATATTGAGATAAAAATACAAAAGAGTCTTGCGCGGGTTTTATGTAGGATCGTAAAGTTTAAGTAAAATCAATAGTTTGTCAGATCTTTTACGGAATCCAACAGCTATTTTTGCGTGTAAGCTTAGCGAAAATCCTTTGGACAGCCCATCGTACACGAGGCATCGCATGTCTCTGATACCCGACATCTTTAATTAGAATATAAGCGACTATCACCATACAAACTCATAGAGGTTCGTACATAGGTACGCGTCGTAGGATAGTAAAGTCATCCGGTTTCCGAGACTTGCATGTCCTTGTGTGCAATTCGCCTAACGCCTTCGATTGAACCTTATAACGTGAAAAGTCTTGATAACGTGACGACATCAATTTTATAACACTATATTGATTTATTTAGATCTATATTTATCTATTTAAGATTTTTTAAATCTTTGCATGATTTCAGCTTAGTAGATCCTTTTATATTTTTTTAATACAAGAAAAAAAAAAGAATTAGAATCTAAATAACCGATAGAATCCGCTTAAAAGTAGAGTCTAATACACGCGTAAACCTCAGAAAGCATTATCAAATACGAGAGATAATACAAACTAGTTTAATAAAGCATTATATCATAGTTTTTATACAATAAATGGTACCTTTTCCATCTTTGTAACTTCTGTGGCGCTTCGTTGGACAACTCAAATGCACCTGTAATAAATAGCGTTCGGCCATTTTAATATTATTCTATCGGAGACATTACTTCTTTGATTTTATAAAAAAAAATGAGTTTAATCATAGTATAGCGTCTAAGTTCTTGTTACTTGAAGTAGATAAAAAAAAATTGCAATTTTACAGAAACCCCCTATAAGTAAATAAATAATAGCTTAATTTTTGTTTTTGATAAAATTTTACATTTTAACAACACATTTAAATCTTCTCAAAACAACTTATGAGATAACAGTTTCGCTAATAATTTTATCAATATTGTTATAAGCTATATCAATATCAGATAGATCGGATAACACCAGCGTCTTACCCCCCGTTCACACTAGTCGTAAGTCGCATACGACTAAAAGTCGAATGCTCTGGTCACCATACACTTTATATGGAGCTGTTCACATTGGATAAGACGCGATTTACATATAAAATCAGACTTTCGACTTTTAGTCGTATGCGACTTACGACTAGTGTGAACGGGGGGTTATGCAAATATACGACGAACAAAGATCTACCACTGTAAATTAAATAATTCTAGATATGGTTAAATAAATTTACTGAAAATTAAAAGTTGGTCTAAAATTACTTAAAATGTATCTCTACTAGTAACGATTTTTATAGTAATTTTGAAGTAAAAAATAAAAACAAAAAGCCAACGGCACGCGGTATTCCCAGGCGGTCACCCATCCAAGTACTAACCGCGCCCGATGTTGCTTAACTTCGGTGATCGGACGAGAACCGGTGTATTCAACGTGGTATGGCCGTTGGCGATAACTGAAGCATATTTTATGTTCCTTACATGTCAGATTAGACCAATACAAGAGATATTAAAAAATAATATTTTTTATTAACTTTTAATGATGTACAATAAAATATTAATTGTGTGCAAATATTGTTGTAGGTATTACAAGTTATGCATCGAGTCCCTTTGGAGTTAATAGTTTTAACAAGAAATTAGTAACAGTTTTTCTGCGGCCTAGCCTTTTCCCAAGCTATGTAAGGGTTAGATTCCAGTCTTACCGGATAATAAAAATAGTTCAAAATCTTTTAAAAGATGGTGCTGGAAAAATTTCTACTATGATGAAGTCCCAAATGTAAAAAACTTTTTACGACGGCAAACCAAACAATACCTAATCTATACTTATACTTATAATATTATAAAGCTGAAAAGTTTGTTTGTTTGTTTGTTTGAACGCGCTAATCTCAGTATCTACTGGTTCGAATTGAAAAATTCTTTTTGTATTGGATAGTCCGTTTATTGAGGAAGGCTATAGGCTATATAACATCACGCTACGACCAATAGGAGCAGAGCATAAGTGAAAAATGTTGCAAAAATGAAAAACCGTTGAAACTAAAACACGCGAACAAAGTCGCGGGGGACAGCTAGTAATTGAATAATTATACCCATTCTCTATTCGTTCTATATCTGTGTTCCAGTTTTCTCAGTAGAATTTACGGTAAGGTAACTGACGCTGAAGAGGCATGTTGTGAGGCTTCTTTCTGATCCTACGTTGTACAGTTTCAGGTTGATACATAATCACTAAACCTCAGATAACTTGTACACAAGCTTAACCCAGTTGTGTTGTTAGCTTTAAACCTTAATCTTAGGTTCATAATTCCTTGAAATGATGTGATGTGTTATGTTTGAAATACAGCTTCTTCCCAGAAATGATAAAGTTTTGCTAAGAAAGTAATAGTCTATGTTATTATTATCTCTATAATTAGTTTTCTGTTTTTGCGAATACCATGTTTACGGTTTAATTGTTATAATAGCGAATGTAAGTACCAATACAAACCAAACATGGTTTAACGATGTAATATAAAATTCAAAACTGTAATAAATTGTGTTGTAGAAATAAAGATTGGAAAAACAAAATAAAAATATTTGGACCATCCGTAGGCGCTAATGAAGATAATTTTGTATGGTGTTCCCAATGTTTTTGGACTATTGTTTGCTAGAAGAAAGTCGTTAATCTATACTATAATATTATAAAGCTGAAGAGTTTGTTTGTTTGTTTGAACGCGCTAATCTCAGGAACTACTGGTTCAAATTGAAAAATTCTTTTTGTATTGGATAGTCCGTTTATTGAGGAAGGCTATACGCTATATAACATCACGCTACGATCAATAGGAGCGGAGCATAAATGAAAAATGTTGCAAAAATGAAAAACCGTTGAAACTAAGACACGCGAACAAAGTCGCGAGGGACAGCTAGTACATATCTATAGGCAGAAGCAGTAGAGATTTTAAATCATAATGATTGATATGTGTAGGTAAAATAAGTAGGTATATGTTATGTTGAGTAACCCGGTAGAAAGAGATACTCAATAGACTGTCAAGTTTAGTATATTTTGTTGTTTACTTAGACGTCGGTTAGCGTGTTATCATGAATTTAGGATTGAAGATACCTTTTGTTATTAAATATATTCATAAAAATATACCCACTTCTTAATCTTTTAATAAATTTTTTTCTTGAACTGGATATCGAACCCAACACAAGACTTTACCTAGCTTTACAACAGTTGCGCTTTATAACAGTTGACCATTTCATAGGTAATAGATACTTATTAATTTCATAAAGGTAACCATAAAATGTCGGGTACAATAAACTAAAGTCTCGGGTCGATTCTGGATGAGACTGGCACAGGACCGGAGAGAATGGCACATAAAAAGAGAGGCCTATACCCAGCAGTGGGATGACAAAGGCTGTGGATGATGATGATGATGAACCATAAAATGAATGTTTTCGCCAATTTAATGAAACGTGTCTACTAGCGCCATCTAGAATTGTGTAGTAAACCTGTAGCGTGTTCTTAAAACAGAGACATCTATCGATATACTTTAGAATTATATTAAATGGTGGTCCTGAAACATACGAGGATTTTGCGATCTGAACTGTACAACCCTCTTAGATGATGGATATGAAGAGAAAAGTGGTGTTAAGTTGTATTCCATCTGCTAAGAGATGTCGTTAGTGATACTGAACAGAAGATAGTAGTTTCTTTTTAAATCTTTAGTGTGTAGTACCGCTTTAGTCATTGTTCTGAGGTGGTACCTATAAAAAGGCGACGTTTTGTGCCATTAGTAATTATAGTAATGAATAAGATTTGTCACTAAAATGTATAAAATAAAATTATTTTAATGATTTTATTATTAGTAAAAGTAAACACACTTCTGCCTAGCGTACTTATTTACCTTAATCATTTTTGATTACTTATTGAATTGCTTATCGATTTAAGTAATCATTTCTGGATACCTACGGATAACAGACTTACTACAAACTACACCCAGCTAAACAGCATACAAACTCTTTAGTGTTCGTACGCTGTTTACATAGGCATACACAAAATTATTAGGACCTCTGATCGACGACGTACCTACATATAATATAAGACCTACATATATACACCAGCCCACGTTATCTACAAACAAACCAGTACCTCCTAATATTACCAACTCTATACAAAACTGTGTTTAGTTTTTTCTGAAACATATTTTTGCATTTTTCTTTCACCACGACAGTGTAACACAAAAACTTTTTTATCAACACCTCTAAATAAAAGCCTCATTGGACGCAAAGTGGTTGGAAGTGTGACATTAATGAGAAAAGCACTCAAGATTTGCGACAAGAGTTCTTTGAGACAAACCTTTACGAATACAATTCAGTGTACAAACCACCCCTCTTCAGTTGAATGGACTATTTTGTTTTTGGACAAAAAAAGTATCGTGTCTTGCTTTGCCTAAATGGAAAATAGCGATAATTCTAACCGATTTTATCCTTGTCTACTGGTTTATTAATGCTCCCATAAATATGCTTTTGTAACTCATGTTTTTTTCAGCCACCATCTGACGCACCGAAGACATGCACATGTGCTTGAACCCAGTTCGCTATCTCGAAATTATGTAACATTAAAGCAGCAGTAGAAACAAACTCGTTGCAAACAAGCCACGGACCAAAGCCACCAGTGACAGCGATTTGACACACTTTTTCTTATAATAATTATATTTGTCTGCTGTAGCGAGTGTCCGCCACCAGCTACACGTGTGTCGCGGCATCTTTACAAAATATTATATGAAACAGTGTGTTAAGTCGCTGTCGCTAGCCAGTCTTATTGTTAGAAATGAAAAGTTTTTTTTTAAAGACTTGAGTTAGAATAAATCGTAGATCCCTATTATCAGATTACTATTTACGGTTGGAGAATCCCTTTATTTGTACCCTCATTTCTTTTGCAGGTGTCTTTATAAAGGTCAGGTGTTGTTTCTGAGGTATATTAGGGTACCGTGTTTCATTACTAAACCCATTATACGCCATTATAAATATTTCTTCATTGTTTTCGAGATTTTTTTTTATTATGTAGGTATATATGTAAAGAAAAACACATTTTAATATTAATCATTAATATTGTTAGTTTATTTTATTACATCAACTGTATGTCACACAACAAACTGTGCGATTAGTTGTATTTGTACTAAATTGTAGGATGGAGAGCTATGAGCCCTTGTGTTGCAATGATGTATGTATAAAAGTTTTTTTTTAACTTCATAACTCCTTTCAGTTACAAAATGAATTACATACCTCCAAGACGTTTTTTCAATTTATACTCTCTCAGAACAATATTTTCGTTCTATATTTATCACGACATTGGTATCCGGAACCTTTGATATTAGTCAACGTCCAGTCCTAACAGTAAACGGTACCAGCAATTTGTAACTCCGTCATTATCGCGTCCTGTGGGACTCAACTACCAGATAAAAGGGGCTGAAGACTATTATTTTAAGCTGACCCACATTCTTATGTCATCCCTTTAGTAAAATATAACTTTGAGGTCTCGGACTACGGAGAGGGAGAGTTAAAGTTTGGTACGTACCAATACAAATAAACCTGGCACACATCAATTTTCACTATCAGCGTTTAATTCTATCATATAATACATTTTGGAACCAATTCTTGAGAATAAGTATTCCATCGAACATAATTGAACATTTGAAACATATTTAAAATAGACTAGAGGCAGGGATATTCATAATAATATGTGAATATGACTATAAAAGTAGATAGTAATTACTATCTAACTTTTAAATGTACCAAAGATATCTTAAGGCGCAGATATACGCAGATAAACTATTTTAAAGTAAAGACTACGTCTAAACAACAAGTACATAATTTAAATTACACAACACACAAATTATAATAATAAAAAAAAAATACATGATTTATTAAACCGGACTTCTCAATAATTTCGTACATGATTTTTTTTATATCGTTTATTTTACGTAGTGTAATTAATTTGTGAAGGTATTAGTAATGCGGATTAAAAGTGGATAATTAATTATCTATCATTTAGTAGGTATACGGTTTATCTGCAAGAAAAAATAATGATGTCCCAAATTTGCGACGAGTTTTATATTTTTGAACTCCACCAACTTGACATAAAGTTATGATTAACTCGAGTTGCAACTCGAGTGGGGTCGAGTCGGACCCTGTTTGTAAGTAACAACTACTAGTACAATTCTTTAGTTTCCCATTTTCGAGCCGAGTCGGCAACCGAGTCACCGAGTTAGACGTAACGAGTTAGCAACGATTCGTTAATTATAACCTCCACCCACTCGCTCAAGGTCACTGGCGTATGACTGCGCCTTAATCTCTGACTAAGAATGGGTTATCTAATTTCTAGTGAGACGTAACTTTATTTTAATTATTTATTCAATTAAAACAAGCTTCGTATATTATACCTTAAAAGATGGTCCACGATTTCAACAGTGAGCTCGTTATAAATGCTAACTAACTTGTAAGCGTAATACAAACTCATCACACAAATTCAGTGAAATAATTGCATAAATTAATGAAGAGATAGAGATATTTATTAAATTACTAAGTGACCCACGCCGGCTTCGGACAAGTATACAATTAATTAATGAATTATACACACAAAACTTCCTCTTGAATCATTCTATCCATTGGTGAAAATCATATGAAAATACATTCGTTGGTTTTTGAGTTTATCGCGTTAAGACGCGGCGGGGGGCTTTGTTTTGTAATAATTATGTATAGAACATGATTATAAATATTATGATATAGGTATAAATTTGACTGCACGGATATCCGAGTGGTATAAGTCACCACGCTAATTAAGTTAAAAAACCATATCATGTCAAACTATGTTATGTCTAGTCTTTAAAATATTGGTAAATTTACCTATTTTTGATATAGATGTAACCAAAAATGTTAAATATCGTTACATCTAGGACTAAGAATGTAATGGACATTTCCTAGTCAGATATAATGGACATTTTCTAGTCCTGCAGTCAAACTACTAAACTGGTTTTGGTGGGAATTTGAATGTTTGTGAAACCCCACGACACAGTGATTAAATTCATTAGTGCGGTATTCCCTCATTCAACTAAAAATAATAAAAATTAAATTGTGCTTTAAAAAAGTTTGGTTACACACATAATCTATAACATTGTGCCATAAGTTTGTTTTGTGATAACGGAGGAACATTAAAACAGCATTAAAATTCAGAAAGAGAAAATTACCTTCTCTTCACGATAAGAATATGCTTAAATGTATATTTTGTTCGCGCATATCCGTATAACACGTGATTAACGTTATTTAGGGCCTTATAGTTGTTGATATGTATCACAATAGGTCCCTCTCCCCAGAAAATACAACCAATCAAAAGACTTTAAAACCCAACAAATATATAATGAAAACAAGATATTTCAGATAGGTAGAACCACAATTTCAAAATAAACCATAACCAAAAACAATAATCAAAACCATTCTTCATTCGCGCTCCCCTTAAATAACATTTAGACAATTCGTAAAATTTCACTTTCAGACTATCTTGACGCCGGCATGGAACGCAAATAAATTTGCATACTACCATCTCATTAAGTCTAATCATTATTCGCTGAGTTCAGGGATGCAAAGCATTTGACGTGATAATGTACCCAGCAACGAGTTGACTTCCTCAAAGTTTTGAGAAAATTTAGGCTTTTATTGTAAATTATGTATTATAACCGAGTTTGCATCTGTTCTTAAAATGTTTAATAACGATCTTAACGTTTGTAAGCTGTTTGAAGAACTGACTGACTGTAAATATGCTGAAATATAATGTCCTTGCGTATAGAAGATACCTATATACTAAGTTGTTTCATGTATAATGATAAACAGATTTAAAAAATATATTTGTTTAGTTAAACAGTTTACACACTTTTATAGTATTGGTGTCCGGTGTCGGCAATCGGACACAGTAGCCGGTTGCCTGATACTGACACAGCACACCAGCCGAAATATACCGAAATGTGTTGACGCCGACATCGACTGCAACGTACAATTGTAAGAGAATTTGCTTTTGTCGCTTGTTCTTCCACTATTCAAACAAAACATTCACTGGTAGCTTGTGTCCGACACAAAACACGTTTTTGCAGCGCCCAAGATACCTTTAATCGTAATACATTCACTAAAAAAGTAATAACGCGGGTAAAACCGGGACACGCTCCTAGTCTGGTATATAATTCTAGGAATCTCCTCACGTATAAGCACAGCTTGTTTGAAATTGTAATAACAAGAGTATTATAATAAGATTACGTTTTAGGTAAGACGTAAAATACTTTCTCAATTGATTTTCGTGACACAATCACAAGAATTCTGAGGATCTAAAGCTTGGTGAACTTAGGGTGAGTGTTACAGTTTTCGATCTATTGTAAGGGATAATAAACATTTTTTTTAATATGTAGTGTAGTAGTGTGTAGTATGTGTATACCTTATTTACTCCATACTGCTGCAATAATGTACCTAATATTATCCTGAAATAGAAAGAACTATATTGGACAGAAAGAAAAAAAATATAAAAAACAGTGATTTATTTTTATTATTGAAGAAAAACTTCTTTACGCACACTTGACTTGGGGACTAAGCTGGTGAATGCGTGACGAGAGCGTTACGAAAAGTGTGATCGGGCGAGGCGAACAGAAGTTGAGATGGAGATATAAGTTATTGAAGATAGAAAGAGAGAAAGAGTTACGTTTCGTATATTACTGCAGGGGCAAGAGAAAGAGGTGCGAGCACACATTTACTTTCTCTCTTTCTCTTATAGCTAGTTATTTTTCGTATATAAAGAAGTATTACTTCAGTTGTGTCTTTTAAAACACACTCGTTTTTTATTCTGACTCACTGCTGATCACATCTTTGCGTAATTATGATCATTTCAGCCCTTCACTTACTAGACACTTTGTGTTTTCATTCCATCGTATCAAATCTACCTAATCCTAAAATGAGCTTAGAAGCAAATTATCCGCTAAACAAGCGAATATCTATGATATTCCAGGTATAATTAGTTT
Source organism: Diachrysia chrysitis (assembly GCA_932294365.1). Lineage (NCBI taxonomy): Eukaryota > Metazoa > Arthropoda > Insecta > Lepidoptera > Noctuidae > Diachrysia > Diachrysia chrysitis. The sequence goes on from OW028645.1 coordinate 703,428, forward strand.
ACAGAGCAGATTAGTTTCCAAATAACGTTTGAATATTTCATCTAGTATGTCGATCGCTATTTTGGAACTGGCCAGTTTATATCACTATCAAACACCATAATTATAATAATTTATATTCTACTATCAATTAACCGTCATAATAAATAACTTCTCCGTGATTAGATTTCCCCAGTACATATAAAACTTTAACTAAGCTACTATACCTACTTGAAAATTATGATAGTCCATTAGAAAGGGCCATATTATGTAAAAATTTAATTTAATAAAATTATTCATCATCAAAATTGTAAATTATTATCTCTTAATTTTCCCGGGTTATACATAGGTCCAACACGCAGCGGCCTTGTTGAGAACGTTTCTTTAAAGTAGGATATATTCGGGAATACCAGGTCCTTTACGTGGGGACACAGGTCCAACACGTTGTTGAGAACTTTACTTTAAAGTAGGATATAGTTTTATCATGGAGCTGTTTAGAAGAACAAGTGGGAAAACGGGAGCTACTCTAATATATATTCAATATATAATATGTATCTAATATACATTTATATCTAATGTTATATATTCGACTAAAGATCCAATGTGATTTAAAGAGAGGTGGTTCATTCTATAAAAAATTTTGTATGTTATATAATATGAAAATATATTTTAATTTAACCTCTTTATTTTTGTGATGGCAAGTGTCTGACGGGGCGTTAAATTTTCGATTCACTGAGTCTCTTAGACCGACAAAGTGTAATGGACGTTTTTGTTCAGTAATATTCGTAATAACAGATCGGCAGCGGTATTATCTAACTTGAGAAAGCCAACCGATAGGATTTGACAGCGAAATTTTTTATAATTTTTGCCGTCTTTGTATGACGTTAAATTTTATTCAAATTTGTTGAGCGTGGCTCACACAACGTGGTCAAAGTTATGACGATAGGCTACGATAGGTAATACGAATTATTACTATCATTTTGACAGCAATAATTGTACAATGTTTGCTGTCAAATTCCATAGCTTTGGTTTTGCAAGTTACTATTGTAGCCGGTAAATAGCAATTATTAGAAATCTAAAGCGGTCATAGCCTAATGGTTAGGATGACGGCATGTGATCAAGAGGTCGTAGGTTCGAACCCCACCCATTGCGCTATCGACGTGAACCCATTTCAGACACATGCATATATGTAGCTTAGTTGGAGGGGTTAACAAGATTACTAGTAATGTGAATTCCACCCACATTGCTAGAAAACTAGAACTCAAAAACTGACAAGCTGTCTTACTAAGGGATACTGAATAACCTAGGTAAATGATAGGCAGTCGCTCTATGAAAAACACGGTATTCAGCTGAATCTGGTGAGACTAGAAGCCGACCCAAACTTGGTAAAAGGCGAGGCGAAAAATAAAACACTTTTTTCATATCTTGTAAAATGTTGTGACGTCGAAATAGCTACGTTACTTGATAATGCGCCAATATATCAATGAGTTTTATTTATATTCTTAATGAATTATTCATGACATTGCTATTGTATTGCCAAATATTTTGTGAATTCATGCGAGAAAATGTATTCGAAATACATTCAATTTGGCGTTGTAGGTGTTAAATGGTTACCACTTTACTTATAAAGGTTGAATATTAACAAAAGCTTAAAATATTTATGTCTAGTTATTTACACAGAAAGGTAAATGCGTTTTAACATATGCATTGGAATGTACTATGTACAGTTCTTGGCTTTGAATTTACTCTTTAGCAAGTACCTACATAGGTAATCTACAACAATTTCACGTGTAAAAATTATTATTCACAAATTATCCATTTATTTTTGTATTCGTTGTTTATAGTTTATTATACTGGACAGTACAAGTCATAATGCCTGAAAGTTTAAGGCATTAATAGTAACAAAATTATTGGTTCTAAAACGGCTATTTCAAACCCACTCGTTAAGCTCGACAGTAGGTAAAATTATAGTCATGCAAATAAATCAGATATCGAATTCTATGAAATTCTAGAACTTTTTAGAACATACGCTTGGAACATTCTCAGACTGTGTTTTAGCTCTTGGCATCAACTATACGTGTTACATTAATTGTATGACTAAAATTGTACCTATTAGTTAACTTATACAGTATGTAACAAAAACCCTGTTCGATCTAATAAAGGCGTGTTCCTGGTTCAAAATACGTACTAGAAAAAAAAATCTCGCTAAGGCAGCTTTTTGATACAAAACTGTAGGTAGTACAAGTGAACTATGTCGAGTGATCAGTGTTGCCTTTGATCAGTTTTATTTTAATTTAATTATATTCACGGGGGAAAAATAATAATCTCAAATATAATCTCATTCAATAGTTACGTATACGTGTACGCAGTACGATGCTGAATAATACTCATAAGGATCGGACAGGGTTTTTTTTTGCATGCTGCATATGACGTAATCTATTTCTTATTATTAAGTAATTCATAAAATTAATTATGTTACTGCATACGTCGAGCAATAGTACCTCTCACCCTCATACCTCTGTATTTATTGCCCCCGGCGAACACTCTCGTGACGTCACGTGTCTTTGTAAACTTAATTGAAACGTTAAGCGTATGAAGATGTCTAATTACAAATCAGATCCTTCATGTTATGCGTTCCTTTTTCTTGAATAAAAGCTTTTATTTTACAGTGACACGTATTGGCGTACTATTATTTTAAGTATTTTCAGGACCTTTAAGATACGATTATTAATGTTAAATTCCATTTACAGTGATTATTGTTCTGTACTAAAACCATGCATTAATATAGTAATAGTAAAGTTAATGTAGGATACGTTAAAAATATGCTTCTTTCACTAAAATCATTTATATCTAATTTAATTTATTAATATTTACATCTAATTATTTTTTAAAAATGAGAATTTGTTTTAGTGAGGCTTTGCCGTGGTAACAGATTACTACAAAAATTCTTAAATAAAACCGAATGAAGAACGTTCAATGCAAGTATGGAACTTTATCGCTATTTTTATTCTACTAAGGTTCAATAATTTTACAGCAATCACGAGGAAACTGTGTTTTACAAAGTTATGAACATACATATTGCCACAGTTGTTGGTCAATTCATACTACAACACAGTCAAAGCGTTATATATACATATTTAAAAAAGTTATTAGGTACTAACTGCAAATACACACGTAGCTCATATTAGGGATGTTGACTGGGTATGAAAAGTTAAGATCTATTTAGTCCGTCAGTTAGATAATAAAAAAATGTTAGACACGTATTTTTTCTTTTATCAAAACAATACAAAATTGTAAAGATACAGCGATTTAAAGTTCAGTAGTGGGGGCTTATGACGCCACGCCGTCGTATAAATTGTTGCACGTAGTGACGACACGCGAAATTTCCATTCACTGTATTTTGCTTATTTTTATTTGCAGGAAAAAAAGAAAAAATACGTGTCCAATAAAATTCATTAATCCACCAGGCTGAAATTAAAAAAAAAATAGGAAACGCCCCTTTCTTCTGAGACATAAAAAGACGCGCGAATACTCATAAGGATCGGACAGGGTTTTTTTTTGCATGCTGCATATGACGTAATCTATTTCTTATTATTAAGTAATTCATAAAATTAATTATGTTACTGCATACGTCGAGCAATAGTACCTCTCACCCTCATACCTCTGTATTTATTGCCCCCGGCGAACACTCTCGTGACGTCACGTGTCTTTGTAAACTTAATTGAAACGTTAAGCGTATGAAGATGTCTAATTACAAATCAGATCCTTCATGTTATGCGTTCCTTTTTCTTGAATAAAAGCTTTTATTTTACAGTGACACGTATTGGCGTACTATTATTTTAAGTATTTTCAGGACCTTTAAGATACGATTATTAATGTTAAATTCCATTTACAGTGATTATTGTTCTGTACTAAAACCATGCATTAATATAGTAATAGTAAAGTTAATGTAGGATACGTTAAAAATATGCTTCTTTCACTAAAATCATTTATATCTAATTTAATTTATTAATATTTACATCTAATTATTTTTTAAAAATGAGAATTTGTTTTAGTGAGGCTTTGCCGTGGTAACAGATTACTACAAAAATTCTTAAATAAAACCGAATGAAGAACGTTCAATGCAAGTATGGAACTTTATCGCTATTTTTATTCTACTAAGGTTCAATAATTTTACAGCAATCACGAGGAAACTGTGTTTTACAAAGTTATGAACATACATATTGCCACAGTTGTTGGTCAATTCATACTACAACACAGTCAAAGCGTTATATATACATATTTAAAAAAGTTATTAGGTACTAACTGCAAATACACACGTAGCTCATATTAGGGATGTTGACTGGGTATGAAAAGTTAAGATCTATTTAGTCCGTCAGTTAGATAATAAAAAAATGTTAGACACGTATTTTTTCTTTTATCAAAACAATACAAAATTGTAAAGATACAGCGATTTAAAGTTCAGTAGTGGGGGCTTATGACGCCACGCCGTCGTATAAATTGTTGCACGTAGTGACGACACGCGAAATTTCCATTCACTGTATTTTGCTTATTTTTATTTGCAGGAAAAAAAGAAAAAATACGTGTCCAATAAAATTCATTAATCCACCAGGCTGAAATTAAAAAAAAAATAGGAAACGCCCCTTTCTTCTGAGACATAAAAAGACGCGCGAATTTGTGCGTGTTTGATCACATTTCATTCTAGAATTGAATTTAAATAAATTTTAAGCGCTTCAGTGCCCTTCAAATCTTCTTTAGTCATAATTGACCCTATGAAAATATAACTTTTGGCCCTTACATTAACCCCGACCAGAAAGAAAAGCAACAGGCGAAAAATGAATATATAATTGACGTTCGACCCAAACGCTTTTAAAGAAATGGAATGAATGAATATGTTATTACAAGATATTATTTTTAAAATAAAGTAGGCTTTTCCGAAAATAACCTCGTTTTCTTTAAAAAATCTAATTTTTTTTTAATAAATTACAAGTAACATTATTGTTTTTAGATAATATTATATCATTTTTGCTTATAATATATGCTGCCATTTTTCATGTTATAATATTATTATATAACCAAACTATTAAAATTATTAATTTGGACAAAATTATCTATTTTTAATAAACAATTACTAATTTAAAGTCTAGAACGCTTTTCCTAGTGTTAGCATGAGAGCTAAAACTATAAAGCAATACGAACCCGGTATGGATAGTCCGGACTCCAGATACACCTTCAAACTTAAATTAGTTAATTTTCTTATCTAAAAATACAATGTTCACCCAATTTATATTAAATAAGAAAGGGTTGGCTGATGACATTTTTGCCTTTCTTTGCGGAGTTTTTAATTGCTGTATTCGATTTCATGGCATGCACGCCTTACCTTACTTTAACCCAAAAGTAAGTAACTAAAGCACTTGTTTGTATAATAACTTTCGTGAGGAGTATTCATAATTATTCAGCGAGTCGAACTGGACTCGCGACACCACCGCCGCCGCGTCAGCTCGTAATTAGGGACTCCTATTGACTCTGAAACTATTCGAGCGATCCCGATATAATTATATATATGAGTAAACCGTTTTATTCTAAATAATTATAAAACGCTAGTGTTATGGAATCAAAGACCACGTAGGAACCACAAACACCCAGACCCATCTAGAAAAGTGGTTTTCGACGTTGACCCGTCCGGGAATCTAACCCGGGACCTTAGAGTAGTAACCTAGTAACACCTTAAAAACCGGTGTCTACGCCACTTGATCACGGATAATATCTAAATGTATTTTATTTCCAGTAAATCTCTTACAGGTTACAGGTTACTACAGATAATAAAACTACAATTTATCAATTTTTTTTTTGCTAAAGTTCGTATTGTTCCCACAAGCACTTAAGTAGGTAAAAACAGTTTTACTTATAAATTGTTTCCGCGCCTTCGGCCATCTACCCTTCTCAAATTTGCGCAGGAAATTCCAGCACAAAACATTTCGTTTCCACCTTACTTAACAAGAAACGGGTTATTTTTATCTCAGTAACATTCTTTGACATTAATTAAAGACATCAAGTACATCAGAGAGACTAGACAAAATTTGATTAGCATTTTACGCCGATAAAGCAATTCGGAATCAAGAGCGGACATTTTACGGCAAAGTAATTTCATTATACTGCAAAGTAAAAAGAATTTTAATATAGTGGTAAGTCGCGTGATTTTTATTCAATTATGAGAACATTTTACCAAAATTAACAAAAAAGTTTACGCTCAGGTCAAGGACCGACCACTGACAAAACAGTGTAGTGAGTTATTATTTAAAAAAAAATAGGTAGGCATATGATCAGCCAGTACCCAAATTATCAGTATAATCATATTAATTGATGACTGCTTTATTTATGATTTAAAACTGGGTATTTACCTACTGAGGAAATTTTCCACCGAACAATTATATAACTGAATAGCATTTAGTTACATGTTATTTACTCTTAAAGCAATCTACTTCGTAATAATTAATTTCGCAATATTTAAACACTGCAAGTTTATGAGGTATTTACGGAAAAATTATTTGTAAAGCTTAGTTTTAATAAAGTTTTGTAGATGAAAAAGGACTAAGATAATATAAAAAATATAGATACTGTACTTTAATTTAGCTTAAACATCAGTTATTAACTACCTAAATAATAAAAAGAAAAAACAATGAAATTCCTGTAGGTATTGTAATAATATTTAATGTTTGAATAATTATTTATTTTTACAAACATAACCGATAATATCGTTTGACGGTGAGAAATTAATCAGCGCCGGACAAGCTTTAGACTCGTATATTATGGTACTCAATAATCTATCTATATATATAAAAGAAAGTCGTGTTAGTTACACTATTTATAACTCAAGAACGGCTGAACTGATTTGGCTTAAAATTGGTGGGGAGGTAGCTCAGAACCAGGAGAAGGACATAGGTAGGGTAGGGTAGGTAGGTAGTCTAGGGTAGGTAGGTAGGGTAGGGTAGGTAGGTAGGGTAGGGTAGGTAGGGTAGGTAGGTAGGGTAGGGAGGGTTGGGTAGGTAGGTAGGGTAGGTAGGTAGGGTAGGGTAGGTAGGTAGGATAGGTAGGTAGGGTAGGGTAGGTAGGTAGGGTAGGTAGGTAGGTAGGGTAGGGTAGGTAGGTAGGGTACGTAGGTATGGTAGGTAGGTAGGGTACGTAGGTAGGTAGGGTAGGGTAGGTAGGTAGGGTAGGTAGGTAGGTAGGGTAGGTAGGGTAAGTGTTCAGTTAACGGGAGCGAAGCCGCGGGCACAGCTAGTATTACAATAAAATTGTGCTTAGAAATATGTTAAACGATCAAAACAGTTTAGATTTTAGTTATAATCCTCTTTGTTCATGTTTTCTGAAGTACCTCATTAGTAGATAAAATTCCCTTGTTCTATTTTTGAGTTTTAGTTCTTGGGATGGTTTAAGTAATAACTCTTTCCTGTCTGTTCTTGCTAACAGGCACGTCAGTAGATAAAATAAAACAACATAAATATTATTTAATTCACAAACTTATATTTCCCGTTAACCTTTTTCTCGGGAAAGTTCTGAGAAGCCGCATAATTCTGAGAGATGATGAAGACTTTGTTGCTTTTTTCCTGTTTTGGAGTGATCGCGTTTTGGCAGTAAGAGTTGAGGATTATAAATAACAGCTCGAGAAGAAACCAGATGATCTCTATGATGCTGATGATGGAGCCACCGAGACAGAGGCCGAAAATACCTCCGAGGTTTGCTAGAACGAAAATAGATTTACTTGATATCCATTTAAGAAAAATGATGTAGGTACTTTAGGCTATACTGTACTTTTCCAAAGTAGGTAAGTTTTGATGAAAACTGCAAAATAATTATTCAGTGAGCTTTTAAATAACTTACGAAATATTACTCCAATTGTTTCAGACTGATATCTAGAACAATTGCTGGATTCAGAAATCCTTACCTATATAGAGAAGCCATAAACCTTAATTTATTATAATCTTGTCAAGCACCTTTATTACAAACTGTCTTGAAAAAAAACTTTAATAAAAAGTAAAATACGTTAAAATCGTAAAATACGTAAAAGCTTACAAAATAATACACAAAGAATATTTAACGATGTTCAATGGAATTCAGATAATAATTTTCTTCAGTATTTTTAACGAACCTTTCCAAATACTTAATCATATCATCGTGAGAATATCAACGCTTTATAACGAGTCTCTAAGATAAATTAATAAACTTTTAGGATACGTAGAACCATTTACGTAGTCCGTTTGACACACACTTTGATGTAAAATTCAGAATTTCCGTCAGTAATCTCGTCACGTTGAACCCTGTAATATCAGCCACATTTTCTTTCAATTTGTGTTTTTAATTTGGCATATTGTTTTGGTATTATTTTAACAAGTAACATAATTATATCTTTTCCCCAATTTTCCGTTAAATTGGTTTGTTTTTTATTAGAAGCAAAATCATTTTGGTTTATGTATCTTGTTGTTATACCGACTTCAGTTAAATATTGGTTTATTAGTCAATGCTTGATCAAACTTTCACGAAATTATTTTTAGGTATTCAAATTAGTTTTAGGCCGCGCGCACACGGACCGCTTAAAGAAGAACGATTGCTTTTGTTTCTATTGTTTTTAAAAAGCAATGGGCGGGAGGCGCTCGTGAAGCGCGAGAGCGGTTGACAGCTCGCGGAGTCCGTGTGCGTTGATCACTCACTAATTGCTCCAGCAGTCCATGTACGTCGTTTCCATATTTTTTTCCAGGATGCATATTACAAAAATTATATAGAGTTTTCTTCAATACAATCAACTATATTATTATTATCAAACGCTAACTTACCTAACATTTGATCCCATGTGTATAAAACCTCTCGTCTATACTTCATACAAGTCGTTTGACCGAAATGGACCAAAACTCTACTCCGACTCTGGTTCAGCATCCTGAAAATAATTATCGTCATTAATTTAAGTACTCTGTGCCAGTATCATTATTTAACCAGACAAACTCAAAGTAGAATAAATATTAAACAGATGAAATCAATGTTCTTTTGTTTTGTAGACTGAGTTTTATAGACAATTTTGGTCTTGCTACAAAAATAAAACGAGTATTTATAAAATATTACAAATCAAAGTCGTCTTACGAAACATTTAAATGGTATTGGAAATATTTTTGATGTATCGTGATTTTTTATATCAATTAGCTTAATTTTATATTATCAAAAGACACTTTAAGCTCAATGGTATTTATGTTTGAAGGAGCCCTCACTTAAACATAATTAGGCAGAGCATTTTATTTGGCTCAATGGATCAATATTTTGTCGAACACTAAAGTAAAATAAATTAATTTTGTACTTTCAAAAGACTTCAGCTTAATTTACTTTCACTTATATTCTGGAATATTATTGTTTTTCTAACATAAAATGTTTTGTCCAGTTTTAAAACCCTTGATACAGTCACTAAAATACTTTAAATAATTTTAATTTTGCAATGCAATGTATATCAAATTAAGAGTGTATATGTGTGTTGCTAAATGACATCGTCGCTTCTAAACCATTCGTTTTCGACCGATTATAATGCGATATTTGTTTGATAGCTGACTTGATCAAGATGGTTCTTATCCATAATTTATAAAAATCATCATCTTATTAATTGAGAGTTTCTTAAATTGTTAGTTATTGTATTACTCTTTAGAATAATTTTATTACTCTTATTCATAACGTCAGATTTTGATTAAGGGTAGGGTTTGTAAAGAACTTAAGACTAGGTTTCAAGCAGAACTCAATACGCTTTAATTAGAATTATAGTGTGTTAGGTTAAGGTCTGTAGATACATGAGCTTGGCTCTCGATAAGATCTGATACCTTTTTTACAGTGCAAGCAATATGACGTATGTACTACTCGTCTTGGCCCTACTTTACCCAAAATATTTTTGGTGCGATGTGTATTATTCCCATACCTCAAGTGTCGCTGGTTCTTAATAAACTCTACTTCAGTTTCATACTGCACGTAGTCACATCTCTGGTAACATTCGCTGTGAGATAAAATGTCCTTTATGTCTACCACAACTATTTCTGAAATACCAAGTTTAGTAAATTAGTTTAAAACCTGTAATTCTCAAATATTTATTTTGTTTGTTATACTTTTATCTCCACTTAGGTAATATAATTCAATACTAGCTTATTTTAATCTGATGTAACATCTATTTAATCTCTTTTATTCATAGTCACCAAAAACAATTTATATAAAAACAAAAACTTAAGCTATATTAAGATTAAAACTTACAACGTAAATAAAATTAAGTAACTAAATAAAAAGAAGAAGACTTACTAACCATTATCAAGCAAAATTGTTAAGTAATGGCTAACAAGCATCAAAGCATACTTTAGCTTATTAAATAAAAAAACAACTTAAAAAAAAGATCTGCTTCGTTTACATATTATTGTGTACCTAATGCAAAACTATTAAGTGTTATTTTTCTTTAAAAACAAAACTAAATCAATAAAACATTGTTTTCTATACATACACCAAAATGTAACTTTCTAACGACTTTTAACCAGTATTTAATTTATCCTCTCTTCACAAAGATTTTTTATAATTAATCTATACATTTTAGACTAAAGGACGCTTAAAGGTTTTAATTAGGAAAGGGTCGGAGGAAAACACAATTTAAAATATTATACTTTATAAGATAATGTTGAAATAAAAATTACATGTAATTAAATTAAGGTATTTTTGTGGAGGTTGCTGACCTCTAATGTTTCATAAAATTTGCTTTAAAATTATAGAGACAAAGTTTGGTCCAATGTTATTTTTACACCGGATTCTGTATTTGTGTACATACTGTTTATTGTATACCACGTGTGCCAAGACAAAATTAATTTCTTCACAATTTTTATTTTTAGTTATTTCAGTATAAAAATTAATTTGAATTAGTACCTTTAATAAATACAAATAATAGAAGGAAAAACTTAAACCTCAGGCAGGACTCGAACCTGCGACCACTGGCTTGACGCGCCAGTCGCTTTACCAACTAAGCTACCGAATTAGTACCTACTCTGTGTTCTATAAATGGAGATAATGTTCTGTGCGTTAAACATTTAACGTCAGACTCAGCATAAAAATATCAAAAACTGTTTGAGTTTAGATATTAGATCAACCTTGGCTTTTTATGTTTAAAGAATATTACGCCATTACCCTTGGAAAAAACATACATTTTATGTAAATCCATACTAATATTATAAATTTGAAAGTAACCTTGTCTTTCTGTCTGTCTGTCTGTAACGCTTTCATGGTTAAACCGCTTAACCGATTCGGATGAAATTTGGTATAAGGTGAGTTTGTATCCTAAGAAAGGACATAGGGTACTGTTTGAGATAACCGACACCAACGCGGGCGGAGCTGCGGGCAACAGCTAGTAATTTATAATATTAAAAACAGTAAAAGCCTTTTAAGAGTCAGTTAATGTCAGTAATTTAGTTTCCATGCGAGCGTATAGGTGAAGACCTTAGAGTAATCATAGACAAGCATAGAGTGCGCGCATTGCTAGTAGCCTCTGGTGCCGAACGTAAGCAAAATTTTAGCTAAAAGTACAACGTTCGTTTACTGATTTAAGTGATTTTCCTTGCGACGTCAAACTTTTATGTGAAAATATCGTTGGTGCCGATATTATTAGGGTTATATTAGGTTTTTAGATAGTTTTAATAAAACGGCGCGTTCTGTTTTGACAGAAATTTTACGATTTTACCTGTTCATACTAGTGCTAACAGTTCATCTATACTAATATTATAAAGCTGAAGAGTTTGTTTGTTTGAACGGGCTAATCTCAGGAACTACTGGTTCGATTTGAAAAATTATTTTTGTATTGTATAGTCCGTTTATTGAGGAAGGCTATAGGCTATATAACATCACGCTACGACCAATAGGAGCGGAGCATAATCGATGAAATTGAAAAATGTTGCAAAAATGAAAAATCGTTGAAACTAAAACACGCGAACAAAGTCGCGGGGGACAGCTAGTACTCGATATGCACAATTGCACACTCTGTAGTTTACTTATTTTGTCTATAAGGTGAAGTCTAATTTCATAATATAAAACTATATTGTTTAACATTTTACTCATCCAGAAATTACTTATCAATCTTCCGTCACACTCTGTCAACTACCTGACAGCCGGCCTTTGAAAGAGACAGATTGAACAACGCATTATTTTTCAAATGTGACTGTGCGCTCCAAAAGTGATGGATGCCTTCTTAAGCACGTCTCATATATTTCTGAAGTATTTAAGCTGAACGTCTGAGATTTGTAACAAAATAAAGCGGTTTAAATGAGGATGCTTGTCTTGTTTCTAGGAATTCAATATAAACACCTTCCTATTATAATATTCCGAAGTAGTATCCCGTTTTACGTTTTGCCTTTTTGCGTAAAGATACTTGAAATTGTTATGATTGTCAGTTTCAGGTATTTTTCTTTAATTTAATAAAAGGTTTTTGTAATACAAAATTAAATAGTTTATAATAAAAACATACCGATTGTTTGATAAATACAAATAAGACGGTCCCATGAACAGATTCCGTAGTCATCTACACCAAGTTCTTTGGCTGAAAAATATGAAATTTATTTTTCCGTACACAACTACTTTTTTTAACGAAACTTTTTTTTACGTGCAAGTTCAGGTTATTATTTTCTAACAATATTTTAAATATGTGTGCTGCCATATATAACTGTATAACATAATATTCTGACCTGTATAATCAAAAGGCAGGCATCGGCACTCGTTTACCACTCTCCTCAAAATCAGTCGCGTCATGCAGCCTGCATAAAAACCGGCACCCTCGCCTTGGTCCTGAGAAACGGGAAAACTATTTATCGGGAGAAATGGAAGTAGGTTAATGTGCAGCTGGATTTTTTCAAGAAAATCTATTTCGTAATATAATTAGAAAGTTACGTTTTATAGCAGAATAAAAACACTGCAATATATTCATGTAGATATCTCTCTCATAAAGATGCCGTAAGCTTATAGTAGTTCATTGAACGGATTTGTAAGCACAAGGTTGCAGGTTCGAACCCATTACAGGCAAGTACCAATTAAACTTTTTCAAAATTATATGTACTTTCTTAATTATTTTAAGACATCATTGACAATCGGTGAAGGAAATCATTGTGCGGAAACCTAAATTCCAATTTCAATTGCCAATCCGCAATGAGCTAGCGTGGGGGCCTAGCAGTGGGGCGTTTATAGGCTGCTATTATTAGATATCTCTTTCTAGATATGTAAAAACGTTTCTCCATTTTGAGGTAACACCACGTTTTCATTTAAAATACACAATATTATTTTAAATAACTTTATTTACCTATCGAAATATTGTTAATACTCGCATGAAATACTTTTACAACATTCTATTTTAATACATGTTATTTCGCAGAACTATCATATTATGCGTATTGAAATAAACTAATGTCCATTGTTATCTGGTCCGAGTCCCGAGTGATATATATTGTATGTTAGTAGCCTTTGAGCCAATATTGATTAACGAATACACATGTAGCTTTGAGGCGGATTAATGCTAAAATTTGTGGACATAATGATGTGGGTTCCAACCCACATGAAGTCTAAATATTCACTGAATAATGTAGGTACTACCTACTTATTATAAATGAATGATGAGACACTATGTTTGTGTTGTATAGTTGTGTAATATCTATTTATTTATTAAAATTAACACTTATTTCGACTCGCGACTCCACCGCCGCGTCAGCTCATGATTAGGGACTCCTATTGATTCTGAAACTAGTCGGGCGATCCCGAGAATATGCGTGAGTAAACCGTTTTGTTTTAAATAATTATGAAACTCCTCACGAAAGTAATAATACAAACTTACTTTTTATATTATAAATGTAAGCGTTTGGATAGGTGGATGTTTGTTACAGAATACTTTACGACCTGGATATCGCAAATTATTTTTTATCCCGGCAAATAAACGGTTCCCGCGGGATTATCAAAATCTAGCTAAATACGTAAAATTTACATTAACGGTACGTAATCAAAGGAGTCACCATGGCGACGGTTTTGATGTTAGAATGAACCAAAGAGGTTGTGATTATAATCTAATTCGAATGAAGATCTATTTTTGGAACATGGCTGTTATATTTATACATGGTGATTTTAAATCGGTTCCCAGAAGAGTTTACATTAATTTGATAAATGAAGGTGAAAAACTAATACGTATTTAAATATTTATTTTCTTAGTGTGGTGTTAAATATTCTGTTTATTTCCTTGTTCAAATGTTTTGTCTTCATTTTTAAATGTTTGTTTTCTTCAGTCATCTTCAGTTTTTTTTATGGAAGTTTACATAAAAGTTGTGTGTGGGTCAGTAGAGGGATCATTTTGTTTTATGTTTTGGAGTATTTTACAAAACAAACCGTTAATATCTATTTATCACCTGTTTTTAGCCGCAATAAATGATTCTTCCGTTTAGCTGATATCTTCTCTAGCGGCAAAGATTAGTCTGAAACGGGTGAGACAGCGACCCGCGACCCGTTGCTTGGACACAGACAAACCGTTTCGGTAATTAATACAAGGTTGAAGTTTCTAATTAATGTTGGTCCAGTTTGTTTTGAAATCCAATAGGATAAATAAAAACAAACAAAATTAAATTAAATTAAATTTCGACCAATATCTAAACTAATCATATAAGAAGTAGAAATATTTTAGGAACTAATCAAATAAAATAACATCTATTCATAAACAGGCGTTAAAACTCACTAAAAAAATGTATTCAAATTCAGCTTATCAAAAAAGACAATGAAAAAGCCATACATTGATTTGAATACAACATTCTCTATACCATACAAACCTGAACCAAAATGTAATGAATGTAACAACGACACACAACAAAACAAAAAGCAAAACGACAGCGTAAACAAGAATTACAAAAAGGTTATTTGCCGCAGTGCCGCGGCTGGGACACACACGGAATGACACAAATGTATTCAGCGAACAAATAGTTAATCGGATTTTACCACACCGCCAACCAGCGGTACTGTAACGTACCTCGACTATTTTCAGTATACATTTAAAGTAGCAGTAAAATGCATTATCGTTACTAATATTATAAATGCGAAAGTAACTCTGTCTGTCTGTCTGTCGCGCTTTCACGCCAAAACTACTGAACCGATTTACATAAAATTTGTTTTTTTTTGGAAGAGATTTACGCATTTAGCCTGAAAGCCTGCTTCACCGGACTTTTGGCGAGAACCTTAAGGGCCTCCAGCCAGAGCAATAGAAAAACTAACTACGTCAGCAACGTTCACTAAGGGCACCCCTTGTGGGGTTCGGACCTTGACTTAGTGCGTTGCTAACAATCTTAATAAGGCAAAAAAAGCAAGGGAGGGCTGGATCTAAGTGTTAATTATTTAAGGACATATTTTTATTGCTAGTTTGGCCGGCTCGGGTCAGCTTGATCTAGGGACGGGGAGGTAACATTTACGTTACAATTATTTATACGCCACGGGCCTCGCCGGCGAGGACGTAATATAAGGCGGTTGTGTTTTGTATTGCTACTGCTAGCTAACTCGAATGCTTCTTGGAGAAGCGTTGTTTTATCGTCGGGGTAGGAGAGAGTATGTCTGGGCCGTTTAATTTTAGATGTGACTGAAGGTCGGTAACGCGAGGCTGCTGCGATTAGCCGGTTACGGTGGTTTTCTGCGGTGTCGAAGAATTGGATCGCGGCGCGTTTCATGAACTGCTTGATTTTGGGCAGCTTTAAGTCACAGTGCAGCTGTAAGTTACGAACGTAACCTGGAGCGCCCGTAGCTCTACGCATGAAAAGGTTTTGGAGAGTTTGCATTCGTTTGAGTCGATAATCGGGTACGTGAGAGAATACGACGCTGCCGTAAGTCATGATAGGTCTGACGCACGCAGTGTAAATTCTCTTCTTGCAAGCAAGAGAGAGTTTACTGCGCTTGTTCAACATACAATAAAATTTGGTACACAGATAGTTTAAAGACTCAGAAAGGACATAGGCTACTTTTGGCCGCGATAACCGACATCCAGGCGGGCGGAGCCGGGGGAAACATTTAGTAATAAAATTAATAAGATAGAAGAAAAGCTGTTGCTCGCCCTATGGGTATTAGTGGTTGTGTCCTTTAAGGATTATTCCATAGAGAAAGTTTTCCACTACTAATAGATAATAAGCCCCGCCCACCGTGGTCGGATAATCTCATACTCCATACGGGTCATTAGTACATAAGTATTTAAGTATCTAATCTAGTCTGTAATGAATATTCGTGAGTTCAGATTGTATGTTATGATCAATTTCATGTTTGACGTGGACACAATAAACTATTTCGTTAAATCTTTTCTCCATTTTCCTGCTTTTCTGCAGGGTGCTGCTGGTGGAAATGAATGTATTTTTATTTAAAGTAACTTGAATGGTTCCTTTGTCTTTATTCTCAACAATGTTGATTAAATCGGGAACATATGTTGACAAAGCTATTTATAAAGATTTTAAGAAAAGAAAAATTACTTTTTTTTTAAGTTTTGGTCATCAATTTGATGGATATTATTACTTGTTGCTTGTTTTATAATATAATATTTGCTAGAGGAGCAATTTTATTATCATCAAATGTGATTTCAACCACAATCGATGGGGTACCAAAATTCGCAAAATTATAAAACATGATTTTAATTAAAATATATAATTTCTAAAATGCTTTTAAGAAGGTAATAGAAGAAAACAATAAGTATACTGCAAAGGGGTCTAATACAATTATAAGCACCATTCTTGGAGTAAAAACATTTAGTGGGATCTTCGGCTTCCGAAGCAAAAAGTTAACCACTCAGTGTTAATAGCATTGTCATCGGAGACCTATTTTTCACTCACTTGTCACAGTTGCCGCTCTACAGGAGCGTTTTAACGTCAATCGAAGGATGACAAATGATTGATGATCTCTCTCACTTGGATACATTTGACCGACACTCTTCATTGTTTTCTATACGTCGACCGATTAATAACAAAATTGAACGTATCGAGATTTTATATTTTGACGTAGGAGTAGAGTTATGAATTTTATACAAAGAATATTTATTCGCTGAAAAAACATTGATATTAAAAAAAAAACACACCATGTACAATGTTTTTGTGTCATAAAATTAAAATAAATATTTTAGTTCCTGAAATACATAACGAAAATTTATAGTATAATGATGATCAATTTCTGTTCTTTTTTCTAACATGAATAGAAGCTCACTAAAAGCCGAGATTTGTCAAGAAATAATATGATAATATTATTCGCCTACATTCGTCCCAAAAACAACGAACATTTATTAATGTACTTATGTGGGCGGCAAACCATTCAATCACAACTCTCGATTTTCTTAGGATTCTTTATCTTTCAATACTTCATTTGATCGTGAGATTAATATAAAATAGGCGTTTTAAACGAAATTACGTATTTTATTTCTCAATTAGAAGTATTTTTTTTTACAAAAATCTTAATGACCAATTCATATTTTTCTATCACGTACCTAAAAATGTGTAGCTCAGTTGCTGTTTACTCCTCAAAATGGTATGCTAAAAGGTTACATAATTCAACTCACAGTCTCCAATATACATTTCCTGCTGGACAACGGCAGCGTTTTGACACTGGGCGAGGAATCAATAGCCCACACATAGATGTTCACGTCAAAGTACGACTCCGGAGTTAAACTGATGAAGCTGTCTAAAAGCGTCACTTTGTCTTTGCGATCGTAGACGTACAACTGAAAAATCCAAAAACTACTTAATGCTAAAAGAATAGGGTTTAGTTTTGAATGAGCGTGAAATGGAAACGATAAACATTTTAAAACTTCGGAGGACTGCTTAAGACCATTGTGATATTAGAATATAAAGAACTAGCTGTCCCCCGCGACTTTGTTCGCGTGTTTTAGTTTAACGGTTTTTTATTTTTGCAACATTTTTCATTTATGCTCCGCTCCTATTGGTCGTAGCGTGATGTTATATAGTCTATAGCCTTCCTTAATAAACGGACTATCCAATACAAATTTTTTCAATTCGAACCAGTAGTTTCTGAGATTAGCGCGTTCAAACAAACAAACAAACAAACAAACTCTTCAGCTTTATAATATTATAGTATAGATGTGTATTGAGGATGTTTTGTACTCGCATTCGACAACATTTTCATGTATTTATAAATAATCCACACGTTTGTTTTCCCTGAAGGGTTAGACTGTTTACGTTTCGTCAGTCAGACATTATGTCCCATGTGATATCAAACGAGATACTATTTCTTTATTTTTTTTTTCACATATTTCGTCTTCTCCAATTTGTTAAATATAACGTGTATCATAATAATTTGGTTGACGTGTAGTTGGCAAAAGATATTTCGTGTATTATTTCCATGCCTCAATGTTTTTATATTACTTTTTCTGTCTGAACGGGTCTAAATGACAAATATGTATTGTGAAAAATATTGATAGATACGTTCATCCGATGCGTGAAACAAACGACCTTCCATGAATATTTTTGTTAAATTAAGGTTTCTATTAAAATTCTTGAATAGGGACCTGGGATCCTGATACGGAATTATTGAGTTGACTGGGTAGTTATGCAGTAGATATTTTTAATTAAGTATAAGGATTGTCAAAGTCTGGCATAAATTTACATGATTTTTTTTTAATAACACTGAGACTGAATTCTTCTTTGTACTTCAATGATTAAAGCTCATTTAAAAGAATATAATCTTCATTTCAATAATTGTCATTAAGGACCATTGCCTTCCAATACCTTTTTGTTTTTCAAAATTAAGTATTATTTATCTACATTAATGATGTTTTAGACCAGATGTTTATCAACCAGCCTCTTCTCTCTATTTTTTTCACATCTATCAATACTCCTTACTTTTTTTCGGACCACTACTTCTACTCTTACCATAGCGTATCCATCGGAGTCATCATCAACTTTGTTCTGTCCGTTAACTATGATATCAAGAGCTTCAGTGGAATCGAGCCCGGAGATGAAGTTTGTTTGTTTGTCAGCGTGGCGCCTAAAACAAAAGATGATCGTCTCAGTTTATCTCGGGCCTTGTTTCGACCCAGTTACGTCAGTAACAGACATGATAGTCGGCATGAAAAACGCGTCTTTTAAGGAATAAGTTAAAGGGTTACTACTGGTTTTGATTATTTCTGTGATTTTCTTGAGTTAAAATTATATTGTATTTTACATGGAATTTACCTTATTTTTAGGGCTGTCAGAAAGATCGACATTTCTTCATTAGTATTTTTTATTACACTTTGCAGCAACGAATAGGAAAATAAGCATTCGCTATCGTATTACTTTTTTACTTTGGAAGATCCAAGAGAAAATAAGGTTTCGACGATATGAGCGAAGCAATTCGGTTCAAAATTATCCTTTTATGACTATTACAGTAAGGGAATGTATTCATATGTATTCAATTTGTTTATATCTATCCAATTTATAAAAATATTTGTTCACTAAGTACGTGTCGAGATTAAATTGTTTTTTTTTTATAAACGTATTTTTACTTGCCAACAACACATAATAAATAAGTACTTAAGAATCATTCAAGTGATTAAAAACTTTAACAACGGTCTTTTGTGTTTTGAAAACTGTTTGTTTAGCTAACCTTTTTCTGCAAATCAAATCAAATCAAATCATTTATTTTTGCAACTAGGATAAAAAAAATATCACTTTTACAAGTCACATAAAACATTTTTTTAGAGCTCGCTGGATTCGACATTTCCTAACTGGCTACTCTGAGAACAAATGTCGAAACAAACTCAGGGGTCAGCCTCTTTTAAAATCCAGACAATCATTGTAATTAAAAATTTTGTGTAAATAAATGCAGTGTCTTTTCTGGACTGACCTTTTGAAGAAAGAGCCAGTTCGACCTGAGCAAGCCTGTGCCAACAAGTGGCAAGAGTGCCCCGAATAGCTCATGCAGCTCAACCATTTTCGAGGGAGCTGCACAACCCGACACACAACAATACCACCAGTGGCACCATAAAAATATGTGGGGCAACAACTTACTCAGATCGCCAGTTAGCAATAACTATACTGAAGAAATAAAATAATAACTAAATGAGTTAATGGTAGACCTACATAATATTTACACTTACAGTGCCATAAACTTACAATTAAAAATAAATTAAAAAAAAAGAGATAAAAATCATGAAAAATCGCACATATTCATTAAAATAAAAAAGGAATTTATTCCGCCGTTTTTATGTACTCACCTCAAATGTTAACATATACATATAGTAGCAATGTCGGATGGATTGTGTACATCAAAGGAAAGTGGTCCTTTACCAGGCGGCATTAGAAAAGGTTTCGAATTTCGATTTTTTTTAAGAGTATCTAAAGGTTTTTGTCGGTTTTTTGTCAGAAGTAAAAGTTTTGTCATTTTGTAATCGAGCAAAAATCATTTGAACATTTCTTAAGGCCGAATAGATTATAGAAAAGAAAAAAAATATATATTTGAAATACTTTTAGTAGAAGATTTTTTTTCTTGTGCTTTTGTTATACCTACCTGAAGTATGGTATGTCAAACTGACAGCAGTGCCCACTGATCGTAAACAAGGGTCTAAACATCTCGGAACAGTTATGAGTCCTTGATCTCCACGTACACTCGACTATCATTTCACTGCAAGGTCGCTTCAACTGAAAAAGTTTTACTATCTTAATTGGCAGCTTTATTCAACTTTACATCAGATTGAACAAATCCCTAATTTTTATTTTCTTTTACATTGTTATTCTTATAAACTTTGTACTGTTTATAATTCTCGTGATTTTTGTGTGTGACTATCAAAGCAAGGATCCAAATTGGCTGAAAAATTTCCATTGTGTCGCAAATCCGTATGTATCGACACAAATTCATGAAAACTCACTTATTCGGAAAAATATATTCGTTATTATTTTCCTCAAGCGAAAATAATAAATTCAAAGATCAATAGAAATGAAACTGGGAATAAGGCATCAAAGAATTTCATTCTAAGGCTTATTGTAATTCTTGGAATTGAATCGGCATCATTACCGTATCGAGCAACACTTTCAAAGGATACCCGATGTCTTCTAGTAATGAGTGGATCTTCCTCACAGAGGGCTCCGGCTTGTAGCCTTTACGTTGGATATCCGTAAAACTTTTGTAAAAGTCTTTTATCTCCGTCTTGTTGAAACCACGAAGAAGTCTGCAAAAAATGTTTTTAAAGAAAATATAAACAGAGGTAAAAAATATAAACAACTGTTTCACTAGAACATTATAATAAGAAAAATAATATAATGAAGGTTTTATTGTGAAAAAACCTTGCTTTAGAAACAAGAGCTAACGACGTCGTGTCTAACCTTCTGCATAATGTCAAGGTCAACCCTTATAACAAGATCATGCAATAATGATTAGGAATCGATTTATCATAGAATGTTTAAGATAACATACCTTATTTGATTAGCTGACTAACATATTTAGCGATGTGCAAAATTTACCAACATTTTCACGTTCAGAAAATATGCGTGCGATGAACTTTAAATTTAGGCAAATAAAATCAGTCTGAATATAACCTTATTGACTTTGATTGACAATAAAATTGGTAAGAATTGTACGTTTTACCTGCACAATATTAAATAGTGCTTGACTAAGCTCTTAAAATTCCTTTAGTTTTTTATTTGCAAATCTCGTAGTCAGACTTCATTACGGTGGGGATCAATCTATCATTTAAGACAGACTCAAGAGTCTAGTCGCTAGCTCATATAATAAAGCTATATCTAGTTTAAGATAATAAAATCATCACCAGGAATCGCGACACATTCCCAGTGCATCCCCGTTAACGAAGAAAAGAGGGACGTATCCGCCTTTCTTAGGGCGGAGAACGTTCTTGAGAATTACCACTGGGTAAAAAATACAGTTAAAACATTACGATATGATTGCAAATTCTTTTTTTTTTTTTCAGAAGTATGTAGTATGCTTCAGAAAGCGCGCAAAGTCTTGAATCTTACCGCGGGAAACCAAGCAGGTGTGTTTGAAAGCTCTCGTAGTGCGTTACTTACACTTCGATAGCCGGAAAACCGCTAGCTGCTACCTTATTATCAGACGCGTGAAAGGGCACTTAAACTGACCTGTTGGTCTAGTGGTTAGTGACCCTGACTGCTAAACCGGAGGTCGTGGGTTCGATTCCCACACAGTACAAATCTTTGTGTGATGAGCATGATCGTTTGATCTGTGTCTGTGTGTATTTAGAAATATATAAGTATGATTATCAGTTCTCTGGTTGCCATAATACAGGCTCTGCCTAGCTTAAAAATCAGATGGCTGCGTGTGAGTTGTTCCAAAAGATTATTATTAAACTGTTTCCCTTTTCCCTGTTTCCGTTTCTTGGTTGTGACAGTGAGTCAACTCGTAACATTTGTCCGGTGCATTTGTCATTCCGTTGTGAGCAAGTCATTTTATTAAACTTAATCTTTTAGAAGTAAAAGCTTTTTTTTTCAATGGACCCACCACGCTCCTCACAGTACCTGACAAAATTCAATCATTATTTTGATGTTGACCAGTACTTACAGTAGATCGGTGATGTTTTCAGTTATAGGTAAGTAAACTCTCTCGGTGTCGCACACTGTGACCGCGGGGAACGGAATGTTTACCATCGAGTAGTGAGTTGTTTCTACCTGTCGGTAAAGGGAAAATATATTGTTACAAAAAGGAAGTTACGTGCATTCATTCGTCAAAGATAGTAGGTACAATTCTTAAGCTACTGCTGGGAAAAGAAATGCTGTCGCAATACAGCAGCCTATAAATAATTATTTTAAGCGTGCAATATTTTATTGGCTTTTGGATATGTCCTTTTGGTGTGTCTCCTCAATTAAAGATTTTATACATTATAAATTTATTTAATAAAATTAAATAAATAAATAGTCCTAATGATAATAAATAATATACTTACATTTACAATTAACGATTCCTATTTAAAGTCATTTAAGTACAAATTTGACAAAAAATAATTACACACTAAGACAACAAAGACTAATAAAATATTAATATATTAATAATATTATTCTTATAGTAATATTTCAACAACAAAAACGGGGTATACGAGACCCATTCTTTAGTTGTAACATATGTAATTACCATGTACTTACTTACTAAGAAATAAATAATATTCTATTCTATTTTACAAATCTTAACTTGACCTTTTTCTCTTTCACTATTCGCTATAATTTCATACATTTGAAACGTGAGTAATTTTGTACTTTACAGGTTGTGACATAAAACTTGTTTGCGTGGATTATATCAGCCACAAAATGCGAAGTACAAAATATATTTTTCACAGTCACTTCTCAGAAAACCCCTTTTCTATGTACTTTAAGCCGTAAAAGGATCTCTTAAATGTTATGAAGGTTTTATAAATACGAAACGATGATAATCCCTATATTTCTTTTTAACGTTTTTTTTTTATTATATTTCTTAAATATATTGAAAATAAAATACATCAGTTGCCAGGTGCCTTTCTCTATAAAAAAAGTATAACTGTTTTTCCTTACTACGCCACTGTTGGTACCATCTACCATTTAGTAACTAATTTTGAATTTATAAGTATTATCTACAACATAGTCCTACACAGGATAGGTGAAAACTATCATAATATGTTGTAAAAAATATTTACTATTTAATATTTACTACACATCTAATCGCATTGTGAATAAACCTGGATTATATATTCTCGCTTCATTTAATCGTAGGATGGTACCTTTCTGATCAATGCTCTCACGAACGTGACTTTATATAAATATATTCACTGTATTTGCCGGTTCAAAGTATTCGACGCGGCTTATAAGGAATGAGAATTATTATTTTAAGTGAGCTTTACGTTAGGATATAGGAAAGTCTTGTATCTAAAAGAGAAAGAAAAAAAAAACGTATTTTTTCTTTTTGTTTTTTTTTTTGGTTTCTCTTTCTTTTTAAGTGACGTTAGACTTTAGAGCAATGTATGTGTAATTGTAGTTTACATTTCCGACATATACGACGCATAAAAGTATACACAAAAAGACAATAAAAACTAGTAAAAAGGCATGGGGATATACGCATCACACCCGTGCAAAATGGCCAGCGGTAAGCATATGCTAAGGTTCTCTAGGAGCGGAGCATCAGCACTGGTTTCAGCTACGGCCAGATCTATCTCACGTTTTGTCTTACAGGATTCTGAGGATTCTGAGGAGGACTTATTACTGAGGGTCATGACCTTCTGTAACATATGTATTTTTTTATATTTCATAAAGTCATTTTATTTTTAATGATTTACACATGTAACAAGGCCTCCATGGAAAGATAATATTACGTATAAATATCTCATACGGACGCCGACACCAAATTAATTGGGATAAGGGCATAAGAAAGAGTATATTATCACATAATATAAATAGCAACCAATAATATTATTCTTCTAAAAATTACGTAATGAATGAGAAGATGGCCAAAGATGAAAGCTGTTATAATTTAATTTGTGTGTAATACTGGGCACTTAATGTTAGTTCTGTTTGACTTAAATTTGTGTTTTTGACAATTTTTTTAATTTATCATATATTTGCAGAAAACATGTTCCATGAAGTATTAGTGAAAAAGAACTTAACCTAATGTTAGTATGCTTATACAACTACAACTACATTGGTATATGACATTGTGTCGTAAGTAATCGTATCCAGTGGCCCAGCGATAAGTGGGACTATCCAATAGTCCCACTTATCACACAATGCGCTTAGTTTTTGTCGCTTTTCGCCTTTTTAAAATCTGCGAAAGCTAGCTAGGAAAAATAAAAACCTTCTATATTATATAGTACCCATAATATAAAGGTTCGCTAAATAGACTGGACCGGATGACTTTGGTTTAGTAACTTTTAAATTAATTATTAAAGTTTTCATATAAAATCCCTTTATGGTTTACATAAAACATAAACTCATACATTGAAAGTTTAACCACATAAATAATAAAGTAAAATTTATGTTTTAGATCGGACCTACATTTATTATTCACGTGTACAACACGTTAAGTCGTCACGAGACGTTTATGGATTGACTTAGAAAGATATTTCAGTAACAGTAAGTGTTTTAGTAACTATATTTAAGTATGCCCGGCTTTTAGACCTCTTTAAAGCTTAATAAGATAAACTACTATACATATATATGACGGGCCTGTTGTTCTAGTGGTTTTGTCTTGACTGCTAAACTAGAAGCCGTGGGCTAAACATGAGCACGATCATTTGTTCTGTGTCTGGGTGTTATTCATCAATAATATGTATGTATTTAGAAATATATAAGTATGTTTATCAGTTGTCTGGTTGCCATAATACAGGCTCTGCCTAGTGTGGGATCAGATGGCCGTGTGTAAGCTGTCCTAAGTTATATATTATTATATATTATATACATATTTTGATAGACATAAAAAATACAATATCAAAGGCAATGATCTCGCTTAATAGAAAATATCAAAATGTATAAACAGTAAACTAAATGAGCGGCAGACCGCGAAAGAGATGGCGGGACGAACTGGAGACCTTCCTTGGCAATTGGCAAGAATAGTTAGGGACCGGGAACGATGGACGGAGACCTTTGCCCAGTAGTGAGACAGTGCAGCACGTCGATTCTGTAAATTTCAAACAACAACTCGCTTCTCACATCGCTATTCACTCTCACTTCGCATAAGGTTCAAAATGACCTTGATTTCGATCGGATTCGAGTGCGAAGTGAGCGTCGAAGTGACAAGAAAATTACCTTACTGAATCCCACTTCTTATGTCATCTCATACTTTATCAGTCAAAATCTCACGTCAAATTAGTTCAACTCGCTGACACGCTCGCAAGTGTAGCGTTAGTGTACATTCGAATTATCAACCGAGTTTTTGGAATGCCAATCAAGAAACTCACAGCGGATTCAGATTCGAAGTTTAGAATGAGGTCTTACAGAATCACACCGCTGGATAGATATAATAATACCGTCTGACAAATCACTATTATTTGAGGTTGTTTCCTCAATACAGGGCAAGTTCGTCCACTCCTTACATTATTTGATTAAACATAAGGAAAATAAATTACGATACACACACAATACATAAGAATCGTCGAGAAACAAAATTAAGATCAAATACTCGGCAAGCAGTAAATGAAAATAAAGCTCTTTCGATAACAGCTGACCTTTGGAGAAAATGCCTTGTAGTGACTTACCACAGTCAAAGTAGGCACCATAACGAATTTCTCCCATATCATGTGTCCGAGGAAGCAACACAGGGTCATACTAGCAGCTATAATTGTTGCCCAAATAATATGAACAGTCCAGCTCCTGGCCTTATATAAGTAATAAACTCCATGGAGGGTGCAATGCTTACAAAAAGACATAAATTTCGAAGATATTTGACTTTTTAAATCCTTAGGTGCCATTTTAAAAACCTAACTGCTTCCAATTTGAAACAATTTTAAATTGAATTTGGAATACAATGCTGCGGTTGTTTTGATTAGGGTTGAGCGTGTTCTGTTTTTAAAGACAGATTTAAAACAAACCAAAGACGTTTTAAATAAATGTCACTTTAATTGTTTTTACAATCTCAATAATAACGATCTTGTTTTAATGAATATGGTTTTTGTTGTGAACAAAATCAGAAACGATACCTACTCAAATTAATTGAACTTGTAAAAGAATTTCAATTAATTTCAAATCAATTTGTCTCAAGGTAAACACAAAAATATTTCATGTTAAAAGTAATTGCTACTTAAATACACGACTAGTTTTGCTTATTGTCTTTGTTCTCAACATAATAAGTATTGCCATATATTGTTTTACCTAAATAAATGTAAGTAAAGATCTTACATGTGTAAATACCTACCCATAATCTCTCATAATAGGATGCTGAAAGCAATTCTCTTCAAAAATCTTATTATTTTATCCGTTATAAATTACCTAACGTTTTGTGATAAACAAACTGCTATTTTCCAAAAACTAGGTTAATTGATAAAAATAATAAAAATGTGTAATTACAGAATGAAAATCAAAATGTAATTAATATCTTGTCACATTTTCCTTTAAATTGACACTTAAACGAAAACACGCAATGCGATGACTGTGTGTGCCTATAAAGTGTCTCTAAAGTAAGTTTCATTTTTGATTAACAAAATAATCAATTATAATGACGTGTCACCCACAGTACACTTTGGTCTAATAATAATAATAATAATAATAATAATCGTTTATTTCGGATAAAACATTCTCCATATATGGATGGACTTAAAATAAATCAAACATTTTCATTTAAAAGTTTAGATTTCTTGGAAAAATTTCAGTGTTTAGCTAAGAGCCAGAGAAAATATATAGATTGAGAAATTTGAAGTAGGGTTCCGATTGTTGTTTAATAATAGATACATCTAATATGGAGTGTCAATTGTTTTTGTTTTTTTTTTTTCTAAAATATGAATTGTTAATATATTTTTTTAGTGTTGAAAAAGTTGTCATGTAAAAACCTGACTCGGGATTGACCATTACGGGTTACAGGACAATCAGGGCTCAATAGCAGCTGCTCCATGGACTTTTTGACCTCGCTATCATACCTGACATATACAAATACCCCTAATCCAGTATCCTTGACACCTGCCTTCGGGTCCTGACGAGGATTGGAGTTCAAAGTTTGTGAAGGAAATTAGGAACCTGATAAAGGGTAACATACAGTGAAGGTTCCCAGAATGGTTTAATTTTGACATGGATATTAGAATGTTGTTGTCGTTTTGTAAACAAAGATGTTTAATTTATCATTTTCTATAATTTAATATTTAAGGTGTAGAAATGGTTTTAAGCCTGCAATAATAATGATGACAGATCTTCAAGGCTCCAACGCTTCTAAAATATAATTACTGCACAAAAAAAAATTGTGTAAAATCTATACTTTTCCTCTGTAACAGAATGGCAAAAAAGCAGAAAAACAACAATGCAATGAAATCATTTCTGGAGAGGATCACCACTCTGCATGGCACAAAGCACATCACTACGATGACTGGAAGGTCACGGACGCTCTGGACTGTCATCGTCATCGCCAATATCCTGATGACGATCGCATTTATACTGGTGATCAAACAGAAGTTCAATAGTCAGGTGTATACCGCTGTAAGTATTCATCATTACATCATAGGCGCCGAATCCCTTGTACGCTAACTAAACCAAAATTAAACTATTGCTACCTTTTACTAACATACAGTGTCAGAAAAGAACGGCAACAGATAACAACTAACTTACTAATGTCAAACTAGTTTTCGCCTTGAACAACACTGTGTTTTAGTGCACACGTTTCTGCGTGTCGGTAGATTTGTATTAGAATTTTAATCGAAACAGCCCTAATTTTCGTCTGTTCTTTTCTAATTGTGTACTAGTGAAAAAGATACCGATGATTTAAAATAAGTTTAGTGTGGGTTTAACAGAATCGGGGCCAATGGCCCTCGCGACTACTACAGGCAAATAATTCAGTATCATGTAAGGGCACTATTTTTGATGACTAAATAAACTGATTTCTGAGCGACAAACACTCTGTATATTTGTGTTTGAGGTTAGATTAGTTATTCAACGGTAAAGGCAAGGACGAGACCGTGGTGTTTTTATTCGGTGTAAGTACTCCGTGCCCTCGGCGTGGGTTGAAGTCATTAGAGTTCTACGCCGACAAAAAAAATGTTATTCAAGAGTTACGATACAGCCTGGTTTAATCATTAGGTGCAAGGCTCCAGCAACTTTAACCAATCTATAAGTATTTTTTTCCAATTTTGTGTAATTTGTTATTAATTTTATTTAGAGTAAAAAATAATTTTCAATATGCTATGTATATTGTTTAGAAATAAATAACTAATGACTTATAACGTTATAAAAACATGACCTCGTTGTGGAAGAGATGACAGCGTCTTTATTTCAATGCAAATATGTTTTCATAATTCATGATTCGAAGGTTCAGCCTTCCTCAAATCTATTTTGATTTGTAAACTACTTGAAACTTTAGTTTGTTCAACTAAGGTCGACTATGATCGAATTCATTTGATTTGATTTAACTAAACGGCTTAAATATAAGTCCATAGAATATTCCCAACCTGTTTAATAACTTGATGTAACTCCAAAGGGCCTTCAAGGTACGATGAAAATGTATTACGAATATGAACCTTAGTACTTCAGAATAAGGGCGATGTCAATGTGAGAGTTACTGTAAGTTATCTCTATCCCACGTGTTGGTCGCTACACTAAGTAAACGAAAGGAATTGTTATCAAATTTTGAAGGTCTGGTCAACGAAGTCAAGGAAATGTTGACTTTGAGCATAAGGTTGATTTATTCTCTTTTTTTTTTTTTAAAAAAGACTTCACAGAATCTGTCGAATGAATTACGATGACTCTATACCAGATGTACTCTTCACCGCTGTTGGATAGATGTGCCCTTTTGAGAACACCCTGTATAATGAAGTAGTTACATACAGATGAATGAAAATAATATCCGTCACATTCCATATTTTGCCATATTTTGTTAAAAGACGTTATTTTTTCTTCTTATTTCAGCATTTCAAATATTTTCAACAAAACTAAGAAAGAAAGATGTGTAAAAACACTGACGTTATTAACATAAAATGTTAATGATCTGTT
Source organism: Diachrysia chrysitis (assembly GCA_932294365.1). Classification (NCBI taxonomy): domain Eukaryota; kingdom Metazoa; phylum Arthropoda; class Insecta; order Lepidoptera; family Noctuidae; genus Diachrysia; species Diachrysia chrysitis. The sequence goes on from OW028645.1 coordinate 733,040, forward strand.
CTCTAACGATACCATGGTCACAATAATGCAGCTTTTTTAAAGAATTAAAACATATTCAGATCAGTAACAGATTAAGTCACTGCGTTTTATATATATGCAAGTTTTATACAACCTTTTTCCTAAGTTCATCAATTTGTAATTAAATATTAATAGTAGAAGGAAAAACTTAAACCTCAGGCAGGACTTGAACCTGAGACTACAGGCTTAACGCGCCAGTTCATCAATTTATTTTGTATGTGCGTTATTCTTTCATAATTTCACCAAATTGGATATTAACTAAAAAGAATTATCCAATTTGGTGCAGTCGTTCGGAAGTTTTGCGCGTACATACATTTGAGACATTTATTTTTACATATACCTATATAGATAAATTGAGGAGATTTGAAAGAAAAAAAATATTATTATACAAATCAATGCCTTATGTTCGACAGATAGACGCCAACTGCAAAGTGAACCAAGTGCCCTTTCCGACGGTCAGCATTTGCAATTTTAATATGGTGTCGTTTAAAGAATCGCGGAATATTGATAGAGTTCTGTGAGTATTCTCCTTTTCTAACTATTTTATCTTTTAAACACTCTTTGTATTCTCTGCATCAGTGCTGCGTTATTAAAAAATATATATCTACCTACTGACCGATGTGTTAGTTTAACATGCTTAATATTATGTAATCTATTTAATAGAAAGTTAAATCTTAAAGCAAATCCTATTTGGTTAAGGGTATAGTGTAAATATAGACAAGCATAGAGCGTATGGCTAGTAGCCCCTTATGTCAAGCGTAAGCACATTTTTAGCTAAGTGACTGCGCTCGTTTACTGATTTATGTGATTTTCCGTGCGACGACAGACGTTTATGCGAAAATATAAAAAGTTCCGATAAAAAAAAATCTAATATTACTTACTACTACTAATCTATATTTTAGGTTTTGCAATAGTTTTAATAAAACTGTTTTGACACTAATTTTACTATTTTACATGTTCATACTAGTGCCAACAGTTCATACTCGTTATGCGCACTCTATAGTTTACTTATTTATCCCTCTAAGGTTAAGGTTTAGGGTTATTCTAACTTGTTTAAGTAGATTCCACAATAGGGACCAATAGGGACCACCAATTGAAGATCAAAGTTATTGTTACTTTGAATTATTCTGGTTACGAAACACTCAATTTCCGTCGGGAAAATTTCTAAATATACAAAAACAATTCAAATAGAAGTCCTGTCAATTCTCGAATTATTTTAACTTGTTGCTTGATTGAAAACCAATGTATTGAAATTGAATCCATTGATTAATGATCGGTGTCCGTTCATTAACTGAAAACTGAAATTCCAATAAATCTGAAGGCGTTAAATTGGCCTTCAGTTATTAATAATAACAAAATGTGCTTTACACTTTGGTTATATTATTATGATCAAAAGATTCATTTATTTGTGCGACTGGTTTTGGTGTAGGTAGTATAAATAAAATTGACTCCATCACCACGTGATCATCTCCTTTTAAGTGAAACCAAAACCTGTGCTAGGAGGCCCAGCTCTTCAATAACAAATTATACAAAATGGTAAAAGCTGTGAACAAAGGGAATAAAAGTAAAAAATAATAATTTAAAGAATCTAAAATCCAATATAAAAATTAAAGTAATAAAACTGACACTATAACATGTAATAGTATGTGTGTGTGTGTGCGTGCGAGCGTGAGTGTGTCAGCACAACTGATATTGTCGATAATATTATAACATTGACATCGTGTAGATATTCCCGAAAATGTGTTTGAAAACAAATAAATTGAACATGTTATTGTAAACTTGGTTGATATAAACATTTCAGAAAGCATTACAATAAGACCGACGCAGAAATACAAAACTTCTTCAAGGCGCTCCCATTGCTGAAGAACTTCGAGAAGCAAAGCAAAGACGTAGAAAACTTTACTGATATCATGGCTATAATGAAACACCATTTCTTTACCATGGATACTATTATGGAAGAGGTACGCAGTATTATGAGTAACAATTTTTTTTTTCTTGACTACTAGAGATAAATTGTATGATATAAAAAATATCTATGATTGGAAGAACTCCGGTCATTAATTAGTATATAAGAAGCGATTTTTTTATAAAATACGAGTACCTAAATAATAGATTAATAACTGATCAACACACTACAATAGGGCAATATTCTACATTATGCTTATTGTCATTGAGTAACTATACAAGAATGTAATACCTATTCCAAATTTTTAAGATTGATAATAATACGACACTAACAGCTCCGGTGTAACCTAAAATTTCTAGTAAACTTTACTGATGTTATACTTGGCTTAACCTTTACAATCAGTTTTCACCGGATTGCCGAGAAGTAAAAAGTATTACGAAAAATAAAATGAATTTTTTTATTTACAGATATTTTGTATAATGAATGTCCTGACTCCTGCGCTAATAAAACTGTATTGCAGGCGCCAGTGTCTTCTACATCTAAATTATATCTGTTTTTTTTTTTTCGTTTAGATTGTTATAAAATATGCTTTCAGATACACCAGAAATGCGAGGACTTACTGGTTTACTGTGCATTTAATAGAAAACAACGGAACTGTGAGGGAATGTTCGTTCTTATCAAAACTTATGAAGGGCATTGTTGCACTTTCAACTACGCTGCCCTTAACGATGCTAGTGAACTGTACGTATTCTTAACTATTGACTTTTGATTATATCGCAAGTTTTAATAAATTTATTTTTCTGTTGCCTCTGTCTACCCATGAACCATGATCGCTGCATACAAAATCGAAGTATCAGGAGTATATAGCGTTCTAATAAAAGATGCTCAAAATAGTTTATTTATATACTGTTTTTAATATAAATTTTACCGCATTTTATATCAACCAGTCTTATAATATTAATTCTTCTCTTCTTTTCCACCATCAGACATAGTCTTCTTTAAATAGCATCATAATATTATTTGATCCATCGCTTTTCGTATTCCGGTCTTACCCAACTACTTATTTCTTAATCTTACTAACAAAACTTTACTTATGATTAGAGTAGCTAAGCACTCCTTGACCGAGTTCAAAACTTTTCTAATTAAGACTCTTAGACTTAGATTACAAAAGCCTCTCCTCATATTCGCTTAATCCTGGTGTAATTAACGAGGTTTATTACCTGTTGCAGTCCCACTGTAAGAGACAAAACGAAAAGACAGTAACAAGTAACATGCTTTGAAGGATGAAATAGTCATCAACATGCTTACGAACTATAGGTAGCGATATCAGAATACTACATCTAGGTAATGCAAAAAAATTGTAAATAAGGGACTTAAAGAGTGTCGTGTCTTTGCTTACATTTGTTTTTTTTTGGTAAATACTTACAATTGTATTTTGTATTGTCTAAAAAACGAATTCTCCAAGTTAAAAAAGTGCGAGCGAATGTGGAGTTTGTTGCGCCGTTTCTACTCCACAGATAAAGCACTTAGGAAGCAGTGTAGGGTGGGCAAATCGGGGTGCTGTCCATTTTATTATTTTGACGTTTGAAAAGTGCTACTTTGTAGCCTATTTTACATAAATGAGATTTGAATTTGAGTGTTCTGCGAGCTTACTTTTATCTGGTTTGGAATTTAAAATCAACATGTTATTTAAAATATAATAGGTTTTGTTTTTATAAAACATGTAAGGTGTGCTTAGTGTTAATATGTTTTGAAAGTTTGTGAGACCACTCACGATATTAATTCCCTAGAACGGGTCGTTTTTACGATTCCGTACTCAAAGGATGCTACTGGGACCCTATTACTAAGCCTCCGCTGACCTTAAGTCTGTTGGTCAGCTGGCTGTATCTCATGTACCGTAATAGGTAGAGCTGAAATTATCATTAAGTGTATCACTTTTGCCGCTTGAATAACAAATAATAAGATTGTACATATTGTTATCTGGTACAAATAGTGCGGAACCTTTTGTGTGCGAGTCCCTCTGACAATTGACCGGTTTTTTTATAATCTTTATAAAATGGAGAGAAAGTATTTTCATTACAAACATAATTTGTCCAATTGGTGGATGGTGTACTCTATGTGTGCGTAATCTTATGACCTACATATTCTCACGTGTGTAAGATGTTTGATTATTTTGGCAATATTGCGGCGAGATTTATCCTGCTGTGATAACAACGTATCAATTTTACGAGGAATAACAACAATATTAACAGGTATTATGTTCCATTTCCTTTACATTAGGCTCAGAAAACAGAACTACTCGTTACATATACATGTTGTACAAGCATTTACAAACAGATACGTTTTATTATAATATATTACTTACATAATTATTTCTTTGATGTGACAAACAGCATTTGTGACATGTGTGAATACGGTTTTCTGTCGCGGTGTTAGATGGCTTGGTAATTTATTTATTATAGGAGTAATGATTTCAGAAAATTCTAGTGTAATAAAGAGAAGGATCGAATTGTTTCAACCTTTTGTTTAACGGAGCGTACTCAAACAAGAGCGTTCAACGACGGCTGTGAAGTGGCTTAAGCCAGTTACCTAAGGTGCGTGAATCACGTTCACGTATCACCTTCGTTTACGCACCCCTCTGAAAGAGGCTCATCCGTGATAACGCAGACGCATCTGCACCAATCCGTCGCAATCTACCGCGAGTCGAATTATTCTAAGTGGGTTAAAAATTGTTTGATTTTCAAGACTGACACAGACCAGGGCAACCCGAGGTAGTTCCTCGGTGCGCATCCTGTTGTCATTGGCCGTGCGTGGTGATCTATTATATCGCATACCGAGAGTAGCCGGCTTTAGATTTTTTTATTTTTTTACCGGCTTTAAAAGGAGGAGGTTTTCAATTAGATGGTATTTTATTTATATATGTGTATGTTTGTTGCGCGGTGTTTCCCACTATTGTGAAACGTTTTCAAAAAAATATCTTATATCTCAGATGTAGTCTCATATAAAATTAAATTGAAGTCCATTTTCTATTCATGTGTAATCAATTATCTTTAATTTGTTCCTACAATTTTGTTACAACAATTTTGGATAAGTAGACTTATACTTATCCAAAATTGTTTGCATCCTTTTAAACGTATCTTTGTGTATACATTTTTGTAGGCAACTGTACCACATTACTTTAATTTTATTACGATAATATTGCCCTCATCAATACACTCGTTAAGTTAACCATGGGCAAATTAACAACAAGCAGAAATCACGCTATCGACAAATCTACGTGACATTGCTCCTGAGATTACAGGGTCATATCGATTTGTAAGTAAGTAATGACTAACTGTATCAGCGACGTAGTTTGCGTTGACGTCGGTCATCTGTGTGAATAAGATAAATAAAAATTCTTTATTTAACTAAGCTTGGATAACATTTACATCATGAAACTATTGAAGATACCTAATTACAAAGAGAAAAAACTTACATGTAACTAAACATTGCAAACCCTGATTCCTAAACTAGGATTATGTTCCTGTATGTTAAGAACCAGTGACTCGTTCGTAAACATAAACAGAATAATAATAAAACCGTTTACAGTACTTTGTCATTTTGCAAAACCAGAAAGAATGAAACAAAAACTACAAAAACAAGGAGAAAAAAATAGGACGGTAGGTAGCTATGTTTATGTGTGAGAGTGTGTTTGTGTGAATAAATGTTTTGACTGCAATGACTGAATGCGGTATAGAGGGCATACCTATTGCGTGCCCCGAGTAGTTTTTTTCGTATTTCAGGGTGTTCTTTGTCTTTGAAATTTAAGGGTTTGAAAAACTCCTGTGGTGACTAATTCCACTCTTTTCTAATCTAACTGTAGAATAACAACACAACAGTTTGAATGGAAGAATCTAATGACAATAAACAAAAGCAACCTAATGATGCAACCAAATATCTCGATTCCTTAGATAAACAGGAAAAATAAACAGGAAGGAATCAAATCCATCACGCGTGTACAGTAAATTATTACTAGCTGTTGCCTGCGGCTCCGCCAACGTGGCTATTGGTTATCGCGGCAAAAAATAGTCTATGTCGTTTTTTGGGATCCAAGCTTATCCCGTACTAAGTCTCATCAAAATCGGTTTAATGGTTCAGCCGTAAAAGCGTAACAGACAGACAGACAGAAGACAGAGTCACTTTAGCACTTATAATATTTGTATGGATCCTCCACCCTCCCGCATCCAACCTGAACTACCTTTTTCAATATATATGCTACTTTATATACCATGAAATTCTGTTTAATCTTAGAAACGAAAAAAGGTTATACATACTTCGGTATAATCTTTTGCCGCTTCATATATTAAGGCTTTTTAGTTGGTGAGATTACGCACTCACCAACTATTACACCATTTTCCTATTTTTTTTTAAACATCACATATATTGCACTGATCCCAAAGTAAGTAGCTAAAGCACTTGTGTTATAGAATTCAGAGACAACGCAAGTACCACAAACACCCAGACCCGGGACAGAGGTTTTCTACACTGTTTTCCGACCTAGGATCAAACCCGGGACCTCAGAGCTGGCGACACCTTGATAACCGGTGTGTACCCCACTCGACCACGGAGGTTTTCTTAATTTAATCTTTGTAGGCCGCTGTTACCACCTGACCAGGATTTGGAGTATTATGACGATCAAAGCGATGAGGGTACGAAAGCTATTCGATATCCGAACAGCATAACTACTTCGGAGTCTGGCAGGTATCCAATTTTTATTTTCTGTAAGTACAAGTATGAATGAAGACGTAATGTGAAGTGACAGAAATTTATTCGTTTGGTAGAGCTTGTAAGATATTGGGCAAAATAGTATACTTAACAAAAGGTCGAGAATGTTTTTGAATAAGCAAATTTTTCTTTTTAAACTAGTAAAGTAAATTTTCGATCGTATTTTCTTTTTTATAATTAACTAGCTCTACCCGCGGCTCCGCTTGCGTGGCGTAAAATATGCATGTGTTATACATATAAACCCTCTTTTTGAATCTTTCTATCTATTGCTGAAAACTGCACTAAAGTCCGATATCCGATAAGATCTAAACTTACAGATAGCGGGAAAAACTTTTATAGTATGTAAAGATGAATGAGACATACAAATACCGATCCTGACCCAACATAGCTTGGGAAAAGGCTTTCTAAAGGTTCTTCTATCCTGATTTGTTTCAGAAGATCAGGTCTCAGTGTTGTATTGAACGTGGAACCCGAAGACTACCCGAGCTGGTCTACCATACCTTATTATGGAGTCAAGGTAAGCTTTAGCAGCTTCCCTGAATAATGTCTGAAAAGAATTATAAAGTTTCGCGTTTGTGTGTTTTTATGTTTGTTCGCTCTTCACGCGGAAATAACTAAACAGATTTCGGTGAAATTTGATGCGATAGTAGTTTATAGCCTGTATTAAAGTATGATACTTTTTATATCGAAGTATGATCTTGATAACTATCTACAGTAGGTACGTACGGCTGAAATAGCTGACAAAAACTTGTGTCTGTTCTATATAATACAGACATTGGTATTGAACTAATAAACCTCCTTTCAGTCTTGACTGTTTACTAAAGTCTGTATTGCCGGCCTGAAACCTAACTCGGTATTAATTAAAGGTTTACCATTTGAAGTAAGTTAATTAGAGTGGATCTTATTTAAGCTGTAAACGGTTTCAAAGGAGTCGCGATACCTTTCAATATCTTCATTAATTATAAAGCGCAATCAAAGAAATCCTAATGGAATAATAATTGTTATTTTGTTGCTTTGCTTATTAATAGAGAGATCATTTTAAATTAAAAAAATATGTAAGTTTTTAGAGTTCGTTAGTATGTTCACTTACCTCAATGCTTCTGTGAACAATAACTAAGTTATCTTAAAACTCCAAAAAATATAAATATGAGGAGATTTTAATATTTAATATATTTCGAATTATTCGCAGATTACAGTCAAATCTAGTCCGCCATTGTACTTTCTTATGTTAAATTTGTACATAGAGTTAAAATAACTAAATAATATCTAAAAACTGCATCTTACACAGAAATTCATTAAATATGTGGTAAAATAGATATTAACCAACATAATTGAAATTTTATAAGTTTTACATTAAATAAATATATAAATGATTGTATTTTTTCCACAATCCCTTTTCATAGGTAATACTAAGCGACCCAAACGACTACCCAGAAACGACAGTACTCTACCGCTACATAACTTTGGGCGAATCAGTAGACATCAAGGTGGAACCCCTGGTCTTCCAAAGCGAACCCAGCATCAGGTCCGTCGACCCTGAGAAGCGGGAGTGCTGGTTCCATGACGAGGCGCCTTTAGGACACACGGACAGATATAGTTACGAGACCTGTCGTACTGAGTGCAAGATGAAGAACTATTTGGATAAATGTAATTGTGTGCCGTATAAATACCCTAGAGGTTGGATATATTTTTGTGTTACTACGAATATGCTTATGTTAGGCAGTTCTTAAATCTATTGATATATTTTTTTTACTATATAATAGACTACTAATATAAAATGAGTATGATTATCAGTTGCCTGGTTGCCATAATACAGGCTCTGCCTAGTTTGGGATCAGATGGCCGTGTGTGAGCTGTCCCTCTAAGATATTATTTATTTATTATTCACTAACTTAATAACTGATAATATTTTTTAAAGCCGTACATAATGATTCTAACGACTGTAAAAAAAATATTAAATTTAAATTGAGTGTATCATAGAGCAATATACCTATTTTATTTTATGTTTAAATTGTTGCCACAAATTTTCAATTACAATTATTAAGTATATGAGTGATTCATTTTTTTAACAATAGGCAACCCTATAAAATAACAAGGTAAAAATATATCAAACAAATAAAATGATCTTCGGATATTTTGTTTCAGAAAAAACGACGCGCATCTGCGAGTTCCAAGACTTAAAATGTTTGAATAATGTTACAGGTATGGAAATAAACTCTCTCCTTTGACAATGGAAACATTTTAATAAATTCACTTGCTTTTAAAAGGCCTATTAAAAGTTCTTTGGCATTTTCCTTTTAACCAGATTAACACACGATTGTATTCTTGGTTAGAATATAATGTCATGTCTCATAATAAATATTTCATTCCTTGACTTTAATTCAATTTATAAGTAGTTTTTTCTAGTTTAGAGAAAGCAAAAAAATAAGTGTATACTTATTCTACTATTTAACTGCGCGACTTATTATATTTTTTTTTGCTTTGCCCTGAAATCGTCCTTTTTGTTGCATTGTAGCAAATAGGCGCTAATATTTACCTAAACAAATCCATTACGCTCCCGATCACAGGAACTATTAAACTTTCATAACAGGAGGCCATCTTGTAAAGTTTCGGCACACGTGTACCGGATATTCGTTATAACTAAGTATATTGGTACCATCCTGTCTGTAATAGGTTTAGCATTCTCAAAGAGACCTAAGTGGTTTGCTAATATTTTACCAAAAATTCGACGATCAAAGTAAAATATAAACTTTTAAACTATCACGCTGCATGTTTATAATACTATTTTAATAAAACGGGATTAGCGCGATCAAAGAGAATTTTAAACGTCTGACATTTTCATTACCGTTAATAGAAAAAGACGTTGAATTTTATACCACCCTAAGTATGTGTCCAAAGAGTAGTATAGGTTTTACAGAAAACCTACTGATCATACTCGTACCTACTTACTGAAGTTAAATTGATTTGACTTAAATATGTATATGCAGTGTAAACGGAATCACATTTTTTCGTGTTCTCAAGTTTTATAGCCAAGTTTTATAGCTTAATATATATATATAAAGTTTTATAGCTTAATATATATATATGTATGTGGCTATAAAATCAATCAATTGTAAATAATAATATCACCTAAATAACAAACAATCAATTAAAATTTCGAAAGCTATTTTGAAATTAAACAAACGAAACTATTTTGTGATAACTTCAGTGATAGTTTGGCATTTAAATTAGTTTCAAACTAAATTAACGAAAATTTACTTCAGGTAGTTTTAATTAGTTGAAGAAATATGTTGGTAGACGTCTAACGTCGCCGATACCAAATTATTCAATATAAAACGTCTCTCGACTTAGAAATCCCGAGAGTGTTTCCAAAATAATAGGCAATTACAGTGATGTATAGTCTCTGTATAACCAAAGTTAGCGGTAATGTACAGTAATAAATATATTAACGTTACAAGGTTTACATAAATAAGAATACATAAACTTTGTCTTGTCTTTTTTTTATTTCCATGTGATGTGAGATTTGTCTATCTTGAGGTAAAGATTGCTTAAAACATAGGTGGGTCAGATTTACTATCACTGTCGTGATCAGTTGATTCGACAACAGATTTAATTTATAATTAGCCTTTCAAGAACCGGGGGCTACTCTTCCTTTAAAGGTATTATTTAATGAAGTAACAATACACGTGGTTATTCCATTACAAATGCTGCTAACTTTGCCTTGCGAGAACTTAATTCGTGACTACGTCATAGCGTCATTGCTGCAAAGTATATAATTAATCTGTGAAATTTTACAAAATCAAATAATTGAACGATTTTTAATTTTAGTGGAATAAAAATGGAATTTAGTCGGCCTTCTTTTAGGCGGTTCGTAGCGTATATTAGATAGCCGAAGCCCGTACCTAGATAGTAAATATTTTCATTTGATCTGCGTAATGTGAACAGATCCCTGATGGTTATAGTCATTAAGAGTCCCTTCTGGCTTCCCTACGATGGAGACAGCCAATGGAAATTGTTACTAGGATAATAAATTCTATATTTTTATTTTTTTTTATTTAATAATGTTTTTCACGCAATGTACGCAAAGAGGTTAATTAGTACCCAAGTTAGTTTGACTAACCAACGCATCAATTATTTTCATATTAGATTACATAATTGAACATAACCTCCAAAACACAACAAGGAAAGTTACAAAACGCGTATTCTGTAGCCTTTTTCTCAAGTCTATTCTGTAGAGCCATAATTATCTCGCGCACAGAAATCCAATTAGTTCCAGTAATTATGTTTAATTATTCCATAAATGTAAACAATATCAATAGCAACATTTGTTTGCCGATGTTTTAAGTTAAGCCTTGAATACTAATTAAGTTTGTGTAGAGTTGCTGTGATAAAAATATACTTTTAAGTATACACGTCAGCTTCAAAATCTTCTTTATTTTCGTCGGTTAAAATTTTTGGAATCCTTATAATAAGAATAACTCATCAATACAGTTTATTATTTTATTTTAATTAAGATTTTACCTTACTCCAACTGAATAAATACAGTGTCTTCGAAAGTGGCCATTAATTATTTTATTGTTTTCTCAACTATAATATTCTCCGTACTAAAATAAAATTGTTTCAACTCTAATTTTTAAATAGGTTTATTAAATAAAATAGAGTTATTATTACAGTTCACCAATCGAATGACAAGATGAAGTGCAATCCAGTATGTTTTATGGAGTGCTGGGACAAGAAATACAGCGTTACCAGCGATCTGACCCCTTTTCTACCAATCAACTATCCAGAAGAAGCTACGTAAGTCATGTTTACTGTTTAATACAATAAACTATTGACGAAATCACATAAGTCACAAAAGCCTTAACTACTTAAGCAAACCTTACCATAATAAAAACATAGGAACTGATACAGACATCATTTTCTTAAACATCTACATAAGAATATACCTACGTAATAGCTACGACGTAGCATAACGCTACAGTTTCGTAGTCGATTACCGTGTTATAACGGTTCGAATCTGTGATATACTGGAAATGTATTAACTTTTTATTACTTCTAAAAGTTTTGATTTACGATCCTTTCAACAAATAACTAGTAGAAAAAGTCTATCAAATATTTATGCTATTTATAGGAATTTCATGTAACTGAATTTACGTTACAGTAGGGTTATAATATATATCTAATGCTATTCCTGTTATTATTCATAATGTAATGATTAGGTTTTTATTTTAATAAAATTAAACAAAAAAAAAAGTACTACCAAACTATAAGCAGGATTTAGGAATTCTCAAAACGCTACGCCACTGGCCTGATCTAATATGATGTCAAATTCCGTGCTGCACGTTTCATTGTTTCCGTTGACATCTTGATGTGCGTCATCACTCTGGCTTCGTTATGACGTCAGAATCTATGTTATAAAAATTTCACATGCAAGGTAAGTGTAATAAAGTCGAATTTCGATATTAACGACGAAATTTTGAATTCTGTTGATTTAGGAACACTTATATAAATATAATTATATTTAATTTATTATCACTCCCGAGGAAATGTAACAAGACCACAATTTACGCTTTGCAGTATCAAACTTAATGTAGCTTGCTTTTCGTGGTAATAATTTGTAGTCATCATGTCTTACATTGTGCCTTTATGCGTATGTAGTCATAACTTCCGTGAAATTTTAACGATCACTTTATTATTATGAAACATTAATTTTATTTCAATATACAAAAAAAAAAACATTTGAGACGAGCTTACAGGATTTCACGACAAGACTTGCCATTGATCGATGAACTAAGAAGAAGACGATGAAAAGACTACTCAAACGATAGATAAAAAACCTTTATTGATTACAAACAGACACCTAAAATTTTACATTACATGATTAGCTCGACGATGGTTCAGTAAAATATACGGAAAAAAAATACAAACAAATCAAATATGACTCTCATCGTGAGTCCTGCAGCTTTAATCATATTATGACTCCCAAAAATATAATAAATAAATTTAAAGATTAATAACCCACATGACATAGAATTACAAATAAATAAGGTACCTATAGTTTTGTTAGAATAATAAATAATTGCTGTCAAAGACTTCAATATACACAAGTGAGCCGGTTAGCATAAATCAGTCTCCACAATCCGATGAAAAAATTCCTTTGACTCGTAGTTCCAGGTAGCCTTAGGCAAACTACGAATAACGAGTAATTAGTAATACTAAATGCCAGAGGCCAATGAGCTTACAGCGACGTGGTTTTACCGAGAATTGTGTTCGAGTTTGTTCGACTGATTTACTTAATCTAGCTCTTGTACGTTCTCATTATAATGATCAATTAGGTTAACATTAGAGGGTAATTAACATTACTAAGAAAATAAATTATTATCATACATTATTCTTTTTTCATTAGCGATAGTGTTGAGTTGTGTTTGTTGAACAATCTGCTGAATATTTAAACCAATGTAGAGAAATGATAATACCATTAAAATTAAACATTATTTGTTGGTTTTTATGCGTACATAGACAATGTGCCTTTATAAACATATCTAGAGCAATAAGACACTGCTGAAAGAAGTCGAAAAAGGTCATAGAGAGAGCGAGAGAGAGAGATGAGGAAGCTCTCTCTTTTCTCTTCTGAACTTTTGTAAGTTCCTTGTTAATTATTATTTAAATTACCAAAAGAGAGAGTTTGTATATAAACTTTCGTGAGGAGTATTCATGATTATTTAGAATATAACAGTTTACTCACGCATGCGTAAGTAAACCTAATTGAGCTATGTTCCAAATAATTACCAAAGAGTTATTTAAATCAACTTCCTCGAAACGTTATAGCAGAATTTTAAAGTGGCTACTTCACAATTAACATTTATTTCGTATTAATTAATTTTATTTCGACAATACCTTTTGTTCATCAACGAACTTTTAATTAGTATTTCGTCGAGACAATTTTATTCTACTTCCGTAGCCTGATTACAAGAAATTTTCGTAAAATTTGAAATTAATTCTGAAAACATGAACTTTCTGCTTGTAATAACACCTTTAACCCTTTCTGATACAAGCAAATAACTTGTTTTCCTCAATTTGAGATAGAAATTAATTATATTATCCGAATGTAATTTGACCATAACAATTTTGAAATTAAATTAAATTGATATTGTAATTGTTTAATTTGCATTTGAATTATTTAAGAGAGCGTAGGCTCTTTTGGTGTGTTACAATGATTAACATAATATTTTATATAACAAAGTTTTTTTTTTAATGTCCAAATCAAAAAATCTGATTGCCCTACGTAACTTTTTCATCGTGCATCAGGTCTGGAAAGTCAAAACAGACTCTCCAGAGCAGATGCTCCATGGTTTGAATAGCATCATGATTGCATCTCCGTCTTCATAATAACATTGATTGGTTGGGACTGTTGTGAGCCATTATGAGATATCGACTCTTATGAATCTTGATTGCATACTCTTGGCACATTCTCTTTGATAAAGTTTGTATGTATCGCTGCTATTGTGCATGTTTTCCCATACTCTGCGTTCTCGAGAGATACCATTAAGATCTTCGTCAGTTCCATTTGTAATAAATTTAGTTTTAAGTAGTGTTTTTGCTGTAAATTTTTATAAGAAAAATTCATGGTCTAAAATTGACAATATTACTTAGGAACCTTATAAACCATGGTATTTATGTCATTTATACTAGGGATGGCACCTAAATTTGATTTCAATGTTTGTTATGTTGATAGGTAATATTTTGGACAAGTATTTTGTTGTCCTGCAAACAAACAGTGATCAAGAGACAGTAAATGGACGAGGGCGTAGGTAGTAATTTCGCGTACGTCACTCTGTGCTACAATTTTACCATGGTGTGACGTCACAAGCCCCCACTCTTGAGCTTTAAAACTGCAATTTTTATTATTTTGATGATGAAAAAAATACGTGTCAATTTTTATTTTATTTAACTTATGGATAAATAGGTTTTTATTTTTTATTTCCCGTCAAAATCCCTATTATTGTTTTATTATAAAACTCCGGGCACATCTTTCTAGTTTCAGTAGTAGTATCCTCAGCGAGGAATACAATGATTAATGGCAATAAATTGGTACTCGAATGCAGTTTATTGTCTAACGATTGTGTATTGGAGAAGTTGAACATTCAGAAACTATCGTCATCAAGTTCATGAATGCAAAATTATTGAACTAGGGGTTATGCAACTGCAGATTATAAGGCCTATAGTTTAGGTATTAGGAATCTGCAAAAAAAAATATTCTGTGCGCAGGGTAGACGAAAATTAAAATGTGTTAATTTCAGTGCTGGTATGAACGTGACTGAACTGGCGGCCTTGCAGGTGTTCTTCGGGAAGTCGACCTGCAACTGTTACAAATTGACGCTTCTCATCGACTTCAATTATTTTATTGGTACGTACAATATTTATTATTTATCTTCACACAAATTGTTTTTTTTTATTTTTCGGTAGTTAGTTCAACGGTTCAACCCAGCTTTTTTTTTAAGTTACAGCTATATTCTAAAACAGCTTAGTGGCCGAAATTTTTATTTTACTCATTTTGAATTCGCTTTAACAATTTGTATTATTGCTCAGTAACGCACACTTGCTAATCCATGTTACAATACAAGAATGTGTTTAAATAACATTCACAAAGGTTTTAGTGGTTGGGAAGGAATCCATTGTTATGGTTATTTTACGGTATTTAAAAGGCTTTATAGAAATCCGTTTAACAAAGGACTGTTTAATCATTTTTAAATTTCCATGATATTATGAATTTTTATGTAAATTTTCTTTTTCGTTTAAGCAATCTTGTTTGAACCACCATTTTAATTGATGGAATTTGTAATTCTAAACTATTTTATAGCTGCTTTTACTCAAAAGTATTTACTTGCCGTAGGCAAACTCATCATCTCATCACGTATCAATGACGCAGCTAGTGAAATAAATATTGTATCTGACATTAATTTTATGCCATTGAACACATTTGCGTTTGATCCTGTATTTGATATTATTTTTGGAACAATATAATATTTGAATCGGGATATCTTAATCTTTACGGGTGGAGCGACTGGCTTACGCTTCAACAACCTTCTAAGATACGACCCAGAAATTGGGCTATTTTAATACACTCCTAGAACCTCGGAGGCAAATAATGGAGAGCAACAACATAAAAGACCTTTTACATAATAAATTATTTTATTTATTATTTCTAATCTTTCGTCATAGCGAAGATAGAGGTTTACAAGTTCTTAACAATTTCCATCTTTCTGATTTCGGCCATTTTTATATTAATATTTTTTGTTCAATGATAAAAAAGAAACAGACGGTAAATTTTCGGTCACATCACTTGTTTATTTTGAATCCTAGCAATTTTATACCATTTTCTTTCCAACCAATGAGGAAAGATACAAAAAGGCTACATAAGTTTTGTTGTATATGAAGTTTCATATGTAATATTAGTCTGAAGAAAACAGTAACAAAAGTATATGGCTCAGGTAATGCTGTACCGGTACGAGCACGAACTGTCACAGCGCTGATTTATAGCCATTCTTTAAAGACGTATTGTCTAGTGGTATTTAGTAAGTAAGAAAGTAATTTGTACTCGAAAATATGTTTAAAACACAACGGTTTACTCACGCATATTCTCGGGTTCGCCCGACTAGTTTCAGACTCAATAGGAGTCCTTAATCATGACTGACGCGGCGGCGGTGGTATCGCGGGTCGAACTCCTGAAACTAGTCGGGCAATCCCGAGAATATGCGTGAGTTAACCGTTTTGTTTTAAACAATTATAAATACCCCTCACAAAAGTTATTAAACACTCAAAAATGTATTTATGTAAAATTACGTTTTACATTAAAACCTTAAGATACATATTTCAAGTTCAATGCTGTAACAGTTAAGTATTGATCGGAATAGTGTGAGTCACATAATAACTACCGGCCACAGACCATCCCCCGGGGTTAGTTTGTGACGTCACAGTTTTGAAGCCAGTGATTTAATGTGACCTGATTTCACACCTACTAATTGGCTGATAGAACAAACTTACATTGAAATAGAAATTGATGATCGATGCGATTCTAATAATAGAGCTTGCAGATCATGCAACTTTGTTAAAAGCTCGCTTCCAATTCGTCGGCTGGGTCATTAAAAATTCAGAACTGACCAACAAAGTCCACTGAATTTGCAATCAGAACTTGATGAATCTGAAACTCTAAGCTACATCAACATCGTAACTAACTTATATCACGAAGAGATAAAGAATAGATTTCCCGTTTTTAGATATATATTATTTCTAATTTTGATTTTGTACATCTTCCACCTTCTTTTATATATGTTTATGTATAAAACAACGCGGGTTAATAACTCTATTTATAACTACATATTTATAAATCAAGAACGTGTGAACTGATTTTTATGATATTTGATTAGATTAATTGTCTCCATCCCGAATAGAAAAATAACAATAAAAATCTAAACGCGTAAAAACACGGGGCTCATCTAGTGTAATATAGGTCATAATTATTAGTAGACTATAACCAATCAATTAATACCTTAAAAGTAAAATTAAGAACATACGTTCTTAATAACTAACCATACGTTCTTAATAGCAAAATACTGACATAGTTTACCCGCCGATAAATATATGTATTACACAACGACCTTAGCAAGTTATTAGAGTAGGCTACCATTACGTTAAGTTAGGTCTATACAAAAGAATAAATATTATCTATCTGGATAAGTCTTACATACTTCTTCTTAAGTCCTTATACTAAAGAAAAAAATTGAAGTGATAGATGTAAAAGGACCAAAGAGGTACTCATTACTCATTCTGATTCGTTCAACACGTGTAACTGATATTTTACTTAACAGTATAATACCAGACACGTGGGGTCTAAAATTACTGTCAGGTGATTTGTAAGTAGGCACATTTTCTCTTCGCTTTTATAGATTACATATAGGTTTTAATCCATGAACTAATCTATACTATAATATTATAAAGCTGAAGAGTTTGTTTGTTTGTTCTCTCTATCTCAGGAACTACTGGTTCGAATTGAAAAAATATTTTTGTATTCGATAGTCCGTTTATTGAGGAAGGCTATATAACAGGTTATATAACATCACGCTACGACCAATAGGAGCGGAGCATAAATGAAAAATGTTGCAAAAATGAAAAACCGTTGAATATAAGCCTCGCAAATGGGAATCTTTACGTAGTATAAAACAAAATCGCTTCCTCTGTTTGTACGCTTAGATCTTTTAAACTACTCAACGGATTTTAATGCAGTTTTCAGCAATAGATAAAGTGGTTCAAGAGGAAGGTATATAATTATGTATAATATACATGCATATTCGGTAAGACTGGAAGCCGACATGCATATTATAATACAGAAACTGAAATGTTAAAATTTTTAACGCGGGAGGCCGGGGCGAGTTGCTAGTATTGTATAAATCCCAAATAAAAGGCGAAATATAATTTTGAACACAAATTGTAATTTGTCATTTTAGTATCAGGAAAATAGGAGCACAGACTCCAAAGTAATCTCTTCTGTCTATTGTGATGAAAATATTAATGGAATAAAATTTCTGAAGATATAATCCAATGATATTACCTACTTCTTTTGATTGAAACTTCTATTTTGTTATTTTATTAAGATGGACATAGAACTTAGTAAAATGTTCGTTATTTGTATTATGTTGTTTTATCTGACCTTATAAATAACTATACTAAAGTTTGTCATAGTATTATTTTTTAAACTAGATACCTAATGCATATTTATTTGATGTACCTATTATTTTTAAACCTAACTAATTACAGTGTTTTAAATGTATAAACTTAAAAGGATAAATCATATCAAAATTATTTTATTTAATACTCTCTTATAAAATACTTTCATCAATTAATTTGAGAAGGGAATATTAATTTGTCTAGTTTACGTTTATGCCATTATGTGACACTTTTTCAAACATTAAATCGTTTGAAAATAATGAAACCTGTCTCAGTTATAATGAGGTTAAAGTAACAGTGTGGAACACCAAGTAACATACTACCAAAATGGAGCTGTATTTTATAAATTAAATACCTAAAAATAATGTTTTATAACTGATCAAATCGAACTAGACAATTAATATGGGCGTAAAATTACACTAAACACTTTTCCAAAGTTTCTCAAGCTTAGAGTAGAAATAAGTAAACTATAGAGTGCGCCTAACAAAGTATGAACTGTAAGCACTGGTAAAATAGTAAAATTTGTGTTAAAACTGAGCGCGTAGTTTTATTAATATTATCTAAAAACCTAATATTAGCCTAATAATATCAGAAGCATCGATATTTTCGCATAAATTGATAAATGTTAGTCGTCACATGGAAAATCGCTTGAAAAAAATTTAAACTAAGTGACAGTTTTATACTGTAGGTTCTAACCTACGGTAAAAAATTTGCTTACGCTCGGCATAACAGTCTACTAGCGATGCGCGCACTCTATGCTTGTCTATGTATACTCTAAGGTGCTTAAGTTTGATAAAAGATGTTTCAACTTGAATAAGAATGTCATAATTTGTTATAAAAAATAATCTAAAATCAATAATTGAAACACGAATAAAAGTTTTTTTTTACTGATATGTACATACACTACTCGTTTTATTCTTTAAACACAAAAAAAGCCTCAAAGTAAATCAAGTATCACTTTTTTCTTTTTCTTGGATAACTATAAAACTTGATAAAACTACCTTAGTTCTTTTCAGTTATATAAAAAAAAACTCAATCTCTCAAAGTAAAAACAGCTTATTGAACTTCTAAAAATTTAAGAGATCCCACAGATATTAATAAAACGAATTTCAAACAGCACTCCTATTTGAAATTCATTAAGTTCAAAAAAGTCTTTGAAGCCCAATTTATTTACTTTTTCTTAAATGATACTAAACTTGAGTTTTAATGGAAAGTCCACAGTGGATCTTTACTAAAAATAACTGAATAGGTACTTCTTCAAGAGGAAAAACAAAGAATAATAATATATGATACACAATACTTTACGAGCTGTCTGTGTTATTTATTAGGTACACTTCAATTGTTTTAACATCGAATTTACTGTTTTCTATCTAGTTCCATTTTCAATCATAAAATGTAAGGATTATATTCGTATTCTGTTGGCTGATTTTGCCAACGCCAGATAATTTTATCCAAGGAATAATTTTAATTTTGGAGTTTTTCCATACAAAATCTGTCAAACGTGAATTTTGTTCCACGACAAAAAATTGTAATATTGCTGAGTTTTTTAACGCCAGATAATTTGGACCGAGGAATATTTTTGAATTCTTCCATACAAAAGGTCTAAAATATCTTTCAGACGTCAATTTTATTCCGCGAATAAAAAATATCTGGAAATATTGAAAAAATTTAGTGTTCTTAATAAAATTTGATAAAAAGTTTTTGACGTGACAATGTCTTATAAATTGGTTTGCCGGGTGACACTTCAAGAAACTGGGTAACGCTCCGCTCACGTTATGCGCTTACAATGAGAGCGAGTGAGAGGCACGCGTCCCTTCCACTCGGGCATGGTTAGCCCGCCTAAGAGCGAAAGAGACAGACATTGACATTGACAGTCGTTGTCACGTAAAACTTTCGCCCGTATACCGACTTTACAGGCAACCAATTTTTTTGACACCATTGTCGTCAAACACTCAAATTCTAAAACATCATACGCAACAAGTGCGTTATTTATTGAATAAGAGTATACTAATATTATTATTGCCTTACCAAAGAACGTGCAACGGAGTTAATAACTTTTATATAATGCCGCTTTAAAGGAACTCCATTTTCATCTGTCTCAAGCAATCTGCGAAGTAATGTAAAACTTGAATCTCAACCATTTTGTAGAAGAGATTTAATAAATGCACGTTTTATACTTTTTAAAGATACTTCCATATTTATTTTCACCAATAATATTTTAGTCTAGATATGATTATTTTTATGCTATTTTTTAGTCAGTTTTTTTCACTGCTTGATATGGCGAAATGAGTTGAGTCAACAAGTATGGTACCGATATTTCAAGTCTAAAAATTCCCTCAGTTTTAACGTTCCCTTGAAAAAAAAGCAAACCACATTAACTACTCAAAACTTAAATAAAATTGTTCTATAAAAACTTTATTTTAATTTAGCAACATCGACTTCTCTACATCTTTTATGAGCTAAATAACTTTGACCTTTAAACAGCACTAGAAATGTTTCTAGGCAAACGCTACGTCTTGAATACCAAGCATCCTGAGTAGCTAGTGGTTGAAGTCCTTACCCCTGGAGTAAAGTTCAGTTTGATCCTTTGAATACTATCAAAGAACCTTCAATGTTCACTATTACTACATTCAAGGTTCTTTGACAGTAAGTACGTCATTGAGCTCGTCTTAATTTAAACGTGTCTGTAATACGGCTATCAGTTAAAGGATTTATGGATATAGCAGTTTCTTTTTTCTTTTATAAAATTGACTCCCACACTAAGGACTTTAATTCTTGTGTCGCGTGTTGTTTTATAAACATTTCAATCATATGCACAAAGAACACCCGGACTTGGAACAAGCATTTGTAGGTCACAAAAATGCCAAGAATTTATTTATTTGGAACATTTTTTTTTGCTTACTCTCGGTAAAGAAGTCGCGGTCATATCATATCAGCTTGATGTAAGAAAAACAATTGCACCTTTTACGTTTATAAAAGTAATGGGACATCATCGCAGATAGCATAAAGATACCTTATCTCTAGGTTTAACTGGCGGTAACTTCATGTTTTTTTTGCTAACATGAAACATGCAATGCATTATCACGGACGGGCCTCATCCCACCGTGTGCAGTTGGGGAGTTATCAGAAGCCCGCTTGAAATTATTATAAGTGTAAATGTTTATTTCTTTTTACAATTTCGTTTGTTTCAGCTACATACGGCGGTGTCTTCTCCCTCAGTTTTGGTGGCTCCATCATTACCTTAGTAGAATTAACATATCTGCTTCTATCTTTTATTATAACTACCTTGTTCAGAGGTGTAATATCAATTATGTCAAAAAAGAACTCCGCGTAGTGTTTGATATTGGCTTTATTTCAGACATACTTGTCTCTACAAAAGTACCATTAAATAATAAGTTTTCAAATAGGTTTTATGCTCCGCCATGTTTTTCATATTGTATTAGTAGTGAAATATTAACTATGATACTCTTAGATTCTTGTATCTGATTCCATAATATAAGTGCTATAATTACTTACTTTGAGTTCGAAGCAATGTGTGTGATGTTGTCCACGTTTTATTTATTTACATACGATAATTTTTATGAAACTTAATCATTTTCGATCGCAGATTGTAAGAAAATTAGTAAAGTCTATATTTTGAATTTTAATGAATCTTTATATAACCAGTTTTTTTGAAGTTTTATTTAGATTTACATAACTTTCTAATTGTAATGTAATATATATGTGTACAAATAAAATATTTACATCTAAGGTTAGCAATAAAACAAACAAATATTTATATTTATTCTCAATCTTTATTAAAGATTAGAACCACATTTACGATAAAAAAATCTAACATTGATTAGTGGTTAACTTAATAATAAAACATTCAGATATTATAACTATTTACATCTTTTATTTACATTTGGTCCGAATAAAAAGAAAAAAATCTCTACAAAAATAATAACAGGTGCTAACTGCCGGACTCAGAGACGTTAATGGTTACTTAAGGGATTCCTAATTATCGATTAAATTAGATTTAAGTAAGTAAACTCTCATAAATCTGAGAGTTGCTCAATTAAGTCGATAATAAGGAATCCCTTAAGTAACCATTAACGTCTCTGAGTACGACAGTTAAACATTGTTATTATTAGTTGTTTTTTACATGCTTTTATTACAAAGGGATTTTATGGCATTAAAATCATACCAAAACATGAAAATGATTACAAAAAAGAAGAGGATTTTTATATTTTTCTTATAACTAATTGGGTTATAGTTAAGTTATAACGTACAACCAACAAAAAGGCTTCTCAGGATAAGGTCGTACGTCACTGACTGATCAGTCTAAATATTAATTTAGTATTCTTGGAAATAATTATATCTAGAAATAATCATGTAACAAGGAATAATGAACTAATTAACTAGAAACAGTTTGAAATCACTATTATACTTTAAAATGCAACTGAACCTAACAAGCTACAAACGAATAAGAATAAAAGTATAACCAATCCGGTTTGTACTTTCTATAATAACATTTTTAATTAACATCACCTATTTGTAACGTACTGAGAATATTGTTGAACATTCTAAACAGGATAAAGAAACCTAGTTTTCTTCAAATATAATTAAAAAGAATACTATTATTTCTTGCTGTAATTTCTTAAAACTTAATAAGATTATGGAATATTGGAATTTTGATAAAAAGTAAATATGTTCTAAGAATTCATACCAAATACTGTGTTATTTTTTAACTTTAAATAAGGACAAAGGACAGGAGGAGGTGGTAGAGATAAAAAAAAAAAACTTACTGTGGTAACCAAACTGGGAGCAAAGCAGGAGATTTATAAATTATAAGTACCATTATATATCGTTTTCAAGAAACGTGCAAGATTATTTTACCTCCACGTTAAAATGTTTTATCATTATTTCTTATTTCTAATATACGCAAATTTCTCGTATACGTAAGAAGTTTGACAGCGATCGCTGCAGATCCATATTACCCTAGCTCTTACTTAGTTCAAATCTGAAGCTAAACATTACTTTGTTAGTTTGTAACAGCTGAAAGATAGCAATTCTCAGTTTGCTTCCGTAATGTATGCTGAGTACGCACATTAGGCCTTCAAAAAAACATAATATAATAGTACCTATATTATTGTGGCACTGAGATATTATAATTACAGATGAGTGCCGGAAGTAATTTTACATTTTACCAGATTTTTTTTTTCAAGTATAAACAGAGTTATCCAAAGATTTCTCGTTAAAAACTGTATCCGACCTTATCGCGGTCGAGGTTTTTTCTGATACCTCTTAACTTACAAACACTCTAAAATCCACAATTTATACAGTAAAAACCTTTTTACAACATTCACAACTAATACCAAGAATTATGAGCAGTCCAGTCAGAAAAGCTATAAATATTTGGAAAAAAATATAAATAAAAAAAATAAAGAGCGATGAGTAGAAGGTGTTCAGTAATTTACAACCACGTACAAAACATTTATATGTATTTTATCCTTACCATAACTCGACACGACAAAAACAACGTGCCATACATCTAAAGTATCATGACTAGATGGTTCAATTTAAAACTACTTAAAATCGATAAATAGAAAATGCGACAGTATAGTTAACATTACAAGTGAATTATATACATTTAATAAGTATAAATCGTTTACTCAAGTCTAATATCAACGTTTGAAGTCAATCAGTCCATGTCGCTGTAGCATTTCTACGGACAATGCGTGCGCAGGCGCCGTTCTCCGAGACGACCTGGTCACATGACTGAGTTGTGTCGTCTGCGCACGAGTCTCAATGCCGCGAGGAATATTCGTGTTGTGCGTGTGGCCATTGTAGCGTAGGTTGTTCATCTGTGGATAGGTTTAGGTTTAGTTTTGGGTGCATTTGCTGCATGGGAAATAATATTAAAACTCATAGGTTTTCGCAGAGTAAACTTGCGTTATTAATCGGGACCTAAAATATGTCCTTGGGGTACTCCTTTATTACCTTGTTGAAATTTACAACCATACCATCTTAAATGTAGTGTTTTGTGATGTAATATTTAATCATTAGGTGATTGTAGATTACAATATCATTTATTTTTAAACTAACGTAACATAATTACTTAATGCTTAAAAGACTATTAAAATATTGTAATAGGTAGTTAGGACATAAAAGGCTGCTTATACATTTTAATAAATGTAATGTCATAGAATTTTCAAATAGTATCGCCGTATATTTCACCTAAACATACTCGTAAATAATAAAGTCAAGCCTACTTAAATCCAAAGACCCAAATAAAACAACCCTTCCGGTTTGGCTTTACCGTAGTTAAAAAAAAAACCACAAAAGGGGCAAAAGCTTTAAAGGAAATAGAGTCATAAAAAGCAATCGAGAAAGCTTTATTTTGTATGAAGATACACAACTTTGTCTTTTAACTTAAACACATTTATCTCACTTATAAAGTATTCTAAAATAAACTTGAAAAGGCACTCTAAATCCAAGCGGCTAAAGTTTAATTTCGTGAGTACTATGTAAATGGTAAAAGTGGAATATTTATTTTCCTGTACTAATTTTAAGATGTCTGTGAAGTATTTTAGTAATAGCATACTCATTGGGAGACTTAATAAAGTTATGTCTAGATGGCTTTTACTTTTAGTATATCCTTTTAAGAATGTTAACTAAATACCGTTACTCACTTTAAAAGTTTTGGTGGAAAGTATCAGATTATGATTATGGTTTCTTTCACCTTTACGCGAATAGAAAAATGGTAGGTCGAGGAGACCGAGGTCCCGGATTCCCCTCTTGAATTTCTAAATAACTTGGAACCAAATAAAACAAAGAAGTTTTTTTATAAAAAAATTATATAGGTATAACTACTTTTATATGTTGAATCTCTATTCGTTTTTACCAACACCAATTAAACAAAAATCCTAGAATAATTCTGCATGATTTGTTCTTCTATTATTAGCGAGAACTTATTATAATATACGTCAAAGACGTAACATAAAAAACCTTCATCACCGAATTCAAATAACTCTTAATCTGTTTCAACAAAGACATTGTCCCTTTTTTTCCCTCGTGTCATCTTCAGTTGTCTTAAACCAAAACCAAGTACATAATAATTTTTATTGAGAATCGTGTTACCCTTACTTCAGATTTCGTACAAATATCTTATACATTTCTCGGAATAAACTTTCACCTTGTTGGTAAGCTTCAGTCACCTACATCAAAAGTGGTTACCGTCTTTTGTTTAAGGTTAACTGTTCTCTTTTACCATGTTTATTAATCAAGTTATGTCAAAAAAAATATTTCGTAATATTAGCATCTCATAATACAATATAAAAGTTAGCTTTGAAATATATTAAGTTCATAATATCACATTTCGAAACAAGGTTGCCATAAGGTTATATTAATTAGGTCTTCCTATTTAAAACTTTCCACTTCTATCTTCAACGATTTGAACAGTTAATTTTGTTAGACTCTTATAATAGTACCAAATAAGTAGTCAAAATATCTATCTATGAAATTATGTTTAAGTCTTCAGAAATTTTGACAATTTATTATGACAAAGGTTATATATTTAAAATTTTAGAAAGATAAAATAATCACCTGCAAATAACACCTCTTATGCGGCTCATGGTACTCATGGTAGTCACTCGACGAACCCTCAGGCTTTTGCGCACATCGCCACTGTGGACAATCAAGGAACTTTTCGAGAACTTATAATCGGATCTCATTATTATAAATATAATAAGTACAATTTAGTATTAGTAAAACACAATAAATATATTTGTTAGTAAGCTCTCCATTTATTGTTCTTGTGTGGCGCATTAATTTCTTTACCGTGGTTGTTTCTACATTGTTTATTAAACCTTTTATCATGTCTGTCAGTGGGGAGAACCCAATGTTTTTTATGAGAGACGAGGGAAAACAATTGGGAACAATTTACTGCGGATAGGAGATCCTAATGTTCATTTAGAGACCAATGTGAGAATTTTGTGGTGGTCAACATTATAAATACGTATAAAATGTTAGCAATCGGGAAGTATGCAGATTGTAGAAATACTGCGATTGACACAACTAGCATAGTACTTTCTGCTGTTGCCTAATTTTATTTCTCACCAAATAATACACACGCTGACCTAACGTATATTTTTTTATCTTATCGTATCATAGCAACCAGAGTCTGTCCAACAGTAGTCTAACTAAGGGTTTCCTCTTCTAAAATTAGAACTAGATTTGGTATATTGATTGATTTGGAATACATTTTAAAAGTAGAACATTTTAAAAAGTACTTAAAATTCAGTGGCTGTACTTATATGGATGTAAAAATCCATTCCCATAACACTTACCTATACATAATTGATATCTTTACCCTAACATTATCGCCTACTCTATTTATTCATGATTTAGAACTACCAGAAATCCGCCAAACTAAATAAACATCTCAAGTCAACCTTAATCCAATCTTAAATAAATAATGTATTGCCGTGGCTTCGACCTAACCTTTCTATATAAATCGTGTCAATATTGAAGTAGGCTTTAACATTACAGGATATAATTTTTATTATTACAGCTTCTTTAGACACGAGTCGGTAACGTGAACATGAATATTTAATGTAGAAGACGTAACGTCTGGAAGTATACGTAAGCAAATAAATAAAAATCATTTTTTTTATTTAGAACTCAAATATTATGTCCATATTAGGTACAAATTATTGGTATAACAGAATTATTTTTCACTGTAATCTCGAGTTTATTTTTTCTAAATTATTAATTTAGAATAAAAAAGATTACAAGCGTCAAACATTTAAAATTGTTAGACAAAGATGTAAATTAGGTTCCGGCAAATAAATATTTGTATTTCCACCATCAGGAAAACTAAAAATAATGGCATAGGATTACGTTGTAATCTATTTGAAAGACAGGAGCTAAGAAAATGTCGCATGGGACATGCTAGTAGGTAGGTATTTTTCTGACCCACAAACTATTCATCCCACATAGTATATAAACCGTTAGGATCAATTCATACTAGCGCAGAGTCGAAGTGCATCGAAGCGTTAAATTCTTTACAATGAAAGAAATGCGAAAGCACTTTATTTTTTCTCTAAATAAATACGAGCATTACGATGCGCTACGACTCTGCGCTAGTATGAATTGACCCTTAGCCACTGGACTTAAAAGATACGCAAATAAAGTCAAAAATTTCCGTTTATTTCCATTTATCCGTAGTTCCACATTTGAAGTCCAAACACGTTTAGGAAACATTGGATCTATCGGTTCTAAATTTCAAAGCATCATTGAACACACATTAATTAGAATTGGTCTAATAAAACCCCATTTAGGTCAAAGCTTCTGTAGACTATATTTGCTCTCAAGTTTCCCGGATGTATGCGAATGTCTAGACAAGTGGACAATGTATAGTGTAGGCTTGGTAGTCATTTGTGCCGGCCTTGATTAGACGAATATGAAACTTGACCTCGAAGATTTAAGCTACGGTACTTTGTAGGATCATACGAGAATTGTTCAGTCCAAATTATTGCTGAATTTACACACATCTTACACATCTGACAGATAGAAGTTTAAGAACGTCTTAAAGTTGAGTTGTTTTTTAGTATTTGGGGATTAGTCAATCGTGTATCGACACAAGAGAAACTGAGAAATAGATTAGAAAAAAATTGCCGACATTTTATTGGCATTTAAGAACAATTGTGTAAAATGTATAGTTACCGTGAAATTGGTTTGTTGACACACGCCGCGCCCGCAGAGCAGTTTCCTGGCCGACCTTTGAAAGTTCCTCGTCATCAGACAGTACACAATGGGGTTGATTGCTGAGTTCGCGTGACCTGTTCAAAACACTATATTTAGGCGATTACGTCACACGTCATTTTACATCTAATAGGTGATGATACATCTATACTTATAATAAATCTGTAGAGAGGTCAATTCTGTACATCAAATATATTTTCAAAATAACTATCAGGGGGTGATTAGTGATCGAAACTGATGCCAAAAATGCAATCAGTAAAATTTTTGTCTGTCTGTCTGTCTGTCTGTCTGTCTGTCTGTCTGTATGTTCCTTATAGAAACGAAAACTACTTGACGGATTTTAACGAAACTTGGTACATTTATTTTTCATACTCCTGGGCAGGTTATAGTATACTTTTCATCACGCTACAATCAATAGGAGCAGAGCAGTGAAGGGAAATGTTGGGAAAACGGTATTTTTTAAGCTTCCGTCGCGTATGCAGCCTTAATGGTTAAAGCTACATAGAAATCATGTATGACGGAAATGTTCTACATAAAATTATCTAAAAAATATCCTACAACAGCATATGTCTATCTTTTATGGTTGACTCACAATAACACGTGTAACTCCCGATAGCTTAGCAGTTCGGAGATTTCTGATTATATTTGTTTACTCTTACGTTTATAATACTCTCACTCATCCCTAATTAAAAAAAGTTTACATTATTACCTATTCAATAAAAAAAGAATCATAGAAATCGGTATAGAAACACCAAACTTATACTTGAAATACGATAATAAGCCATCGGGCCGTCGCGCGTGAATACTGAATCATGCTATAAGGATTATTTTTGTGTAACGTGATATATTATATTTCCCTACTAAAATACGAAAGTTAATCTGTCTGTTACATCAAAACCACTGAACAGTGAGGAAGGACATAAGCTACTTTTTTTACGAAAAACGACGGAAACGCGGACGAAGTCGCTGGCAAAAGCTAGTGTATAATAATCCGCAAATTTTTATACATGTATCATATACAAAAATTACAAAGGATTAAAAAGTAAATATTTTCCTTACAATAAATGCACAATCATGATTCATTTGAGGATTTCATACGAAATAAGTAGAGCGCTCGTGACACGAATAGTAATTACAAAATCGAAGCAGTGTGTAAGCTGACGGTATTTGGTAAATAAAATTGAATTTTATTCACAGTTCCATGTTTTGGTTTCCTACAACTATCATAATCAGAAATGTTTATATTCGCCAAGAAATATTTTTTTTATACTTTTTATAAAAAAATATTTAATCAGATTTTTTTCCTTATTGTCTGACACTAAAAGTTTACTTTGCAAATTCATGAATACACAATAACACACTTTCAAATTTTGTAAAATTAAATATATTTCCATATGTATTAAGCTATTCTCTCCACCTACTTGTCTTCGGGCTTATATTAAACTTATATATTGTATATTTTAGGTGGCACTATTCTATGGTCTGTTTAACTATGTACATTCCTATCACTAGATTAGTCATAGTTTAAAACCATCTTACGATCCCGAAGCTTCTCTAACACTAGATTATTATACTCTCCTGTGTATA
This sequence comes from Diachrysia chrysitis, assembly GCA_932294365.1. Lineage (NCBI taxonomy): Eukaryota > Metazoa > Arthropoda > Insecta > Lepidoptera > Noctuidae > Diachrysia > Diachrysia chrysitis. The sequence continues at coordinate 762,786 of OW028645.1, forward strand.
GTTTTCGTTAACAGAACACTAAAGGTAACAAAAGTGTTTAGTCACCGTTTTGACCGTTCCATATTAAACTCGACATTATAATGGAGGTATGTACACACCTCTTTCCCATTGGAATGGAGACAAAGGTTTTCCATTAGCAGAACTTTCAAATAACCGTTATTACTTATTTATTTGAAAACTGCATATTCACGTAGGCACGTCGTCTTAGGTAACATATAAAGCATAAAAATATAACTCTGTTTTTTTAATGAACAAAAATTATATCAAGTTATTAATTAAGTATATCAAATAAATATATAAAGTCCAATTTTGTTAGTGTTTTTTCTAATAAATTAATGGCTTTAGTCAGAGATCAATCATTAACATTTTTCCATCGTTATGATGTGCTATTATGTATCAATTTTCAATACAAAAAAACATCAAATTTGTAATTTACTGTCATTTTCGTCCATTCAAAGATTATCAAATTTTTATTCTAGATAACTTAGTTGTTATTGTTGTTGTTGTAATGTTATTTTTAAATCTGAACCAGATTAATTAATATATTACATTAAAATATAGCCAGCAACCAGGGAAATATCGCAATTCAAAGAGAAATTACGTTAAATTATCAAAATATAAGTACTTTTAATAAACGTTACTCTCATTAAGTGTACTTAGAATTGTAAGAACTTATTACAATGTCTTATATTTTCTCGTTTGGCTGTCTTTCGGCAGATCCGCTTAACTAAATTCTCTTGGGCCATGACATGAAAATGAACACTTAATTCTTTGAAATTAATCCGTTTTCTTTCTTTTAAGTTAACAAAATATTTCACCGTGTTTTGTTTAGAGACAATAAACAACGGTAGAAATATTGTCACTTTCGTAATATGTATAATGAACCCATGACCCAGTATTTCATTTCCCCGAAGTGCGTCAATCATGTAATCTTATGATGTCATAATAAGATTTTTGTCTGTTCTACGACCTACAGACAGACTAACTTAGTTACTATCTAGACTGGCATTAGAATATTTTTGTATATTTCAGTCTCCAAATGTTTGGGATAAAACAAATGTAGTTATAAAGTATTTCTGTAATATTGTAAAAACAATCTAAGTAACATTTTTTTGTTTTGTTTATTTATTTAATTATTTATGTACACACACAAAAAATTATATATTAATAGTATTATAACAACATAATAAAACATTTTTTTGTTAAAATATAAAATTGTTTACAATAACTTGAAATATATGTATATAGAATATAAATGAATATTTTACTAAAGAAATACGTACAAGTTAGATATTTATTATAATGAACACAGCACCCTCACAACCTTTTTATTACAATTATCAAAGTATAGTAAATTATTATTCAATGTTAGTTATTATGTTTATTTAGAATTTTACTATTAACGTCTGTTTTTAGCATTGTATTTAAGCAATAAATGTCCCAGACAGTGTTATTCGAAAAAATTGTGTAAAAACAGAATTTTGTGAAGTTATTTATACTAAAGCTTATTTCTAATGGTATAATACATCTGCTCCTACAATAACATTGGCGTAAACATTGAATCATAAATAATTTTATCGTCCATTGCCTGAGATGGCTGTTATAGTTTGAAAACGAGAAAAAAAACGAACATAGTTTTGTACGATTTTATTTAGATACTTTTGTATGTTTAAAGTTAGGTTATAATTTTGAATATCTACAGATCAGCTCCTGTAACCTGAAACCATTTCTACAAGCATTAACGATAATAGAAATCGCTAAAATGACATAAAATGTATGGAAAATAAATTTCATTTCGATAAATCACGTGACTTAGACTGTCATTTCCATATATTTGAGCTATTTGATCAGCGTTAACGCTTGTAGCAATGTCAGTTGGCTAGAGGGCAGATCTTAAGATGTGGTTAATTATTACATTGAAAACATCGCGTTGAAACACGAGCGCAAATAAATTGACTAACTAAACATAAAGCATTGTTATGTTCATTACATATTTAATTACGGCCCACAATATGTTTAATAATAGTCCACGCGTTAATATCCTAATATCCACAAATGTTTGTTTTTAAGCTTGATGTTGTTTGTGAAAGTGGCTTTAAATATTTGTGTAAGCCTGGAACGCGATGCGTGGATTAAATTTCCTAGTGCGGAAAATGTTTTTATTTCTAAGTTCTGGCCACATCCCTCTTTTCCCTTTTTTCGTTTATTCCTAACCTGTAGTATGAGCCTTTCCTTACATAATTCTGAGATTATACGTCTGTCTTCCTTTGCCTAGGTCCGCCAAGATACAATTTAACTTACTCAAATTATTTGTAATTAAATACAAACAGTACCTAAAGGAACAATTTTACCAAAAGTCCAACCTAAGGTTTAAATTTTCCCTTTCTACTATTTGTATTGAATTATAAATAATTACTCCGCATACGTTAATTAATAAAAAATACACAAATTAATTCAATTAAAAAACAATCAATAAGCTCACCAATGAACAAGGCGTACGGCAGGATCATGCTGAGATGCTTAGCGTCAACGAGATTGACGTCGAGCAGCAGCTGCATGATGTTGTACGGCATCCAGCACACCGCGAACAGCACTGCCAGCAGCAGCAGGATCCACGCCACTCGCTTCCGCTCCTTCATGAGCCTAAGACCCTGAAACATCTTGATCCTTTAACTTTTTGATAGAAGAAGACGAAACGATCCGCGAGAAACTGCGTTATGATGACGTTTTGTAATTCAATTATTTAAAAAAAAACACTCGAATAATAATACATTACTTTTGTCGCAATCAAATATCACAGATGATTTAATAGCTACTAATGAAAAAATCATAAAGTAAGAAGTAAATTCTAAGATTTAAAAAATTATAAGTTCCATATTATTCATCTATCATACAGTATGTAACAAAAACCCTGTCCAATCCAATAAATGCGTATACCTGGTTCTCTGGTTCTGATAGAAAAAAAAAATCGCTCAGGCGGTTTCCTTGATACAAAACTGTAGGTAGTACATGTGAACTTTGTCGAGCGATCAGTGTTGCTTTTGATCAGTTTTATTTTAATTTAATTATATTTACCGAAAAAAAAATCTCAAATCTCTCAAATCCATTCAATAGTTACGTATATGTGTACGCAGTAGGTACTATGCCGAATTACACATAAGGATCGGACAGGGTTTTTGTTGCATGCTGTATAGATTTTTGATTATGCATTAGAGCATCGTTTTCAACTTTTATCTACTTTCAACTTCAAAGAAACATAATAGTGCAAAATACGAAGTAACCATAAGTGCTATGTAATTTTATGTTACAGGCCAATAGCAAAGTATCGTCGTGCCCATTATAACTTTGATCAAGTTTTTGTCATTAAACTTTTTAAGTTATTTCGCTCCCTTTTACGTGAAATACCTAAAGAAATATTTAACAAGAGTATCACCTAATAACCTACCATTTTTAGTAGGAAAGAAACAGCATACTTAGTACTTGTCACGGCTAACACAATTAACGAATTGCTACCATTCACACAATCATTTGAAAAACGTTGAAAAGAAATGGTAAAAGTAATTTCGTAAGTTTGAATATTAAGTCGTGATTTACATTGAGTTAGTAACAGACGTCAATGGCAGGAAAAAGCTCACTGAACATTTTATTAAATCGTCTATATTTAAGTCAGTTCTGAAGCGAGTCGCGACCAATTCTATATAACGGCAGTATTGAGTCAGCTCTCTCTAACTGCAAATTTGACTTAAGTTACTTACTTAATGTAGATCAGCATTATGAAATAATTTACAAAACAAAACGTTTTTATTTAAAAGATTTTTTAACTGTCAGATAGTTACGATATCGTTGAGTGTCTAAAACGGTATTTTAATTCTAAGTTTTATGTTGATAAAAGAATTCCTTACGGGAGAAATGACATGCAACAGCTATTTTCATTATATTTCTGTAATACAATATTCGCGTACATAAATAAATTGTTGTAAAAGTATTTAGCATGTGTAATTATCTTCATAACACACGTGTTTATTTATGTGTCGGCGGGAGTTGCGCTGGTATTCAAATATTGTTTGATGTTTTACTGTCCGTGAATATGTAAATATTTGTTTAATTCCTTTACATTTTTCCTCCAAAACAATATTATAAATAGTTTTATGTAATAAAGCATTATCTTAAAACTGTTTCTTTAAAAATATTTTAAAGTGATATCATTGTTACAATGATAGAATATTTTCCTTATTTTTTTTTAAGTTTACGCATTTGATTTAATTTTCTTTGGGTATCGATCTGCCAGAAATAGTTAGCTAGATTGGGAGAAGTCTATGTCTAGCAGTGGACCACTATGGACTAAGATAAAAATATATGATTAAAATTACATTACCTAATATTTCCTATATTACACGTTCACATATTGCATGCATATTTTCAAATCTGTTTTTTCAGTCATAAAAAAAAACTATGATATAAATCACAGCACATAATAATAAAAATATTGAAATATTGTTTTAATTTGGCTATCAAGCCATTCAATAACTTCCAAACACAATAATATCAGATATATGAACTACGGAGCTTTTGTGATTCCGCACGTGAAACAAGTTCTAAGCTTGTGAAAACTGAAGTTTGTTACAAAGCCATTAATATTTCCTTTTCATACGAGTATTGTTCTTTCACAAAGAGTTATAAGAAAGCCCAAAGTTACTGCTTACACGAATTAAATTAAGAAAGTATTAAGTACGAAGTGTAAGTACCTAAACACTGAATGGAGTTGAAAATGTTATTGTATTTAGGAGAGGTTGTCCATAGGGTATCATTATACCCTTAAAATACCACGGTAAGATCTTTCGAGTTAGCATAAACTATGAAGTTGTAAATCCAAGACTGTTAGTAGATACTAATAAAGCGGAAATGATTAATTAATATTTTTATACAATATCCAATTATTTATTTGTATTCAAAATGTCTATAAATACATACATGTGGACAACATCACATACATTATTCTGAACCCAAAGTAAGTAGCTATAGCACTTGTGTTATGGAATCAGGGACAACGAAGTAACCACAGACAGCCAGAGCCAAAACAATAGAGAAAAGTAATTTTCTACATTGACACGTCCGGAGATCGAACTCGGGATTTCAAAACTGGCGATATCTTGAAAACCGCTGTGTACGCCACTCGACCACGGAGGTCGTCGGTCTATGAAATATACTTTTATTTTTTTCGTAAAATCACCACGCATTCTGGCGGTATGCGGGTTCAAAATGACTGCCAAAAGCGTGACCAATTGTGACTCTTTTCAGGACGAAGTCTTTGTGAAAAAGATGAATGGTTTCGTCTTTTAGTGAAAATGGACCTTTCCCTTAGGATAGTGTTACATAACTACGTAATTACATCCTACAGTGCGGCCGTTGTAACTTGACACGTCTGGAAAGAGCTACAGTAGACATCGTCGTCTCAGTCTCACATACCGTGCATGTCTTTTCAGATTAGCCAAGTTATATTGACCTTACTGTACTAACCTGTTGCATGCTGACGTTTCCCTCGTCGATGTCGAACGGAGGCCGCACGGAGCAGAGAGTGCGCCCCATGCAGACGTACGACATTATTGTTATTGATCCTGCAAGTAAATGTAGAGTTAAGTATGTCAACATCCATATACAGAGACACGTCTGTCTTCATTCAACATCAAACTATCCTACACCTTACGGAAACAGTCAATTTAATAAAATTATATAAATAATCGTCAACATGATCCTTGCAAAATTATCAAGAAAAAAAGCAATAAAATCCATTGAAAACCCTTAACTGCAATGTGCATCATTTGCGTAAACCTCAGAAATGTTGAGTCAAAACAAAAAAAATACTAAAATAAAATGAGTATGTATCTATATAGGTATAATGTACACCTAAATAATGAACTTTCCTCAGATTTTAACATCGATTGCACTACACAAGGCTTTTAAATATAACCAGTCAAATAAGCTTAAATATCTCTTTGATACCTTATCTCTTGTGACGATCCCTGTCGTCTCGGTTTCAAACTATAGATATTTTATTAGCAATCTACAGTAACACTTGACTATGTTTAGAAAATACAACGGTTTACCCACGCACATTCTCGGTATCGCCCGACTAGTTTCAGACTCAATAGGAGTCCATAATCATTAGCTGACTCGGCGGCGGTGGTTTCACGAGTCGAACTCACGACACCACTCAGTTCGACTTACGAAACCACCGCCGGGCAATCCTGAGAATTTGCGTGAGTAAACCGTAGTATTTTCTAAATAATTACGAATAAGTTATTATACAAATACTTGACAATGTTTTCTGAAACATAATATTTTTCACATGGGGAAAATCCAGTGCTCATTTATTTCTGAGAGTTCCACCAATACTAGGTACACAAACCTATAACAGTTTATTAGAAGCATTTCGACGTTTCGATTTCTTTGTGATGGAGGCATAGAAAAAATATCGTTACTGGATCTTCCTTCATATATTTTTAGTGCTTATCACAATGGAGTCTTTTAGACCCTAACTCTGCCGATCAACATTATTTTTTCCAAACCCAATTGGTCAAGCTTAATAATTTCCCAAATTTTTCATATAACTTTCAAAGTGGATATACGATGATTACGAACACTGAACAAAGTTTTCCCTCTGAAAATATCGTACGATTACAAGTCAAACTTTACGGGGACTGTGTAAACAAACATTTGGAAAACCAATAAGGAAACGGGGGTAGGGAAACATTTTGTCGAAATTTCGTTATGCTTTGGTCCTGGGTAAATATCCTTTTTAGATATGTTCAGTTAAATTGAAATAAGTTCATAAAATCACAGTATATTCTTACGAAGGTAAAAAAACATGGGGTGAAAAAAAAAATCAAACTTTTTACCCAACCTCAATAGAAGGAGGTCAGTATATTTTATGAGTGTATATAATTTATGCAATAATGTAGGTATGTATGTATGTATATTTCTTTGGCACACTCTGTAGCCTAAACAGGTCGATGGATTTTAGCTTGAGAGGTTGCGATTTGTCTTACTTTTGAGAGTTTCACTGGGTATACGTAATTGTTGTTTTTTTCTATAATTTTATTGTTCATTTAAGCATTTTAAGTATGTAATATCTTAGCAAGTGGGTTTTTTCTGTCTTACAAGTATTTACTTGTTGATACCAACATTTTAATTAAAACAAAAAAGTGCAAAAATATTGTTATTCTACCGAAAAGTTTTACATTTATAAAAATCCCTTGCATAAAGGTTGCGTTTGTATCGACAAGTTAATTATTATATCGATATTTAATTTTCAATAATTTACACTTACATTTAGCAAAAAAGTCACAGCACCATTTATACAGAGCAAAAACAGCTCTTTAGACAAATATGTTGTGCAAAAAAGTGGTAAGATGTAAGGTTAGATGTAAGGTACAACTAATTACCACTTTTTTGCACAACATTTTTTCTATAGAACTGATTCTGTCAATAGTGACTAATTATTTATACCTATTGTTTATGAATAGTTACAAAGATAAATTAATATTTAAGTAGAAACTAATCGAATTATTAAAAAATACGTAAGAATGTAAGAAAATATATTTTTTACCATTTTCCGAACAGGTAAAACAATAAACCAATTATAGCACTAGCATTAGGTAAACTATTCTCCTTCGGATGGGAGAAACGAATATTAATCATCGTGCTTGTTGACTGAAGTTTAGTCATTTCAGATTATAAAGTCTAGCCTTTATATTCTATCCTTCATAGTTAGAAACAAAACTATGAATAAAATTAATTATAACTATGTAGAAGTACCAACTAGGGCGCAATTATAAGTTTTTAATAAATTACCCTTCAGATGCAATATTTTGAAACATCTGCTTTCTTCATCGACCAGCACGTGTATACGCCTATATTATTAGTAGGTATGTGGAAATGTTTTTGGTCGAATCACCATTTTAGCTCGATTTTAGGCACTATTCTTGAAATTGTGCTGAATCAATCGCGTGGGTGTAACATCATTAAGTAGCTTGCCAGCCATGTATTACTCCGATTTGCACTACATAGGATACAGTAAAAATATATTGTACTAGATCATAAAGGCTGTATTTCTTCCTTTGTTTGTTGTAATTTTAGGGTTCCCCACCCGAAAAGTGTCAACAAGACCCTAAAAGTAAGCTTTCGCTTTCTTGTCGTCCGTTCGTCTGTCAGAGGCCTGACAGAGGGGTAATTCATGAACCGCACTAAATAGTAAATATATGCAATTTTCAGAGTACCTATGTGTTTCTATTACCGCTTTAAAAAAATATATAAAAAGCGCACAATGATATTTCTTCTCATCTTATGCACATGAAGTAGTCAGTTACTATGTTACTGACTACTTCATGTGCATGTCCAAATCACACTTGGCCGGGATGCTGTGTACTAACCTGGTATAGCGTACACGAGTGTGAAGCTCAGCATCCCGAACTGTTTCTTCCGGTCGGGTCCGGGCCACTCCTCTGTACAGAAGTGCACGTCTCTCGTTTCTATCTAGAATGAATGGCTCGGCTTTAGATAATTTACAAAAAAAAAATACGTACTAATGTGCAATTAGGTGATTGATTTTCAAATGTTTGACTATAGAAGCCTGATATTCTAATTAAATTATTTCCGTACCCTGTAGTTTTGTCTAAAATTTATTGTTTAAAAATTATGTAGGTATTGCAACATTTTTGTTATCTACTAAAACCTTCTTTAGCCTAGCTCTTTCCCAAGTGTCGGGGCCGACTCCCAGTCGTACCGAATTCAGCTGAAAACCGTATTTTACATGAAGCTAGTTTGGCTAACTGCCAAACGGGGCATCCGTCCGTGTGAATTTTGAAAAATTATTTGTCTATAAACTTAGGTACAAGTATTGAAATCAAAATTGTAATTAAAATATTACAATGATTTACAAATATATATCTGTTTCTGTTTTTATTGAAAAGAAGAAAAAAAAGGAAGATTTTTTTCAAGTTATCTCTGATAGGTAGGAGGAAAGCCTTTGAACAAACTATTCAATATTTTTCTTTTCCCTTTTCCTCCTGGGGATTAAACTGCGGTGAACCGCAACTACTAACATCTTTGTATCTTCAACGTGTAGGTAAATAAACACTTTCCGTTACGTAAACATATTCAAATGGAAAACGGTTTGCGGACACTGAATCAATATAACCAAATAGATCGCAAATATTCTAAATCCTGGCCCTAAATCTAAAGTTTTTATTTATTTACGTCCCACTGAATGGAAAGCCAAACTGTGGCAGGCCAAACATAATGGGACGAGTTTGTATCCTTAAATAAAGGTTTGGTTTAACCCAACACTAGACTGAGAGATATGAGTGTAATGATTACGCTACTTAGTTCCATGTTATTATAACTAGATGGCGTTATCGGTCTCAGATGAACGCTTAATAGAAAATGTTATAAAAGTGAGGGTAGCGAAAAATAAAAAGACGGCGGTGCATAAATAACAGAAGAAAGCGACAGTCGTGTATTGGTGTTCTGAAATTATGGGCAATCTCGTAAAATTATCGACTGTTACATTTGTTAAGTGTGGTAAATCAGTATTTGGTAATTAGTACTACGTGCAAATAATCAGTGCTTGTTATTAGAGTGAATATTGTGTGCGAGTGCAGCGGGTCACGGGGTAAGTGTTTGTTTTCAAGTTTCACTTACAATGATTAGAGAGGTTTTTGCAAGCATTAATTAATTATTACTAATGTTTTGTTCTGGACTTGCGCAAACGCTCTTGCGTTGCGGTAAATAGAAAGTCATCAATAGCTCGGTGTCGGGTTTAAAAGCCTCAGAAATTTGTTCTGCACATAACCATAATTCGCCATAACCATATTAGGCTACTGTTATCTTCAAGCTTAGACCTAAACCACTACCTTTAAGGTCTCGAGTACTTAACCGTTCTATGTACAGTTTATTTGACATCTTAACGGTATGGTCGTCACCCTCAAGCCAAATATTAGGAAATATTGTGATAAATTGTTGTGTTCTTAATTATAATAATATGTGGTATGTTTCAAGATTAATTTAATTCCGTTCGAACCCACCGATCAGTAGGCATTAAACGTCTCTAAAAATTGTGTTATAGCAAAAACATTTTACAGACAAGATGTATGTTCTGATGTAAATTAGGAAAGAGTCACGCTGACTGAAACAAAGTGCAGTTATACGAGTATCTTACTTAGAAAAAGTCATCAATCAAATTGTTATCAGCAAAAAGTTTTACTTTTAAGATCCTGCATTACCTACAGCCGCCATTGTTTAAGAACATCATAAATCACTTGTTGAGTGTCGGTTAAAAAGGTTACGGGGTTAAATATTATATTTCACAGACATTTTATTTTTACTTTTTTGATTATATTACTAAAGGAATTACTGATTTTATGTAGTTCTTGCTCTAGGCATCAAAGTTGTTAAGATGTTGTTATGATGAATCAATTAATTGTAATTTAAACTATAACTTTAATATGTATACATAAAATTTAGTAGCTTATTTGTCTCACTGAAAAGAAAGATTAAAGATATGAAAAAAATCATAAAATACCAATATTAAGGTTTTCTTAATCAAAAACCTTAAGTCGATGTAAAATAACCCTAAATTAAATGGACAATGGCAGTAGAATTTTTTTTTCGGACCATTGCTCTGTCTGCAAAATTCTTTAAACTTTTTGATACATATTATAATCAATCACATTATTGTGAAAATATCGGGTTATTGGATGAATTATACTGTAATAAGACACGCTGTCATCATACGAACATATTTGTCTTCATAATAATATTTATGTATCCTTATTATGATTGATTGCTTAGTTTAGCTTTGTATTACAATTGAATAGAAAGTTTATATTTCATTATTAAAAGAAAAACGACTCTCCTAACATGATACGTTTTCTTTATCCAAAATTACAATTTGATTTGAAGTATAACATTTTAAATGGGTATATTATACCGATAAATGTTTAACTTGAACAATACACAAAGGAATTTGATCCCAGACCCTATTATCCTCTAAAACTATTCATTTAAACTAATGTGTTTGCTTAAATTGTTACAATACCATAACTTTCGGTTATATGAGCACTTAAAACTACGATACAGGATAATATATGGCTCTACATTCAATTACATAATTCAAATACTAGCACAAATCGATACAAAATGCACAAGTTAAATTAAAAATCTAGACTAACAAAATGTTTAATTAATTATTTATGGATATAGTTTATTACAACTAAAATATTAGTTTAACTAGTTTGACGACCTCCATGGTCGAGTGGCGTACACACCGGTTTTCAAGGTGTCGTCAGCTCTGTCCCGGGTTCGATCCCCGGGCATTGGCCAATGCCGAAAACTTTTTTCATTTTTCGCATTTCACTTTGTCTCGGGTATGGATGTTCGGCACCTTCGTTGTCTCTGATTCCATAACACAAGTGCTTTAGATACTTACTTTAGGTTCATAGTAATGTATGTGATTTTGTCCACATTTGAACATTTATCTACATTTTAACCAGCCCAATCGAATTCCGTGTCAAATAAATAAACACATTTCAGTTAAATTTTAACGTCGTTTAAACCATTATTAGTACAAATAAAGAGTTTTACGTTCTTTTATAAAGTTTTTCAAATAAAACAATTAACATTAAATACAATTTCAATACCCATTGTACTTAACCTCAATTGAAATTAATCGACTCCATTCACACGAATTACCGATATAGATTCTACGAATTTGACTTAATTTGACTTAACTTTGATAATATAGTATGTAATCATGTTACGTAGATCATTCAGTCTATAAACTTCTGTAATTAATAGTTCATAGAAATTTAGTAAATTATGTCTGAGGTTAGTTTAACGTTATCTTAAGTTATCTGAGATAATTTGTTAGTTATGATTATGATAATGTTAGTTGACAGACTGTTTATGCCTATCATCTTACTAGAAGAGTATATTAACCCCGGGTTTCTGAAAGGCCGATAAATAGTAAAATTTGTTAATCACCTGTCGAACCTCATGATAAGCGCTGTGATTGGTTGTTTGTATTTTGGTCAACCAATCACAGTTGTGATCAGTTGATTTAACAACATATTAAATTGAATCAGCCTTTCAGAAACAGGGGGTAATATTTTTGTTTCTCTATAACACCTTTACCAAGAAACTTGTTATCTTAAAAAAATATTCTATATATCTTTTTAAATTAAATAATTTAATTTGATGTATAAATCGCATCTTAAAATTGTATTCACAGAATATTTTTTTTTTAAAGTGTGATGAATGAAAATATTTATGTAAAATAACAATACAACAATTTTGAATGGACACATTTTTTTATGACTTCTTAAAAAAAAAAGAATTCTTTGTTAAATATAAATAATGTTTGTGATATATTTAATACATTTACAAAACACTAAGTAACAATACTTTTGATTTATGCTTTAATAATATTATTTAATTGGAACTGAATTATTAACAGTTTAGCATTAAATTTGACGTCTAACTAATAAAACGCATCGTATATTGGAATCTCATAAACGTAGAATTTAATAACATGCTGCCATATATATTATTACCAAAGAGAGAATTATTTTCTATTCTATGAGATTGCAAACTTCTGAAATATAAAATAAAATTCCTTATTAAATGAATCACACATCTATACAATGCCTCAGAAAGCACATAAAGCCCTTTGTCAGTCGTTAAGTTATTAAACTTAACCTACCAATATATAATTTACTAGCTGTCCCCCACGACCTTGTCTATGTATTTTAGTTTAAATGGTTTTTCATTTTTGCAAAATTTTTCATTTTTGGTCACAGTGTAATGTTATTTAGCTTATAGCCTACCTCAATAAATGGGCTATACAACATTGAAAGAATTTTTCAAATCCCATCATGAGTTCCTGAGATTAGCGCGTTCAAACAAACTCTTCAGCTTTATATATTAGTATAGGTTTACCCAGTTAAATGGGTTGTCCGTGACTATAGGTCTGTGGGTTACCATCCTTTAATACTCAAACTATGTTATGCAATCTGAAAAAGCACTTTAATAATTAGTCCCTTTTGTCATGCTTCGATGTTGGCTTTAAGACTTAGGCATAATTTTGAAAATCGTACTAAAAGTAAGTTTATATAAATTTAATCAGCTCATGATTAGAGACTCTTATTGAGTCTGAAACTAGTCGGGCGATCTCACTAGACGTGGAGTTCAGATAAGCAGTTGGTCTGTGTAAATACTGCTGGAACCTAACAGGGCAAGGGCAGTAGATCAAATCAAATCATACATACCGATATATTTTTCAGTGCTTTCGATATGATGGGTACTGGTTCCCTCCTGACCGTCGCCACCATGAGCAGTGGTATGAATATAAGTAGTGCTGCGCACCACAGTAGCAGCAGGAGTAGTAAGGCCTGCTTGCGCCCTGGGGGCCGGAGCCGCGGCTCGGGGGAGATGGAGAGCCACCTGTCCACGGACATGGCTGTTAGTGTGAACACGCTGGCTGCAACCGCCACTCCTGGAACAAAGTCAAATTAAATGTTTAATAATTTTTATATAATTCGGTAAATATACATTGTTAAGTTTTGTTTTTAAACAAGATTTTTAATATTTACGATGATTTGTCATTTATCATGGTATATCCTAAACATGGCAATATCGTTTGGTCATGGTACTTAATGATGCAATCAATTACTGCTTTATCTTTTCCTATCGAGACGAATAAACAATAATTACTAATCTACTCAATACTCAGATAAAAAAAATACTTTTACTTAGCAAAATACTGGTACAATATATGTATGTACCATCCCAAAAAGGAGATCTATGTCAAACTCTACATGAAGTCATGGACCAAATTTGAACAACTCATAAAAGCCAACTGACGTCAAATAGAGCCTTTAGTTCTACCGACAAGTGACGTTTAATTACTATCCTTAAACTAGAACACTTAATAAACTCGTATGTAACACATAAACTTTATTCATTTGTTGTCACTCGCGCATAAGTTTTGTTTACCCTAAAACTGAGCTCGGATGATTACATTAACTTTAACATTCTATTATACGGAGATGCTTTCTCTAATAACAATGTGATGTCTGATCTGACGTGCGTGTTATTATAGATAAATAAGGATATGCTATACACGTGTATGTATACTGACAACAATGTTTAAGCATAATTATTTGGCATCATCAACATTTGCTTTGATAACAATACTTGTAACAAATTTTAATTTATAAATACTGTAATTAGTTACTGTGACGCTGTTTGCGATGTAATGCCTTACCTTCTTTTTTTATAATTATGTAACTGACGCATAAAATATAATAATGACGCAATCGATGCGTGAATTAAGTATCTTTATACCGAACCATCTGTAAAACCGCACAGCAACAAGTAAGGTTTAATTGCCACAGTTAAACGAGAAAGCCATTAGATCAGCTCTCCTTATAGCCCATCGTAAACTATTGAGTACCGACACATGTTTTATGGAGCCCTTCAATGGTCACTGTAATTTGATCTACGCATCTCGAAACTTTCTTTCATTAAGGTACCATCAATGGATGGTTATTGGGTATTTTTTGTAGAACGATTTCATTGTTTAAGTTACTCTGTCTTTAGGTCATAAAGCTGTTATATTAAAACTTCATGTGTCGGAACTAAGGCCCTTCTTTCAGTTGTAGAGAAACAAGATGTGATGGAAATTTTACTAAATAAATATACATACTTCATAATTTAAATTTATTTACAAACTATAATTATGTGCACTTAAAACAAAACTAAACTCTTAACTAAACAATCCTAAAATATGGCGTCAAAAAACGCATCCACATCGCTGTCGACTGGAAGTGTACGCAAAAGACTGGCGGCATTGCTACGTTGTATGGCAATGCTTAACATCAGTTTTTTTTTAAACAAAGCGTATACTGACCTTGATATGGGGTTTAAAAACATAATATATATAATATGCAAACATTGCTACGTTAGAACAGTCACTAAGAAATCGTTATCTTCATATAAAAAAATATTTTAGAATAACATTGTCTACACTAATATTATAAAGAGGAAAACTTTGTTTGTTTGATTGTAATGAATAGGCTCAAAAACTAATGGAGCGATTTTAAAAATTCTTTCACCATTCGAAAGCTACATTATCCACGAGTAACATAGGCTATATTTTATTTTGGATAAAAATAGGGATCCGTAAGATATTTGGTGTTTTCGGACACAAGGTGTAAAAAATCAACCAGAAAAGTTACTTATTTTGCGTACGCTGCCTAAACTATAAAAGATAGAACCATAAAATGTTCTAATTAATTGTAGATCTTATAAATATCTACAAAAAAGTCCGCGACACACTATACCTATCTATGTCGAGTGAGGCACAACAAACATTTTTTTATTTAAAAATCTTGATTTTTTTTGGACTACATTTAAACGCGTTTATTTTACTCATGCTATTATCCTTATCAAAATAAATTATTTCATCACTAAGTATAGTTTATGTAGATAATATTTGGTCTTTGAATGATAAAAATTGGACGTTTGGTTTTGAAGTTATGGCAAAATTAAAATATTACGATTTCTGCTGCACGGCCCGTTGCAAAGTGAGCGTCACCAAGGCGGGGGTGCGCGTGCGGGAGGGGAGTTAGGTTCTATGAGTAAGGTACCCGCGCGGCTCAGCCGCGAGGTCGGCTCTCTACGCAGCGGTCGTGCGTGAAGTCTAATAATTTTCGTGCCATTTTTTTTAGATTTCGTTCTTAAAACTACACCTACGCAAAAGTTCTTCTCAGAGCTAAACAACAGTTCTTCTCAGAGCTAAACAACAGTTCTTTTCAGGGCTAACCAACAGTTCTTTTCAGGGCTAACCAACAGTTCTTTTCAGGGCTAACCAACAGTTCTTTTCAGGGCTAACCAACAGTTCTTTTCAGGGCTAAACAACAGTTCTTTTCAGAGCTAAAATATTACATGCTATTATTATTTTCATCACCAAGAACAAAGTAACTGCTACTATATACTACTACTATTTGGCAACTACTTTTTCGTGTTTCGTACAACGTATTAATCTACACTAATATTATAAAGAGGAAAACTTTGTTTGTTTGATTGTAATGAATAGGCTCAAAAACTAATGGAGCGATTTTAAAAATTCTTTCACCATTCGAAAGCTACATTATCCACGAGTAACATAGGCTATATTTTATTTTGGATAAAAATAGGGATCCGTAAGATATTTGGTGTTTTCGGACACAAGGTGTAAAAAATCAACCAGAAAAGTTACTTATTTTGCGTACGCTGCCTAAACTATAAAAGATAGAACCATAAAATGTTCTAATTAATTGTAGATCTTATAAATATCTACAAAAAAGTCCGCGACACACTATACCTATCTATGTCGAGTGAGGCACAACAAACATTTTTTTATTTAAAAATCTTGATTTTTTTTTGGACTACATTTAAACGCGTTTATTTTACTCATGCTATTATCCTTATCAAAATAAATTATTTCATCACTAAGTATAGTTTATGTAGATAATATTTGGTCTTTGAATGATAAAAATTGGACGTTTGGTTTTGAAGTTATGGCAAAATTAAAATATTACGATTTCTGCTGCACGGCCCGTTGCAAAGTGAGCGTCACCAAGGCGGGGGTGCGCGTGCGGGAGGGGAGTTAGGTTCTATGAGTAAGGTACCCGCGCGGCTCAGCCGCGAGGTCGGCTCTCTACGCAGCGGTCGTGCGTGAAGTCTAATAATTTTCGTGCCATTTTTTTTAGATTTCGTTCTTAAAACTACACCTACGCAAAAGTTCTTCTCAGAGCTAAACAACAGTTCTTCTCAGAGCTAAACAACAGTTCTTTTCAGGGCTAACCAACAGTTCTTTTCAGGGCTAACCAACAGTTCTTTTCAGGGCTAACCAACAGTTCTTTTCAGGGCTAACCAACAGTTCTTTTCAGGGCTAAACAACAGTTCTTTTCAGAGCTAAAATATTACATGCTATTATTATTTTCATCACCAAGAACAAAGTAACTGCTACTATATACTACTACTATTTGGCAACTACTTTTTCGTGTTTCGTACAACGTATTAATCTACACTAATATTATAAAGAGGAAAACTTTGTTTGTTTGATTGTAATGAATAGGCTCAAAAACTAATGGAGCGATTTTAAAAATTCTTTCACCATTCGAAAGCTACATTATCCACGAGTAACATAGGCTATATTTTATTTTGGATAAAAATAGGGATCCGTAAGATATTTGGTGTTTTCGGACACAAGGTGTAAAAAATCAACCAGAAAAGTTACTTATTTTGCGTACGCTGCCTAAACTATAAAAGATAGAACCATAAAATGTTCTAATTAATTGTAGATCTTATAAATATCTACAAAAAAGTCCGCGACACACTATACCTATCTATGTCGAGTGAGGCACAACAAACATTTTTTTATTTAAAAATCTTGATTTTTTTTTGGACTACATTTAAACGCGTTTATTTTACTCATGCTATTATCCTTATCAAAATAAATTATTTCATCACTAAGTATAGTTTATGTAGATAATATTTGGTCTTTGAATGATAAAAATTGGACGTTTGGTTTTGAAGTTATGGCAAAATTAAAATATTACGATTTCTGCTGCACGGCCCGTTGCAAAGTGAGCGTCACCAAGGCGGGGGTGCGCGTGCGGGAGGGGAGTTAGGTTCTATGAGTAAGGTACCCGCGCGGCTCAGCCGCGAGGTCGGCTCTCTACGCAGCGGTCGTGCGTGAAGTCTAATAATTTTCGTGCCATTTTTTTTAGATTTCGTTCTTAAAACTACACCTACGCAAAAGTTCTTCTCAGAGCTAAACAACAGTTCTTCTCAGAGCTAAACAACAGTTCTTTTCAGGGCTAACCAACAGTTCTTTTCAGGGCTAACCAACAGTTCTTTTCAGGGCTAACCAACAGTTCTTTTCAGGGCTAACCAACAGTTCTTTTCAGGGCTAAACAACAGTTCTTTTCAGAGCTAAAATATTACATGCTATTATTATTTTCATCACCAAGAACAAAGTTAACTGCTACTATATACTACTACTATTTGGCAACTACTTTTTCGTGTTTCGTACAACGTATTAATAATCTATACTATAATATAATATTTTAATATTAATTAATATTTAATATTTTAATATTAATTAATATTTAATATAATATTATATATATTATATAATAATATAATATAATCTATACTAATATTATAAAGAAGTAAAGTTTGTGTGTTTGTTAAATTGTAAGGGGTAATCTCGGGATCTACTGAACCGATTTTAAAAATTCTTTCACCAATAGAAAGCCACATTATTGCTGAGTGTCATAGGCTATATAAAAAACCGAAAAATAAAAAGGCTTTTACGTGGTAGTCCGTTTTGCAAAGTGAATCAGAGAAAAAAAAAACGGTCGGATGAAAGCGTTTCTTACGAACGCTGCCTTAACTATGAAAGATATATTTTTGAGTTCTAGAGAAAAGATGTGGAGCTTGAAAATGCCTACAAAAAAGTCAACGACAGCATATGTCTAACTTTTATATTTAAGTTACAAAAAGTAGTTTTTTTAATATTAGTATAGATAATTTAATTTTTAATATTAATAAAATAATTTAAATCGTTAGTATGACATGTACTAAAAAGGATTATTAACATTATGCCCAACGAAGTGGGCACGGGTCAGCTAGTATTATTAATAAAATAAAACCAGTCTTTAGCTTCTCACACTTTTTAAACATTCCTAGAATGAGTCGTAATTATAAGAGACCAAATTAATATTATTATCCTTTTTTACCCTAGATCAAAGCTTTGAAAAGAATAATACGTAAATAGATACTGGTAAGTGACTTGAGCTCCTTCAGTTAGATTATGGTTGATCTAATAAGATTGTTTCAATAAAATCCGGTAAGCCCTGGGGAAAGATTTGATCTAGATTGCTTACAAACATTCCCTATCATATAAAATTATCTAGAGTTGAAACAAGGATATAAATTAATTATAAACATCACATTTACAACGTGAATGAGTTTTTTGGTTTTTTACTTTGAAGTTTATGTAACAATGCGGATCGTCACAATATTTACACGCATAAATCTATAATGAACAAAAATGTATGACAGAATTATCGTGAATAAATTCTAACGTATTCTATGTATCGAAATGAAATTACTTTTTCTGAAAAAGTCTGGAACTAAAATCTAAATACAAACCGCGATAAAATCCGTTTAAAAGTAGTTTTATTCCAATGTCTAACATTTGCGTAAACCTCAAAAAGCAGTATGTATTGTATATCTCTGTATAAACTACATAAAAAAAAACCAAATCGTTATCTGTTTCAAATCATAGGATTCAAAGGGCGTATTCAGGCCTACTTAGAGAAAGCTCTCTCTCTTACATCCATAATATTTTCTATACATTTGTGTTCATTTAAAACTTCCAAGAAATACGTCTTCCAAGAAAATTAAGTGAATATATTTTTTCGTCACATTTTCTTTTTATTTTGTTCAAAGATTTTTTTTTTCCTTAAGCACCTGTTTTCTTTGTTTTTTCTTTGTTCTTATAAAGTCTATACAAAATTAAAGGACAACATCTTTAAGAAAATAACTCTTTGTATTTTAGTTATACAAAAATAGGGTCCAGTTTTACATAAAGTAAATTGTACCAATGAACGTAACGTGTTTGCGTCATCAGATTCTCTCAACCAAAGTATTTTGAATGTATTCAGTAAAGAAATTCTATTTCTCAGCTCGATCAAATCCTCTCATATCCTGGATATTGCAAAGTATATTACTTTCCCATAACCTTAAAATAGACAAAGTATCCTCATTAGATATTTCCGGGACCCTTAACTCTCTAATTAATCTCTTTAGATACGATCTTCCATGGTTCTATTTGCGAGTCTACATTTTAATTTGGTCACGGATCAAAATCCCAATTTATATGTATACGATTTCATTATTTCTTTTGTAAGTAGATTAAAAGTTAATGTCAAAGTTTCTTATTATTTTATTACCCACTGAGTAGGCATAGGAAATTGATATCATGACGGAAATTAAATATTCTAAATAAGAACCCAAAAAACTTAGAAGCGTTATGCAGAATATTCAAGTATTTTATCTGTCATTAATAAATAAAAGCAGGTAAACTCTTTACTGATTGTGAACTGGCTCTTAAGATGTACATTTTTTTTGTAGCAACAACGTTTTTTTTATGCGACCCCTCACTTAGGAAGTTAATCCTTGTGTCGCGGGGGGTTTTACAAACATTCAATTCACATGGACAAAGAACACCCAGACTTAGAACAAGCATTTTGTGGATCACACAAATGTTTGTCTCATGCGGAGATCAAACCCACGGCACATCGCGCATAGTGATAATTGGCGTGGTGATTTAACCACTCGGCTATCCATACTGTCAAATTGAATTGAGGTTCACCGTCGTTTTAAGCATTAAGAGTGACAGACTTAGGTCGAATCAACAGTCGTTTAATTTTAAAGGGTACGACAATTGGATTTCACATAATATCGTAAAATTTCCCCAACTGCGCTCAACCATATATTGGAAATTTACGATTAACCCTAGGATAGAATGTCTTATTTATTTAAACAGTGTTTCAGAACCTGTTTGTTTTCTGTACCAAAGTTGTACACCCACGTACGTCCTACGTATTAAATACCTTAAAACACAGTGGGATTATCCTATTTCAATACCTTTGTACATTGAAAACTTAGAAATGTAACGTAAACAATTCTTTTTTTTTTATTAATGACTAGTAGGTATTAACAAATTTATTAAACCTATTCTTTACACAAAACACTTCTAATAGTTTTACTTCTTAATTACTCTCTTTTTTATACTTCTTAGGTTTTTAATAAGTTAATTTACAATCACTACCCACAACGTCTTTTACGGATATTAACTAGGTTTAAAAAAAGAAGGAATATAAAAAAATATGTTTAACTAGCGGTGCCTTCCGGTTTCACTTGCGTTAGTACCTACCGCTCCGGTAAGTCATCTTTTTTTCGCGAATTTTTCCAATGCAAAGACCATAAAAATCGATTCACCCATATAAGTGGTGTAAGTTACCAGATTTTGTTTTATATATATGCCTATAAATTGATTAGTTTTTAACTGTCTATATATTTGTCAGTCGTTACTTTTTGGCAGAATATATGTAGTTATATGACTTTCACTATACTGTTTGCCTTTTGCTTATACAAGACATACAACGACCTTTATTAGTTTTAGTTTCCAGCGTTACTAAGCTGCTGAATTTCTGGTTAAATCTCATTAACTTGACATCCATAAGTCCCACGCATAACAAATATTAGCTCCCGCGCGATATAATATGTATGGGAATATTTGTCAAACACTCCTACTGTGTTAACTGTAGTGACTGTCAGTTTATAATTTCTTGCGTGGAACAGTCTTATGTAATACTAGCTGTCCCCCGCGACTTTGTTCGCGTGTTTTAGTTTTAACGGTTTTTCATTTTTGCAACATTTTTCATTTATGCTCCGCTCCTATTGGTCGTAGCGTGATGTTATATAGCCTATAGCCTTCCTCAATAAACGGACTATCCAATACAAAAAGAATTTTTCAATTCGCACCAGTAGTTCCTGAGATTAGCGCGTTCAAACAAACAAACAAACAAACAAACTCTTCAGCTTTATAATATTAGTATAGATTAGGCCGCGGGGCCACCGCGACGTCGTTCGTGTGGAATTGATCAAAAGGTAATAATTTTAGATTTATTCTAAAATAGAAGGAGCCATATTTACTCCTTATTACATTAGCTATCTGCCAGTGAAAGTCCCGTCAAAATCGGTCCAGCCGTTCCAGAGATTAGCCGGAACAAACAGACAGATATATGTACCGTGTATACATTTATGTGCATGTAGTAAAAGGCGGTTATTTTAATATTACAAATAGACACTTCAATTTTATTTATTTGTATAGGAAATAAACGCGCTGATATTACGAAAATCTTTCACGAATCCGTAGAAAGATCACATACACATAAATGCTTAATATAAAACTACAAACAGCCTTCAGATGAACCGTCATTTTATGTCTATAGTAGCTCATGACCGCGGCTTCACCCTTGTGGATATCAGATAACACGGCAATAGTTGCCTATGTCCTTTCTTAGGATTCAACTTTATACAAAGTTTCATCAAAATCAGTTCTGCAGTTTAAAGGGTAGCAGAACAAAATGAGCAGAAAATAAAAGTCGGATAAAATTACCTTGAATATAGTTAACTATCTTGCAGACGGTCTCGCCATAGAACCAGACGAGGGTGATGGCCTTACTCAGCTGAATAGGCATACACACGCCTGTGACTAGCAGGTCAGCTGCCGATAGGTTCACTAGGAAGATGTTGGTAACACTGGAACAAAGAGAGACACATTAATATTATTATTACGCTTACATTAACTTAAGTAGAAGCTATGAAGCATGGGTAAAAGAAAATTTAATGGCAATTATAGGGACTGCCGATAGAAGTGAAAACTTACATGAGCATGTTGGTGACGCGAACCCATAAGTTTTCCCCTACCAAAAAGTGCCTAACGAGGCTTTTCACTTCAAAATAACGCAAAACACAAATAACTTTCAATAAAAAATAATCAAGGATATATTTATATGCCATAGCATATACGTTAAGTAAATCCGGGTCCATAAAATGACCAGTATTAGTAAAAATAAAGTTAAATTTTTTAACATTGTCAGGTGTCTTTTCTTGCTGAAAAAAGTTGGTGCTAATTAGATCAATCGGAATACGTAAGACATTATAAAAAGCAGAAACAATCTTCAAGGACTTTTAAATACTATCTGCTTGTTATATTATATGGTTTAAGACATTTATTTCCTAATAAGAATAAAATTTACTTATCATGAGAAATACAAGTTTATCTTATATAATAACGTAATATAAAGCACCGTGGGTACTTGTAAACAACTGGTTTAGTATTCGCAACATACACAAATTCCGTAGCGAAAAAAATATATATTTATAAATACGATATATTATATATTTTCCTATTCCCTCTTCCTACAGAAGAAAGTGTTAATAAAATTTCCCACTTTTCTCGGGCATAACACTATTACGAAACTTGACATAAATTTAATCCTCACCTCGAAACTGCAAGCTGCAAAGATTTCACAACTTTATCTGTTCATAAAACTCAACCTAATTCTAAGTTACCTTAAGTTAGAAAACTTATTTTCAAAGCGGCCTAAGTGGTCAGTTAATGGGTTGTAGAGGTCAGGTCGATATTAGACTCGCTCTATTGAATAAGACTAAAAGCTGTCTCCAACATAGTCCAGGAACAGGGTTCAACATAGTTCAGGAGACGCTATGGAGGCTTGGGAATTGGAAATTTTAATAGAGCACATACAAATAAACTTATTATATATCATGAGTGTTTAATTTGTAGTGTAACAAAACTATTTGGGTTAATTAAATGCAGGTTTTATAAATAACTACTATACGAGTAGATTTTTTTATTTCAGGTTGTGATGTATCTCCTGGTTAGTAAAATATAACCAAAAGACAATATTTACAAACACGTAATTAAATTATTTAAAACAAAACGGTTTACTCACGCAAATTCTCGGGATCGCCCGACTAGTTGGTGGTGTTGCGAGTCGAACTGAGAGTTCGCCTCGCGCCACGCTCATGATAAGGGACTCCTATTGAGTCTGAAACTAGTCGGGCGATCCCGAGAATATGCGTGAGTAGACCATTTTATTTTAAATAATTATGAATACTCCTTACGAAAGTTATTATACAAACACATAATTAAATGTTTTTAATTTTGATATAATTATTTACTTAGGTCTGGTTGAAGATAACAACGTCCAAAAAACAATATTTTATTATTAATCTCGCTAGAAGCCTTCTGATTGGCGAATTTCTTCACAATGTCGTCGTCCATTTTATTATCATTTCCTACGTCTATTTGACAAAAATTTGGTCATAATTGAATTTATTGAATACTTCCATGGAGTTGGAATACAAAAGAATTTGCAGAGTACGGAATTCCCATAAGCACACAGAATTCAATATCTTGACAATAAATCGAATAGATGTAAAAGCAAGTGCGCATTTAATTTGAAAAAGGTTCTAAAGATTACACAACTTTTTTTTTATATTATTATTTTGACTGAAATGGCAAATAAATTCGACAACCAAATTTCAAATAGCATAAAGAACTTTATTTACACGTAAATAGGTTTTAAAGTGTACTGTATGCGTAGTGACGACTGACAAGAAACATAAACTATTCAATTTATTTCAAAACTGACAGATTTCGATTTTTTAGTTTTGTAATATTCCATAATTTTTCGTAACAGTTGGAGTGTAGGAATAAGGATTTTGAATTATTATGTAGATATTTGAAATTTAGATTTTCATAGATCCATATTAATAAAATATCATAAACATACAATATTAAAAATGAAAATACCTCCGTCTGTCTGTTACGCTTTTACGTATAAACTACTGAACCGATTGTGATGAAACTTGATATGGAGTAAGCTTGAATCCCAAAAAAGGACATTGGCTACTTTTTGTCGCGATAACCTACATCTACGCGGGCATAAGCTAGTGAGTAATAAAAAAGAGGATCAGAGCTAGTACGTAGTAGGTAAGGCAATTAAAAAATAAACCATTAGGTACAAAATGTAACGACAGATAATGCAAAAAAAATAATTATTGACTTCATATTTTGTTGTAAATATTGTCTTATGGTTATATTTTACTAACAAGAAGATACATCACATCCTGAAACAAATAAATAGACGAAATATATTGACATTTAAAAAAAATCGTATCAGTGTTGGTATAAGGACATAGGACAAAACGCCGCTGAATTAGACCCTCCTAAATACTCCCAAATCTCGAATAACCCGGCCTCATTACAGACGCCTATGCCCTGTATTACTAATAGCATGCTCCTAATCTAATAATGTGTAACGAGGCTAATCTAACTGCTCACAGCTTCTTATCAACAGCCCTAACGACACACCCTTCAGGCGGATTTCCACTAATTAATTCATTCTTCAAAAAGAGGAGGTTCTTAATTCGACGGTATATTTTTATTTTGTGTTTGTTAAGCAATATCTCCAGCAATTATTGTGGATCGATTTCAAAAACGCTTTTTGTGTTTGATATATATATGTACATCAGATGTCCCATATAAATAACTTCTAAATCTATTTAGTAGATTTGTTGTTTTTTTTAGTTGAAGTCGGTGGTAATCAGGAAAAAAAGCTAGATTATGATTTGTTAAGAAAATTGAGTATTGTGTTCAAAAACCACTGCCAGCCACTTTGCGGATGTCGTCGCTCCATCTAGCCCCTGGTCATCCCACACTACGTTTGCCGAGATGCGGTCTCCACTTAAGAACATGTTTTCTCCAACGATTGTCGGTTCTGCGGCATATATGACCAGCCCACTGCCACTTCACTTACTAATCTTCTGGGCTATGTCGGTAACTATGGTTCTCTGCCGGATCACCTCATTTCTGATTCGATCCTTTAGAGAGACACCGAGCATGGGATTGTGTTCAATGCTTGCTCTTTATCTATATTAATTGTGTGATAAATACAGGTGATA
Source organism: Diachrysia chrysitis (assembly GCA_932294365.1). Classification (NCBI taxonomy): domain Eukaryota; kingdom Metazoa; phylum Arthropoda; class Insecta; order Lepidoptera; family Noctuidae; genus Diachrysia; species Diachrysia chrysitis. Next base: position 788,457 of record OW028645.1, read on the forward strand.
AAATGATGAATTAATAGTAATTTGACTGCACGGGTAGCCGAATGGTCACCAAGCTAATTACCACTTTGGTATATATCAACGTACTGCGGGTTCGATCTCCGCAAGGGACAAACATTTGTGTGCTCTACTAATGGTTGTTAAAAGTCTGGGTGTTCTTTGTGTATGTGTATTGAATGTTTGTGAAACCCGTCGCGACACAGAGATTAATCTAACGGATCAACGCACAGCCTAAACCGCTGATCGTAGAGACCTAAGATCCGATAAGAAAGAATTTTCCGAAGTTCTATCCGTTAGGGGGTGAAAATCGGGTCTAAAGTTTGTATGGGACAACATGATTCCTTGGTCTTTTGATTGTGTTTTGTTTTGCATTCTTTTTGTCAAACACCATTTTCTACTTCTACGCGGACGAAGTCGCGGGCTAAAGCTTGTTTACCTATAAAATGTGAATTCTTGCGATGAGACGGCATTAATTATCCTCCTCCTGGCACAGACAGGTATAATTAAGTTATTATATACGACTCAAATATTAAACTAAGATCTAACACTCATCTAAAGAAATAGTGTTTTGTATATAGTATTCGGATTTAATATCAAATTCAAAGAAAGGCAATACTACAAGGGAAATAATATAATATTTTGGAAGTTCTGAAATCTTTAGTGCTAAGTATTAAGTACAATATTTAATTTAATATCGTGTCAGAATGATGACAATAATTATAAGTTCATCATTTTGCATTACTTGAAAATATATTTAATTAAAGAACAGACGTATATATAGGTATATGTAAAATAGTGATCTCAATTGTTAAGTCGTTATTTTAAAACAGGGATTTCAGGTCATTTATTTCAAAAGAAAAACAAAGATCTGTGATAAAAAATCGTCTGAAAAGACCAAAATATATTATATTGGTCTGAACATTCTTCTAATATTCGGCTATATCTACTGCTACTATAATTTATTAGTATAAGCACGCTTCATTTATTAAACGTCTAAAAAGTAATTTATTGCAATCGGATGCAATAATTTTAAACTCGATATCAATATTTATTTCTAGGAACTAACGTGTAATTCTGTAGACATTTAAAAGCACAGCGAAAATGTTTTTACAAACTGTTAGAAGATAAAATTAATCTATCCGTTCCTTATCGAAATAAATACGAGATTCTTTTTTGTTTGTTCCTTTACTATTTCCAGATAATTTTGTTTGTACAAAAATATTTCAACTCGCATTTTATAATTAGATTTTAAGTAGAAATATATCAGCTGTTACTTTGCATGTTCTTGGCGCTTAAAGGACGGCTGTTGACGTTGTAGAAGCGAGACGCCACTACGCGCAGTGTAGTGCGCCGTCTCGTTTACACGACGGCAACAGTACCACTTTTAAGAGTTCAAGTTACAGGTATTGGAATAATCTATGAGAAATGTTAATGTTTTGTGGTTAAAATCAATATCTTTTTACGAGTATTAAAGAATCTTCTAAATTATTTGAAAAAAGGCAATTAGTAAGGAGGATTCATTACTATGAACTGGAGCTAATACTTCTTTCAACGTAAAAACACTTTACCTTAATACTGACGATATAATTTCATGGAATAAATTAAGAAAAAGAAAAACGAGAACGATATAAATAAAAGCCTAAAGTCAATATATAAAACGTGGAAATAACATTTCAAATTAAAAAATATTTATAGATATCAGCCCTAATTTTAACATCTAAAATAATATAATATCCTTAATTGAATATCTTTAATTTTATCTTCCTTTGAGATTAATGTCCTATAGAGTAATGTTAATCTTCAAACGGCTTGCTTGATCAGAGATTGGCTTATAATTTAGACTCCTAACTAAGTCCCTAACTTGTTTTCGTCAAACAATCCGTCAATCACCTTTACTTCATCTAATAACTTAAGGATTTTACAAATTATAAGAAAGTTATTGTTGTTATATATACTTTCTCTTTATTTCATAAGAACATACAATCTTTCCTTCTGTAAGCGTCTTAAAAAGTAGCCTCTCATCTTTTTTTTCTTAATTTATATTGTCTACAAGATACGTTAATTACACTTGAATCTTAGACAGAGATTATCTAGTTTTTGCTTAAGACAATCATAATTTGAAGGTACATAGGCGCCTTAGTTCGTGACTACAAAATATCCATTAATCTAAAATAAAAATATCAATATCCACCTGACATTCCAGGACCAAATTGACCACCAGTCTCTGGCCCAACACTTACTTCGGGGCCTTGGCCACCTGATAAGTCAGGACCGAACAGCTCCAGGTCTGAATGACCTTCCAGTACCGGTAACACCTTCAACTCCAGGATCTTAGACCTTTATAAACAATGCTCTTTTAACAAAATGAACTTGAATAGATAGGTATATAATATTTGCATTGACTGTAGGTACCTACCTACCTGTGTTTACATTTAAATATGAATCCATGTACAATTCTGCCTTAATTAAGCACGCAAATATTATAAAAATATTTTAATATATTGAAATAAATAAGAATCTAATCGAATTTAAATTAACTTATCATCTAGGAAGTATTGTACTGAATAATAATATTTATTTAGTAAAATGATCATGATGGCAGATCGACTTTAAAAAATAAATAATATCAACAATAAAACATTTATATTTAGACGGTACACTTCTGTGTGTCGATACATCCTTTGAATCACTTGACATCGTGACACCAGATAAGTTTGCCGAGGAAATTGAAAAAGTAATGTTGGCGATATTTTCTTGTTGCCATGCCCAAATAATATTATTATCACTTAACATTTTTACACATTTCTACGCCACAAAAAATCTCAATGTGGCTTTTAACATAATTTGTACATTTTGGTTATGAAACTACTCCGTCGCTAAGTAATATTCTGAGAAATAATAATTATGTGTATTTAAGTTATATTTTTTTCAAATCAGTAAGTAGAGATTGCCTGTCGGTACTGAGTCCACCTGTGTACATATTTCTGCTTCAAGTATTGAAATAAAATATATTAAATGTATTTATTTTATTTGAATACTTTAAGCAAAAATATATATTAATTTATGTATTAATTGGATCCTAATAAATTAAATGTATCGGATTAATTATTTATTTATTTAAAATGAATAATTAATTCAATATCTGGACTAAACAGAAATGTTAATTGCTCATTATACGTATAATCTTACTTTACGCTTTCTGGTGCTTCAATAACATCGGATACCATGGGTTCTCATCAAACCAATTTCCATATAAATAGGATGCGAATAGGAGACTGACAGCGGTCTTTGTAATTGGATTGAACAAGGAAAGCATACGATTTTGAGGTTAACGAGTTGCTCTTTGTTAGGAATTCGATCCTACTGCTCGATTAGAGTAAATCCGAAAAGCTTGCAGAATCGAACGAATCAGAAATTTATTAGAAGCAGAATTTTGGGGGTTTTGCTGATCGAGACCTTAAGAAAATCGGTCCAATCGGTGGGTGATGAAGTAATTCATTATATTGATGAATTAGATCTATCTTGGTATTTTCATTTAATATATTTTGTTTCCATATATTTCTTCGTTCCTTCCATACACATACGTTTTTTAATAGGCATAGGTTTAATAATATTACACCAAATAATAATATAATGTTACAAGTGATTAGAATAAGAATAAATAAGAATAAGAATAAATTTATTGTTTCACTTGTTAACAATCGTTTCTTACAGGTATGTTTTGCTTAACTAATTATAATAATTAAAATAACCATTTTGGAAATACAATGGTCCCCAAACTAAGCCAATAAATTAAAGATAATATTCGTACCTATTTTGTTTACTGACTGGTAAACCGGAAGTCGTTCAATTCCCACCCAAGACAAGTGTCTGTGTGATGACAATAATCATTTGTTATATAAAAATATATAAGTATGTTCATCAGTTGTCTGGTTGCCATAATACAGGCTCTGCCTAGTTTGGGATCAGGTGGCCGTGTGTGAGTTGTTACAAGATATTATTCATACCGAAATAAGTATTATTTGAAACACAGGTATTCTTCCCTACTTTTTAATTTTAGCCAATTAGGTAATCGACGAAGAACTTAAGTACATATTTTTTTTTTCATAAACTTTTATTTGCTGCCAACAGTTGGGCTCTCCCTTTTTGCTTCAGGCTCCTCTGTCTGAAGCCGCTTCCCACCTATCCGGCAAAGTATATGTATTATTTATTGGTTGGAAAACAACAATAAAACAACTGGCGAATCAATATTTTCTTCTTGCTAGGCTGGTTACTTATTTGGACCATTAATAATAGCAGTTAGAAAAACGATTCGGTTTCTTGCGATGTTCAACTATTTATTTAAGTACAGCATCTGAAAGTATGCATGTTTGTATGTCTGCATGTTTGGTATCTCTTCACAAAGAAAATTCATAGTTTTGATTAGCGTATAAGATACTTTTTTTAAAATTACGACTCCCGCACTAAGGAATTTGATTATGATATGATGAACATTCAAATTACATGCACAAAGAACACCCAGACTTAGAACAAGCATCTATGGATCACAAAAATGCTTGTCCCATGCGGGGATCGAACCCGCAGCACGTCGCGCACAGTGGTAATCGGCGTGGCGACCTATACCACTCGACTATCTGTGCAGTCAAAAAGTCAGAAAGTCTTTTATAGACCGTGCAAACGTAGTCATAGTCAAGTTTTTTGACTCGACTTCGTTCGCTAGTTTCGTTATTTTTAATAATTTCTTTTGGCACAGTTTGCGTAGTCGCTTTACGAGGACTTTGGTCTAAAATAAAACTTTTAATGTTGACTGCGTTTAAAACTTTGTGAAACCGGCTTAAAAATCACTGTTTAAGATTTATTTTACTTTGTGAAATTATAGATATGGTTTTCGATCTTTTTTTTTAACAAGTCGATGCACTGCAGCAAAGCTTAATCAAATCATCAACAAAAGGCCATTGTAGACTTGTTGATTTAATTTGGCTTATTAAAGGTGTTTTCACATAAAACAACTTGCTTCCGGAAATGAAAATAATAAAAATATTTATTTTATTATTTTTGAACTATTGTAGTTTTTTAATATTTAAGTTAAGTACTTTATCATACACATTTCAATAGATGTATAATTGTTAATGATGGCATGTGTTTTCCATTGGGTCTATTCATCAAGTCTTATGAAAAAAAACCCGACATGTGTGATTTCACCTTGCGCGGAGAGGGTTCTGTACAATTGAGAAATTTCCCGTTACTTTAAATACAGACTTTTTCTAAATTATATTCCGGTATAGTAGTTTAAAAAAACTGTGCCTGACGGACGGACAGAAACACGCAGTTGAAAACAAAAAAAAATACCTTTGAGGTACAGAATCCTAATAAAACCAAACTTTCGCAATTAATACCTGACAAGTGTTAAACGAGCGGGCCAGTCACTGTACAACAAAATGTACAATTAGGATCGTATAGCCCGAAATTGTCCGACGAAACACGAATTAACACGAACATTAATGTTTTACTCCTGGCATGAATACAATACCTTTTGTTATATTATTTATTCCTTTATACCTACGCATACCACAGAACACCGAATTCCTCCCGAATACTATGGATTAAGAGTAATTATATCGTATAATATGTTGTCATAGAAGACAGGGGTTGCCTGTACAACATTTTTGAATTATGTTCGAAAGATAAGAATAATTATCTAATGTGGACTAATTCTCAGATCAAATAAATTAGTAAATTAATTTTATTTACCTATTTAAAGTACTTTTGTTAAATGCTATGTATCTTTTGAATTCCATATGTGTATCTGAATCTAGGTCAAAGTTTAATAAAACAGTAAGTAAATTAAAATAAACGTAGAAGTATCTTTATCATATCTATTGCAACGAGAGCTAAAAATGACATAGAATAAATTTTATTTCAATGTCATTCGCAAACAGCGTATGTCGATGTCGGTTTATTTTCATACTAATTAAACTATACAGATTTACTTCGAGAATAAGCGTATGTTATTATGAAAGTATTGCAATTCATTATCCCGAATATTATGTTTGCTGGCAATAAGCTCTAATGAATAATAATGATGATTACATAGTAGATGTAATGAATAAATTTGTTTGTAAATTCGTATTCCACAATAAGATATGTATACATACATAGATCTTTTGATTTGTTTTGCTATGAAGGTACTTCATTTACATAAAATGATTTTCTCCCTAGAGAATTCGCACATAATATACCTATATAAGATTACTAAAATTGCCTTTATCACTAACAGCATCAACTAATCACATATATACATATATGGCGGGCCTATTATACGAATAATTTCTATATTAAAGAAGTTATAAAGATAAAAGAATCATTTCGTTTTAATTATAAAAGTCCGTTCAACGCATCCATTTAATTTATAATCATAAAATTACCTCTTTCTTTGCCTTCATCTGAAAGCAAACCCGGTAGTCATTAATCATCATTATTTTACCCAAACCAAATGAATCCGAATTCTGTTTTAAACCCTAAAAGGGATTAATCAAAGTCGGGGTGGGGATGATCGTATGTTTGTGTTAATGCCATCGGTATCTCAATGACCGGAGTAATGAGAAACTATGCAGAAGATGAAGTTAAAAAACATGAGAGAAAGTGGGTATTCTGTCACTCTTGTGGCTAGAAGAGGAGATGTTCGTCCGAGTGATATCTTACACGACTGGAGAGAGCGAGAGACCTTCATAATATTTTAGTCTCTCTCTCTCATTTTACGTAAAATTTAGACAGCATTTAAAGAACCATACTTTGTAGTATAATTTAACATATCAAAGTACAACGTTAAACCAAAATATGTTCTAAAACGATTCGATCAAAGACGGTCTAAGTATATTAAAAACTTCAAACAAAACCTTAAGATATATTTTGAAGGTTTTTTTCCTAAACCTTGAGAAAACAATAAAATATCTACTAAACCATATTTTTCTTTTATAATACAAAGAAAGTTGTTATAACATTTAGATTTTCTTATATCGAATTAAATTACCTACCTATGTTGTGAAAATAAGAAGCGAATTGGAAGATCAATATATCATAGTATTCATACAATATTTTTGGCCTATTACAGTAATCGACTGACTGTCGTCGGTGCTTACGTCAGTCGCGCTTGTCATTTTGTTAGAAAATCATAAAACCTTACTTTGCTGGACTGACTGTACGCACTGCGTACGAGGACCATAGCTCAAACGGGTCCGCATACACCGACCGTACGGATGCGTGTAACATCGTCGCTATGTATTTTCATATAAACAACAAACGCGACTGACGTACGCAGCGGCCAGGAGCACTGAACGTTACAAATTACGGTCGGCGTCAGGACAAACTGTACGCACTAAGGTGGTCTATCGTTAAACTTCGCATTCAATGTATATTAATAATACCAGCCTATAAATGTCTCACTGCTGGGCACATGCCTCTTCTCATATAGAGAAGGCACGAGCATTGATCACCACGCTCATTGCGGGTTGGCGATTTCCTATTCTAATTTTTGAAATCCAGGTTTTCTCACGATGTTTTCCTTCACCGATTGCCAATGTATATTAATTGCATTTTTTTATTTAACCTAACCTTTAATATACGTTACATTCTGCCACCACTTATTGCAACATAAATGTAGGACACAAATATTTGTAGGATAGTGTCTGAGTTTCATAGTCAATTTCCTACATTTAGATTCACACATTTACTCCGTGTGGTACACTGAGTGCCGAATTGCTGACGTAGCCTTAACAAAAATCCTTCAGCGTAGTTACAACTAGCTAGAGACAACAGCAAAACGTGTGTTCTTTCTAAATTGTTTACATAAAAATCAATCATGAAATTACAAAGCGTCGACTGTTTAAACAGTAAACGATCATTGAAACAATCTGAGTCAAGAACTATCCTCCTTTTAGACTCGTACGAATCAAACGCGTCAATAAATCCCTAATAAAATTGTATATCAGCATAACACATAACACCTGTCTGCATTTACGACGTTATAAACACAATGGGCTATCGGTTTCGTTGCCAAACTGATTGAAAACATGCCAGGAGATTCATATTGACGGGTCACGATGGCATCGACTTTGAATAAATTATTTTGATGTTATTTTGACAGTAAATGTTGACAACTTGATTGGGCCTGTGATGTGTGTTTGTTTTTCTTTGATTTACATTTTTTGCTGTTCGAATTAAAATATTTGAATGTTTTTTAACGTTATTATTCTTGTTGAGAGATTTTACAAATTGAATGTTTGTATTGTTGTAAGAAAAGTAATTTTGGATCTGAAAAAAAGATAAAGCTTTTGTACAGTCACTGCCGAGCGATTCGCTTCACAGAATAAACTGCGCTATAAAACAAAGATAGTGAACCATATCTTACCGTGAATCTGTACCGTAGACTAGTAACGTAATAACTATCTGACCATCTACAATACTGTTATGTACGGTTACTAAGCAATTGATTAATTACATTTGACAATAATAAGTTCCAATCTTGCTAATGTCATACTTTCACAGGTCCTAAATGTCCTAAATATATTGGCACCAATACTATTCTATGAGATTTATTTGAGCAATAATAATGACAGATGAAATATGACTGGCCATGAGCCGCCGGGAAGGCACGTGTGTTGTCGATGGCTGTAAATAAAGTCATTTATCTGAGTAATATTTCTTCTAATATCTTAAAACGATTCGAATAATAAAACTTCACAAAAAGTTTTTATTAAAAATGTGCTTTTAAACACAAGCTGTTTGATAACAAATCAAACACAATGGGATTGCGACATTTCGTCTCAGTCTTCATATACCCATCTTCTGGTTCCATCATCAGGTCAGCTCGAGAGTACCATAATCTTGTGTGACGGGCATGTTGGTCTACTGGTTAGGTTCGGTTTGATTCCCATCCAGGATAAATCTTTATGTGATGAGCATGATCATTTTTTGTTCTGTATCTGGGTGTGATTCATCTATAATATGCATGTATTTAAAAATATGTAAGTAGTCTGGTTGCACTAATATAGGCACTACCTAGTTTGAGATCAGATGGCCATGTGTGACGTATGTTTGTCACTTCTTCATGTGAAAACGACTCAATGGATTTTAAATAAAAAGTTGGCATACGAATAATTTATTGCTTAGATTTAAAACTGTATAAAAAAAGATTTATCCCAATCAACGCAAATGATGTAGCTCGCAAAAAAATATTAATACAAAAAAATATATCTATATGTAAATTGTTTTAGTACGTTTTTTTCGTTGCTATTAAACAGTGCAAATGAGATATTAACGAGCTTTTCTTTGACACAATACAATTTTTGAGGTTAATGAGCATTGAGATATAATTACTGTCTGTTATTTAGCGTTACAGTTGTGTTCTCCTTTTCTCTTTGCTAGACGATTTTCATGTTCGGTTGGGCAGAGGTGCTCCTGAATCTTTATAACTATTTTATTTTTATTTTAAAAACTTAATGGCACTTGATTTTATTTTGCGACTCTCAGTTGTTTTGAAAGATAAAGTTTCACGATGTGTTTTAATTAAGTATTTAAGATTGCATTAAGTGCATTTTAATTTATGAGATAGTTTTAACAATAGACTTAGGTGCATAATTTCAGTATTCTGTTCTGAAGTGTTACATCTTCTTAAAACCTGTCAGGTATCGACCAATTCAATCTTTTTTACAAGCCTTTACTTAACTTGCAATGTATGTTAATCTTGAAAACTAAATTATAACCACTTTTTGACATTCAATTAAGATGAAAACATACATAATATAAAGTTCGGAGACAATATATATGATAATGATAATACCTTGGGAAAACTCCCATATAGCCATCTGATCTCAAACTAGGCAGAACAAGTATTACAGCAAACAGACAACTGATGAACATACTTACATATTTGTAAATGCATATTATTATAGATAAATTACACTCAGACATAGAACAAATGATTATGCTGATCACACAAAGATTTGTCCTGGGTGCCTTGGTGGTTCTTACATATTTGCTTTGCTAGACTGAAGAACGTTGTACTGGGAACAGATCGAGCCTTTCCAGTTAGTATTGCAATATAACAACTGAAAAATCTAATAAAGTTCTGTCTGAAACTGTACCGGATGCAATTCAAATCCCTGAGTTGCTACTTGGAATTCCTTGCAGATTGTTTTGCCTGCCTTCTAGTTTCTTATAAAACTAGTTTTAACTTTTTAGGAAGTGTAAATGTGAATTGTAGGTACTAAGATTAGTATTACGAATGATAAAATCATTTGGTTATTTTGTAGTTTCAATTCAAATTTACCATTGTGATGTTTTTTTTTAGCCTTAATTAGATTAGATCCCACTGCTGGGCAAAGGCCTCCCTTTTCGGAAAACCTTTTACAAACCTCTGTGTCTTTTACGATTTCTGGCCAAGTGCGCCCCGCATATTTGACGAGATCATCACACTAATAATTAAGTTTTAGTTTCAATGGTTTTTCATTTTTGCATCATTTTTGATTTATGCTCCGCTCCTTTTGGTCGCAGCGTAATTTTATAGCCTTCCTCAATAAATGGGCTATCCAACACTGAAGTATTTTTTCAAATCGGACCAGTAGTTTCTGAGATTAGCGCGTTCAAACAAACAAACAAACTGTTCATTATATTAAATTTATTATTTATTCGTTAGCTTTATATATTAAGTATAGATTACAGTTAATGTACTTTAATGACAATATAACGTTAATCTGAATGGCACAACAGTGAAATATTAATTAGTAGTAGTTATGCTATAAATATGACTGTAATCAAGCGACATTTAGCAAAATGTGAATAGTATTAAATCGAAATATTACTTGTATTTTTGTCTAGATTTTAAGGACTATGGAAATTGATCTCATAATTACAAAAATTTAATTATTGCAAATGGAAAAGGAGGCTGATCACTAATAAAGGTTTAATTACTCTGTTCAATTCGTTTTCTAAAACAAATTTATTAACAAAAACATTATTTTTTTATTGTTTGTTTGGCTTGTTTAAAATATGGCTGGAAGTCCTCTAAAAAATTAGCCCTTAATCAAAAAGGGTTTTTTGAAAAAATCTATATTAAATGAAGTTAGCTGTTGTTATTTTTAGTTCGATAAATGAGAAGGTTTGAAGGGACGTATTTCCAATTAGGTACCTTCTTTATAATTGAAAGATAATAATGCCGAATACAACAAGATTATCTGTTTTCCGATATATTTAACGGGGCTTTTTATTTTAATTGGATTTGTTTAAACTGCTTTATCCGATACATGTATACGAATATTCCATATGGGCTAATTACGTTACGATCTTACGCTAAACGTACGACATCGTGACGTCACGCGACATTTCAAATCAATATATCGTCGTCGTAAGTTTTTGGTTACGTAAAAAACCGGCCAAGTGCGAGTCGGACTCGCGAGGGTTCCGAACAAACCTGTAGGTATATAAGTAAAAGTTCACCCATCACGATGATCGAGTCATAGTCGTAGTTATGGTATTTTTATTGCAAAATGAAAAAAAAATAAAAAAAAAAAATTGTACAACAGACAGATTTAAAAAGAATTAAGTCAACTTCCTTAATCTATTATAAGAATTCAACGAAATATGAACTTGACTACCAAAGTTTATGTAAATTCAAGTTGAAGTAAACATTTGCTAAAATGTATACTTAATTTGGCATAATAAGCAAGGAAGGTATTAACACTCAATGTAAACTTTGGAGTTACGAAGTTAAAATTATCTTCGTCCCATGTAATCATAGTATATGGTTTATCTAAACTAATAACAGAAAGCCATAGCAATTTAACATAAGCTCGCAGTCGGATTCAAAAAAATCTGTTTACATCTAAAGAAGGTTGTAGGCTATCTAACAACAAGCTTCTACTCTTAGGAACGGAGCAATTACTATACAAAATGTGGGTCAGAGAGTAGGCTAAAAACTGAGTAATAGGGCGAAAGTAATGCGCGTCGCGACGCCTCTAGTAAGATCTTTAAGTTTTGTTCAAGTATTTCTTTGTAATGTCTTTGTAAATAAGATCAGCTACTAACAATCTATACTAATATATAAAGCTGTTTGTTTGAACGCGCTAATCTCAGGAACTACTGCTCTGATTTGATAAATTATTTTAGTGTTGACCAGACACTTTTGTATAGACCATTTATTGAGGAAGGCTATAAGCTATATAACATTACGCTGCGACCAAAAGGAGCGGAGCAAAAATAAAAAATGTTGCAAAAATGAAAAACCGTTGAAACTAAAACACGCCGACAAAGTCGCCGCGGACAGCTAGTATAATAATAATTATATTATTACTAGCTCCGACCAACGTTGTTTCCAGGGCCACCCTTATCACTTAAGGGCATATAAACTACCCTACGATAATATATATTCTCAGGCCTATCAAATAAACACAAATAATTCATAAAAATCGGTCATGCCGTTTCGGGTGAGTTCGAAAACACATACTGAGACACGAAATTATTTTATTTAGATATAATTTTTTATTATTGTTATTTTCCGGTAAATCTAGAAACTAAAGTCACTAAGTCATTTTATTGCTTTGCTCACATTATATACATGGAGTTATTAAGTAGCGCAATACAGAACCTAACAGTAAGTGAATATAAATTAATCTCGTAGTTCAGAGATTTAATGAGTTAACGGAGAGGATCTTAGCTAGGCTTACCGCCTACGGTATTGCGGACGTGTATCAACTCTGTTAGCCACTCTATAACTATGTTCAATAGTCAAGTGAATCAATCCAATTAATTTGAAGTCACTTTATTTTAGTGACGTAGGTATCGGAGGCATAAAATGGTCACTTTTAGGTGAATCATTTGTGACTTACTCTAAAATTGACGTTTATTTTTATTGGTAAATTTACATTTCTTAGCTATTATTATGATTTCATAATCAAGTATTATAGCAATTCATCTTTTTGGCAGTTTTCTGTGAGTCAAAATTGAAATTTAATGCGATACACTACCTATTTTCATATCGTTTTTATTTAGCAACTATAAAATTTATTGACTTGAAATTTGGTTTCTAAATAGAAGAGGATATAATGAAAATAAATGTCGATCAGTTAAACGAAAGAAACTTTCCTCGATAGTTGTATTTTTTGAAATCACCTCTAAAAAACTCTTTTTTTATTTTATCCATCAAACTATTCAACTTCATAATATTTTTTTCACACTATTTGATGCATGATCATAACATCTAGATTAATGTCAATTGTCGATTTTTTATTCCATTCGATAGATTTCGATTAATATGAGATTTTTCATTTTGTCGCTTACGTTATTTCTAAGACAATATTTCACCTTGATATATGTTTAGCTATGTCTTACATTTCCGGATTGTCCTTCCAGTCCGCTTACTCCGCCTACTCGCAAACGAAATAATTATTCGTGTAGAACCTTAAGGGGTTAACATTTTATGATTTATCGCAAATTCGATTTGAGTGACCCAGTTGACTGTTTGAGACGTATTCTAGACTCATAGATATTCGTTTATTGTATTTTAGCAAGACTATTAATTTTATTCAGTTATAACAATTCTTTTGTTTGATGATAAATTAAACACAGATAAAAAAGCTACTACCGATGCCAAATATATAAGGTCTTTGTTATCTCTTAGACAATGGTTCTATGAATAATTTATTTTAATTTTAATTATCTTTCGTTTGTAAGCCTACAAAATAATAAAATTTGAAGTTAAAATCAGAATAATTTTACGAGAATATTTATGAGCGTGGAGTTAAACATTCTTTAATTATTTATTGTACACGTAAGACCTAAAATAGTAATATAATAATAAATTATATTTTCATAGGCGAGCTTAACTTAAAATTGAGATCTCTAACAGCAAACTTTAATTACTTTTGTAATCAAATTACGAGTAAATCATTTATAATCTACTTTTAACCACCAAGGCAAAAAGAGGGGTGTTACAAGCTTGACGTGTTTATTGTATCTTAATATAATAGCAAAAGGCCTCGTCTTAATATTCGTTACGTATTAATGATTAAGATACTATACTATACTTAAATTTTCAATTTTATATACTTTAATTATATATACTATACTATACTTTGTTTTGGAACATTATGACAAGATGGCGTTAGTCTCAGATCAAACATTTAAATAGAATATCACTCGAGAATGTTATAAAAGTGAGGGTAGCGAAAAATAAAAAGACGGCGGTGCATACAACGGTGAACAAAGCGACAGTCGTGTATTTGTGCTCCGATATTATTGGCGATCGCGTAAAATTATCAAATGTTACATTTGTTAAGTGATGTAAATCGGTATTTGGTAATTAGTACTACGTGCTAATAATTATGGTGGTATAGTGCTTGTTATTAGAGTGAATATTGTGTGCGAGTGCAGCGGGTCACGGGGTAAGTGTTTGCTTCTAAGTTGCACTTTCAATGATCAGGAAGGTTTTTGCAAGCATTGATTAATACTTTTATTTCGTTCTGGGCTATATAAATAGAAAGGAATCCATAGCTCGGTGACGGGCTTGAACGCCCATTCGCAATAGTTTGCTATAACCATAATCAGGCTACTGTTATCTTCAAGCTTAGATCTGAACCGCCACCGTAAAGGATCCGAGCACCTGTACTTTTGGCCTGCAACCTTCTGTTCAATGTAGTTTTTTTTTAATCTTAACGGTTTGTACGTCACACTCAAGCCAAATATTAGGAAATATTGTGATGAGAGTGATATGTTCCTTAAGTATTATATCGAAATTAAAAGTCCTATATTCTTGTATGCGTTATATGTGATATGTCTCAACTTTAATTTAATTCCGTTAAAACCCATGTGTATACCTAACATAATAACTATAAATATTTTTAGGTACACTGCTACTAATTACAACTATTTATTATTGCTACTAATTAAAACTTATATTTTCAAGCTGCTATTAAAAAATATATATTACAAATTGCTAAAACAAAACAAAAAATTTAAATGAAAAGAAAACTGACCTTAGTTACAGCTACTAGGGTTAGTTTCACAAGTTCAAAAAAATACTTTTAAGTTATTTTCTGTAAAACTTAGAGCTAGCTAACTTAGAACTAAGATAAGTATCGGCCTACTTTTAAAATAAATAATAGTTTTTTTATCCAATAACTAACCGTATCTATTTCAATAAGAATTTTTAAACTTTGAGTACATAATTTTGTTTAAAAAGTTATTTCTCGGATCGTGGATATGCGTCGATAAACTTGCATTGGTTTGTAATCTAACGTTCGTAATCTGGTCCTAATACTAAAATGATACTAAGCCGCGCGTACACGGACTGATAGTAGCAGTTGGTTACGACTACTTCAAGTTGTAACATGGTGAACTGTAGACTTCTATACACACGGACTAAAGCAGTTCGATTGCTTTTGTTTTGACTATTTTCAAAAAGCAGGGGAAGGGAGGCGCACGTCACACGCGAGAGCGATCGATAGCTCGCGCAGTCCGTGTTCGTTGATCACTGACTAACTACTCAAGCAGTCACTGACAGATCACTGACTAACTAATCCGTGTACGGGCGGCCTTCATTCCTATTTATCTATTTCGAAAACACTCAAAAAGTTATTTTAATATTTCAATCAAGCATTTATTCATAATTATTTAAAACAAAACGGTTTACTCACGCATATTCTCGGGATCGCCCGACTAGTTTCAGACTCAATAGGAGTCCCTAATCATGAGCTGACGCGGCGGTGGCGGTGTCGCGAGTCGAACTGAAACTAGTCGTGTGATCCCAGAATATGCGGGAGTAAACCGTTTTGTTTTAAATAATTATGAATACTCCTCACGAAAGTTATTATACAAGCATTTATTCATGCATGAATTGCTGATTGTCTACAATTGGATTGTTGTCAAGTCAACAAAATTCTCTTCAACAAATACTAAAGGGCTTTGTTTGAAATGCACTTTCTATAACAATGGACATCAAAGATTTCTTCCGACAGAACAAACTAAGTTCTATTGGAATTTAATTTGTCATTTCGCCTCGTTTTATGTTTTCACAACATTCTATTGATGCTTCGTTCAAATAGGATTGGAACGGGAAAAGATTGTTGCTCTCTTTATAAGTACTTATAGCGACATTCACAAATAGCTTTAATTTGACTTTATGTTGCTTAGTAGACTTGTCATTAAATTGTTTTTTTTAAGCGACTTAAAGAAAAGGAGCTTATCAATTTAATATTAAAGAATTTTTTATACGTATTCAAATCTGCGTCTCAAAATGAAAATGTGGCGAATTTACTATGTGACGTACTTGGAACAATGGAGTTTAAAACTTATCCTAACAAACATGCACAATAAGGATTACAATGAGGGTACCGGTACCAATATTGCCGCCAGAGGCGCCAGTAGCTCGTGATATCCAAAAATTTTAAATTCCATAGCTACTAGGTTGGCTTTTAAGCTTAGTAGTGGTAACCGTTCTAACCTAACGCGTAAGCAGTAAAAGGAAATCGTGCATCAGTATGCTCAGCCTGTTATGCTCCAGTTTGTTTCATTTAAGATAAATTCCTTTGAGTAAATTCCTGTCTTATGCGTTGCAACTCTAATTGAATAACTAGCCTGGCAAGTTGTTTTACACTGTTTGTATGTTCGTGCAGAAATTCAGAATCAACACCCAGTAACATAACGTGGGTAAAAGTAATTTGTTTATTTTATTATAAAATTAAATAATACCAGTCTGTAAATGTCCCACTGCTGGGCACAGGCCTCTTCTCATATAGAGAAGGAACAAGCATTGATCACCACGCTTACTCATTGCGGGCGATTTCAGATTCCAATTGTTGGATATCCGGTTTCCTCACGATGAATATGATGAATATCCTTCACCGATTGTTAATGATATCTTAGAATAATTAAGAAAGTACATATAACTTTGAAAAAGTTACATTTGTACTTGCCTGTAATGCACTTTCCGTTAATTGAACCAGGCCACCACGACATAAAATTAAAATATAAAAAAAGAGTGTTTTTTATAATCACGTCTACTCTTGTTTATATTTTTTATAGACTCTACTTATCGACCTGAGTTCAAGCGTACACTCTTACAATTATTACACTCATCAGCAGTCGCCTTAGAGCATACTCCATCAAATGCACCATTCTTCGCATCAATATTTTATTTGGTCTTCCGTTTCCCTCTGCTTTTTTAATAGTTACTCAACCCATTTATATTTATACTAGCTGTCCCCCGCGACTTTGTTCGCGTGTTTTAGTTTCAACGGTTTTTCATTTTTGCAACATTTTTCATTTATGCTCCGCTCCTATGGGTCGTACCGTGATGTTATATAGCCTATAGCCTTCCTCATTAAACGGACTATCCAATAAAAAAAGAATTTTTCAATTCGAACCAGTAGTTCCTGAGATTATCGCGTTCAAACAAACAAACAAACAAACTCTTCAACTTTATAATATTAGTATAGATGCAGATAGATCAAAGCATATACGTTCAACTTCTTATTTCTTCTTGTTATATCGACATGGGTCCAAAATCAGACACTATTAAAATATGTTCCGCAAGAAAAAATCCAAATATATTTATCCTTAATTGATGTTTTTCCATTCCAGTACACCATGCGCTTGAAGTTTTCAAACTGCATCAAGTTATTGAATCGAATTTAAATCCAATTTAACTTTGTAGTTGTCGAAACAGTTATTTATTCACTTTCAAATCGAACAATTAGACACAGAGTTGCGACGTTTATTTTGTATTTTAAAATGTTTTTATCAGAATAATACAAAATCCTAAATACGAAACACGTGTTAGTAAAATAAGCAATAAAAAAATGTTTTCGGTTTAAATAAGTAAACTTCCTTTTTCAATGGACAAAATGTGAAATAACAATATACCTACCAATAGAAAAACGTATTACTGTACCTATCATTTACGGTAATTGGAGACTGACGATCAGAAAATATTTTCGTAACAAATCAATGTTACTTTTGTTGTTTATTCGTTTAGTTTATTCTCGAATATAAAACACGATACTTAAGAAATATCATTATTTTAATAAGACTTATAGCTGTTACTAAACGTCAGTCAGTTTTATATCACCCTTAAGTCTAATGCTGTCTCTGTCAGTTTAAGGTGTAAAGTTGCGACGGATAGACATTTAAGAACGTGTTAAACTTAAATAGCATTTCAGTATTCAAGGTGTTTTTACAATAAAAAAATCATAGTGAATGAAGACAGAGATCCTAGTGAGTCTTTTTAGCTACCATTCTCGTTGACTAGCATTTTCGTATCATTTAAAACATCCACTAGTAAATTATTTATAAAAATGTCGACGTCGTTTCGCAAGTGCTAATTTGAATTACAAGTCTGCTAAACAGTTGCTTAACAATAAATAAATAAGGCCAATAATTTAATAGTAATAACATATAATACTCATTGTGATAATCCTAAATACTTAGAAACACGACAGAGAAAAGATTGGATATAAAGCAAATATTTACACGGTGATCCAATTATTGGGTCAAACAAGGATAAGATCAATGTAATTTACTTAGTAGGAAGATATGCAACAGGACCTTGAGTCATCTATCAGATTTGTAATGGGAATATAATCTATATTTATATTGTATTTAAAAAATGAATCAATTTCGCTTGGTCACGTGTGAAAGGATGGAACAATTTCGGTAATTTTTATTTGCTGGGTTTTTTTTGAAAATCTTATTTCACCCGTGTGGAGCCAGGCCGGTAAGCTAG
This sequence comes from Diachrysia chrysitis, assembly GCA_932294365.1. Taxonomy (NCBI): domain Eukaryota; kingdom Metazoa; phylum Arthropoda; class Insecta; order Lepidoptera; family Noctuidae; genus Diachrysia; species Diachrysia chrysitis. The sequence goes on from OW028645.1 coordinate 807,226, forward strand.
TTCAAAATAAATACGATGTTGACAACTCCGCTAGTTAACCAGTTAGTTTCAAACCTAAAAAACACGCGTCAAATTTGGCTTACTGACCAACTATATGTTGTGGTCTAGAATCCTTTCATAGAATGATAGAATTAGTGTTTTGCTCGAGAAAATGACTTATGAGCCAGTGGTTACAAACGAATAGTACAGAGAGGCGTAGGGATTTGTAGTTTGACACTTTCGCGACATTGACTGGACTAATTCCCGCTGCCGCAACGTGTGCTTCTTGTAGGTGACTTAGCAACCGCAAAACGTAATGCTTAGACAACTTGACAAATTAGTGAATATTTACTTTGGCAACGTCTTTATTTCGAAGAAATAAAAACCTTTCTACCTCGAAATAAAGACGTTACTAACCAACTGTACGTTACAAAAAAAAAAACAAAAAGCAACCGATTTTTGTTGTTTTTTTTTTTTTGTTACTGCGGGTGCGTGGTTGTCCGTAAAATATTTTTAAGTTTAAAACTCTGGAGAGCTTGATTTCAATATTGTGTGGGATTTAACATCTGCTTCCTTCTTTTGGAATAAAAACCAAAAAACTTTGTGAATTATTTAGCTGTGATACGACGTGTACGTGTGTGTATTCCCGATTTGCCGCATTTTGTCGCTTTACGTAACACGTGTTTCGTCTGCGTACGTTTTATGTAACAGTCGAAAAAAATAGCGATACATTCAGCTGTAGATTTACCTAGGTAACTATTTAATTGAACCGTGGTTCTGCATTGAGCTGTTTTTATCGACACTTTTTTGTCTTTATCCTTTTCTACGACTTTCTTCGAAATTAGTAAAGTGTACAGCAAAATTTGAAAAGTATTGTGCATTTATCGAACCCGCACCATGTAGCTACTTGCCACTTGCACAGCATGTAGAATGTAGACAATTGGTAAATAGACCGGGCTTTTAACCAATGGGTTAACCGTTTAGGAAAAGAGATATTAATGTCGAGAATGGCATAAATAAATTTAAAGATATTTAAGCAGGCGAGTGACATAAGCGAATTATGATAAAAATAATTAATGAGCCATTGTGCATGTTTTGAGGTGAAGCACGTACTATAATATCACTGAACATAAATAAGTATAACGTCAGTGACCTAAAACTTTTACCAAACCATCTCTAAATATCTACTTGCCCACTTATATTCGGCCAGACATAAGTTCCATTTGTGAGACGAGCACTTACTCTCGTGCAGACGTATCGAAACAAGAAATGGAACGAAAACGGGGACTCAAATAAACGTTGCCGCCTTCTCCAATTCCCAAGTTATGTCCAATCTAATACTCCAGCGATAAATTTAAACCCACTTATTCTCAACAAACGTGTTTATAAATGGCATAATAAATCTTTGTGAAGATTAACTAGGTGTTTTCAAGTAACGAATACATCGGGTAAATTTAAATTCAGATGCGTTTTTGTTTTTTTTTTTCTGGAACTGATATCGTGTTCTGACGTTAGCACCGTTTATATTGTTACCCTGAACAGTCATATGCGCGCAAAATAGCGCTAAAAAAGCACTATTAAAAAAACGAAAAAGCATGGAAATGTAATCATTTGCAAATTTAATGTCGTCTTGCACTTGTGGGTTTGCTCATTCGTGAGAATGTGAGTGACCGGCTAGAGAGGTGGCTTGAAGAACGACTGAAGCATCTCTATTTGATTTAACTATGACCGCTTTAACACTTCATAAAAAGATTTTATATTTATTTATTGGCTTAATTTCCATTGATTGTGACTTCTATGTATTTCTATATATATATATTCAATAGGTTTTTTTTATTTGACCAGAAAATTATGTAATTATTCTGACGCTAATTAGAAAATCAGGACACATGGATATATTTGAAAAAGCTGTTGTTGTTCCAGAATTAGACGAATTACATATTAAAATGGAATTTTAAAAAAAGAGACAGTTGAAATATTTTCAATTGTAACATATTATTATAAAAACTGTTCTTGGTAATCTAAGCTTGTATCGTCTGATATCCCTTTACTCAATTTGCCGTGCCATTGAGCTCTGAGTTTGGGGATATGTATATTGCATCTATTTACATAATATGTTGTATTTATAATATCTGCTATGTAGGGAACCCGTCTGTCAGAGGGGTACCGGTTGCCTGAGACCAAAACTCACTGACCATAAAATTGCTTTAGCTCAACGAAGTATCGTAGATACTCAACCAAATACCAATCAAACATTCTGATCTATCCTTTTCATATTACAAGTTAAGAATCAGAAAACGGTGAATTTAAATAGGCTGTATCGAAAACGACATTTATTTATATCAATAACTAATATTATTGTTTACTTAATTTTTTTTATAAGTATTAAATTATATTAAAAAAAAATAAAAAATAAATCATATTATATTAAGTAGCTTTTGCCCACGACTTTGTCCGTGTAGAAGTCGAAAATGTTTTTTGACATTGCAATCTTAAAGAGTATTGCATTGCACCGTTTTTTGAATAAAATCAAAATGACTTTTCAAGCATGTGTCAAAATAAAATTAAAGTTTTTAATCAAAAGCACTAAGAAGTATTAATATCAACCTCGATGCAAACCACACCCAAAATAACTTTCTACCCCTTTTTGACCCCGTTAGGTGATCAGTTGCAATGATATATACGAAACACGTCTTTCATCAATTCTGTTTTAGAATGTTTATGCCAAATTTTAAATAAATTGGACCAAAGAACCACTTTGCCCCATACAAACTTTGCCCCCGTTTTATACCCACTTAGGGGCAAAATTTCAGAAAATCCTTTCTTATCGGATGCCTACGTAGTACAAAGAACACACTCTCCAAGTTTCAGTTCTCTACGTTCAGCGGTTTAGGCTGTGCGTTGATCCGTCAGTTAGTCATTCAGGACAAAGCATTTTATATGTATAGAGATTAATACTAATATAATTAATATCATGTATCTCAGTATTAACCCTGTCTTTAAAACATTTAATTATTCATAATATTTTCTTCTAAAATGTGATTTAAATTACATTGTAAGTTACTTTGTAAATGAACAATGTAAGTATAAATAATTATATTAACCTAAAATGTCGCTACAAATTACTTCTGCGTTTAATTATTCAAAAGTTAATTAACTAACTCGTTCTTCGTACTAATCCGACCTAATATGCCTCGTATGTGATAATATAAACAAAGCAGTGATTTAAGTTTAATTAGTCAATAATAGGGTATTCTACTATGTTTGAAAAAATACTTCAAAATGTTAATTTTCTCAATAAAAAGCCACAAAAAAAATCGGCAAAATCAACACTTTTCTTGCCATAAAATTAAATTAAATTTAAACTTTTTTATTCCCGTGAAAACGATGTCAGTCATTTTGGTGACGTAATATTGGTTATAACAGTGGTGTATGTCCGACCGGCACTCATTCAACGTCAACAGCTATATTTGGTGTTTTTTGGGAAAATAATGAATTACAATCGCTATCGTTGGTGTGTAGTGTCTAGTCGTGTTTATCAAAGTGCCAGATGATATTGAAATAAGGAATATTTGATTGGAACTCGCAAAACAAGCAAGTAAGTCATTATCAACTGAAACTCGATTATATTTATGTAAGGGGTTTCACTAAAATTTCAATGTAAGTAAGACCGCTTAATGAAAATCTAATAATACTTTGCCTTTTTTCCTGTATATGTATAAATAAAATTGATGGTAAGTTAATCTACAATTACTATGCATTCGGTAGATCAGAAGTCTGGGTTACCTGCAAAAAACTTTGCAACCATCGTTGAATAAGTTTTTGGCAAATTCGTCTATCAGCTTTTATAAAACCGGTTTGCATTTTAATAAATAAACAGGTACAATAAAAATGCACTGACGAAATAACACAATTATTACTTCTTGAATTTAAAGTTAATAAATCTATCTAGTACTGTTTACAGTGAACTGAAAGTTTTTGCCTTTATTACGTCACAACTTGGCGGCTCGTGTTTTAGGTCACGTGATATACAGATTAAAAATTACGAATTTTAATTGGAATATAACAAAACAAGATTTTAAAATAAACACCTTGAATGATCGCTATAGTACGTATTTAAGTTTTGTTTTTATTTACTTTCACCGTTTTGCCATCTAAGGTATATAAAAACAGGTCACGCGACCATTCCCGTTTCATTTATTTTCAAAAAATCACGTAAACATTGAACTACATTGTAACATTGACAGGATATTACCTAACTCCCAATATAGCGAACCACTTCACAGATAAACTCGATTGGAAACCAAAACATCATCCGTCAGTGTAACCAATTACAAGTAACATCTTTGTCCGCGAAGCAAACAAATCACAAGAACTAATATATTATGAGCGTGAACAAATATCTTTGCCACACAGCGTTATGTTCGTACTAAACTAATTTACTTGAGTTCATATCGCTATTGTCAATATACAAGAGCATAGTAATAATTGCGAACTATTTTGACTAATGTGGATTCCAAAACATAATAGTAATATTACGAAAGGTTTTAGTTAATTCGGATTTTGCATTGATGCTCAATTATCTAAGTCTATGTCATAGTTTTGACGGGCCTGTTAGTCTAGTGGTTAGTGACGCTAACTGCTAAACTAGAGGTCGTGGGTTCGATTCCTACGCAGGACAAATCTTTGTGTGATGAGCACGATCATTTGTTCTGTGTCTGGGTGTAATTTATCTATAATATGTATGTATTTAGAAATATATAAGTATGTTTATCAGTTGTCTGGTGGCCATAATACAGGCTCTGCCTAGTGTGGGATCTGATGGCCGTGTGTGAGCTATCCCAAGATATTTATTTATTTATTTATTTATTTTATAGTTTTCGTAATAAATGTCAAAATACTTACGAACGAAACTATAAAAATTAAATATATTTAGATATCTATACACTTAATTTTAGCCATCGTCAAAACTTTGTCGTTAGTTGACTTTGAGATTAATGATTGTGTGTGCTACAGTTCTGAATAAAAACCCACAAAAACCGTTAATTATTCGTAAAATAATTCCTGTTACCTATAGCGTCATGTACAAAACTATAAATAGTGGGTACACCCACAGGAGTGAACGTTCAGACTATTTTCAGTTGGTCGAGAGTAAAATATTATGACGAATGTATTTTTTGCTAATCATCCGTCTTTTTGTTTTGTTGGCATTCAGAACTTTCCGTAGATAATGGGTGTGAGTGACGAATTTGAAATAGACACGTACAATTTTTTTCGTTGTCACTATTTTTATGTTTTATTTTCAAGATACATTATTTTTCTTTGTTGTCGAATTGCCTATTATATAGTAATTTAGAATTTATAAATACATATCAAAAATAGCGACATCATAATAAAATTTTATTGTTTTGCTTACCTTAAAATTTATATATAATACAGTTTATTATTATATTTATTTGTTTATTTATTAATTATTTTTTGCACATAAACAGTATAATAATATAAAATATAAACTAGTGTCGTATAGTGACTAAAAAGTACAAAAGACGGCCTTATTTAACAAGGGAATTTCTTTCAGGCAACCATTTTTCAAAGAAAAGGTTTTCGTTTTACGAGATATTTTCAATGGTTTTGTTGAAAGAAAGAAAAAAACAGTTTTTTTTTTCAAATTTACATAAACAATATTTAATAAGTATAAAATTAAGGCAAAAATAGAATATTTAATCATTTCCTTATTTACAATAGTACTCTATTTTCCTTTTAATATTTTTTTATGCGCCTAGTCACATTTATTGATAAATAGATGTGACAAGAGACATAAAAAAAGTATCTAAAAAATAAAATTAATCTAATAATATAAATATCTATCTATAAATAAATAAGGGATAAACTAAAAACACTGAAACAAATGATACCAGGCATAGTTGTAAAGCCTTTGAAGTTTTCACTCATAAGCCCGAAGCAAATTGTGTAAAATAATGCTAAAGTTAAACTTTACAGCTATCGGACATCAGTTACGGATCAGTTTTAATGTTTGACGTTATTCTGCAGATCAGCTTAATAAGTTGTTTTAAAATTCCTTTTAAAGAGATAAAGATAAAGATAAAGATATTTATTTTGTAAAACATGAGTAATATGTACAAGTACATGGTGGTAAAATTAAGTATCTACATGTTTTGCCGTAATGGCTTACAAAAAATTATAAACGATGAAATATATCAACATTTTACATCAATTTTATTGGTATAGCTAGTTTATTGAAAAGAGATGCCGAAAGAATTTAATTTATAATATATTTTTGTATTATTGTTATATTGCAACAGGCTCTGCCTAATTTGATCAGATGGCCGTGTGTGAGTTGTACCAAGATATTATATTATTAATTTGTAGGATGATTACTGTGATCTCATATCCTTATAGATATACAAGTCGTAATTATTGAACAAAAAACCGAATTATATCCGAGTTAATTATGCAAATCATAACTTACTTATGGTGTAACGACAATTATCAGAACATAAATACCTAAAAGTTACTTAATCTCATCGTGATATACTTTTTTTCATTTTAATAAAACAAGCTACAGCCTAACTCTTTAGGTATTTCTGAATGAAGCTCATCAAATACCAAGTCACGATCCATATCCTCAGCAATATACCACTAGACTTAGGTATGGACTTCGTTGTCTGTGTGGGAGAACTTTTTATTCTTTTACTTTTTGCAAGCTTGCAGTTATGAAGATTCTGCCTGCTTAATATGCAGAGCACAACGCCGGATAGTTCATCCCTTTTCTTCTCAAAGATAGGTGACTGGAGGAGTTAGGTAACGAAAAGATATAAAGATAAGTAAAGAATTAATGCGAGCTTGTATTACTCAGCCTACATACCTTTAAGGGCTTAAGGTTTCGACCACGTTACTAGGGCCTTAGTTTTAGTTTTTTTATAAACAGGCAGCGCGACAGTTTAAAAATTAGTACTAGAAGAGTTATAAAATATATATTTTTTAAAATGACTTCCGTACTAACAAATCTTATCCTTGTGTCGCGGGGGTTACACTAACATTCAATTCACGTGCATGAAGAACGCCCAGACTTGGTACAAGTATTTGTGGATCACACAAATGTTTGTCCAATGCAGACATAGATCCCGCAGAACCTCCAAGAAAGTAATATTGTAAATTAGAAAGTACGGCTTTTAAACTGACAAAGCCTTCAGTAAGAGAAGTAATGATAGATCTATCTACTACAAGAGAAAATTTGAAACAGACATAAACAGTATTACTCCATGTTCTAAATCTAGTATCCGTCTGTATAAACTTTTCTTTTTCTATATTCGTAACAATAAATAAAAAGTATAATTATATCACAAAGAAATGAACATACAAATGTTTGTGTGTTATGTTTCTGTAATAAGAAGTGTTATGACATAGTAAAAACCGACCAAGTGCGAGCGAAGGGTTCCGTATTTTTTAAGGAAACCCTTTAATTCATTTATTTTTTTATTTATTGTTAAAGCGGCAACAGGAATACACACACTGAAAATTTCAACTTGCTAGTTATTACGATTTATGAGATACGATCGGCTGACAGTCAGACGGTCGGACGAACGGACGGACGGACGGACAGTGGAGGGTTAGTAATAGGGTCCGTTGGCATCTTTTTAGTATGAAACCCTAAAAATGGGCAAGATAGATTGGCCCATTTTTTTTTGTGCAAACACACGCAAAACTAAACACTATAGGTACCTAAACAAATACACAGCCAATATTAAAAGAAAGAAAAGTATTTATTTACTCTATATATTCTCTACCTCTAGTGTAGTTGTGAAAAATATATCTTTTACGCCATTGTTAGTATTGTCACCGATGGATAGTAACGAAAAAGGAACAAAACCATACATTTTCAAAACATGTTGCTTGCTCTATAACTCTATAAATAACTAAATAAGTATAAAAGATCGATACCTCAAAGTATTAGATTTTATTATCTGATATTAGAATATGAGATTTTATTACGAGAATTTATTAATAGAATGGGGATGTTGACCAGTTCGTACGTTAGAAAATAAAAAATATAACACACGTACTTTTTTTGCCTTTTTAAAATGAGTAAAAACTATGTAGATAAAGCGAATCAAAGTCACGTATTTATGCTTGCCCAAAACGTACGAAATAGTGACGTCATTAGACAATTTAAATCAATGTATCGACGACAGTTTTTGGTCGTTGCTAAGAAAGGAAAAAATTGTGTCTAATATCTTCTATTACTCTTTAAAATATTTTCTATTACTCTACCAGACGGGTATTAAAAATAAAGTCAACCTCCACTAGTCCGTTTTGAATTTCTGGTATAAATAAACAGGTTTTTTTTTTTTTTAATTTAGTCTAAATATCAGATCATCATAGACTTCAAGCATGGATTTGCAAGAAGCCGATGTACAGCTGTGGACATCCAACAGCCAAGACGACGAAGTATATAACAGCTGTCCATCTATCATACTTGTGCCATCTTAAAAGGTCATAACGTTTATGTAATAAAAATAATTCAATTTAATAAAGAAGCGTTTCATCTAATCTCTTACAAGTAGTCTTCAAATACATTGCTCTGTATACAACAGTGGATTGTACAAGCCTCTGGCTATGCGCCAGCGTTCTAGCCAGTCGTCATGTACCATACATGTCATCTCATCACACGAATATTTGGAAGGGCTTAGAACTAGTTTAATTGTAAGAAAGTATTGTTCTTGATTTTATATCAGAAAAGTAATACCAGCTGTGGGTTTGCTACAACAATCCCACTGCATGGAAAACATATTATGCAGATACGGAACCAGAATTTATCACCACACTTGTCTTACCCAATCCGATTTTGAGATTACTAACGATTGATAAAAAACAAGGTTTCTGCACGCTAAGGAGAACCTTTTTTAGTGTTGCATTTGTAAAAAAACACATTAACTTAAACAATACTTGAGAGAAAAATAAAGATAAGATGATTTTTTTTTTTTTTTTTTTTTATATAATAATAATAAATCTTTATTTTGTACATTTACACACACACAGTAATGGTATAGAATTACATGAGCTGATACATTAGTTGTACCAGCTCATGTAATTCTATACCATTACTTTAATTTGAGTTACATTGGTACTACCTCATTATGAATCCGTCCTTTATATGCGTTGTTAATGCCTAGTCTTCTAATCCCAAAAAATATATATAATTTATCAATAAAAAGAAATACCAAAACCTAAATTGACATACTAATAGACTTTGCAGCAGTTGCAATTACTACTACACTACTCTGTTTAACTCTTTTTGACCCAAATGTCAGGTATAAGTACTATTTTTTTCTTATATATAATATATAACATTTTACAGTAATTATATTTTATAACAAAAAAACTTACTTTTTGGTATAATTACACTTCACAGCGACCACTATCAGCAGAATATTAGCCACCATTGACAGCAAAATGATGGGGACATACAAGGTGATGAGAACATTTTCAGGTTGGAAAAATATATCCAGTTCCGAGCCAAACTGGAAACTACCGTTCAATCCAGAACTTATGTTCAAGCCGTGTAACGCTGAAAAGTCGTTTAAAGTCAAATTCGAAAACATTTTGGAACTATCACCAGTTTAGACACACTACACAAATTTTCACACTATCACAAAACATTTTACTTTTCAAGCGCTCTATAAAAAGAAAAATATTTAAATGTAAATGCTCGAACTTTAATAAATAAAATTATTTTCACTAAAAGTTAACTAGAATATACTCGTAACTTCGACGTATCGCGAAAATTGCTGAAGCGTCGACATGCACGTGGTATTCGCAGAAAGCCCCGAAGCTTACTGAATGACGGACTGTGGAATGGGGTGGGTGAAGTGGAATGAGACGAGAGCGCGCCAAATGCTGCAGACTCATTGATGGAAAATGAAAGTTTCATAAAGAAAACGTAGGGCAAGTTGGTGGTTATTTAAAAGTTGAGAACTATTCAGATGTGTATGTCTATTGTGTTAAGATTATAGCAGTTTAGGCTGACGTTTGCGTCCAAAAATTATTTCTACTATTTTAACCCGACTAGACCAGAAAGAATGTTATTTTACTTTTTAGTACGTTATTGGCACGGATGTCGGATTTTCTTTTTTTTTTTAACCTAATCTATGTAATATAATTATAATATTGCTTTGTCATGAATGACTGACGGATCAACGCACAGCCTAAACTGCTAATCGTAGAGACCTGAAAATTGGAGGGCGAGTTTTTTGTATGACGCAAGCATCCGATAAGAAAGGATTTTCCGAAATTCTACCTCTAAAGGGGTGAAAAACGGGGGCAAATTTTGTATGGGACAACGTGATTCCATAGTCCTATCTACTTAAAATTTTGCATAAACATTCTTTAAAATGATGAAAGATGTGTTTTGTGTTATATTGAAACTCATCGCCTAACGGGGTTAAAAAGGGGTAGAAGTTTATTTTGGGGGTGATTTGCATCGAAGTTGATATCAATACTCCTTAGTGCTTTTGATTTAAATTACATTTTATTTTGACATATGCTTGAAAACCCAATTCGATTTTATTAAAAAAAAACGTTGAACTCTCATAAAATCTTGGTGCATTGCAATACTTTTTAAAATTGGAATGTCATAAACCATTTTCGACTTCTACGCGGACAAAGTCGCGGGCAAAAACTAGTCTTAAATATAATGTTTGCGTACTTAAGAAAGGGTCTACTAATGATTATTAAGACAATGATGGTATTTTTTTACAACAACCTATCATGAAATTTTACTCACGAAATATTAAAAAACAACCATTTCTTATAAACCATAAATGTCGAATTCAGTTTCGTGGTCTTGTTTAGTAAAGTAATCATTGAAAATAATCTTATCGCAGTAAATAAAGTTCATTTAATACTTAGCTTTCAAATCAATTTACTTTTGGGCAATCAAAGAATTTAATGAATTTGAATACTGAAGATTATAGAAGATATTTAATATTAATGAGGTAACACAAACCACTTAGAATAGAATACGAAACTCATTAAATTATTCCGTTTCATACACAAAGTTTTAGTAATAAAGTAATTCGATAACAAATTATTTAGGGAAACTCATCAAACAATATTATTATATAATACTGCTTTCTAAGGTATATGCAAATATTAAACATTGAAATAAAACTACACTTTTTACAAAATTTAAATTAATTGCATTACAAAAATAATTGATTAAAAATGAAGGTAGAACGAGCAACATCAACTTTCAAGACGAATTTACCACCTCAGTCTGCCCGTGACCATGACACCTGCAAAGGCGTCGAAACGTCGGGAACTAAAATCTTAATACAATCCGCGATAGAATCCGTTCTAAGTAGTTTTATTATTATACTAGCTGTCCCCCGCGACTTTGTTCGCGTTGTTGATTTAGTTTCAACAGTTTTTCAATTTTGCAACATTTTTAATTTATGCTCCGCTCCTATTGGTCGTAGCGTGATGTTATATAGCCTATAGCCTTCTTCAATAAACGGACTATCCAATACAAAAAGAATTTGTCAATTCGAACCAGTACTTCCTGAGATTAGCGCGTTCAAACAAACAAACTTTTCAGCTTTATAATATTAGTATAGATTATAGATAAAATAAGTAATTAATACTCTGACTTTGTTTGTAGATAAAATTAGGTAATACCAAAGATCACAAAACAAAATATATAGATGAAATAAAGTGCCTTGAGATTGGAGTAAAAAAAGGGTGCTAAAATCTTTCTTTTTTCATTTTGAGGTATGTGACCCTAAAAAGTGCAAAATTTTATACAGGATTTTATGTAATATATAGATTCCTTGTGGGTAAAGGTAGAGCTTATTTGCAGCCAACTTAGTCACCTGTGGGTTAAACAATACATTATTATATATAAAAGTTTTATTAGAATCCTGAATAAATATTGACTGTTACGGCTTTAGTAGATCATTGTTTATACAGTATATTATTTATATCTACTTGTGATTCATGTGTTATGAATTTGTTTTTTATCAAAATCACCCTAGCATTATGCCTTTCTTAAATATGCGTATCAAAAGGTCCCTACAGTACATAAATAGACAAAAGCCAGGGTATTAAATAAGTTAGTTAAGATGACAAAATAAACCTTTTTAACTCCCTACGCAAAAAAATGGTGTTATAAGTTTAACTTTTCAGCCTGTTGTTTTTGTGTATCTGTCTGTGGCATCCTAAACGAAATGACAGATTTCGATACGGATTTAATATCTTGGGACAACTCAAACACGGCCATCTGAGCCCCAACTAGGCCAAGCCTGTATTATGGCAACCAGACAACTGATAAACATACTTATATATCTATAAATGCATACATATCTATACCTAATATATAAAGCTGAAGAGTTTGTTTGTTTGTTTGGACGCGCTAATCTTAGGAACTACTGGTCCGATTTGAAAAATTCTTTCAGTGTTTGATAGCCCATTTATTGAGAAAGGCTATAAGCTATATAATATTACGCTGCAACCAAAAGGAGCGGAATACAAATGAAAAATGTTGCTAAAATCAAAAACCGTGGAAACTAAAACACGAGGACAAAGTTGCGGGGAACAGGTAGTTATACATAAATTACACACAGACACGGAACAAATTCAATGATTATGCTCATCACACAAACATTTTTTCTGGGTGGGAATCGAACTTACGAGCTTCGGTTTAGCAGTCAGGGTCACCAATCACTAGACCAACAGGCTAGTCAAAAGATGATGCTTAGTTATTATTATTTATTTATTTATTAAGATATAGGTATTATGCGGTTTGAATAGCTATAGCTTAAGTCTGGTCGGCGGTGGTTTAAATATAATACAGTTATTTTTTTATTCTTTAAAAGCAGAGGCTATGTTCACGATTTGAAATTCAAATTATTCTTTTAAATCAATATGTTCACGATTCGAATTCCAATTTCTTTTTTATTTCACTTACCACGGAAGTACCGAAGTCGAACGCATTTGAAATTGTGTCATTCCATTTATCACTCTAATACAGCCAGCTTTATAGAATATATTGAATTTAAGATTGAAAAGGTTTGAATATACATGTGGCCTGCTTTAAGTGAGAACGAGTATCTTTTTATTTCTTGCAATTTTAAATTAGGGAAGCAATTTGAGATACGATCGTATTTATTAACCGACTCCAAAAAAGGAGGAGGCTTTCAATTTGACTGTAATTTTTTTCAGTTAGTAGTTAGGTATAAAAAATGTATTTTTTTAATAGTATTTAAATAAAAGTAAAATGTAAAAGCCTTTTTTTGACTTGCGTTTCAAATGCTTATAACGGTTAAAGGAGATACGGAATGGTCTTAAAAAGCTTATTAACTCCGAAAATTCTATTTTCAATCCCACTCAGACTTTAAGTTTCAGAATTTAAACATTTTACAATTCTTCATAGCAAAGTCATTCTTAACTCAACAACGTACTGCTCAAATTTCTTCTGAGTGAAATATTATTAAATAGCGCAACTTACACTATAAGTGAAAACATTATTATCTTGACAACTTCGGAGACGTTGTTAGCACAAATAGTTACAAACTTAGCTTTTGCTTACACGCTGATAAGCCTTGTATTCTTAATGAATTAAGTGAGATATTCAAAACTAGTAATTACAAGTCACTTTGAGACATCGAGGAAGGCCATCGACCTTGTGCGTGAGATTTACGTCAATGTCTGAAAGCTCGCGATGTTGTTATATATTTATAATACTTTAAAGTTTTCTCTACCGTCGTGTATAATTTTTTTATATGCACAATTTGTTGGTTCGTCCAATATATTGTAGTTAGTAGTAACTTTGTTTTTGCTTTAGTAAGTAAATAAATACTAATTTATAGCATTTCCCTTTTTGTACATGCTCATTGCTCAATCGGTAAGTTTTTGCAAAAAAACCAGACAACTTGTATACAAAGCACATACCTTCCATAGTAAACTTAAATAACTGATATTGCTTACATTTTGAGGTAGATTATTATAACAGATGATGTGTTTAAATCAATGTACGGTGACGTCAACACGTTTTAAATGTCCGCCGTAATGGACTTTATTGTTGTATTTGACCTTTTATTGTAAACTTTATCCATTGTGATATAGAAAGGTAGAAAAGTAATTAATGTCATCATTTCTATCTATTTAAGATGACATATTTCTTGTTAAGAATTTTCCTAACATTTCCTTAACGTTATTGTAATAAACCAATAATCTGTTATTTCCTCATCTATACTAATATTATAAAGCTGAAAAGTTTGTTTGTTTGTTTGTTTGTTTGAACGCGCTAATCTCAGGAACTACTGGTTCGAATTAAAAAAATCTTCTTGTATTGGATAGTCCGTTTATTGAGGAAGGCTATAGGCTATATAACATCACGCTACAACCAATAGGAGCGGAGCACAAATGAAAAATGTTGCAAAAATGAAAAACCGTTGAAACTAAAACACGCGAACAAAGTCGCGGGGGACAGCTAGTGTCCCATATGTCACTAGGGTTTCATAAGATCTTGTTTGCTATATCCGTGAATTCTTTACCAGAACCAGAACCTTCACATATTGTACCAGCAATATTGAAAATAAAATACAAAATGATACAATTGCTTTGCATACTCTTGAAAAACGTTTTATATTTATAATCAGCGAAATTTGTTAAATTTACAACCTGTACTTTTAATCAAAATTGAAATATTTGATTTTGATAGCTGGTTGTTCATGCGGGATATAGTAATGAGGTAAATAGAAATGCAGGGGGTGAATAGACAATTGTGGCTTTTTGATTAAAGGTATCGAAGACTCTCAACTTTAAAAATATATATCAGAAAGCTCTTTTTATGTGAAATTATAGGACATGCGACACAATTAAAGGTAAGAATCTTTTCCAAATTTGTGTCTATTCGCCTCTCAATAATCTTTATTCAGATAATTAAATCATTTTACGGAGTCAAATTTGTATAAAAATTTAAGATGAAACTTAATTTAACAGCTCTTATTTTCGTACGTCCTTTTCCAATTACGTATAAGTGAAAATAACTTTAGTGCGTGTTTGACAGAATCAGGCCCAGAGTTAATAATTTGCAATTTGAACAACCATGCTGAATTTCAATTACTTCTTTGATCTGTGAAGCGTACCTACACTGTAACCTATTCATTCCAATATCACAATTTCATGGAAGGTGAATAAAACTCTACTTAACTGTTGATTAATTCCACAGTCCACCAACAGTCTCTATTGATTTCGTCTATCAACAACAGCGGAAAATTTAAACTCCTTTATTTTCGAAGTTCGCTTAGGGTTGATTTAACCATCGCCAGATAATTATATTCGTGAAATAAAACAATCTCACAGTTTTTCCTGTTTGTACGGAAAAACTGTAAAAAATTCAAAATTGTTCCTCATATAAAAATCAAAATTTTACCAAAGTCAGATAATGACGTTGGTAAAATTTTGAATATGCAAATGGACGTACGGGTCAAGTGGTTTTTAAGGCGTCGGAGGTCCCGGGGTTTGATCCCTGGACGGGTCCAAAAACCACTTTTCTACATCTTCTCTGGGTCTAAGTCTGAGTATTTGTGGTACCTTCGTTGTCTGATTCCATAACACACGTGATTTAGCTATTTATTTTGGGTTTGCTGGAATCTATTTTGATGTTGTCCACACTTATTTATTTGAATAAATGTTTTAAAGAATAAGTTTACACACGTGATCAAACAGTGAACATGATTCTATTCCTTTGAGTCTTTGTAGTTTGCTTCTATTCCCTGAAGCCTTTGGTACCGCATCACAAGGCTGGATCCTGGATCTAATCCTTTTAATAGCACAAAGGACTAATGCATTCAACTGACGAATAACATACATCTATACATATATAGGTATTATGTATTCCTAGACTGAACTCCACTCCATCAATTCAAGCTAATTGAATTACTATTCCAACTGCATTCAGAAACTTTAGTTTATTTAAATGCCTTGATTACTTGAAATGTAGTTACTGTATTTATCTTTCTCCCACTTTGCAATCATAGTGGCTATGAGAGGTCAGAGGGTCCAGTCGTAGATTTTATCAGAAAAAAATCTGTCTATTAGATTTACCAAAATATAAGTAATATAAATATTTCTTTTCAATATTTTTATTTAAAGGTAATTGATTTGCAACGTTTTCTTACGTATGAATGGAAAGGTGAATACAATATGTCAATTTAAATTTAAATTGAAAACTGCATTGCACATTATGTGAGATGTACTTTACGCGAACAATAGATGATAGAAATTCAATAAGCCCAACTATAGACGTGAATACCAATATCGGTATTTATGTAGGTGCATGCTTCAGTTACACTATCATACACTAACATTTGCTTTCGACTTTATCCGTAATGCTTAGTCGGTAGCATAATAATCTTGGGAAAAAATTTCGTGTCTGACCGAAAACAGTTTTTTGTGATTTTCCCCGTGCAAGAAATGAAAGGTAGAATGGTTAGTGTGGATATTACATATAGACAATAAATGAAACCACGTTGAGGAACCATTTCACAGCAGCAAAAATAGAAAAAAAAAAGTTAATTAACGCAAATTAAAAAACTATTATTTTTACTCAAATTATAGTCAAATTATTGAATAAAAATATTAGTTTTAAACAAAATATTATTAATATAATAATTTGTGTATCAATATTCATTTTATCATTTTATTTTGCTGTCGCTTTTCAATTTCAAGGATTCAAATTCATTATTATTATTTTTAAAAGGTTACTAGCAATGTGGGTGGAATTCACATTACTAGCAATCTTGTTAACCCCTCCAACTAAGCTAAATATGCAATGGGTAGGGTTTGAACCTGCGACCTCTCGATCACAAGGCGGTCACGCTAACCATTAGGCTATTGCCGCTTAAATTACTGACCAATTTGTTGAATTTGTTCAAAATTAAAACTCTACTCTTTGAACTATCCACTGCACCGATTTTGATATTTAATATCGATTACAAAGCCGAATTAGATTAAATCGAAAAAAAAAATTTTTTTTGCTCATAATGTCGAATTCATACCTTAAAACAGCAATACATTTCGCTAACCTTTAAAAGTCTTACAATAAATGGCTTTTTTTGGCAATTGTATAGCTATTCCTTTACAAACGTCCAAATTCACAAGCCAAACAAACGCAACCAAGGATTTTTACCAAAATATAAAATAAAATGTTTTACATCACAGTTTTTTAAAAGGGTTGGTAAATTGAATGAGCTATAATAAAGTTCCAAACAGGGAACATTCCCCGGGGAGATTTTGAGTTAGGAACATAAAATGTACTTAAATTTATTGAGTTTTCAATACAGTATGTATTTTTATATTGTAGTTCTGAACCTGTAATGTTTGTTCAGCAAAATCTATTTTCCAAAACTTTTATTATTTACTTTAATATTTTTTCGGTACTAAGGAGTTATTTGGTTGCTTTAAGTCGAATAGAGATGAACGAAAATTGATCGACTGTTTATTAAAAATTTATTACGATTTGAATAAAAATTTTCTGAAATAAACTTGTCTGTAACTGTCTGTCTATAACTGTCTGTCTGTAACTGTCTGTCTGTAAATGACAAAACATTACAAATTTAAAATAAAAAAGAATAACATCAAAGAAGTAAAATTTATTAAACGTGGGTTACGTTTAATCTATTCTAATATATAAAGCTGAACAGTTTGTTTGTTTGTTTGTTTATTTATTTGTTTGTTTGTTTGAACGCGCTAATTTCAGGAACTACTGGTGCGATTTGAAAAATTATTTCAGTGTTAGATAGCCCATTTATTGAGGAAGGCTATAAGCTATATAACATTACGCTGCGACCAAAAGGAGCATAAATGAAAAATGTCTTAAAAATAAAAAAAATCGTTGAAACAAAAACACGCGGACAAAGTCGCGAGGGACAGCTAGTACTTAATACGTTTATTGTTTAATTCTTTGAAGTATTCTTTTTGTGCTTGTTGTGTTGTTGATGTGCTTGGTGGATAAAAACTACCCGCGTGCCTGGTGGGTCCGTCAGACCCGTCACTTTAAGATATCACATTTATTTTTAAAATACTTATATAACCGAGCTCGCGGTGTTCCTGTGTAGCCTCGCAATATAGACTAGAGGTCATTTTGCCACCCCTGCTGCAGTCCGCAAACAATATTTTATTGTTACCTAAAATAAGGTATTTTCAGTTAATTAATAAAGTTTTTGATATATATCATTGATTTTATTGTTTATTTATGTCCTGTAAAAATAACATAAATAATAGAAAATATGGACCCACCAGGCATGCGGCGTGATTTTTACCCACCAGGCACCCAAGGGTTAAAAATAAAATTACAATAACTTGATATCAAGCAACATAACAAGGAAACGAATGAATAAGAAACATGAAACGAAATTTCTGAATGATTTAATGAAATACGCGAAACAAACCAATTCTTAGAAGCACCATTCCAAATCGTTAACAAAGGCCAAAAAGTAATTATGCTAATTTAGATAAACAGTTGGTTTTGTACAAATCTCTTGACGAGACCCGAATTCTAATGTCTTCAGCCGCGCCCTTTGTTAAAGGAACAAAGGTAGATTCTCAAATTTACGATGTTAGTCCTTGCTGCGCCAAGTTTTAGTTATTTGATGCGCTTGCTTAGTTTCCAATTTGAACTTCGTTGCAAGTTTGTAAGTAACTTGAAGGCGTATGTGTTTGTTAGTAATTATGGTAAGCGTCAGGATGGCGTGTCACTTATCATGGATTTTGTAGAAATTGGTCTCAAAATTAAGTACCTTTTTGCACTATTTAGTCCCCATCGTGAAAATATTTGTACCTCTACATTTTAAAATATACAGCGGTTTTAAAGATGACTTCAGTATGGCGCGTCACCTACAAATTTTACGAAGAACTGCAGGCTATTTTGTCAAAATACCTTTTTCTAAATTTATCCTTCATTTTTGGAAATCTCGATCACGTAACTTTAAAGGATAAAAAGAATTATTAGTAATCTTAGTTTATTATTTAACAACACTAACAACACCTGTGCAAATATTTATAGCAATAAATATAGCACATCCATGATAGGTGACACGCCATCCTGACGCCCATGAAGTATGCAAGTGATTTCATCGGAAGTTGGAGAGTTTGTAGTGCAGCAACAAACTTATTACTATTTGAATGCATAACGCATAAATACTTAATTAAATCCCAACTTGCATTTTGACTCTGTACAAAACATACTTGCTACCGTAACAGTCTTAATGCCTCTCATTATGTAGAGAAGGAAGGTCTTATTTAGACAACAACGTTTGAAATAAGTCGAGTAAAGATCTTCTCTTTTTTTAATGCTTTTTAATATAAACTTTACACTTCTTTACATCAACACCTTGAAATTCAGAAACTCAAATTGATGGAGCAGCTTTAGGGAGGTGATATCTTATAGACAGACACTTTTCAGGCTGACTAGTTTCACTTCCATTTTTTGAAAAGGGGGATGCCACCTGCATATAAAAATAAAACACCAAACACTTAATCATCCACTTTATATACATCATGATTTATACAAATTCATAATTCAAATAGAAATCTTCGTTACATAGCTCAATAATTTAATAATTTACTATATAAATTAAATAAATAAGATGACATACACAATTAATTTTACAATAAACAAACTAATTGTAAAATATGAGTTATATTTAGGTCAGCTTGGCTACACACGACTAGTATTCTTAAATACTGATGAGAAAAATAAATGACGAGCAATTTATTCTAACACAACACGAAAATAATTTACATTCTTTAAATATATTATCTTATTCTTTCTAATATGCCTTATAGACCAATCACTCTTAAACTATATATAAGGTTTATATTATTTTTAGTTTATTTACTTAATTAATTAAATAAGAAATATTAATTTAGCTAATCCTAAGCATTCGTAAACTTGGAAAGTCTAAACTCGAAATCAACAGCAAGAATAAACTTAGTTAAACCTACTTTATCTAAGAAAATATACATTACACGCACTTAAGAAAACTAGTATTTTAACTTTACACAGATGGCGTAGTCTTAAGCTCTGTTACGCATCTCGAAACAATTGAGGAAAGCGACATCTATTGACTAGAATGTTACAACTGTTAATTTCTCTTTCGTGAGATCGCTTACTACTTAATGCTAGCTTATGTTTTTAATCAAATATAAAATAATTATAACTATTAACTCATTTAGTGTTACAATAATTTAAAATTCATTTTTATTTCTACTTCCTTTATTTGACAGTTGTTTTTGGTTTGTGAATAGTGACATCTATTGATATTTTACATAGCTCCGTTCCTTAAAGCATTGAATTTAACGTACAGGTCAAATAATAGATGGAGTTTTTTCTAATAAACGTTAAGATTGGTCCCAGGAGACCTTTTAAGTAAGACATTTTCGGTAAAGTCGGGCATTTACTAAGCGAAATAAGTTAATAGTCAGTTAATGCCCTTAGTCAATGCTTTAACTAACGCCAGATATTTTTTATACGTTAGTTAAAATTGAAGTCTGACAATTTTATATGGAAAGTATTGTGAAAAATTGAAATTAATTTTCGAATACAATTATCTGGCGTTGGAAAAATCTGTTATAGGACAGTTGAGAATTTCAGAATAGCTACTACTTATACTAAAAAAAAATCATTTCTACGCAATGAAATCGTGCACATAGGCAAAAATAACTAGAATAATTCTAATAATAACCACAAATCTCTACCTACCGATAGTAAATTAAAAGCAATGTAATCTCTCTTTTTAGTATTAAATACTGTTTATATGCCTAGGTATTTGTTTAATTCTTAAATATAATAATTTTATTTCCGTCCAATAGGTACCTTCTTAATTAAGTAGGTGCTACTAATGACATTATACTTCTTCTGTAAGTGCCACTCCCACTCGCGATCCCCGTTCTCTTTTGGATGTTGCGGAGCTAATTATATTCACAAGCACATAATTATAAATCTTGAATTATGTTTTTGTAATAAAATCTATCGATTTTTGTTAATTATTACGAAGCTATGCTTTACCTAACACAGTCATGTTAGACGTTTTTATGCTGCTCTTTCTAAAACACCTCAATCACATCACAATTACTTTATAATTTTTTTTTTTATGTAATTTCTTCTACCTCATAAAGTGTCAATTATTTACAAAAACTGCGGCGTCTTTTGATGCCGGTCCTTCCACCCGTTGTCCCTGAAGGACGAGGTCCTGTTGGTCCGGCCGTAGTGCATGCTCGCGTTGCCGGTGCCGGTCCTGCCGAGCTGGTTGTTGCTGCTCCTGAACGTGACAGTCGTGCACGTCCGCATGCTAGACGTGTTGGATTTTTGACGTAAGCCCTGCATCTGAAAGATAAGACGAAATAATAAAGTAATTTAAATGACAAAACGGTTATTATCTACAGCTAATTCTTGTCAGAAAAAAAAGACTATAAAACTAATTTACAAAAGGTAATTTGGTAGGTAATTGTTAAAGCTTTAAGTTTCAGAGTACCTAAAGTTTATTTCCACACATAGAAAGAACATTAACGTATAGGTAGGTGATCTATATTATACTTGGGTTTGGATTAAAATTATACGACACTCACATATTATGCTACGTAAAAATAGTAGTTTAGACTCATCTTATAACTCTATTTTTAAAATATTTAGAAAATAGTTTTGTATTAATAGAGATCTTAAAGTTTTAAGCATGCGGAATACCTAACTACAAAATGTTATTTAAGGTAAAAATAACCATACAATCAACAGCAAACCATTTTTAAACGATCTTCGGTTTCTAGCATGAAATATAAAATTAAAATTCTTATTTTTCAAATACATATAAGTTTAATTCCATTCATCTTATCGTTTAACAATATCTAAGAATAAAAACGCATGCAACATGATGACTTCCATGTAACGTTATAAGAATTCGAATGAAAGATTGGATAAAACTTTGGTTAGTTGACAATATCTTCGATGGTTCGAGGTAACTTACATGGAAATGAGTACTAGAGTGTATGTTACCAGGATCGTGGCAGATCAGCTTACGGAGCGAGCGCCGGAAGTTGCGCGTCATCAGGCAGTACACTATCGGGTTGATTGCTGAGTTTGTGTGCCCTGAAGGAGTAGTAAAATAATTAATATTATTGAAGAAGTATGGTTTTACAGGTCTTTACTATTACTTTCTGAGGTTTACGCGAATATTGGATTTAAATAAAAGGGACTTCCCGTGACCATGGCACCTGCAAAGGCGTCGGAACGTCGGGAACTAAAATGTAAATACAAACCGCCATGAAATCCGTTCAAAGTACTTTTATTTCAAGACTTTTCTAGCTTGTGCAGAGTGATAATTATAGGCAACTGTTTTATATAAATGTTTATATAAAAATATGTTTATATAAATTTTATATAAATGTAAGGGTAAATTGTGAGGTCATCATAATAATTGAGCTAAATACACCAGATTAACTATATAATATATACACATAAAAAAAAGACAAAACAAACTATTAACTAATCAAAATCTAGTAATATATATAGTCAGTTTACAGAGTTTAGATGTAAAATTTTTACTTTTTGTTAAACACAACATAAATATATTTTTTTTTCTATTTTTAGTTGTAGTTTTGTATCTATTAACTAAAAAAAGATGTTAATGTAAACCGAATAGTGTACATATTTATGAAAAAAAACTGACTACAAAATAATACGGCTGGAGTCAACACAATACTCCATACTAAACGAGATTTAGAATCCATTAAATCTCGGCTTCATAATACTCGCATTGAATATGAATGACGCAAAGCGCAGCCGGAATTTTTCGAGTAATAGAATTCCTACGGATCGATCTTCCGGCACGCTTCAGATCTAATTCGATAGACATAATGCCGTTAACTCATGCATCCACGTAATCCGATTTGCACACTATTAAATATAGTTGAATGTTAATGTAATATTACTATAATCTATATATACTATATTACTAATATATAAAGCTGAAGGATTTGTTTGTTTGTTTGAACGCGCTAATCTCGGGAACTACTGGTCCGATTTGAAAAATTCTTTCAGTGTTGGATAGCCCATTTATTGAGAAATGCTATAAGCTATATAACATTACGCTGCGACCAAAAGGACCGGAGCATAAATAAAAAATGGTGCAAAAATTAAAAACCCCTAAAACTAAAACACGCGGGGGACAGCTAGTTTATAATCTATAGGTTAAGTTGTGTTTACCGGTAGAGTTCAAATATTCGTTTATTGCATATACATATATATATTATCGAATTATAATGTTTAATGAAACTACATAAATTGTTGTGCCAATTATTGATGTCATCACCACTTAAACAAACATTAACTTTTATGCTAGTGTAAATAAAGTTCAATTTAGACTGACTGGTACTGTTGGAAATGTAATAAAAAATATGAATTTGAACCTTTTTCCTAAAACGCATGTTTTTTTGTTTTGTATGTTTGGCTTATAAATTGAGAACGCAGTATACTGATGAATTTCATAAAATCATTTATTTGACGTTTGGCAGACTTTGATTAAGTTTTATATTATAACAATTCATTTAGATTTTTAAATATGAAATCGTCATACTGATAACATATTTTTAAATATTTTCAGAGGTATTAAATTTATTAGAATTTATAAATCCATTTGTGTCAATTATAACATTTTAACTAACTCTGAATTCTGTAATATTTAATCATAAATTCCCGATTGAATTATGTTATCGTTTTCGGAAAACATTCTATTCATAGATTTCAATAATTTTCAGTTCAACTGATTTAAAATTAAACACCTCAGTCAAGTTCATCCTTTGTTAAATGCCTTAATTGTTTAAATATTTGATTTCAAATATTATATCCATCTGTTTATTACGATTCATATCGAAATGGATTATTAAAACTTAATAGAAATTGACATGAAAATTGCCTGAGACATCGAACTAAATATAGGACTTTCTATCCAATTATCCAAGATACTTCTTTCTTCTTTCATGGGAATTTTGAAATTATATATTATATGACTTTATGAATCATTCATCATATAATTATATGAATAATAATTTTTCATGGGATTATAATAGCTTGTGGAATTAAAGAGCTACTGCCAAACATAAGTAAGCTTACGTGACAAGCTGCTTTTCCTGTATTTATTTGACAACCTCCGTGGTCGAGTGGCGAACATAGCGCTTTTTAAGGTATCCCTAGCTCTGAGCTACCTATCCCCGGACGTGTCAATGTAGAAAAGCTTTTTTCTACATGGTCTCGAGTCTGGGAGTTTGTGGTACCTTCGTGGTCTCTGATTCCATTATAACAAATACTATAGCTACTTACTCTGGGTTTAGAGCAAAGAATGTGATGTTGTACACATTTATCAATAATAGCTACGGGCAGACCTAGCAGCGTCGAACTATTTTACCGGCGCAGTTACCGTTCCTGTGCACTTATCGGGATAAAAAGTATCATGTGTTAAGCCTTCTTAAAAACAGTTTCTGTACAAAATTCTCTCCAAATCTGTAAATTATATTTTTACCTTTATTTAAACTTTTGCATTTATAATATCAGGATAGATCTTTCCAAATTAATACGTACCCAGTAGCAGCGTATACGGCAGCATGGCGGACACGGACTCCACATTGACGGCATTCACATCTATCAGCAGCTGCAGGATGTTGTACGGGAGCCAGCACAGCGCGAAGAGTACCGCCAGGAGGAGCAGGATCCAGGCCACGCGCTTCCTCTCCCGGACTATGCGGAGACGCTGGAATAGGATACACTTAGTTTAGTTATAAAAAAGTTCCGTATGAACTTGAGTCTATAAATACGTTGTTCTTCGCATAAACGTCTATCGTCAGACGGTATGTGATTAATCACCTAAAGCAGGAAACGAGCGTTGTTCTTACATCAAATTTGCTTACTATCGGCACAATGGGCTAACAGCGATGCGCGCACTCTATGCTTCTTATTTATACTCTAAACTTCAGCCCTTTTATTGAGCGATGATTTAGATATATGTATATATATATATTATACTCATATACACTGCAAATAATTTGAGGAGTGTTAATATTACAAATTCGGTTTTGTAATGTTAAACACATTTCTAAGTATTACGAAATGTATATTTGTACGAAATTTATATGACCAACAAACTATATAAAAAACACATAAAAATACATTATTTACAATTGAATCAATAGCAACAACATATTAGAATATTTTACGATTGCGCTCATCGTAACACAAATTTAAAAGTTTGATTTCAAAATCTATTTACAATAGAGTTTGGAAGCACAAAATTTATGGGCTGTAAAAATAGTCGTAACGGTTACAGAGTTCAGTGCATAAACACTGAAACGGTCTAGATTACAATCTTCTTAAATCTAGCTTTTATTCTTCAGGGATTCGAGTCTCTCACTTTATTTCGTAACAGATCGTAAGATCAGAGGTAATAGAATATTTTAGCCGTAAACGGTATCGACGGATTGGGCGGTGACTGGTTGGTCTGCTGACTTTTGGCTCTGTAGATTATACTTTTAATTTCATAGTAGGTAGGTACCTATTGTAGTACCTATCTCCTCAAACACTTATTTATTTGGGCAGTCCCTAAATTATATTACTATTTTGTATCTCTCTTTTTTTCACGGGCTATCCTCAGTATTGAGAATACCCGGTCCTTTGAAAGGCTTACGTGGGGACACAGGTCCAACACGCAGTGGCCTTGTTGAGAACTTTACTCTAAACTGGGATGGGGCATCTACTAGGGCCCATCCACCTCTGCTCTATGGAAGAACAGACATGAATGGTCCAAAGTAGATACAGAGCTATTGTAAATTATGAATGGAAAATAAATTTAGGCTATGTGTAGGTAAATGTTAGTGGATTGGTTATTAGAACTAAATCGGAAAACTATGGCACCTGCCTTCTAACACATATAAATGCAATCAAATAGGCAGGTGGTGACTCGCCAGCTCACCAGATAGGCCCCCCAACATAACCGCCATGATAGGCAGCAGGAGGCAACACCAGTGCGAGCGGCTAGGGGTGTCGAGCGGTGCGGCCCCGATTTCGCCATCGCGGGTCACAGTAGCGGACCCGGAGCGGGTTTCCTCGCTATTACGCCATTAGACACTTCCACCCCCGAGCATATAGCTCTAGCGACCCCTCTCTAGCCAGCCAGTTAAGGCAAGAAAGAGCTGGGAGCCCTCCTAAGGAGTGACTCCCTGGAGCACTCAGGTCCGTTGTGTCGCTACTCACAAACAGCTCGCCACAAGCTG
The DNA here is from genome assembly GCA_932294365.1 of Diachrysia chrysitis. Lineage (NCBI taxonomy): Eukaryota > Metazoa > Arthropoda > Insecta > Lepidoptera > Noctuidae > Diachrysia > Diachrysia chrysitis. The sequence continues at coordinate 833,542 of OW028645.1, forward strand.
CCCTGCGGATGTATGCTCCTACATAGACCTTAAGATACATTTTTTATTTATATCTCAAAGTTGGAAAAAGCAAGTTAATATGCCCTCAGGTATTGCGTTCTCATGATGAGGTTATTGTTTAAGAATTAATTCTGTAATTATATTACTATTATTATTGTACAGGAAATGACAGCGTGCTGCTGGGGAGTTTGTTGCGCCGTTTCTTCTCCACAGCCAGAGCACTTAGAAAGCGGTGAAGGGTGGGCGAATCAGGGTGCTGTCCATTGTATTGACGTTCTTAAAGTGCTACTTTGTAGCCTAGTTGGAATAAATGAAATTTTGATTTTGATTTTTTTATTTTGATTTTGATTTTTGGGAAAACGGTTGATTTGACTTTTTACAGAGCTTTATTTTTAAATATTTTTTTTGATGTAGCTTTTGAATGGTTTCAGAAAATTATTCCGAACTGCAACAGGCTTCATCAGTAAAAACATTTAATCATCAAACTACCGAGCTAGTTTTTACTACAGATGATTTTCTAAAAAGTTAATCATACTTCAATCAAAATAAGATCGCTATGACTAACTAATTTCACCATGGTTACTTACAAATTTAGTTTTGCAAATGAATTTAAGGTTTTACAAATTTAAAGTTCCATTTCTTATCACCTGGATGTAATAGCGTGTTTAAACATTGCCATTAAACATAGCCGTTTAAACACAGGAAAAAAAGGTTACTATTTTATTATATGTATAGACGTAACGTTGATTAAAAAAGCAACTTTGATAAGTTATATAGTCTTCTATGAATTACAAATACGAACAATGATGAACAAAATACCAGCCTATAGGTATTTTTTCTATTATTGTTCATTCAGTTTATATTTTTATTTTCTTGTCAACTTGTTTTATTTCTAAAAATATCGTCGGGTAAAACCATCTCATTACGTTTATGAAATTAAGTGTGAAAGCTGAATCTTTCAACATTTTATCCTAAGAGAAAAGCGTTTAGATAATTTTATCACAATTCACCATAACCGTAAAATACTGATGGGATTTCAGGTATTTTTCTACTCGGATTCCCTTTTCACCGAAATCGTTTATTATTACGGAACCTTTTTTACAAAATGTTACTTCCCGACTCTACCTGTTGCCAGCTTCAATGTTTAACGACCGGTAATAACTCTGACGTAAAAGTACAGAATGAAGGATATCATATTTTAATATACTGAGGTTATATGATCAGGTTTTGTTTATTACAATATGATATTTATTTGTAATAATGATATGGGTTGTAAAGTGGAAGGTTATATGCTCCATTAAATTATAAGTATATCTTAGGGATAACATACACTATGACATACGTTATGTAATAAAGACTTCTAAATAATTAAAATAACTTTGTAATAATAATTATGTTTAAAATTTCGTTGGACATAAATGCTTTCCATAAAAAGACCCAAATATTTTAATGCTGTCAAAAGAAAGACAAATTGAATAAGGTACTCTACTTGAAAATGACGTTTAAAACAGTCTAGGTTTCCGACTGGCAACCGACAATAAAACAATATGTGGATACTCTATTTAATATCTGAAATGTCTGACGAATATACTTACTAAGGTATGTGCGTATATCTTATAAGCTCAAATACCTTAAACCATTATAATATAAGGCATTCTATTGTTCGTGAATCAATGTTTGTTCAGATCCCACTCGGCGGTAATATTACGAGATGCCTTGTTTAATGTATAAAGGTTTATTGACTTGCTTGAGTAATCTTTACTTGTATTTGTAGCGACAATTATTGTACCGTATATCATTTAAAGGTAACAGAACATAAAATATAATATTTGAGTAATATTTATTAGTTTAGTCGTGTTGATTTTCTCCCAAACACCCACATCCGGAACAAATATGTATTTGCCACACAATTATACAACCGTGCGGGGATCGTACTGCTAATATATAACCACATTTCCCCATGTTCTGCAAACCGTGTGGCCGGTGTAAACCGACAGAAATGGTATGGTCCCTACATTACGAGCGTTTCCGATCTTGACTTGTCATCTTTTCATTTTCCATTAGTCGTAAAAAGATAACCGATACCAAAACGTGATAAGAAGGTGACAGACCAGTATTTTGCTGTAGTCACTTCATCATCATCATCATCATCATTTCAGCCATTAGACGCTGCTGGGCATAGGCCTCCCCCAAAGTCACTTACTATTATTTTAATAAATCCATCATTATTATATTTAGTAGTTTCTATAGAGTTCGTAACTATTTCGAAAGTTTGTTCTAGTGTGAAAGGTAAACAAAAGTTGTTTCATTTTCTACACGCTGTATGTTTGAGCATATTGCACCGGACGTAGCAGAAAATCATCTCTTGCAGATAGTATAACGTCAATAATAACGTACATTTCTTCAGTTTTAGTGTTAACAATAATGCAATTTATTCTTTACTAGCTGTCCCCCGCGACTTTGTTCGCGTGTTTTAGTTTCAACGGTTTTTCATTTTTGCAACATTTTTCATTTATGCTCCGCTCCTATTGGTCGTAGCGTGATGTTATATAGCCTATAGCCTTCCTCAATAAACGGACTATCCAATACAAAAAGATTTCTTCAATTCGAACCAGTAGTTCCTGAGATTAGCGCGTTCAAACAAACAAACAAACAAACTCTTCAGCTTTATAATATTAGTATAGATAATTTAAAAAATATAAACCACCCTTTAAATCTCAGTCCGCTAAATGATTAAACTTGTTCGAATAGTAACAGCTATGTCTCGATAGCTCTCGCCTCGCTGCGGGATCGGATTATGGGATTTAATGGACAGCGGATGGAAAGCTGGCCCACAATACTAGGACAAAGATTTTTTGTTAGAAAAGAATTAAATGCATTACATCGTTCTTGCGTATGTCCTGAGGAAAATGTAACGTATTTAATTTTTTTTATTTATTACGCTTTAACTAAATACATCTAGTAAAAAGGAAAAAAAAATCACGCTGAACTCGAACCTGCGACTACTGATTAAACGCAATAGTCACTTCACGAACTAAGATACAGAGGTCGTTACTTGATGTTTAAAATTTATTCTTCTACGAAGATGCGACAACGATGCTTACTTATGATTTTGTGATTTTCGGAAATTCTGTGTACATTTTATTTACATTTAACAGAAAGCTAGCAATGATATGTAAAGGACAAAACTGAAAGGTAAATAGCAAAAAAATAGATGGGTACAACGTAGAGTTAAAAATATTGCTTTGAAAAAATACAACGAATATCGTTACAATAATTCGACTTTAATCCTCAACGTAACATCCCTACGTAAAATTTAATTCCTTTTAAATATATGAATAACAAAAAACTTAATGTGAATTTATAATTCAAGTAAATAAAAATTATAATATAAAATATTTCAAAGATGAAATTATAATAAGTATAAAATATTCAACAAATGAATATTTAGATTTGCGCGATTTTACGCAGTTCTCGATAAGTAATTAAAACACCAAGTTAACATTCATGGAAGCGTGTCGATGTCGACACGAATAAAACTTTGACATTTAAATATAAATTGATTTTTATATGCTTACCCATATCGTCGAAAGGAAATAAACCAAAGACAATTATTTATCTTCTAAGGGAATAACGACGAGACTTACGACAAATAACTAAAAACATTAAGCCTACTACTAAAAGTATACATAAAAAATATTCGGTACTTTTCTGCCTAGCTTTTTCCAAGCTTTGTCTTACCGGATTTCAGCTAATTACCGTATTTTACATGGAGCGACTGCCTCTCTGACCTCCACAACCCACTTTGGGTAACACAGTATCCTAAAGAAAGACTAGTTATTAGAAACAATCGGGACCATCGATTTAACGTGCTTTCCGAGGCTCCCATCCCATGACACCATGGCACCCATCCATGGACCAATCGCGGCGAGCGCGGCTTAACCTGTATTATCAGTCAAACCGTACGGCTTACACTTAGCTACAAGCCTCTAATCCTCGTCATAAAATATTCGGTACTAAACAGAAAAAAAAATGTTACTTAATGGCAGCTACGTATCTACGCTACACGCTGCGCAGTACGTCGCCTCGCACCGCTGCGCGCTCTCCCATGAGCTTGTTACAGCGCAGCGACTTACCTCGTCTTCAAAGCTGCCATTTAGTTTTCATACTAAAGTAGTAAGAGATCATTTATTTTACTTAAAAATAAGTATAGATTACCTGCTGGCTATTCGCGCTGCCTTCATTCTGGTCGAAGGGCGGCAACACGGAGCACAGCCTCCTACCCATCAGGGAATAGGACACCACGACAATGCAACCTGGAACATTCGAATACATACCATACATTATAAGAAAGATGTATTCTATAATAATACATAGATGGACTATTTTATATTGTACTCTATAGGAATTATTTTAAAGTATAAATTTAATTAGTATAACACATTTGCCTATCCATTACTACTATACACTACTAATCTAAATATATAAGTATAACCAAAAGGTGACTGACTGACTGACATAGTGATGTATCAACGCACAGCCCAAACCACGGTACGGATCGGGCTGAAATTTGGCATGCAGGTAGATGTTATGACGTAGGCATCCGCTAAGAAAGGATTTGGATCAATTCTACCCCCAAGGGGATAAAATAGGGGATGAAAGTTTGTATGAAACTTTGTCAATTTTAAACCGATCGGACTAAGACTTTGCATGCATAAAGCTACTATGACGTAGGCATTCCTTAAGAAAGGATTTTGATAAATTCCACCCCTAAGGGTATAAATAGGGGATGAAAGTTTGTATAAAATTTCTCAGATTTTCGAGTAATTGAACTGAAATTAAAGCCTACAGATATTTTATGTGCCTCGTCCTCTTTTGAAACTTATGTTTTGAATAAAAATGATTGTTAAAAAACAAATATAGTTCTTCTTGCGTTTAAATGGCTTACAAATACGTTTAATAAAAGAAACATAAAAGAAAATGTAAAATTACGTTTTCCCTGTGTCATCAATGTTCAATTCGCCCTCAAGATAATACCGAAACATTAGAATAATACAATTGAATAAAATGTGGGTACATTGGTTTCCTATTTTAATTTCGATATGACTAATATTTACATACTTACAATGAAAACATTAATTGTATCAAAGAAAAACTGAGGAACCGAAAACCATATGTATATGTATATAAGGTTCAATTTGCTGTGAATTATAATTTTTACTGTATGAATAATTCATAAAGTAATGTTATTACACGTGTCTACAGTACAAACTCTTGTATACCAGTTATGGGTAATATGCGGATACTTAAAGGTTATTGTTATACCATTTATGAATATTTTGCGAGTAAGTTATTTGACTTGATTTGAATTAATTAATTATTTTGTTCAGAAATAATATAATATAATAATACCTTGAGACAACTCACACACGGCCAACTGATCCCAAACAAGGCAGAGCCTGTATTATGGCAACCAGACAACTGATAAACATACTTATATATTTCTAAATACATACATATTAATAATTAGATAAATAATACCCAGACACGGAACAAATAATCATGCTCATCATACAAAGATTTGTTCTGGGTGGGAATCGAACTCACGACCACCAGTTATCAATTGGGTTACTAGACCAACACGACGATCACAGCCGCTGTGCATTTAAAAAAAAAATAATTGCCCAATTTGTTTCTGCCTACTATTGCATTAGATTATCAAACCGGTACACAATACACAACCTCGTCACGTTCCGTAGGATTATGATAGCTTAAACGATGGCGTCGTTTAAACGGAATTATGTTATGCAAGGCTTATTTTAATATATTTTGATCCTTTTTCATACATTCCCCTAACATTTGCGCAAGGACTTTTATTAATACAAATGCTTTATGTAATTAGGTTCCCAAACATTACGTTTTATTTTTCTTACCTCTTTGGCACGTTCAATTTTCCTTATTTCTTTGTTACATTTGGAAACAACAGGAGCCTAATTTCGTTAAGGCTGTTATTTTGGTGTTATGAAATAAAAAAAAATTGTTTAAGATATTAGCTTTGTAACAAAACTGTTAGACAATATATTTTTTGTAGAAAACCACTTTTCTACATTGTCTCGTCTGGGTGTTTGTGGTTAACTTGTGGTTTCCGATTTCTTAACACAAATGCTTTAGCAATGCAATGTATGTGGTGTTGTCCACATTTATTTATTTAAAATAAAAAATAAAAACACAAGAGAAAACAAAAGAGAAATATAAACAACAAGTAAAATAAACCACGACCACTAGTCACTTCATCTGAAATACTTTTATAAATTCAGTTGTTTCTAGCAAGGCCGCAAGTCAAAGTAGCAATATACATCAAAAAAGGTTGTAAAAATGCTAGGCAGCAGCTAACTAATAATTCTCGTCGGTTCTCAATATACTAAACTACAATAATAAAACCAGATTATCAAAAGCAATAACTAAATATTATAAATTGATCTAAATATTAATAGTTTTAGTTTAAATTAAACTGGACTAAAGTTTATCGTATACAATTTAATCACGTTTGAGACCCCTCTATTAAGACTGCCCTCGGGGTATTGAAAAGGTCTGGCATTGAGCAACATATACCAGCGCATTTGAAAGCGCTTTCAAAAGCTTAGCTTGCAACGAGAGTAGTGAATAAAAACTATAAATTAATGGCATTACTTATAAAAATCTCGACGGATCTAAGCAACTGCTGCTTACATAATCGAGATGTTGATTCAATATTAATAAGTAGCTTAAAGTGTTTAAATTTTAAACATCATTTTTAATTTTGTACACCGTACTCTGATTGATGATGACAGCCTTTTTTTGTATACCTATACCAGCTTTATCTACTCATTATTATACAAAATTAATATTTCTTATTCTTCGCATATTCTTATCAATCAATAATATTATCCACAATTTTTTTTTCTGCTACTAGCTCCCTTATTATGTTGCAGCCTCAAGAGGGACATTTGTGTCAATTTAAACTATACAGGGTGCTACGGAAATGTAGAGCCATACTTGAAATACTGCTGGAAAGTGGTTTATTTCAATGGGCATAAGCAGTATTTTAAATATAACCACGTATTTCCGTAGGTGCCTCTATATGGAACACACCTGGAAGACTCCAAATAAATATCTTTTAGATTTTTAAACGATTTGACTAAAATAAAAATATTTCGTCTAAAAAAATAAAGCTATCGATTACAGAGACTAACAAAAATCTTCTAACTTATCGTTTAAAATTTGTAAAATATTTACTATACAAAGTGACGCATCATGTTTCAATTAAAAACTTAACCCAATAAAGCCCGCGTAATCCCACTATATAAAAAAATTGAGAACCTCGATCGAGTTAGATAATACTTTAGTAACATTATTTTACAAACTCACTTACCTAAATAACTAATTAAGTTTGTACAACAATTAAAAGTTTGTGAAACCTTCGAAGCATCCATTACCCTAAAAAGATGCGCCTTCTGTATTACAAAACAAGTTATATACAAGTAAAGACTCAATTCTTACGAAATATTAATGTAAAATTTTGAATGAGCATAAAGTTTGGAAAATGAGATATTAAAATACAGAAGTCTTACTACGATATTATGTTTATCTATACTAATATTATAAAGCTGAAGAGTTTGTTTGTTTGTTTGTTTGTTTGAACGCGCTAATCTCAGGAAATACTGGTTCGAATTGAATAATTCTTTTTGTGATGGATAGTCCGTTTATTGAGGAAGGCTATAGGCTATATAACATCACGCTACGACCAATAGGAGCGGAGCATAAATGAAAAATGTTGCAAAAATGAAAAACCGTTAATACTAAAACACGCGAACAAAGTCGCGGGGAACAGCTAGTTGTTAAATAAAATTACAACTGTCACTCTGGTTATAAGTACTGTATGTAGCAACAAAATCGAGTTCTTTGTTGTATTTTTTCTTTAAAAACGACTCGCGCACTAAGTAATTTAACCCTTTAATCGCGGGGGTTTTACAAACATTCAAATCATATGCACAAAGAACTCCTAGACTTGAACCAACGAGTTGTGCTTAGAGATCTCATTTCTGAATGGCAGTATTAAGATTCTACGCCAATGTTTTAAAGTAAGTAGAAAAGGTTTGTTTCATATGACAATTTACTTCTGTAATATAATAGTGATTGCTGAGGCCGGTTCTTTTAGTCAAGGCCTGAATTGAGCTTTATTCATTTGTTATGTTAAATCTCTCTCTTCCCCTTGATGATTATCGGTAATGGAGCTTTATTTACCTAATGACACCAGCTCACGGTATCTCCTTAGAATGACAAAAATCTTTAATAATGATTCCTTATGACATTGATGCTTAATAAAGGCAGATCACGAGCGAATCTCGACAACTGTGAACTAGTAGTGAACTTGGTCACTTTTAGTTTTTTAGCTTATAGGTTTAAGCACTAATAGAGGTCTTATTTAACCAAAGCTACTTAGTAAAAGAGTCAGTAAAACAGTTAAGTTAATAATAGTATTTATTTTGATAAATAAATAAATTTTATTGAAATATTTAACTCAAAATATTTAAATTCTAAATTCCTAAAAATAAATTCGTTAATTCGCTAACCTCAATTCATTAAGCTGAACTGATCGTGATAATGAGTACCTACAGTTTATTAAAATAAATTACTTTAATTTAATATTATAGTTACATTATTAAAGTTTCCCGAAAGATAATACATAAATATACTAGCAGTTAAATGCCGTGTAGGTATGAAGGTTTTAATAGATTTTAAGACCAATGTATGATGCTTAATACCGACACATTATATGCATATAAACTTCATAGTCAGTACTGCAATATTATATAGATTATACGATACTATTAACAGCAAGCAATTTAGATCATCTTTCAAATAAATATGATGTTCATAACATGTGATACGAAAAAAAACTTATCTTTGTAGACATTAGACAGCTAGCAAGAAGATTTATGATTTTTAATATCACGTCACAAGCCATCAGTGTAGTAAATGCTTTCACAATATATCATTCATTCAACCAACTTTTCTTACACTTTTTTACTATAATTTAGTATATCGTAGACGTCTACGCCGACTACAAGCTACGCGCTACGAAATCACGTAGCAAATTAAGTGAACCAGACAAATTACGTTCAGGCCATAATTTAGGTACGGCGGTGTTTATACTTAACATCTGAACTAAATTGGATTTACTTTTTTACAAATTTATGTTGAAAACGAAAAAATAGGCTGAATAGTTGGAACATTCATATAATATATAAATACATTTTAAGCGACCTCACTATCGCAGTAGGAAATTAATAAAAACTACTGTAATGATAGTTTTAAGGAAGATTCAATAAATAAATGAATAAAAAGAAAAGTTATTAATAAAAATACATTTTGAAGAACTTAATTCTGCCTTAAAAACTACGTCATCACCGCATAATTGCTTTTGCCTCTTGACGTCGTAGAGGGCTTGTTTGTTTGTCCACATTTGGGGCCGTCAGCCCGTGAATTATAACGTGTGACAAATGGCCTTTGTATCCACATTTTTCCGGAAAAACGATGTAGCCACTACATGTATACCAGAAAGTGCCCTGAAGGCTTGAAATTGAGCCAGTTAGACATCTTGACAGGAAAACACAAAGCTTTGTGAGACGTAGGTACTGTATATAAATGTTTTGTTGACCAAATAAATGTTATAATTATTAAAAAAAATAAACCCACTTTACAACATGAAAACAAGAATAAAATATTAACAAATTTGTTTTGTGTGTTCTTTTTGCTTGTGATTTGAATGTTTTTAAAACGCACCGCGACAAAGGGCGCGGCACCGCGGCCAATAAATATCTGGTAAGGGAGTAGTTTGTTTTCATAATAAAAAGATTAATAAGTTTACGACAACGTCATAATATAAAGTTTCCGCATTAGGGTTCGCGTTATATATCTGTTTAAGCATTTAAGATTCTTAAAATAGATATTTATACATTGTTTCCTGTGAAGTTGAGTCTAATAATACAGACTTTACTTATCGTGTCAATTACAGTGACACTGTGAAAGCCACAAACACAAAACAATATAAACACAATACAGACACTTTCCCCGAATTTCCAATGTATAATTTATCCTGAAATAACTAAAACCGATGTTTATAATAGTAAGTACTATACATACTTTCTCTCCGGACTATTTAGAAGCCTTTTCAAATTTGTTTGTTTAATTGACGTTGACGGTTAGCTAATTTAAAAAACAATTTTTTTAGTAAAATGTTTTCAGTTTTTATGAAATAGTGGCATGCTCGACGTTAATTAAGCTAAATAAATTTTGTACTACATTTATTTTTATACTTTTTTATCATTGTAAGGTATAAAGTAATTCAAATATTAAATATTCTAGAAAATAAAGATAAACTTTATGACTGCCCTAATAGTACGTAGTGTAAAGTTAACCACCATTTTACTTAAAAGCATTATCAGTGTCGAAAAGGATGGAATATTTAGTGGTTCTTACAGAAATGAATAGAAGTGTTAAGAACGAAATCGAGATCAGACTAGCAAAAAATCATCGTAATCTAGATGATTTGTTAAAACTATGATACGTCATAACGTAATGCCTTTAAATTACTCATAAAATTTTAATAGCGCGGGCTAAATATGAAAATCATATAAGCGTGCACACTTCTGTCCGGCTGTCAAATTGTGCGTCATCTGTGATAAGTTGCAAACAAACTTTGGGACGTGTCCATTAGCCGCGGCTAACGCGATGAAGCCTAATGTATTGCATAAGGTGCACACTATTGGACGTGACTTTTAACCGTCTTTAGGTCAAATCTAGAGTCAAATCTGGTCAGCTGGATACTTCGTCGTCATTTGGACACGTTCGTAAGCCGCGGCAAACGGACAATTTTGATAGTTTGTTGGCAGTTTAACGCTTTAATGTTTATTTCTTTTAAAATTCTTAATTACCGGGCACTGCGTAGACCAGCACGAAACTGAAGGCACCGAAAAGTTCCTTCTTTATAGAGTCCGGCCACTTCTCTGTGCAGAACTCAATACTCCTTTCCACCCAAACCTGCAAAGAGATTTGTTTAAATAAATCAGTTAATTTAGAAAATTTGTACAGTACAAATTAGTTTTATGTAGACGTTCTAAAAAAGCGGCTGATTAAACTTTGGCCTTTCGGTAAAAAAGTAAAACGATTTGATATTCTGTTTTGACGTTATGTTTTAACTTTACCTAAATTTAGATTACAAGCTATGATTCAACTTTATATATATATAATATTCAAACTCAACAAAACTAAAGAATTAAATATCTTAATTTATTTTAGTAAATTCTGATTGAGGTTCAAAGGCATCATTTTATTTGATGCCTATTTCACTAACTCTTTTTATGGGTATCACAATATACGGAGATAAAAAGGAAATAAGTTTATGTAGTGAATTTTTTAAGATTATCTCAAGTTGGGTTGAAATTGCTTGTCCAAAAAGATATATTGAGAAAGCCAAAGAAAACCCTGTCTTTTGTTGGTAAAGGAAAACCGGTTCGTATTAGGTGTACAGAGTTCTTGAGAAACCGTCATTATGGAAAGGCTTGTAGATCCTCGTAAGTAAAAGAAAAGTTTTTCGTTTGTAACGAGTAAGGGGAAATTAGGGTAAACACAAACCTCTCGTAACCCTTTTGAAAGATTTATTGTTATTTGCGACTATTGTTTTTTTACTAAAATTTATCAAAAATCAATTTGTTATAAATGCTTAAATTTAATTTAAGACCTTAATTATATCTATTAAAAAATCATCAACCCACACTTTTAATTCATGCCCCTGTCTTTTAAACAACTGAAAACAATGTTTTAAAATCTGCAATCGCACAAATAGGTATGAAAAATTATTAAAAATAACCTATAAATAATAGTCGCCAAACTACCATACTTTACAAGTTGCAAACCCCTATCTTTATTTAGCTAATAAGTTCTAAACTTTATACTTATTGCCCTGTAACGTAAACAGCCAATATGAAATAGAAAATTCTGTGACAAAAGCCATCCTCACTTAAGAATACCACAAAGAAAGACTACCCGCACTAAATTATTTTTCTTTATCGTACAAGTAAATACGGAATATTTTGAACTCTATCTCGTTGGACATAAAAACGGTTTGGTAAAGAGTCGTTTATGCGCGCCCCAATAAGAATGCCATTAAATTAGAGTATGAGGAGATAGCAACAGGTTTAAGTGAAGAATAAAGGGTAAATCACCCAAAATGAGCTCTTATAGATTGAAGGGTCGAATGTGACTGTCGACCATATAAATGACGTCAATTACATTAATGAAAAATTGTGAATATGTGAGTGTCAGACCGAATTTTCATTGAGAAAATGTTAGAACGACGATAAATAGTTTTTAGATTACAAAAATAATTAAAAAATGCATAAACCTACCATATTCTATACCTACGAAGTTAATAGGGGATCGGACTGAATATGAAAAGTAAATAGCTATTTAGTCCACCAGATAGATAAAAAAATACTCTTACTGGTTTTTTTTTATCAAATCAACAAAAAAATACAAAGTTAAAGCGCTTTAAAGTTGTAGATAAAAATTGTAGCCACAACTGACGTCACACGACATTTCCTTTCACTGTACATTTCCTTTCATTGTTTGTTTAATTAAAAAAAGAAAAAATATGTCTATTATTTTCTAATAAACTACGTTGCTACATTTATTATTTTAAATAACTGCCTAATTATACAAATTGAGCGATCAACACAACGCTGGCGACTTTCCAAAGAGCATGGTTCCAACTAACTGACAAAATACTGCCACTATGGTCATGACAATAAATATCTGTGAAAAAAATAATACTGTTATTATATTGAAGTACGATATGCCTTATGTGAAAATTTCATATTGTGAATTCTACAAATGCACTACGATTATTTAGTTACGTTCAAATAAAAAAATCAGGGTTCAGTGTTTAATTTAAAAAATACGTATTGTACAGAACCTAAATGTTTTAACACAGGAGTGGCGTAAAAAACCCAGTGCTTATATTATTAATAGCAACCCGCCTCGGCTTCGGGCAGGTAGACGAAACATTAATGAGTTTTATACACACAGCCCTTTCTTTTGAACCACTCTATCCATTGGTTTGAAAAACATAATGCAAATCTGTTCGGTAATTTTTTAGTTTATCGCGCTCAGACAGACAGACAGATGCGGCGAGGGACTTGGTTTTATAATGAGATGAATGGAGTTTCTTGCCGGTTCTTCTCCATAGGAGTGACATTTTGGAACCGCGCAACTAGAGTCATTTAAAGTTTTGAAAGTGCCTGAAAAGGCCTACTCGAGATAAAAATATTTTGATTTTAATATTTATAGATTATATAATTTTTATATTTATTTTTAGTTATATTATATTTTCCCTGGAATTTCAAATGAGCATGGATTGTTGGTTTAACAGGAACTATAGATAGAAAAACACCTGAGTACATTAAATGAAACGTTGCAATTTAAATGCCTAATTCTAGTCTTACTACTTACAGCTAAGCAAAACTTAAAAGTAAAGATGTCATTTTAAAAAAATCCCTCTCTTAAAACAGAGCACTTGAAAAATTGCATTAACGCTAATGAAGATGCAAAAACTTTTAAAGTAAAAAATGCATCTCGTTAAAAACTTTGAAGATAAAGGAGTCTTGAAAGATTTACTAAAACTATGCGGAGAGCTTAGTTAGTAAAGAGATACTTAAAACTCTTTGTATGAACAGTAGTAACTAAAAGCCTGTATTTAAAATACATATTTTTAAATGTGGACATTAAAAAAAACTAACTAATACTATAAAAAATATATGGAGTAAAAGCGCAGCACTGAGGCAATCACTTGCCAATATTGTTGTTGTTATAATGCGAGATGAGTGCTTTAAAATAATAGTACTATTATTTGTTTTTAGTTTTAACTTTCTTTACAAAGGTTAGACACGAAGGCATTTTACAATGCGGTAAGACATATGCAGGCTAAGACTGTATCACACCAAGTCCTATCTGTTAGTTTAATTTCTTTTCAAAATAATAGTACTATTAAGTAAAAAAAGTTAAAACTAGAAAACCGTGTTCGGAATGAACTCTACAAATCAATCCTATCTCTATAAAGATATCTTTGAAGAAAAAAGTCGATGTGACGTCACGCCTTCGACGTTCGCTCACGTAACGAGCGGCTTCCAATAATACTTGCAATGAAACTCTGGTACAAATGTTCTTATATACTGCCTCTATAAGGCATACATATTGTATTTATATACAGAAAAGTATGTACATTAACTTAGAGTATGCATAAATAAGCATAAAGTGCGCGCGTCATTGTGCTGATCGGAAGCAACAAATGTTAGCTGTAAATACTTCGCTCTTTAACTAATTTAAGTGATTTTTCGTGTGACGACAGCAGTTAATGCAAAAATATCGATTTCCGATGTTATTCGGGTTTAGGTTAAGAGATAGTCTAAATAAAACGGCGCATTCTGTTTTAACACGAATTTTACAACGACGCTTGTTCATACTGGTGCCCTCAGTTCATACTCTGTTAGGCGCACTCAATAGTTTACTTATTTATACTTTAAGAGTGTACATGAAGAGGTTACCTAAACAATGCGCCATGTTTTAATACGATTTGACTCTAGAAAAACTTGTATGTAATTTCATATTTTTGTATAAACTGGCTGAATTTATAATATGATGACAATAAGTAGCAAACGTGCGAATCCGAGACTGTTGGCAAGTCTATAATAAATACAAGTATATCTAACTGTTAGCGAATGAAAGTATATAATTGTTTTGTTTTTATTTTTATAGTCATTTAAATAAAACAAATGATAAAATATTTGATTACATCTTTTAAAAGTCTAGACTTCGTCAATATCGTTAAAAAATAACAGCAACTGGAGTTAGTGTTTTGATGTCAAAATATTTTGTATTTTATATTCAGAGCTTGTAACGGCACCGTGCATGTAGTTGCCTGTTAACAGTTACTGACACTAAACACATCCTGTGTGTCGCCTGTCAGAGTAAATAATATAGTATATAGTAGAATAATAAATGATCATTATCATCATTATCTTAGTATAATAATTTTTTGTTTTTTATTAAAAAGACACCGTTTAACTAGATTAGGTACTCAATGTTTTTTTGTGTCGAAACTGTATCTAACACTTTTATTACAAAAAAATATTATTATCGTAGTACCTCTGTTGTAAAAGAATGTAACAAAAAAGAGCACTCTATCTATTTCGGGCAAAGCTTAGCAAAGCTTAGCTTGGCAAAGCTCGCCAATGATTAATTTAATACGTGAGGTTTTTTAACAAACCAGAGGAAGTAAAAACAATGGACTCGTTTGAGCAGAGTTCCGTACTAAACACGAGTGTGTTCTTTTAAAAAGTTTGTACAGAGAGTGCATAATAAATTATTTGTTTCAGATGTTTTTCGTTTTTAGAGTTCCATATTCGAACCGTATTACTAAGTTCTTTCGTCACACTCTGTGAAAATGAAATGAATGAAATGTATCTTGCCGCTATATCAACCAATAATAAAAATGAATTTAAAATCAAAGGGGGCTCCATAAAATGCTACGGAACCCTCCCCCCCCCTCTCCGACTCGCTTTGACCGGTTTTCGAACTGACTCTAAAAAAATAAATTTCTGGTGTTCATGATGTGATTTTATCTTTTCATTTGTTCGGTTAAGGAATTATTGTTGAACATTCGCCGTGTATTGGCCTCATAATTAAAGGCTACGGTTACCCGATGAGTAAAGTCGTTTAGTGTATTATCAATGATATCGTTATCTTACGTCATCATCATCATCATCATTTAGCCTTTCGTAGTCCACTGCTGGACATAGGCCTCTCCCAATTTGCGCCACAACACCCGGTCCTCCGCCTTTCGCATCCAGTCCCCTCCTCTTATCTTACGTAATAGTACGATATTTTACTTAGAAACTTCATACAAAAGTAAATTTAGATGAGATCAAACACAGTAAGTAGGATTTATAACTAAGGCACGGTTTCACCAGCTTTCAAAATATACGAAACCCTAAAATGATGCCAACTCGCCGTTTAACCTAGATTGATTCTCACCCCGTATATTGAAAACGTCGATTTGTCTAAAGAATAAAATAATTTGAAATTCTCCTTGAGTTTTTCTGATATAAAAGTTTTTGGGAGCGGTCGGGACGAGTTGGTCGCTAGAAAACGTTATGTAAATGTAGCATATCTTATTTCTTTAGACGAAATTATACGCAGACTTAGACTTTTGTATGCCCACGCAAAACCTGTATCTATTACATAAGTTATAGAAGACAACAATAATATCAGCATTGGAACTTAACCCATTCAGCCTCTTTAGGAATATTTATCTTTGAAAATCTACATTTAGGAAGAATTGAACCAACCATTGTACTGTATTTTTAAAAAGTAAGTAGTTAATTTTTTCTCAAAGTATCCCTATCCTTTTATTTATCTGACCTTTAAGACTTAGTTTTTTATTTAAGAAAGATAATCCAAGTAATACTATATTCCAAGTTCAGAAATTTTCAAAAGAGATACAAACAAGACGTACAAATCTTGAGCCGCTATTGTTAAAAACATCTTTACAAGTAAACATACTTAAGAACTAAGACATCTTGAGCTCAAATCTTCAGCAAGAACTAAGTGGTTACTTATCTAGAACTTTCTTGCTAATCTCTTGAAACAGATTCCCTTCAACAAGCTGTTCTTAGAAGCAAGAGTTTCATTGAAATGTGACCGCAATTGCGATGATACCGAGTCTTATATGATTTTGGTTAGGTTGTTTCACTACGTATATTTTGTACCAAGATTACCCATTTTCGGTACTAAATAAAATATCTTTAAATACTAAAAACGATTCTTGGAATAACATGACAAAATGACAGGAAAGTACTAGGTACCAGTGACACTAAATAATGTACATAATTTGTATTAAACAACTTTGCCCAAGTTTGTACGTAGAGAGAATAGTGATTTAATAATCATAGTGTTAACGAAATTTCAGCACTAACTAATCTGCAAACTCAAGGCAAAATGTCAGAATAAGCACCAAAATAATAATCAATAATAGTCTTAAAAAAAAAGAATCTTCTTGAACGATCAATATGATCCTGAAACCTCAAATTGAAAGACTAGCTTCAGTCAGGCTCAAACCCATCCTACTTTATCGTTACGCACGGACGACATCATTTTCAACTCAATTGACTTTTACAGTCTGCGTGAGAAGATAGCAACACAAAGATTCTGTTTCACACTCAGAGCAATAAAAAAATAGTTTACGAGTTCAAGTGTAGTAAAGCGTCAGTTCCCTTCCTCTAAGTACATCTGTGGGTGAAAACAAATAACTCGTGGACTACGAGCAATAGAGGTTTTATTGGGCCATCCGTGATTTAAGAGCAGTCTGAGATTTGGAAAAGTACTCGACGAATATCAGTGAGTTAGCCCACTTTATATGGTAGGTAATATCGTTGAGCGACAAAATTTAGGAGACGTTAGATATGTGGAAGGAGTGTTGGAGATATCAACTGTTACATTAACCATTGCTAGTTATAATAAATTAGGAATATACTTTGTCATATTTAAAATAAATTGTAAAATAATACAAGTCTATATCTAACCTGCTATAGGGCAAAAGGCCCTTCTGCTAAAGAAGAAGAACGAGAATCTACCTCCACCCTGTAATGTGCACAATGAAAAAAAGGTTCAAAAGAAAATTATCATAACTAATGGGATTCTGTCATTTTCAGACCATTGTTATAATTATGTACATATAGTAATTGTAAGAATTAAAAATTGAGCCTATCTTGGCAAAAATAAACGTTATTTATTTCTGGGAAATATTTGACTATTAAATGTTGTGGAATCAGAGTATAATTGTTTTGCTGTTGCCCAAAGGAAATCGGTAATGACTGTACTAAAAGCTTTAGTAAAATCCATGCATCCAATAATGAAATTCTTTTTTCTTTTGTTTCATTGGAATATTTTTTTACAAACTGCACATCATATTTGATATTCATGGAAGAAATACTTTAAATTATATTTTCTGTTTTGACATTGGTAAATAGGTTTTTTCCCAAGAGTATCACACAATAGAAATATTTATATACGCATATTTTAAAATATAGAAACAGAGATATACTTATCTATCTATAGTATTATATGTTTAGCATCGAAAATAATTATTAAATGGTTTAAAAGAAATGTTATTTAAAGCCGTGGATCGAAACGCTTTGAAGACGAAGCATCATAATTTCCAGTTACCTCCATTTACGTATATACAGTAACAAACATCCAATATCGAACTGGAAATTCCGAGAAGGAACAACAAGACCCTTTGATAGACACGTGAGAACAGTGTTTCGCAAGGCGCCGTTTACCGTACTAATTCTATTTCCAGGTTCCGCGGTCCCTTTAACAATCAGGCCAGGCTTCCACGTTACTAAAACAAAACACTCGAGCGTTAAGCCGTCACATTAAAGCTGCCTGAATGCATGTCAGTGGGCAACGTTACAGTTTAGCCTCTAACTTTAAATGTTTATTTTATGCACCACCAGTTTCACACGCGTGGCTTCATCCCCGTGGAATGATTAAGATAATATAATTTTGGAAAATTTTATTATTTTGCCAGATTAAATTAATATGCTTTATTTTTTATGAGCTACATCATACTACATTAGCTCAATAATAATAAAAATCAATAATATAGGACTACTTTGAAAATGAGGTTTATTTCAAAATAATACTTTGAAATAATGTTGATGTACTCACACTGACAGACGTATTGTAGAGCGTTCAATAAATTCTGGTCCCTTACCAGTGCATTGACCGTCGTAGTTGTATCAATTAGTGGAAGTAATTATAATTAAGAAATATCACTTGACAAGTGTCCATATAACACAATAAAATAATATAATCACACTTTATTTACAGCCATGTAGAACTAAAAGAATGTATCCTTTAAAGAAAAATTGTGTGAAAAGACGATAGAAAAGGAAAATTGTTCTTAAATATATCTGTTTGATCTTTCGAATCAACATAAGAGCTTCAAATACATTTACTGGCAGCTTGCGAACTTTTTCCAATATCCTAGTATCTGTTGCAGTGAATTCTACATTCAGTACTAAACCCAAACCTCCGATCGTCGCATGTTTGCCTTCACCTGTCGACGGTCCAATAGCGAGGAGATTTGATAAAATACGCGCCAAACGCTAGTTTATTCTGTCTATTTGATGCACTCCATGTTTGTTGAGCATATGGAAGCAAAAATAGATGATAGTTTTTTATTTTTTTAAATCAACGTTGTCACTTCTGCTATAGGGGTGCAAATAGTAGAGCGTCTATTAGTATTGACCATACTTAGTACTTATGTTTGGAGTTACCTGGGCTGTCAACATCGCCACCATTCTTGTTAGCTTTTCTTCACAGCATGAGCTATTGTCACAGTGTTATGAAAATAAGCTCATTATCGACACGAAAAAAAATCTTCTATTTAGTCATTTGTATCCAGTATTAATCTAAATTATTAAAGAACATAATTTAAGGGATTTAAATAATAAGATGTTGTTTACTTGACTTATTGTAGAAGAAATGTTTCGTTTTCGTTATTAACGTTTTCGTAATGTCAAATAACTCATGCAACACGTTGTAGTGAATTTCCGGGAACCAGTTTCGACTGGTTTTTATAGCGAGAATTTTCCCAATTTAAAAGCTTAACTTTTCAGAATTTTCCACATTTTCTTAACTTTATTTTCTTAATTTAATAACGGTCTAATCAGTCAGCGGTGTCTTATAATAATTACACAAAGTAATTACATAATTAAAGTATATAACTGACACAGTAAAGGGACATAATTTCCTTTTTCTAGCTTATTTATTTAATTTAATTATACAAGTGTATCTAATACCCATCAAAATTAAATTAATAAAACAAAAATACAAAGTCAACGACCACGTATTTTTTTAATTTAAAACACATCTCTTTCACTTTATCTCGTCGAGATCAAGTCAACAGCATAACTTTTTTAAACATTCTCAAAGTTTTTTCTCGAAATAGAAAGTGGTTCGATATTTTAAGCGCAGCTCCTAAGGGTACCAACAAAATGTATTGAATTCCTCTTCACGGGTTTTAAAGTTGAATGATAAATTAGTTTTATCGTTCAAACTCTGAGCTCCGCTATCGTTCGAGGAAATTGGACGTTCGATAATAAAGGCAAAGTTCTCAACTTGTTCGTTTATATTATTTTGCGGGAAAACTATGCTGATTGAAAATTCGAGAGTCTAAACTAAATTTGTTTGTGTACGATGTAAGCAGCTATTCAAAATAAAATCAGTTAGGTATTTTGAAAAAAAACAAAAATGTTATATTTATGTTATACTAATGGCCCGGCCCGGTTTCGCTTGGGTACAAAACAAAACATTTATGAATGTACCACACAAACCTTCCTTTTGTATCACTCTATCCATTGGTGAAAACCGTATGAAAATCCGTTCGGTAGTTTTTAAATTTATCGCGTTCAGTTCGACAGACAAACAGACGCGGCGGAGGACTTTGTTTTATATTATGTATAAATTATAATTTACCTCTACCGATGATTTAGGTACCGATGTTTAAATGTATACAATAATGGTAACATTGTTATGTTGAAAAGTTTGTTCCTGTTAGTGTTAATTGAGACAGTTTTTGTCATTAAATTGAGGCCAATTTAATTACAAAACCTTTTTTTTTTACTCGGTTAACGATTACAACAATACATAAGTCACATAAACAACAGTTACAGCAATAAAATACGCTCTTACCAAAAGTCCCATTTCGTCAATTTAATATAACCTAGAAAGTAAATGAACTCAAAAACTCCTTTGTTCATCCTTCATCATTGCTCAAAAACTTGAATTCAAACCACTTTGTGAAATTGCTCGTGAGGAAAAAGTTTTTATCTCTCCTCAATTTTCGTCATGAGATTGATTTAAACTTGGGCTAGTTTTACTCTCCATGAGAGAGTGATAACAGTATATGCCATATTTAAATGTCTATTTTTTTATTATAATTAACAATATAATACCAAACCATGGTATTTAAAGTTAGATCTAAACATCAAATTTATTACCGAATTAGTTATCGAACTCCTCCGAAATGGCTTGACCGATTTTTATTCATTTTTTTTTGTGTGTATTTAGTAAGTCTGAAAATAAATCGTAGACTATTTTTTATACCCCTAGGCGATAAGGATGGCCTTGGCAAAACAAAATTTGCCGGGTCAGCTAGTAATAATCATTAATTAAAGGTGAATGTATAACACATTCACAGTGATTGAAATAAACAACTAGAAATCTTTATTAGGATCAAAAAGGTATACCTATATAAATCGATTTTTTAAGTTGGGGAAAATAATATTAAACCAATCACAATAATTATCTACTTTCTCTACGATAGTCAATATTTTTTTGTTTTATCTCTCACTGATTTGTGTCTCAATGTCTGTTTTAGTCACATTTATTTCATGCTTTCACATGTCCAGACCTCACCAATAACATTACACTATTCAAACATCTAATATATTCATTCTTTCTTATCCAATTCTATCCAGACATCCATTTTGAGTCCCATAAGAGATGCAAGCATTGTTCATTCTCAAGCAATGTATTGACATTATTGTATAGCATATTTGCCAGTCCACATTTCACCCGAGAGCTGGCGAAACTTCGTTTTGCCATTGACAATTCAGCAATAAATTTCAAAAAGTTTGACCAAAAATGCAGAGAAGAATTTTATCACTGAGAATTGTGTTGTGAGTTATGTTTATGCTTAGTTGTATATTTGATGGTCCGGCTGAAATATATTTTTGCACTTTTATCATGAAATTATGAGCCTTTTGGGACCACATTTGTAAAGGAAACTGGTGGTTATATATAATTCAAGCTTTGTTTCTTAGTATGCCTGTGGGCTGCTACATTTTGCCGACACTTTGTGGCCTGTCTAGATGTTTATTTTGACCACAGAGTGTAAAGCAATTATTACTGTTTTGGGGATCTAAGATAATATAACTTTATTATAAACCAACACCAACTTTACTTGACCTTAATTTCATGTAATAAAAACAGTTTTATAGAAACATTCTAAATATTAACACGAATAATCGGTTTTATAACATAGCTTTAGGCTGTATAATGGTTTTTCATAATGTAAATTTGTTTTCTTGTTCAATTACTTTTTTATCGGAAATTCTGATATAAAACACAGACAGCCTAGACTTTAATAAAACATGAATTCGTAAAAGTACTTTTCTTAGAAGTTATTCTGCGTATTTTTCAAAGGATCTACTAGTCGCACGTACTTGTGCTATACCAAAGCGTGGTTTGTTGTAGATTAAACCGCGGCACGTGTAGTTGGCGATGTATTACTCTTATTAATTATATAAATTAACTAGTACTCGTCACCGACTTCGTCCGGATTAAAAAATCCAATGAATCCTACCGGGATAACAAGCACTTATATATTACATAAAGGCCCATCTAAACCTTTAAACATAATCCAGAGCCTGTGCGGCGTGTCATTAAAATCCGTTGACTCGTTTATGCGTGAAGCAAACATACCTACAAACAAAAATATATCCATTCTAATATTTTAAGTGCGAAAGAACTCTTTCTGTCTGTTACGCTTTCACGGCTGAACTGCTGAGCTCATTTTGATAAAGTTTGATATGTGATAAGCTTGGATCCCAATATTTTTGCAGATAGTTTATAAACAGCAATCTGAATATTAATTTGATCAATGCTCGTTCCTTCTCTATGAGAAGAGGCTTGTGCCCAGCAGTGGGACATTGATAGGCTGATATTTTTATTATTATAATCTTAATTTACTCAGCTTTATGTCTAAAATTATTAAAAGAACATCGAGATCTTTGGAGAACCAGCTAATCTAATATTCCTGTGACCTAGATTATAATATAAATAAGACTTACTCTCTCTCTACTTCGAGCTAAACCTACTGAGTATTATGTTAATATACTGAAAACTTAAATAAAGTTTAGCAGTCTTAACCACCTGTGTGACGATTATAACTACACTTTGTTTACCAATATTTAACTTGTCTAAAACATTAAGGGACAGTAATGTTTCTAAGTGTATAGTTACAGGACCAAAAAGCGCTAAGCTATACTAGAAATTAGATCCTGAATCTAGTCCTAGCCCTAATGCCTGTAATTAAAACTATTTAAGTGTTTGAGTGAGTCGTTTTAAAACAGTGTCTAGTTAAAACTTCAAACAAGTACTTCAAAAAATAATTTGCCTTTAATTTAAGAATAATTTTAATAACTATTCTTAAATTAAAATATAATATATTTAAGCTATTAGATTTTCACTCAAATAAATTAAACATGAAAAAGCTTTTGTAAAAAAAGGTAATTTTGTGAAAGCTTTAAGAAATGAAATGTAATTGTTTAATATGCAAGTAGGTTAGACAATTACTTTTACACGTCACTTTTTCTTTTTGAGCTCACTGTAGCCGAATATCGAGCAACTCCAAGGACACAAAATATCGTTGTCAAATGTCAAAAATGTCGAAACAAACTCAGGGGTAAAATTCAAGAACTCAGGGGTAAGATAAATCAAAATCTCATTAATGTGTTAAGCAGGACCCAATTAGGAAGTGACGTGAGATTACTACAATTCCAATTCGAACGTACTCACAAGTCAGTATCTGACAGGCCGAAAGACTGATTGATCGTCGGCATAAGGAATTGTCAAATGGACCATTTAAAGGCAGCTTCTGTTGTTGACCGACCTAAAATACGGTCGCAGATAGAATGCGAGACGATTCTCGGAATCACGATTTTCCGACGTCCGTGGTCACTGGATAATAGTAGGCTCACGTTATGTAGAGCCTTTGTCAAGATGGTATCGTTGTTTTGTTTGAAGAGGTGTTTTACATAAACTTGGTACTCGTTTGTGTCTTGGTCGAACTCAAATGTAAAAGAACGCAAGTTAATACTAAGATATTATATTTATCTTTATTCGAGTTTACGCTTACCTGATTTATCACAGTAAAATCACACATAGATCAAACGAATTCCCTCAGAAAAAAGCATGTTCTTCGTAAAAATTCAATTGAATTTAAGTATGTTTAAATATTTGTTTTGAGGGCGATTTGATTTCAGGCTTTATTCTAGAAATGTCTAATTTATTTTAACGAGATCGTTTAGTGTAGGTATTGTTCTGTCTTTGTGGTGTTGAAGCGCCGACCATTATAATCGAGTAACATAAGACAATGTGCTTTGGAATCAAATAAATGAGCGTATAAAGTCAGTGTTCAAGAAAAAAAGAATAAACTTTTTAATAAAATCAAGCTTCGTGTGTCCTTCCATCCGTTGTAATAATGATCCATCTAAATACCGTTATGGCGCTCACCAGTTGGCGCTACTGGCACGTCGGCTGTCTAAGCTCACCAACAAACTATGGAATTCGACATTTTGGACATCGCGTGCGACTAGCGCTAGTGGTTGCGAAACTGCTAACGGTAGGGTAGCCCTTATTAGTTAGAAGATAATTGTAACATCGTAGGTACATATATTTACATGAATAATTGGTTGGAGTCTATGATATAAAACACATCTATTAAAAACTAAGATAGAATCCAACGTAAGAGGTTTTTTTTTAATGATTACCGCTCTTTTTATTTCAATCACTATATCGCAAACTTTCAATTCACTTACGCAAAGAACACCCAGGCTTGGACAAGCAATTGTGGATCACACAAATGCTTGTCGCATTGTCCCATGCGGGGAACGAACACGCGGCACGTCGTGCACATTGGTAATTAGCGTGGTGACCACTTGGCTATTCTTATTATAATTTGATTCTTACAGCTACATATACCTTATTATTAGTTGTGTTCAAACATGAAACATTGTGCATTCGAGTCTAGTCGACAAATTTGACTCTGTCTACCACAATTATGCCTTAAAATAGTTTAATATCTACTCAGAGCTCAATTTAACACGATGATCGCATATCCAATACCAGTTTACAAATTAAATTATTACGGTACATAAATTAATCCACAAATCACAAGAGCATGCCTCTCCAAAGTTTTAATTACAAAGCATAATAAATGACTGCTATAAGCTATATTTGAACCAAATCGATCAGAATTCAGCTGCTATTGAACTTAGATATTGGAGACATAAGTCAGTCTAAGCAATTATGGTCTTACGAATTTGTTGATGAATTTAATTGATTTCGATAGAAGTTCAATTGTATTTATGTTAAATAGCAACAGCAAGCATAGAGAAAATTATTTATATTTAATTTTAGGGACATACATGGTCTCTCTTTGGATATTTAGAATTCTAAATCAGAATTTTCGATACAACGAGTCTTGTTGTAATTAAAAATCTAAAGACATTATTTAGTTGTTTTTGAAACTAACTGTAACTAACGAGGAGGATTAAGTGGTTTGCAGTATATTAACTAATAATACTAAAAATATATTCTGTAAATGTTAAAACCATTAACATTTAAAGAATATATTGTTAGTATTTTTTCTAGAACTACTAACCTATAAATATATTTTGGGAAGCTAATATAACAAGACCAACTATCACGTTTGCTACCATAATAATATACATAACAGACGTGTATTGCCAAAAGGTCTAGTTACATAAACTTCATTGAATAACGACACGGTAAAAAATTCGAGCAAGCGTCACAAATATTTTTTATTCGTAGAGGGCTTGTATTTGCTAATTTTGCAACTTTATTTACAATTAGCGAACCCGGGACTCCGGCAAGGGCAAGGACGGGACCGGAGTGTTATAGTCGGTGCTAGTCCGACATATCCCCACGTTGTGCCCTAGACGTGGGTTGAAATCATTAGATTTTCACCCCGTAAACAAATAAACCTTTATTTACAAAGTGTAAAGTTTTAAGTAACTGTGTAGTGTTTCGAACTTACATTGTAGTTTTCTGGGTCTTTAAGTGTTTCGTTATATGCTTGCCGCAAAAAAAAAACTTTTTATTATACTCCAAGAATTTCACAGAAATAAAACGCTCGTTATATAAACAAAATTACGTAAGACTCATTAAATTCGTAATAATTATGTAATTCAATTCACACAACTCTACTGTTATCAATAGGTACTTGCATACTATAGACTATGAAGGTAAGGTACCTAAATGGTACTACCAATTACCTATTAAGACACGTCAAGCACTTTTATATAGACAAAGCTGGACTCCTAATTAGGTAACAAGGCAATTCTGCCCTTTATTTGGCAATTACGTACTATGGAAGATTTTCGCTTCGAGCCGGATTATGGCCAGAAACACGATAGAGTAAAGTGATAAGGAAAATGTTAGAACATTGTACTTCACATGTACTCTCGTACAGTCGTCTAAACAGCACTCTTATCTAACAATGACGTACCCAAACTGCGGAGTAAAATGCCTTTTTGTTTTTTTTTCGGGGTGAAAAGCTAATGACTTCAACCCACGCCGAGCGCACGGCGGCGGCGTGAGGATATGTCAGTCTTTCAGAGACTAAAAACACCTCGGTCCCGTCTCTGCTCTAGACCGGAGTCGCGGGATCACAAGCGCATTCACTGCTTGACTCCAGCGGTGTAAAACCCGCCTGGTGAAACTTCATACAGTTATACCGTAGAGGGTTATCTCAAATCTTAAACACAGTTAAATCAAAGATTTCTCAGGAGGACTAAACTAGTAAGTAAATAACATTTTATCAAAAAGGAGTAAAATTGAATCTATAATGGACATATTTGAGTATTTTTTCAATGAACCTTATATTTTCCAGTGCGATTGACTAAAAAAAATGTATAAACTTTACATATTAAAATTGTAATTGTATTATAAATAAGCGTAATTAAATGTATATTACTAAACCATAATTAAACTTTTCAAACTTTCCGTAAATATTTTTAGAATTTCGTAAATCGCACAAAACCAAAATGTTCTGGTCTAACCGAGCTGGCCAGAAATTGCTGAGTTCATTTTAAAAAGCTTACGGGCAGAACCACAAATTGATTCTCATTTATTAACTGGTCACGCAAAAGGAGGTTTAATCTAAAAATATTAACGTTTCGAATTTTAAATTGAACAGAAATAAGAGATGATATTTTATTGGTAATTTTATTCTTCCTTTTTAATAAAGTGAGGAACATGGCACTGACCATCTTTTTAGATTAGTGGCTTTTATAAAATAAATTATGATTAACAAAAGAAACCCGAATATTAATCAGGGTTTCTTAAAAAATAAGATATAATAAAAATAAAATCACCTAATGGCTTGAAATATACTTTTGTAAAAAATATGTATTGAAACAAATTACCCTCCAATTTTCATTGAATAATTATCAGTAAATTAGATTGCACTTGTATTTTCACGATAACAATATTATCTGTAATCTTTGAAATTGGCCAATGTGACCAAAATTAATCGAATGGGCCTTTAATTGGCTCACTATTTTTATTAATAGTCTGGAAAACTGCCAATGCTCTGTTAGTTAGAGGCTTAACGTTAATACTTAAATAATAAACGATTATTTGTTATCTAACAAATAAAAAAAATATATCAAGAAATTACACGCAGTAATACGTAGATTAAAATTTTGTTGATTTTTAGGTGTGTTATGAATAATTTACTGTTATAGGTGAAAATAGAATCTGCCTTGTTGGTCTAGTGGTCGCAAGTACGAATTCCGTGCATGAGGTTCAAATCCCAGGCCGCGCCAAAAATAGTGGCTCTGTATTTTCTGTTAAGAAGTACTTAGTAGGTACAGTTCGGAGTCAGGAAGTTTGGCGGTGTTTATATCCTCGTGCCTCGGAAAACACGTAGAACCGTTGGTCCTGCTTATCGTCCCATTGGATAAGAAATGGAGAGTCGAACTGTGTTTGCGCACACACTGATGCACTAAAAAATGTCCCGTGCAGATGGCTAATCGACCGAAAATAGATTTGACGAAAAATTAAACTGGAAAGAACAAGTAAGCAAAGTCTGTACTCGACTTGATAAATTTGTATTTGCTCTGAGAAAACTTAGACTAATGGCTGGTAAAGAAACGGCACTAAATGCCTATCATGGTTATGTTTCTTCAGTGCTACGTTATGGTCTTGTCATATGGGGTAATTCAGTTGATGTGAACAGAGCATTCATTGCACAAAAGAAATGTGTTAGAGCTATTTATGGAGCAGAATATTTAGATCACTGCAAACCATTATTTAAAACACTAAAGATACTTCCACTTCCTTGCCTTTACATTTTTGAAATGTGTTTGTTTGTGAAAAGATACTCTCACTTGTTCCCCGTGTATGAACACAAGTCCAAAAGAGTTGAAAGCAGAGAGCCAGGACAATTACTTGTACCTAGCCAGAGACTGCATTTGTATAGCAGAAATGCGAATTGTATGGCAATTAAAATATTTAATAAATTACCACCACAAATAAGAATTTTGCCCATTAATAGATTTAAGAAAACTGTATTTAATTGGCTTCTAGACAAATGCTTCTACTCAGTTGCTGAATTTTTGAATTACAAATTTTGACATGTATGTACAATTTTAACACATTGACTGTATAGTAATAAAACATAGATAGTACATTTCATTTTTGACATTTTGTATAGTAATTGAATAATTAATATTATAATAGCTTTCTGTTATTAAATTCTATTGAATATTTCTACACCGGCAACGGTAGTATATGTGAAACTGTTTTATATTGTAAGACCTGAATGTAATTACCATATACTAAGAAATAAATGCTATTCTATTCTTTATTCTATTCTATAGACCGAAATTCAGTCAGGAGAACGATGTTACATTATTTTTATTACTTCATGAGAAAAATACACAATTATTAACAAATAACAAAAGATACATTACTCGGATTATACCATAATGATGATGAAATAGCAAAAAAAAATAAAACAAAAGTACTTTAGACCATCAGTCAAAACTCCTTAATTAGTAGATTGAAAATATAATTTCATCATGATGATAAATTATTATAATGCACCCTAAATACAAAGTTATATAGAGGAAATCTCCACGTGTTGTTTTTAAACATACACATAATCACATATATTGTTTTCTTTATTATATAAACTACGAATTAATGGACATAAACAATAAGTTTAAAAAAAAAAATGATACGTACTAAAACACGATTACCATTTTTTTTTTGCGTCTTTGATGTATAAAAAATGAGTTCCAAAAGAAACAAGAAAGTTTCAAAAACAAAATGTAATATTAAGTGGTAAAAGTCGGCAAGTTCCAACTTTTTGATATTTAAATTTAATTTTAATTAATTTCGTAATTTTGTGGGACTTTTTAATTTTTAGAACATCATTAAAAATATTTTTTTATTCTACGCTTCCAATCTTTTATGAATATTATGGTAAAAATACATTTTATTTTACTGAAATTATAGGTAGATCAATTCATGTTTTATTTGTCAAAGTTTAAGTAAGCATGATCCTAAATCTGAGAAAGTTTATACCAGTCATAAGAATCCGAACTTTGAACAACTTTAATTTTCCTTCGCTTCAAAACTGTTTTACATCGGACGCCCACATAATAAAGCCATAGATGTCAGTTGAACATGGCGGATTGCGATAAATCGTTTTACAACAAAACTTTCGTCACGAGTTCGCAAACAATTTTTATTCCAAAAAAGTTTTTGCGAATTTCGGACGTAACCTACGTCATAATGACAGGGCGGATTCCAAAATTGAGTGTACTTTTTGTTGCTATGGCAACGCTACAATACTTTACGGTTTGATTTTTACCGACATTTTTGTTATTTTTTGGGGGCAGTCTGCTTATCAGTTTTGAAGTAACTATGAAATGGATGGACATTAAAGAAAGAAGGGTAAATAGAAAGATTTTATCGTTTCGACACGCCTCGTCCATTCACCGATACTGTGACCGTTACATAAAGAGAACTGCGATACAATCTAATCGGCATTATTATTGGACCAGTTTCAATCCGATGGGCTGACTTTGCACATCCGACCGAAAATTTCCCTCGCTTAGTATTTTAAATAATTTGAGTGTTCGAATCAGCGCTATTGCTGCTTGATAGGGACGAATGTTTCTCATTATTATTAGTAAAACGTAGTAAGTATTTGATAAATTGTCGCTATGAACCACACTGGTACCAAACTAAATCCAGGAATATTTGAAGCAAAACTAAACTAAGTTGGGAATTTACAGAATAACATTAGTTTATTTCTGCAACAATAATTATAATTAACAATCTAAATAAAAATATTCATGAGTAAATCACAACGTGATTCTTAACTTCGTTTTGCATACAATATAAAGGATTTCACAAACATTTGTCTTTCTCTAAAATATTCATATTTATTATGAGTCGCAGAACAAACGTCGCGCGCTCACAGAACTCGCTTGAAGTGCAACGTTTAAGCAAATAAGATTTAAACAGAAAATTGACTATTTAAATAATGCTACGTCAACCTTTGAGTTAAACGAATGCAGGTAATAAAGAGCTTTTAATTTCTATGCTAATCGTGGAATAAAAACTGAGTGAAAGGTGAAGATTTGAGATATAAAATGGCTTTAAAATATATATATATATATATATATATTTGTTCGTATGATTTTGTCCTCTAATAAATAGTTGTAAACTTACAAAAAAATGTCTAAACAACAAATTATATATGGAAAAACGTCACAATATATCTACGAAGAAAAGTTCTCAAAGCCTTTTGTTAAGTGCTTTTTATGAAATTAAATTAAATCTAATTATTTTTTCTTTGAAAGAATATATAACAGAGGTTTAAAACATTACGGGCAAATCTTTCCTTTTACATGATTGCTCGCTACATGATTGTTTGCTACATGTACAAACTTACCGATCCATTCCTCGTCCTGGACAGCGAAGGCACGTACTCCCTCTCCACCGTCGCCACGGCCAGCAGTGGGGCAAATATCGCCAGTGACACCAGCCACAGGCCTGCCAGCAGGCTGCACGCCCCGCGGCGTGACGGCATCCAGGGCTGGCGGAGTGACTGCGTGATGGCAAGGTACCGGTCGACCGACATCGCCGTGATTGTGAACACGCTAGATGCTACTGCCACCCCTGGAGATAAAAAAAAACACGAAATATATATAAATAGTATTCCTTTTTCGGTAAATTTTAATTTTCGATGGATATGTTGTATCATTGCGGTGGCCAGTTATCTCATCTCTATCATATCTTGTATATTTCATAAGTTTATTAAAATAAGTAAGTTTAAGTTCTCAATAGGATATCAAGAAGACTAAAGAAACTATAGTTTGAACTAAAAAAAAAAACTTTATTGCAAAAAAGTTAAGTGAAATCATAAAAAGGCGACTTGTTGAAATTCACCCAAATTATAAGTGATTGGAGATACATAAATTAAGTAAGGAGGGATGTCTATTTGCCTGTGTTAAGCTGAACATTTCGAAATTCTTAGAAGAAAAACAACCATGGCGGAACTATTTCCTAAGTAAAAATGATCCTTACAACCATCCCTGAGTCTACTCCAATCAACGCAAATTATTATCAAACATTTATTAAGCGCTATGAATACCCAATTAGGCAGTTTCTAAATATACAGAACTTTCCAGATTTACCTGACATTTACATGGCCAATTTACACTTTCATTAGCTCAAATTGGGTTTAATCAAAAGTATTATTTGGAAATCAAAAAGTCACGATCGTGACTTGCAAAAAGGATGCCTAGGTTCATTGGTAGAATATAGATTGCAAATTGGTTTAAAGATGTGAAAGAAGAAATAAAATCATTTTACGGGATTCACCTATTTTAGTAGTATAAATAATTCGGTTCCATTCAGTGTAAGCCGTACATAAATAAAGGTCGTACGTAAATAAAGTTCGTTATTCAACTGTGTGTCTTCCCTTGTGAAACAGAATAGACTAGCTTATTTGCATGGAAATTCATCCATCCATCAAGATTATTGTTCTGTTTACAAAAAATATCCACCAACAATTAAGTATTTATTTATTAATCAAATTTTAAAATATTTATACCTCATTGTAAACACACAGAAAAATCTTTTTATTTAGAATGCTAAATTAAAATCACCTTTAAGAACATTAAGGTCATGAATGAAGTCACACCATTAGTTAAAAAGGTCACAACGAAAGAGCTGCAAAAAATGCAAGTTTAATCAAGAATTAATTAACAAACTTAATTGGCTTACATATTCAAAAATAAGATTTTTCATATTCCCACTTCGAAGTGTGTGAATATGGGTGTTACGTGACATCTCGGCAATTGTGGATTGACTTCAAACATTCTTGTCATCGATAAAGTATACCTCAGATGTGGTTCCATATAAATTACATTGAAGGCGGTTTCTTTTTACATTAAGTGTAATCAATTATTTCTTAAAAGTTTCAATTTATATTGAATGTAACTTGCGTGGATCCTTTTGGCAAAGTTGCTAAGTAATTGATGTTCTCCTTGGAGGTTTAGAACCCGTTATTTGTGCTATCCATTTATATAGCACAAATATTTTTTATTACAATACCAAGACATGGAGTATGTTCACTAGCTCATGTTAGTTTGACCAGTAAACACATTACGATATGAAAGATGTTTTTAATGGTGCACAAACAACTTTATAATCACATTACTTGAATATTATATTTTTTTCTGAATTGCGCCAACTGATATTATTTGCTCAAAAAGCTATTTTTTACTTAAATGACCAAGGTATTACGATACAATCATCTAGATAAAAAGGTATAAATAATTATTATTCTGATACATACAAAATTGCAATAAGGTGTCTATGTTCGATAGTATCCGATATACATATCCATTATGTACATCATCTTAGAGATCCGAGAGTAATTAATTTGAGGATTCCAGGATCCTCACAATCCTGTCTAGTGTTGTATGAGTTAACAATTCACTTTCACCGTTGATCTCAAGACAGACCCAATTACATCTGCAAATTTAATCAACCCGATCTTAGATATTAACCACATTTTGTTCTCGAGCTGTTATTTCAGAATTTAAGCCGCTCTGAATAGGTCTAACAAAATTGTATTAGAAGGCTCACAGAACTTCCACAAGATTGTTTTTCAAGTCGTACTTAATATTACATTTACATAACATGTCGAACTATCTTTTTTTTAGGTATTTATTATGTTCTAAAATTCTTACAAAAATTGCCACCTACCAGCGGTATTTAAGAAATAATTAATAACAAAGAAAATGGTAAAAAAATAAACAAATGAAAATGTATTAGACGGTACTTTATGACGTTATTTTATTATAATTCAATTAAATATGAATTTATGAATTTCTGAATGTTTTATACACTGAGCCTTTTTAAATTTATCCGTAAGGTGGCATTACTGGCAGAAGCCCGTTAATCGCTTTTGTCAGCTAGCTCTTCTTGAGTTCAAAACAATTGACAACTTGATTCGATCCAGAAGACGAAACTTCAAAAGATAATGTTTTGGAAGTGATTTCATTGTTTGTCGAGTCATTAGTTAACCGGGATTCTTGGAACCGCGAACTGGAGATGTAATCTCTATGTTGTGGTTCCAGAATTATTGGTTAAAGGAATTAGACTATATTTCAAACATTTGAAAACTTTCAGCAGATTATCTAGTATTTATCTAGTACTACTATTCTGTTGAACTAGTTTCGACTCATACAAAAACTTATTTCTTTTATTAGAAAAATGTATTACTGGCTGGATGAAAAATATAATTGTCATTGATCAACACGCTAAGTAGAAGAATATACGTACTAAAAATTTCAATCCAGTCAATTCATATTTTCATAAATTCCAAGATAAGTAGGTACTGTGTATTTTTGTGTATCGCATACAGTTATAACAATGAAATGTACTAAATTTTATGCAAATCACCATCACTGAAAGGCGATAACGCTCTCTTGAACTTGAACCCAAATTTTTATACGGCATATTACTGACCTTACGCTGAAATTATGAGTTTTTGGATCAGACTGAGTATTTGGAACGCGGAACTTATCGATTATATTATTATTTTGCTGCATGATACCTTAGTCAAATATGACCTGGAGATCTCGGCTTAGTTTAGACTCCAGAACTCCCAAAAATTAAAAATTTCTTATATTTTTTTTGTCAACTTTTTACTGTTACAGCATGGTGTAATTGGAGATCGTGGAGATGAAATAACGATAGTACGCTTTATAAAAATATGGTCCAAAGTCTAATTTTCTTTAAAACTAAACTCTAAACTAATAAAATTCCTAAAAAATACCGTCAGAAAATTCATGCACATCGCTGTCGACTGGAAATGTTCCCTGTTGTAATGTCATTTAATTTTCTTTACTATTCAGTAGTTTCCAAAAAGGTACGCAAAATCTAGCTCCTCCAAACTACGTTGGAACCAATTTCATCGAATTCAAAGAATGGCCATGTTCTTCTAGAAACACTAAAGATTTCCAGTCCGGTTTTGCGCGCCAAGCCTGTTAAGTGTAAACAACTTTGCAGCAACGTTACGACAATTAAAATAATTGGCTAGGTTCGTGGAAGAAGGTTGTCTGCACCTAATCTTTGTTCGCGCATGAAAATTGCTCAGAACATTGTTCGCGTGTTACCTTCACTTTGAAATACTTTGAAAGCATCTATTCTTATTTTAAGACTTTTTGGAGCATTTTCCGCGTCTGGTATTTTCCTTTTCTTGCTAAGATTAAGTAACAATGGATTTATTGTTAAGTTACCTGATGCTTTGTTCAATTTACGTTAGGGTACTACGCCTTAGGTTTTTTTTAATCAAAAGTTAAGTGTATTGTGTAAAAAACAAGAATTAGAAGAATATAAAGTACTTACCTTGCAAGAAATTAACAGTCTTGCACATGACTTCACCGAAGTACCACAGTAGCGTCACAGACTTGGCAATCTGCACCGGCATACAGAATAGAGTGACCAGGAGATCAGCCACAGAGAGGTTCACCAGGAATATGTTTGTGACGCTGCAACAAAGGAAAATAAATATTTAGGACGGTTCGTAATCTTTCGTACAACTTCGCCCTGTTTCGTCTATCTTAGTAAGTAGTTTAAACCTTTTTCATTCATCTTTCAAATTATAAGGGATGAATTTACCTTACATGATTTTTCCAATGAATGTAAGTCTAAGATAACAGATCACCTATGAGCCTGTAATCTACAAGGAATTTCCAAGTTTCATGACTTCAGAACCTTAATTAACTGACAGTTTCTATGTAAAGTGTGGAATTGCTTTAGGCCCTAAATAAACTTTAACAATCTTAAGTAAATTTAGATTGGATGGGTTGTCATAATAATGTACTTTACAAGCGAAATCTTGGACATGAAATATTATTAATATGGTCGGTAGACTTGAGTCAAGAACGAGTACATTTGTAAGTTCAAACTGCATTATTTATTTATTCAGCACTTTAGTTTTAATCGAAATTGCTGGTACTGTTTACCTATTAGCATAAGCGATCTCTACTACAGCTTAGATATAGGTAAGGATGTGTGATGTTTTAAATTTTGATATTTAAATGGCCATCTTAAAAATAACTTTTACTTCTACTTCTAAATAACAGAATAATCTTGGTGTATTTATATACAAAGTTAAAGAGGGTTCCTTAAATAAACTAAACTGTTTTAATAAAGCTTAATCCACAAGCTATGTATTAAGTCGAACTCTTTCAATATTTAAGATAATTTTGTTAAAGAATTTAGTTTAAAATACAAAAACAATGTGCATTTGTGACGACAAAGCTCATTATACCTTAAATTCTTGCTCTACAAACGCTGTCGGTGCAATATTGACATTATCAACCAACCCTGATCTATATTAGTGAAACAAAAATGTTCCTCTGATTGCAGCAAACGTTGTGTTATGTTTTGTAAATTCCAGCAGTTTTTTTTTTCATTAATTTGAACCAACGTCAAAGTTTAATTTTGCAAAGGGTTATTAATAATAACAGGGTAATTAAGTAGAAAGTAATTATTGTAAGATTTGATTTCAACAGTTATTTCTATACATTTTGTTTATGTTTTGTTTGAATGTTTATTTGGTGAGATGGTAACGCAGAATATTTTAGTATCTAAGCCAGAAGTCACTACCATGTTCTTGGAATACAGAAGGTATTATACTTTTGTATAAGACTAATGAAGACATGAACAAAGTCAAATAAATTACTGCAGATAGCTGAAACCGCGCTCTAATGCGGAAATGTTAACTGCAATTGTTGGTAACAACATTTATTGTTAAAGAAAGTAGTTATGGGATGTATTTTTGATATTAGAATTAGAATTATAGTTGACTTTTTTTTCTTAATTTAATAGTTTTATCTCTCAGCGAAAAAATATTTTTTAAATCCTTCAAACACTGTACTATAGCACGGATAGCCGAGTGTTATATAGGTCACCATGCCCATTACCACTATGCGCGACATGCTACGGGTTCGATTCTCGCATGGGACAAGCATTTGTGTGATTCACAAATGCTAGTTTCTTTGTGCAGGTGAACTGAATGTTTGTATAACCCCCTGCGACACAAAGATCAAATTT
Organism: Diachrysia chrysitis; assembly: GCA_932294365.1. Taxonomy (NCBI): domain Eukaryota; kingdom Metazoa; phylum Arthropoda; class Insecta; order Lepidoptera; family Noctuidae; genus Diachrysia; species Diachrysia chrysitis. Next base: position 870,169 of record OW028645.1, read on the forward strand.
CTTAGTACGGGAGTCGTTTTTTAGTCATATTTAATAATAAATAATGCCACACTGAAGAAAATAAAACAACTACTAAAAACATAACTAATATAATTATAACTTACAAATTTGTACAATGTACCATTTTATTTAATTTCTCTTAATTTACTAAAATTAAATAGTTTACTAAAACATAATTGAGTGTATCCTTATTTCAACCTTATTTCATATAACTTTAGTTTCAATTTGAGTCAAACTCGTAAAAACTCGTATTGTTTATAAATACTAAAATACGTGGTCATGTCAGCAAAAAACAACGCTCGCCAACCGGCGCAATATAGCGTCGACATGAAATTAGTAGTCGCTTGTGTATTTTATTAAATATTTCCAACTTACTTTGAGCTGGATTTTTTTAAGCATTCAGCGCTGAAAGGCGTTTTTAGAGTAATTTCGCGTACTACTGGCATAAGTTGTATTACGCAGATAGGATTTGTTTTTTCATTTAAAAGTAAATAACTTACGAATGGTTCAAACACATTATTACGTTATATATTACGTTTTCAAAATGAATAAATAAGTGAATAAAATACATAAGTGTAGTTCACAAAATCCCGAGATGTCGTTTTCTTTTTAAATGGAAAATATTAAAATTTGGTTATCTATAACAACAAATTATGTTAGGTCAAACAATTTAAAGGGCATTCAATAAATAGTAAGACCATAAATCCATATACTGCTTTCTGGTAGTCGAAGGCAATTACAATCGTTACCATCCATAACCTTTTTTATGAAAGTGGTAAGTGTTTGCCTCATATTAAATCAAAGTGTCAAGCAGGAATATAATCTAAGAAAGTAGATAAATGCTTGGCTTGATGCCACATGCAAGCTTACCGTACGTGAACGGCCGCCATTTCTTAATACCAGGTACAGTCGGCAACAAATGTTGATCAATCAGACTTACAAAACAAATGAACTAAGTCGTAAATTGCTGCTACCATTAAGAAACAATATACTAACTTAAACAGCCTTAATTTTGGTATATACAAAACCTTTAAGTTTGGACATTTGTACGCCATATTACTTAAGTATATTTTGTCGATTTGAGCCGACTACACGAGTTTCGAGAATGAGACAATAGAACGAGTTTTTGAAAACATTTAACACGTGTTTTTGCTTTAAACGCTATATACAAAATACATTCCAAATAATTATTGTTTTTCAGGTGTTATTATAATTTTTATTGCGTTTATCAACATTTGAGTCCGGCCTATGGTTGACAGTCAAAACACTTAAACATTAATATAGCCTATATTTCAAAGTAGTAAGGTCGATATTTGTACTTATTTTTGTTACTAGCGAGCTGTTGACGTTACCATTAAAAGATTACACACGTTTTTCCATTGGGAGGTTGTTCTGTGATAGAAATATATTACTAGCGACCCGCCCCGGCGTCGCACTGGTGCAATGTTCGCTTTTCTGTACTGTAATATAAACTGCAACTGCATGTATTATAGAACCTTTTTCTTGAATCACTCTATATTGCTGAAAACTGCAATAAAACCCATTGAATAGTTAAAAAGATCTAAGCGTACAGGCAGCGGGAGCGCATAAAATAAAAACATTTTAAGGTAAAAGTATTATGATAATTGTGTGTTCCTAATTATTCCTAACTTTTTGTTCACATAATATTAAAAACTCAGCTTTACAATGTTTTAGCAATAATTTATTACCGTTTAAATATTTACAAACACCGAAAGTTCAAACAGTTACCACAAACATTTTTTGGTATGCCTTTTCACTCAAAAGTTTTACAGCAAAATACCCTTCATTTTACAAGGATTTTAAGCGACTTAATGTGACTTAATTACTGTACTTAGGATGCAACACACGTGAGCGTTATGAGCCTAATTTCCAAGCAATTATGTATTTTATGACTACAACATTAAAAGCTATAATTACTTGAACAAATGAGTCTTTTTAGCGCATTAAAAGTGATGTAAAAAGGATTAAATTAACAACACCATTTTTAACGTTCTATTATTATAAAGATTTTAAACAGGATTAAACTATGAGACCATAATTAATATCGTGCTTTAATACCTTTAAAGCACGATATTTATTAGGCTCTAGTTTAAGGTATGAATCAAACACCATAATTGTAACATAGAAACAAACCTTAACCATTTTATTCTTTCAAAATAGTGACCGGTCATGCCTAGGTCATTTAAAATGTTTTTCTGAATTTGAGTTTCACAGCCTCGTACCATTAACTCTCTTTAAAAATGCAACGTTCCTGTTTCTTGAAATTAAGTCGCATCCTACTTCTATTTTTTTTCCAAATTGACGGTTTTATTTATTATCTTTTGTCCCGGATTTCATCAATAGACCACTATCACAACATCAGTATATTTATGAAATACTGTATTAACAAAATAAGATCGCATTTTAATGTTAAAAATCGAATAATTTCTTTGAAACACATCTCATTTCAGACTGTGAATCTGATATGCCTAGGTAAACAGTGTTTTAGTCAGACACACAATATATTTATTTAGTTGTCTAGCTGACGCAATTTGTCTAGAAGACGTGCTAAATGTCTAGATAATGTTATCCATTTCCATCGGTTTTTAATATAGACGAATTTTTTAATATATACTGTAGACGAAGGTTAACGTTGCCATGCCAACGGACAAAGTCAAAGATAATTCAATTTAGTTATGAGGAGCCAAGTTTTAGTTTCGGGGATTCAATAATACAATAATACTAGCCAGTAAATATCCCACTACAATATAAGCTATAGTGCGTTCACAATATATATGTCAACAAACACGAGTTTTAGGAAAATCAATTATTAAGCTTACATAATATTATCAGGTTCAGTTTGCGCTACAAATTCATATTGTTTAATACTTTTTAAATAAAGTCCACTTTGGTCAGACTAAAATGAACTTTATTTATACTAGCATAAAAGCGATGTTCGATTAAGTCGTAGTAACATTAATTGGCACACGAATTTTATTAGACTATAGGCTTCTTCTCATACATAGAAGTAACAAAAAATGTTTTAAAATTTTGAACAATTAAACTTGGCGACTGCTATTATTATGATTAACTTAATTGTAAAGGCTATGTTTGCGTGATCCTAAGATATTTGTTACCTGACAAGTTGCATGTGCTTTTGCGATTTATGTTTTTAAACAGAACAAGTTTTCATGAACGTAGTTAATAGTATAGTTAATTAAGTTTCACTGCCTTTAATGATAAGAACTATTTATTATGTTTAATTTTACATTTCGATCTTTTAATCCATACTACTAATATCATAAAACGAATATTACTCTGTCCGTCTTTCTGTCTGTCTGTCCGTCTGTCTGTTACGCTTTTCCGGCTAAACCGCAGAAACAATTTTGATGAAACTGGTATGGATCCCAAGGACATATGCTACATTATTTCTACGATAATCGACACACAAGCGGACAGAGCCGCGGGCAAAGGCTCTATAAATAGAGATTAGTACATCTATAAATAGATCAACAAAATAATAGCGTCGTAATTTCCAACACGCGGTTTCGTCGAGTCGTTGCATAATGTAGACATTCGTATTCAACTTCTGAATATTCGTTCAATTTTCAACTGTAACTGTGAGTATTAAGTGTCAATTTTGTTATTCCGTGTTACAGGTTAATTCATAGAATATTAAGCAAGAGTTTGTGGTTAGAACAAGCCAGGAACTTCCTTCCTGATTTATCTAATAACATCGACAAAGGAAAATTGCTACTATCCGTTAAATTACATAATTATAATAATTAAACCGTATTATTACTGGCAAACCTTAATCTGATTTTAAGCTATAAAGTTACATTCAAAATTATTACTTGATAGGAAATAACATTATAATTAAATAAAAATCAGGTTAGCAGATATGTTTTTAGCACTATGAGAACTCGAAAATCTCCTACTAATGACGTTTTCAAATGATAATAATATCTATCTCTTTTACTTACGTGCTTATCCTGTCTTTTGTTTTATTTATCAGTGCAAATTGAAAACATTTGGACATAATATATATTTTTTTCATTTCATTTAAATAAAAAAAACGACTCCCGCACTAAAGAATTTAATCCTTGTCACGGGGGGTTTCACAAACATTTAAATCACATGCACAAAGAACACCCAGAGTTAGAACAAGCATTTGTGGATGTCACAAATGCTTGTTCTAACGAACAAAGAAAAAATGGATCGAAACTGCACCACTTCGCACACTGTGGTAATTGGCGTGGTGACCTATACCACTCGCCTATCCGTGCAGTCAATATACCAACGCGATCGGATATTAAACGTCGGTAACTATAAAGGTAATCTTATTATATCTTTTTATAATATCATTTTTGATTGGATTATCATTTTTTTTTTTAATATTGTATAACAAAATCATAGATTTTATAACAAAATCATAGATATGCTTGTCTTGCTTTCAGAATGGCTTTACGTAGTTGCATTAAAATTGTTTTTATGGCGCAGTAAAAATTGTAAATATCGTAAGAAAGTATATATTAAGTTTCACAGAACTATTATTAAACTAATAACTATTCATATTTTAGGTACGTAATAAGCATAAATATTTTGATTGGTCGGCTAGTGAAATATTATTATTTGCGTGGCTATGACCTAAAGACTTTGACGTTGTTTAAATTCTTTATATCGTCTCGTTAACGTACGTTATACTATTTTATTCAGCAATTTACTATTCATTATATTGTTATACTTGTATAACATCGAACTTTGTAAAATATCTTCCAAAAAAAACAGCTCGCCTAAAAGTTTATTTTTTATCTCCGCCAAAACGATTCGTTTTATTTTAACCTCACTACGTAATTAAATCCTAGTGTCGCGGGAGCTATCATAAAAAATCAAATGACATGCACAAAGAACACCCAGAGTTAGAACAAGCATTAGTAGATCACACAAATGTTTATTCCGTGCGGGGTTCGAACTCGCAGAACATCGCGCACAGTGGTAGTTAGCGCAGTGGCCTTTGCCACTCGGCTATCCGTGCAGCCAAAATTATAGATAATTAGTTACCACTTCTTAACGATGGGTAATTCAATATGTAGAATATTTATTGCAAAGAGCACCTGTGATCTGTCACAATTCTTTACATACACCTAGGGTTTTTAAGTGCTCTATTTAGAACAGTTATTTACGGAGCATTAGAATCACGCTGTTTTAAAGCGACCAACGGAGTGTTATGAAGGACACATTCAGTTTCATATTTAAATAAAGCTTCGAAAAATAATTTCTTTAAATTTCTAGAAAACGACACAGACACTATTGTAATTATAAAGTTTTATTACAATTAAAAAGTATGTAGATATTCATTTGGTATTCTAAACGAAGTCAGTTGATATTTTTTTGGGTTGTTGCTCTTTTTAATTTTATATGTATTAAGTATGTTATTTCTGAAAATGAATTATTAATATTACTTATTGTAATCAACCTTCAAATTCTGCTAAATCATAAAGCCAAATTTGAGCTTCAGCACAAATCAAAACAAAGCAAACTTTACATCAACAAGGGATTTCAAACAATTTCTTACCGATTACGGTGAAACAATAAATTAATTGAGACCCTCTCGGGCCAAAGGGTTAATCGATTATTTAGTGCAGAGGAATGAACACCCTTTGAACTTGTAAATAAAGATTAAAATTGATGATCATTTTAGTAATCAATACAATGACGTGTTCCAATACTATTATAAGGAAAATCGGGTTTGGTTATAATTGAAATGTAAACTTTACAAACATAAATCAAAGGTTATCTTAAAGTTCAAGTTAACAAGTTCCGAATTTAGGAAAAAGTCTACCGACCAAACTAAACAGAACAAACTAATATTATAAAGCTGAAGAGTTTGTTTGTTTGTTTGAACGCGCTAATCTCAGGAACTACTGGTTCGAATTGAATAATTCTTTTTGTGTTGGATAGTCCATTTATTGAGGAAGGTTATAGGCTATATAACATCACGCTACGACCAATAGGAGCGGAGCATAAATGAAAAATGTTGCAAAAATGAAAAACCGTTGAAACTAAAACACGCGATCTAAGTCGCGGGGGACAGCTAGTATAAAATAAATGTGGACAACATCACGTATATTGCTTTGAACCCAAAGTAAGAAGCTAAAGCACTTGTGTTATGGAATCAGAGACAAGGAAGGTACCACAAACACCCAGACCCGAGAGAGTGTAGAAGAGTGTTTTTCTATTTTGACCCGTCCGAGGATTGAACCCGACACCTTAGAGCTAGCGACGCCTTAAAAACCAGTGTGTACACCATTCGACCACGGAGTTCGTCTAAATAATATATTGCAGTTCGGCATTATTGCCCCATAACATAAAACTGCTTAGTTTGGCCCAACTTAAGACCAAAGACAGATAAAATCATCAAATAGTCTAAATAATAATACCAGCCTATAAATGTCCCACTGCTGGGCATAGGCCTCTTCTCATATAATTATATTATTTCATATTCAGATTCCAATTTTTGGAATCCAGTTTTCCTCACGATGTTTTCCTTCACCGATTGTCAACGATGACTTATAAAGATATAGAAAGTAAATATGAGTTTCTAAAAGTCACATTGGTACTTGCCTGTAATGGGTTCGAACCTGTAACCTTTTGCACAGAAATCCATTCATTGAACCACTAAGCCACCAGGAACACAGATAGTACAGTGCACTATTGGCACCTTTAAGAGTCTTGCCAATGACAACAACATAATAGCAATATTTTATTGATTTGAAATAGAGGTGCTGTTCAAAATGTATGAAAGTGACAAGTCTAAGTCACGTGACTTATCGAAATGAAATCTAATTTCCATACATGAAATGTCATTTAAGCGATTTCTATCATCGTTAACGCTTGTAAAAATGTCACTTGGCTACAGAAGCTGATGTGTAGTACACGTAGGTAAGTACTTTGGGTTTAATATGGACCTTAGTTACTATGTCAGTGTTGTATCGCTACCTTTACCCTCCAGTGATAAAAAATTAATAGTATAAAATCAAAAATTAAAAATAGAACTAAAAAATATTTTTAATTTAATTATCTCATCCAGAACATTTTACAAACGTCGCAGATTATCTACAAATATAAATATAATTAAAAGGTTCTTCAAATATTTCCTGCGCACTTGAACTTAAGCAAAGATTTTTGACCCCTAGACACTTATTTACTTACACTCAATTAACTTGAATCCCGAAGTTAACGACTCTTAATGCCTACTCACTCTCGCATCGCCGGGTTTAAGATAAAAATACTTAAAAATCTCAAAATTGACTTTCATAAAATAAAACTGAATTATAAGAAGGTGTAGAGCCCTTACAAGTGATGATATCGAAGTATGTAAATGTACTTGAGATAATTATTGGCGGTATATTAAAAGTAAAGAAATTAAGTCATTGAAAATGATAAATACAGTTGTTGATTATTTTTTTTTAATGTCCGTCTTGTACTTTAGTAGAAAATATATTTTTTTTACGTAACTTAAAACTCACAACAATATATTGATTTGAAATGACGTCACACGTTTACACAGACCGTGGAGCTTCATAAGCCTCTCCGCCTGAAATTGATTCGCTTTGTTTCTCTTATTTTGAAAAAGCAAAAGTACTTGTCAAACAGAATTTTACTTTTCATATCCAGTAAAGATCGCAATTGGTCAAACTTTGCGGCATAAAAAAAAATTGTTAAGAAATTCACAATTACTATATATACAAATCAACATATCTAATAAGCGATATTTAATTGAATATTCACACAAAATCGACCCCAAAGCTGAACTTAATTCTTAATTTCATAATTTTGTAAATCTATCGCATCTGTTATCCGTTTTGTATGAGACAAAAATTCAATGGAAAAAACCTTTGTAATTTTATCAATTTGTAGTTTCTATTTTCCAAACCAATTTTTCTTTTGTAAGAAGGCATTGAAATACTGATTACGAACAAAATATTATTTTGAAGTATTTTGTAACGAGATTGAAAATATGTTTTGTGTAAATTGTTGAAAGTTATCTATTTATTTATTTTTTTCATGCTATTATCGTGATCATAATATGTACCTACCTAAGTAATCATTGTTATTGTTTTATCTGTTACTAGCTGTCCCCCGCGACTTTGTCCGCGTGTTTTAGTTTTAACGATTTTTTATTTTGCAACATATTTCATTTATGCTCCGCTTCTTTTGGTCACAGCGTAATTTTATATAGCTTATAGCCTTTCTCAATAAATGGGCTATCTAAAATTAAAAGAATTTTTCAAATCAGACCAGTAGTTCCTGAGATTAGCGCGTTCAAACAAACAAACTCTTCAGCTTTATATATTAAGTATAGATTTAGGGGCTTTTAGTACACATTCTAGACCATACCAGCCCCATCATAACCTTAATTATTATGTACCCATACATATCTATAATATAAAAATGAATCGCTGAATGTCTTGCTAAGCGCAAATCTCGAGAGCTGCTGAACTGATTTTGCTAATTCTTTTTTAGAATATTCCTTGAAGTACGAGGATGGTTCTTACTGAGAGAAAATAAAAAAAAAACGTTTCATTTTGACGCATATTTGAAAACTCTATCGATTTTATTAAAAAAAACGTTGAACTCACATAAAACCTTAGTGCAATGCCATACTGTTTAAATTTGGAATGTCAAAAAACTTTTCGAGTTCTACACGGACGAAGTCGCGGCTATTATATAATTTAATTATTACTTGGGTAACTGTTTAATAAAATATAGGGCGTACCCCGTATTATAAAAATATTGACGGTGTTTAGTACTGCTTAGCAGATTCTAGATTTAAATTCTCTATTAATTTTAGGAATACAGATGATTTGATAAATAAGACATTCTAAAATATTTGAACCTTTATCACGACGAACCGTTTTTTGAACACGATGCTGAAAGTGGTTTATAAGCTTCAAACGCGTGTCCGCATAAACTGCCACTAATCTTGGTTACGACTGTATACCATCCCTTTTATCTAGTTTTTAACTTTACCTAACGTTTATTACATCCAATAACATTAGCTTATCAGAAAATGTAAAAACAAAGAACTGGGGCCATAAAAAACTTTACCCGGAAACAGTTTTTGTAGTCAACCTCGAAAAATAAATAAAACAGTTTTGTACAAAATTGAAAACAACGTAAACTTTTGTTTACCTCGTTATTGAAGGAAAATGTTTTATTTAATCTAATTTATTAGATTAGTTGTTTGTATCTGGATCATCTTTGTTTTTGTATATTAACAAAGAAATGAGAAGATGGCGTTCAAATTAAAAAAAAAGTGTTTACTTATGGAGAATTCACTTTTTTCAAACGGAATTTTGGTAACCTGATAGGTCTGTTTCCCATAGACATCTTCGACACATGATCATGGAGTTATTTAGCCGTCGGGCTATCAAAACCTCGAATAAAATGCAGCGATTCTAGAAAGTTAGAATTCCGGGCGCACTACATAGGCTATAGATCTGACGGCTACATCGTCGCACAACAATGACAGCGTGCTGTATAAACGATATAATATAATACTCTCTATTCTGTATTAGCGTAAATTATACTAAGACTTAATGAACAAGCACTTAGCGTACCTAAATATTTTAATGTAGTTTGTACTTTGATCATATTTATGTAGAAAATTATAAGCCGAGTAAAAGTCTTTCATATTTCCATTAATGTTTATACTAAGTGATCAAGCTCATTACCAAAATTACCTACCTACGAAATGACGTTCGTAAGATCCGGGTTTTAGCTTAATTTCGAAGTACTTTTAAAATAGGTGATTTTTTAGTTTACGCGGTTCTTGTGGAATGTATAGTATATAGGATGTTACTGAAAGGTCATCACAATCCAAAAGGGGTGAAGAGAACACCTGGTATAGATCTAGTTTACAAAGCTTTAGCTCAAATGAGTTTATTAAATAATTAATATCCAATTCTGGAGCGAGTGACATGATAAGATATTGACCCTTGCGGTGTTATGACAAAGTTTGTTATTATTTTTGGTATCGAATAATTGATGCTAAAAATTTATTATCAACTTTCAAATTTGAGAGAAATTTTGTAAACTGATTATATAGCAGGTGTACTCTTGATCCTTTTTGGATAGATATATTCGTTGGGTAAGACCTTATATAGTGCTATTGTAGCAAAGTCGTAGGTACATTATGTGTGAAATAATTTTACTCAATTTTAAAATATCGATAAAATAGTATTTAAAAATAAAACCATAATAATATATTTTAATAAACGTGGATTATAAAGTCAAGGTAATAGTCTTTAAAACGTAAAGCCTAGCACTTATATGTAACTGAGAGGGTATGCCCTCTGAGTAGTACATTACTCGTACCTCCAACACCGCTAATTGCACATCCGGAGAGAATACATAGAACACAACCTCCACATTCTCATTTAGTCTCGTTAATTAAATACTTACAACACAATAGACACAGCTATCGTAAATGAAGTCTGAAAGCATTTAACGAGAAAAGAATTTATTTATTTATTTCCAAGAATTTTTTTTATAATCTTTGAAGGAAAGTTCGTATTCAATTCTTGTTTTATCAGCCATGTTAGTTTTATTTTTTAAATACAAAATCTTTTGTACATTGTTATCGCGTAATTTTTTTCAATGTGAATGGAACTTAGTTTTATTGCTTCTAAATCATGATACATCCAAAATAGTCGATTAGTATCATCATCATTACCATCAGCCGGAAGATGTCCACTGTTGAATAAAGGCCTCCCCCATAGAACGCCAAAACGAACGGCAACTTGCCGCTTGCATCCAGCGATTGACCCTGACAGTCCACCTTGTGGGAGGCCTACCAACGCTTTGTGGTCGCCACTCGAGAACCTTTCTTCCCCATCTGTTATCGGTTCTTCAAGCGATGTAGCTTGCCCATTGCCACTTGCACAACTTGCATATTCTGTATATTGTCAATTATATTATAGAGTCGTGAAAATCACCCAATGCGACTATCAGTTCATAATAGAAGAGTTATGCATGCAACGAAGCAACAAACCTATTTGAAAACAAAAGTACAACATTACTGACTATTATATAAAAAAAAAACATCTTCACACTATTCAAAAAAAGTAAAAGCTAGGTCCTTATTAAATTATGTTGCCCAACGCCAGAAAAGAAAGGGACTACATAACTACATGTAATGAGAAACATATCCTTTCGTAACATACTCACACAATACAACCTTAAGTCAGGTTAAACACGCTCTAATTTCATTAGCCAAGCGCCCGGACGCATGTTAATTTCTGAGGTCTACTTGACCCTTGTCTCTTGGTGTTTGTTTTTATTTTTGTCATTACTAAGTTAGCTAACTTTTGTAGACGGCTTTTATTGCAGAACTAATAAGAAACATTATAACAATAATATAATATCTAGGGACAGCTCACACACGGCCATCTGATCCCAAACTAGGCATAGCCTGTATTTTGGTAACCAGACAACTGATAAAGATATTTATATATTTCTAAATATTATAGATAAATTACTCCCAAACACATAACAAATGATCATGCTCATCACACATAGATTTGTCCTGGGTGGGAATCGAACCCACGACCTCCAGTTTAGCAGTCAGGGTTACTAACCTCTAGACCACAGGCCAAACCCATTGTTTGTTTATTAAACTCAAAACAAGGAAACAGTAAGAAACGCTATTTTTACAGGATTTGTAGTCGCTACTGTTGCTCACTCGCTAAAAAAAACTTCTCTTAGAAGAACAAAGAAAAAATGCTTTTAAATAATTTAAATAAGGACATCACTGATGAACGATTATAGTGTTTTTTTTTTTTATAAATTACTAGTTGACCTGGCAAACGTTGTTTTGCCATATAAATTTGTCCAAGAAACTACAAATTAAATCTGGAGAGCAACGGCTAAGGGTGCCACCCTTATCAACTATAGAGGAAACTATTGTAGAGGTATATAAAAATAGCCTACGACCTATTCTCAGCCGTTCGGAGGAGTTAGATAACAAACACTTTAACATGAAATTTTGGAATATTAGATTTTCCGTTCCTTATAATTAATTTAAAATAATAAAGGTAATTTAATAAATGATATTAATATATACATCATTCTTGCACATCATTATTATGTGAATTAAATTCTCATCTTTTACGTTATTGGATATGGTTCAATACACATCCTTTTCTCTCACCCATTGTGATACACGAAACATCGAACTTCCATCAAAGGTTACATCGACCTGAAAATTCCTCTCATATTAAATTTGTTGATGCAAGTGGGCCTAGTCAGTAGCCACAAACATTTCGGTGCTGACTGCTTCGTTCCGATTCTGGGTAACGGGAATAATTCAATCAATAAACTCTGAGAAAAAGGGTCTTTGCGTAAAACACACAAATTGTTTCATATCACAATACTGAGACTGATATATTCCATTTTGTTTACGTGTATCAATAAAGCAAAATTCTTGCTGCCCTTGTTTTTACCCCGGAGACGACAGAATATGTGTAATTTTTCTATTAATTAATAAAGAAAATTTTAGTAGTTAACAATTTATCAACCAGTTTTTTAACATAATATTAATTTTAAACAAAAAAAACGAATTAGAACTAAAAACCTGAAATATGGCAATAAAAGAATTCAACCACATCGCTGTTAACTGGAAGTGTTCTCAAAAAGCTGGTGGCATTGCCACGTTGTATGACAATGCTTATCCTCTGTCCAAAGTAAAAGCCAGTCCTTGGGTCACGCGAAGTTTTAAGAATTAACAAGGTATGTGCCAAGTACGCACTCGGACCCCCACGGACCCAGGGACTCAAACCCAAACGGCTCGAATATTATAATTTTCCTTCATTATTCTAGTGGACTTTTATCAGACAGGCATTCAATCAGTTTACTCCTGAGGTGCTTTAACAAACGATGGCATCGGTTGTATCTTTATAGACAGCATTAGTTAAGTCACAGGTCTGCAAATGGCTTAAACAACTCCGACTAAGATAACCCAAAAATAAATAAAGAACAAATTCGTACCAATCATTCATCGGTCATTGACACACCGCACACTTATCCCTAAGGCTTTTTACTGTATTCCCATATTATTTTATTCACGTATTCTTTTATTTCACCTTTGATTTATGTTTGATGAAAACGTTTGGGATTGAGTGAACTAAACCCACTGTTCACGAGTGCTTTGAGGTTTCTTATATTAAATCCATCTTTTGTTTATTTCATGTTACTGTGGAGATTTCGAGAGCTCGGCTTGAGGCAAAATTGAGATATTGAGACTAAAAGTTATTTCATGTTTTGACGGTACAATAAAACCAATTGTTTATTTGTGTATTCATCATTTTAATGTTTATGTTTATTAAATTATTGTTGATCAGCAGGTTATTATGATTTTGATAATTCTATGGTAACGGTTAGAGACAAATAAAAAAATATTATACCTGGCGTTATATAAGTCGTATTTTTTTTTTTACTAAAGAATATTATGATTTCTCAGTTTCGTACAATTTTAATACCTTCTTAAATTAGTAGCTAGTGGTAGCACAAACATAAAAAAGTGTTAATTTTTTTTAAATCATATCTACTAATCATAAATTAGATACTAACTAAAAAAGTACAAAAAAAAAGAAATACGATCATGAACATTCATGGATAATTTAACATTTATATCGTATAAGTAGTAAATCAAAATAACTGTAAATAGGTCAGTAAAATTCTCGACTCATTCGACCTAATGCCGTGAAACTTGAAGACTAATAAATGAAGATTAATAGCATCGCGAGGGTTTCATCTGTAGCTCATGTTATGTATGGAAAAGGACAAGATTAATGAATTTTTCCTCGTATGTTAAGTAATAATTAAGTAATAAGACGATTTTTCTCGAGAGACTATTTAAGGCATTGCGAAGTTTCATGAAAAAATTCCGTAAGTTTGTGAGAATGTTCTGTGAACCTTGAATGAATGATTTGATTTCATCGCATTAAAATGGTAGTAGTGCTAAACATTTTTTAAAGGCAAAGTCGATGTTAAAGCTACTGACTTGAAATCATTTATTTATTTCACCAAAAACCTTTTGAAGTGGAATTTTTGTAACTGCTCAACATTACGTGGGCTTAGCTTGAGCTTCGACAAACAGTCGATTAACCAACGACTAAACTGATTGGGTGTTGTGTTCCCTTTTGTTAGGGTTAGACTCAAACTAAGGATGTCCAATTACAACATTCTAGACTTACGGCTTTTATTCTGTTACCTAACTAGATATTGCTGTTGGGATGTCTCCAGAATATTACTTTTTATTATAAGACTATGCTCTCATAAGTTACCTACTTACAGATGTTGTTGTATAACATTTTTTTAAATCTAAACTTGTTTTCAAGTTTAGCAACATGCTGTCTAATGGCGCTCTGACGAGTTTTAAATGATGGTTAAACCTTGGAGGGCTTCACAAGTGAACTTTGTTTCTTTTATTTTTAGGCCAATGTTAGTCCGCGCGCACACGGACTGCTAAAAGTAGTGAATATAATTAACTTAAAATAAAACTGATCAAAGGCAACACTGATCGCTCCACAAAGTTCACGTATAATACCTACAGTTTTGTTTCAAAGAAGCCACCTGAGTGAGACATTTTTTTCTACCAGAACCAGAGAACCAGGAATACGCTTTTTGGATAATATGTAATACAAATGTTAGTGTATAATATAAAATGTTAGTGTGGCCTGCAAACCTATCTTTATTGCCGTGTGTTCGACGATCACTGTCTAACTACTCGTGCAGCGGTGTACGGGCCGCCTTACTCCGATATTTATACAGATAATCAAAGTTTGACAGTTAGTTATCGATCGTGATAAGAAAATTTAATCAAGTGTTCTATTTTTAGTTTTTAATCTTGATTCTTATTTTATATTCGAAGTTTATATCAATAAGCGTGATGAAGTAGCACACGACGTAATACAAAAATCTACTATAGCTAATATTCATATTTTCTCAAAAGATATCGCACTCCATCTAGGCAAGAATTACATTCATTACTTCATTGAAAACATTAACAAATTACATCACTCTGTCACTCAAACGGTTACAAGCTGAAGTATAAATAAATTCTTTCTATATTAATAAAACTGTGTCTCCAAGCTACAAGTTTGTAATCAAAACTTCTATAGAGTCACAATACTAGAGAAATTGTCAAAACTGTGATTCCCAAAAGAGCATTAGGTATTTTAATATAAAAACGTCCGTCTTGTCGCTGAGCAGGCTAGTACATTATATGAAAAAAGTTGGAGCATACTCTGTAGATGTTCCAAATATAGATTTAATAGACAGCATTACATGTCTGTTGTTCAATTTGACAGGACTAGGTATATCTTACCGATCCATTAGTAAATTAAACAATTACATTTGAAGGGAGGGCTTCTTGGTGTTCGATCTTCTTTAGATAATTGACAGACAATAAATGAGAGGCTGAGATTAGATAAAATATACACCGTCAGTCGAAACAAATGACGCCTCAAAAATAATATTCTTGCAAAGAAAAGGTGGATTATTTAATGTATATTTTGCTGAACTCTTGGTACGTGTAAAGAGTAAGCATTGTTTTTATTAGATTAACAATGAAATAGCGTTTTTTTAAATAATGCTTGTTAAAACAAATAAAACAAAAACACATTAACCAACATTCAAATTCGATTCGATTGAAAATAAACACATTATTGACAGTTAAATGAAATACTCGTGTCAGTTTGTAATAAATGAATTAATTTCCGAACGGTCATAAAAGCTTTTATTTGCTTATATTTACACTAGCTGTTCCCCGCGACTTTGTACGCGTGTTTTAGTTTCAACGGTTTTTCATTTTTGCAACATTTTTCATTTATGCTCCGCTCCTATTGGTCGTAGCGTGATGTTATATAGCCTATAGCCTTCCTCAATAAACGGACTATCCAATACAAAAAGAATTTTTCAATTCGAACCAGTAGTTCCTGAGATTAGCACGTTCAAACAAACAAACAAACAAACAAACAAACAAACTCTTCAGCTTTATAATACAAAAGATATAGATAATAGATATAGATATTGTTGGCGAAAATGTTTAGGTGCGTAAAGTCAAAATAATCAATAGAATACGGTCAAGTATGATCTGGTTCTAGGTAGTCCTGACAAAAATGTGTATTTCAAGAGTCCAACGAAATCCACTGTAACTTTTACACTTTAGGAGTGGAATGAACTTAGTATTGAGTTTGAGTTGAATTATCTAGAATTTATACTAATTATTTAAAACAAAACGGTTCACTGACGCACATTCATGGGGTCACCCGACTAGTTTCGGACTCAATTCGAGTTCCTAAACATGGTCTGACGCGGCGGTGGCGGTGTCGCGACCACCACGAAAGTAATTGTACAAATATACAATTTATACTAAATTCTATTTTGCTTTTAGTCATGAATAAAAACTAACTTAGAGTCTACGTAAATACACATGCCCATCATTGCAACTCCTTTAAACTTGGATCCAAAATGTTAACTAATAAATACCACCGAGACAATTAAGCTCAGTATCTCCCAGAGAAACGATTTACTGTCTTGAAACCCGCAACGAAATTAATCAGAAGTAGTAAATAGGAGGAGTAGGAAAAATAGTATCCACTTCTATCCATTGCAAGCTTATAAAAAAAAGAAAAGATAGGCAAAGAAAAGACATTAAACAACTGAGTTACCCAGTTGCCAGGCAAAATGAATTAAATTTTAAAATAAACGTATCCTAAATAAATTACATAAAATTTTAAAGAAGAAAAAAAAAACATTACTGTCTCACCAAAGAGCGCGCACAATGACTTGTTAACTAAACGTAACATAATAATAAAATAAAATAAAAAAACTACAATTTTATCAATTATTTTACCTTTGCATAGAATAAAATAAATGTAATTTACATCAGAAGGCCTTTTACGTAGTTTTTGAAAATAGTGAATTCTTCTAAACCTCGTTCGAAATTTTTATGCTCAAGTGATAATATTAAGGGTCTAGAACCTAGAGTAGGTACCTAAGTGGTATCATTTAATATTATGACGTCATCTTCATGCTGAATATGGAATACATTTTCCTTGATATTAATATTGTACGGAACAAGGTACAGAAGTATGCCATTATTTCACCAATGAGGTTGTCGTTTCATCACGTAACACAAAAAGCCTTCTGAATTTGTAATTAACAAAAGTTCTGACGTTTTTAGGATTTTAAATTAATTAATCATGAATACTCATTTTTCGTTTTTAAACATGCTTCGAAACATAATTATGTATTTATAAATTCAGATTTTATTTTTATTGGACTTTCGTCCAATTCGTCTATATTATTAAATATATTATAAAAAATAAATACAATAACAAGTTATTCTTATTTAAGTACATCTTTTACTTAATATTATTACTAATATTTAGTGGTAATTCCAGCAAGTCGCCTACAATAACTTTTGAACGAAAAAAATATGTGTAGAACCACCAATACATACATAGCCAAAACATTCGGTTTCACATTCTGCCGCGCGCTCAGACCCAGTTTCTTTTTAAGTGTTCTTTTGAAATACCCACCCCTTCTAAACCAAGAGTCTTAAGTGTGATGGTCGATGCTCCTTATTTATATAATTATTATGTACTAGCTGTTTCCGCTAGTGGTTTTGCTCGCGGCAAAAAGTAGTCCTATGTCCTTTCTCAGGCTCTAGACCAGGGGTTCCCAAACTTATTTTGTCTACTGCCCACTTTGAGAATAAATTATATTTTAGCGTCCACATTTTTTCACCTACTTAAAAACCACTATATCTTCAAATTAAATTTATTATTGTGAGCTATATTAGCGGAGATTCGATTTTATTTCTTAGCGCCCCCCTTTAGGCCTGCAGCGCCCACAAGGGGGCGTTATCGCCCACTTTGGGAAAGGCTGCTCTAGACTATCTGTGTACCAAATTCCATTTAAATCGGCTCTGTAGTTTTAGCGTGAAAGCTCGACAGACAGAGTTACTTTGGCATTTATAATATTAGTAAGGGTAAAGGCCTTTGCCCCTCAGTTTCAAATAACAAGATTATTTCGTTCTGCTATTAGTGGTGTCTGGCGAATGAGTGTTAATAATAACATACTGTATTATTATCTCTGAATGGACTTGGTCACAACGACTTTATGCCTTTATCTTTAGTAACGAATGGATGCCATTGTACGCTTAAGAACACTTTGTTAGAAACTTTGATACTGTATAGAGACTTAATATTAATTAATGTAAATTCAAGCATAAAATGTAGTTTATATTAATTACTTTGAAAGGGTTAGCAGATGTTTACATATAAATCTGATGTAAGAAATATAAACCTATTGATAAAGTGAATACATATTCATTATTGAAACAAAAAAAAAACGTAATGCTTTATTTTCTGCTAGTTTGTTAATTAAAACTCACAGAAGATTTAAATGATTAATACATTATTGATTATGGAATGGTAATTGTAGTTGTCTGTTGCAAAAGTCAGGATTAAATTAAGGTAGGTAAGTGATGATTGCAACAAATTGTTAATTATTTTCCTTAATTAAATCGCCATTCACTCATCCGTTTTACATGGTTACATACATTATATCTCATTAAATTGTAATTTTTCTCATTGAATAAAAATCCAGTCTTTCCGTTATTTAAAAATAAATGTTGATTGTTTGCGAAGCTTTTGCACGCAATTAATCTCTTTGTCAAATTATTTACATGTTCCTTTTTTAAGGGTACTCTTGGGCAAGTTATAAAGTAATGTATTTTGATTTGATTAATCAATAAATTTTCAAAAAATATATATTTCCACAGAATCAGCTCTGTTTGGCATGACATGACAGGGATAATTTTAGATCCGAAGATGCCCGTCGAATTAAAAGTGAAAATGTATAAATCGGCAATAAGACCTGTTATAATGAACGGTTCGAAATACTGGGCAGTGGAAGGGGTAGATAAAAAAGATTGCATGCAACCAAAATGACAATGCTTAAGTGGATGACTGGAATAACACCGTTAGACAAAAGTCAGGAATGAGTATATCAGAGGAAATTGAAAAGTAAAAACTTTGATATAAAAGTTGAAAGGTAATCGCCTCTCATGATATAATGAGTAGGGATGAAACTCACATAACAAAAAGCGTAATGATAATGAACTTAAATATCTATACTAATATTACAAAGCTGAAGAGTTTGTTTGTTTGTTTGTTTGAACGCGCTAATCTCAGGAACTACTGGTTCGAATTGAAAAATTCTTTTTGTATTGGATAGTCCGTCTATTGAGGAAGGCTATAGGCTATATAACATCACGCTACGACCAATAGGAGCGGAGCATAAATGAAAAATGTTGCAAAAATGAAAAACCGTTGAAACTAAAACACGCGGACAAAGTCGCGGGAGACAGCTAGTTAAAAATAAAGCAGTGTACGCACAGACAGAGGAAGACCGACTAAGAGATGGATAGATTGTGTGAAAGATGATATAAGAGAGAAAGGGGCGAGTGCTGAGATGACGAGTAGTAGGGATGAATGGAAGAAGAAAACATATTTCGCATATTGGAGAAGTAAAAGTAAATTTTCGTAAATCTTTCTTCAAGATATGCTAAAGGTAACATTAATTTATTTTTTTGCATTTAATTTTGAAAATTAAATATTTACTAGACTAGCAATTCGAATAAAACACAAGGTGACACGTTCCAAAACCTAATAAAACGCTCGGAATGTAAAATACACAGCACACTAGTGAAAATCCAATTTGAAGTGGTTTGAACCAGTTCGCGGCGGTTGAGAGCGGTTTAGACCGGTTCAGAGCGACGCGCGTTCAGAATTATTTGCATTTATATTAAAGGAAATCAACAATGCCGGGACTGTCAGTAACGTGATAACTCGCCTACTCGTTGTTTGTTGTTTAAGACGTCTGTTTGTATGATTGTATAGCGAGACTGGATTCCGGAAAAGAGTTAGTACTTGCAATAACATGCTAAGATCTCACATGTAGGTGTATCAAGTCGGAATTCCGCGAAATACTCAGTACCGACTTACAAAACTCACTAATAAATTAAACCAACCTTTAAAAAATAGGATTTTTCTTTAAGTGCTTGATCTTATCTTCGCTAAGGGGCCATTTGTACTCCCTCGGTTGCGTAAATATTCGGTTTATACACATTACCTTTGATATGAATCACATAAAGCTCTCTTTTTTAATATGATTTTCAAATACCCTATAATTATGAGGCTGGAATGTTTAATACAAATATATTACTCTTTTTATTTGTCGATGAATATTAGTATTAATTATTGTGCGGTTGCCCTACACAAATAGTTTTTTAATGGAATATTGTAATGTATTACAAACCTTTTAATCTTAGAAAGCTTAGATCAGTTGTACATACAGTACATCATTGTCCTTAACCTATTTATTTATTTTTTACCTTTTTCGTACTAAATTCTAAAAATAAATTTGGTATCACTGTGAGTATCATCCGAAACGTCAAGGGTCCTTGCCTCACCAACGACAATTCTTAAATTTATTAAATTCTGAGTTCAGACCTCTACAGTAAATTCAATCCTTATCCACATTGAAAGTAAATTCCCAATAAGTCTAATACAATATTAAATATCCCGCTGAAGCGTAAATTTAAAAGTAAGGGTCAATTGAATTGGATTATTCCTGATTTTCAAAGGAAAATCTATTAATATAGAGCACTTTCTGAAAATTGGTTTATATTTTACTATAAATAGAGAATATTTTTTGAAAATATTTCTTGCTTATTTGAGGAAACGCTTTATTTTTTCAAGAAAAGAGTCCACAACCATTAATCTAGCTCAATTTCAACTTAGCGATGTCTCAGAATTCTTCGAAAAATACTAAGGTATTAAAGCATCCATATTTTATAAAAAAAAATAATCAATACTGTTTGATCCTACACACTTGAGCTGAACACTTTATTATAATAAACGACTAAGCCATTAAAGTATGTCTGAAACATTGTATAGTTACAATTTTTTTAAATAGTAACGTTAGAGTTTCTTGCTGGGTTTTTTTTTTCAAATATAAGACATTTTGGAACTGCGCAACTGTCAATAATATAACGTTTTAAAAAATGTCTGGAAGAGGTTTATTTTTAACCGACTCTACTAAAAACATTTTGATTATGACCTAAAGAAAAATAATTATACTCTTAAGGCTTTCTCGTATTTTTTGTATATTAATGGTGGCTAAAAGCCGACATACAAAATAAAATTTAATTAACAAATATGTACCCGATACCCATTAAAGTAAAGCCAATTCATAGCATCCTCTTTTAATTTGGGTATTTCTGTAATAAATTGCCTAACATTTGTCACAGCAAATTGTTTTCGCGGGAACAAGAGTAACACTGGAATATTTCTCGGTTGTGAGAATGTTTCGTTAAAAAGAAAAATACTATTTCGATTGAATTTAATTGATTTAAGTAGCACACTGGGATATAAACTTTATATAAAAGAATATACAGGAACAATTTTATTTTAGTTAATAGGTAATTAATACAGGGACAATTTTATTGGAGTTAATAAGTAATGATTACTGTTATAATAGATACTGAGTACACAGTTTTTATAAAGATTTGGCCAAATGTCTTGTGGCACCTCGCCTGACTCAAGGGCTGGCAAAATCAAAAATCAAATCAAAATATTTTTATTTCGAGTAGGCCTTTTCAGGCACTTTCAAAACGTTAAATGACTCTAGTTGCGTTGGCTTTTACCTTGGACAGAGGATAAGTGTTTCCATACAACGTGGCAATGCCTCTAGTTTTTTCGGCACACGTCCAGTCGACAGCGATGTAGATCAATTTATTGACACTTTTTTTAAGGTTCTTTTTAGTTAAGAGCTTAGTTTTGTTTTAAGCGTGTAATATATAGTTAAGGTTGTAATTTTTTAAAATTATGAAGTGTCTAATAAAAATAGTTATTCAAACTTAAAAAATACTTAGTATATTCTACCTACTACACATTCTACATACCTGCAAACAATCGTCCTATAAGTTTCGCCTAAATATCTTACCTACAACGTTAAAACTGATAAGGAACTTGCGTTGCCGGTTGTACTAATAAAATGCTTTTCAAATATTACTCTTTATTCGTATCTCTTTAGCCTATAATATATATTCAGTATTATGCTCCACTGGCTTTCGAGATTGTCGAGAGAACGCATGAACAGTTGAATGATTTCGTCGTCTGTAAGGCATTCAAGTAGAGACTAATTGGGTGTACACTTCTCGTAAAGATTACAATAAGCATTGTTTATTTATCCAATTGAAAAAAGACTGATATAACGAAGACGACTTAAGTAAAAATTCATATTATTATCTGCATAACTTCCAGAGGTTTTTAACTTATAACTTGGCTTTGAATATGGGATATTTCTTATAAAATATGTTGTAACCTGTTATGTAAGGTACTTATTATTTCATTAAGAGCCATATAGTTTCCCACCAGGCAGGCCTCCATTATCCATGTCTATAGTTTCCATTGCTAATATAAATGAGTCTTAACTTTTATGTTACACTAGATATGCCCCGCGGTTTCACTCGCGTTCTTCCCTAGGTAGGAAATTCAAAATTAAAAAAAAATAATTAAATGGTCTATTCCATGATTACCTGGTACCCCCTGTCCCTAATTTTTTCCTAATTTCTTTCGTCAAAGCCTATCGAGTCTGGTATCAAAATAAAGGGCTTGCAAATATATGTCTACATAATATAAGAATATATCTATATAATATAAAATAAGAATTAGCCAGGATTTTTATAATGAATACAGTTTGGTTACATATTCCCATCAGATATTACACAAAATATTGAGGTACATTATGGTATGTTTGTATGCTATTGTAATCCTAGCAATGAATAGTCAGTGTGTACATGAACATAGAGGTTTAAGGGCAATATATTGAGAATGAGTTATTTATGGAACAGTAAATTCAATTGCTCTATAATGCATTTATAGTTACGATGATGCATTATGAACAATATGTTACTACTCCAATTTGTGTTTGCTATTACTACGTCAATCAGCATTTAGTTTAAATGTTATTAGATTGAGAACGGTATTTGAAATGCTTGTCATTACAGCTACGACTTATAAAAAGTCATTATAGCAACCAATTAATATATTGTCTTATTATTTTGGAGTTAAGGATTCCTCTAAAATTCCTATTACTAAAAAGGTGCTATTGACCAAAATTAGGAAAACCATATCAATAAGGTCTAAATTCGTATTAACATAAAATAAATACTGTCTACAGAAATAACTGTAACGCAACCTTTTATAAAAACAAAACTAATCGTAGAATCATTAATAAGAGCAAAACAAATTTCTTTTCAGAAAATGTTTACAATACCTCACTCGTTTTTCAAATATTCCGTTTCACTTTTGTTTCGATACCTTTCATTTCTAATCATTTGCTAACAACACAAATGATATTGTTTAAAGACACGAAAGCCGATTGTAATGTATATGACAGTACGCTGTACGTCGCAATTTCATTATTTTCATTAAAATGAAAGTATTTTCGACAAATCCGTTTGAGTTTACGCGTCAGTCATCAAAGGTTGGATTTGTTCTGTAATGTCGAACGGGTTACGTTTATGTAGGATGCCCATAAAAGTTTTTTTGTATATATTATGAATACTCATGCTTTTAATCTGAATATTTGTAGCTATTTTGTATTTATTAATTGTAAACATTAGTCTATATGTTTTAGCATGTTATTTATAGATAGCATATAACACTGTATGTTCCAAAAACCCCGCACCCGTAATACCGCACGTGGACGTGGGACTGAAAAACGCGCGGGATCTCGGAATACCAAGATCTCGGTTTTGCGGGATTGGAAGCCCTAAACCGGTATAACCTAGTTGAAACAATAAGCCACTAAAGGGAAATGCATGTGTTAGCGTTAATTTCCGTTACGTAAGTGTAAAATACTTGAATTTCCCTGCCATAGCTTTTCAGAAGTAGTAAGAACGCCAAGAAACTTGGTAAATAATTAAGCCCTTTTGTTTTAGAAGAATAAATGGTGGTAAACAAATGCGTGTAATATTTTAGCAGTGCCGCGTTTCTTTTGTTTCTGAGCACAGAAGAAATTTAAAGAATGAGGCAATTAGGTATTTTGACTTACATTTATGTAAAAAAAATGTTAATTAAAAATGGTAGTTTTATTTTTTATATAAGAATGCTTTTATGTAATGATCGGATTTATGGTCACTCTTCCAACCAACAAACTTCTTGACCTACTTGCTTTTCAGAATATTTTAAACATAAATAGGTGTTTTTTATTTCGTACCATAACTTCTGGATAAACTACATCGTGTACAGTAATATAGTCGGTAAATTAAATATGCATCGGAAAAAAAGGAATATTAATTAATATTATCTTAAAATTTATAAATATACGGCGTGTAGCACTATAGGTACACTCACTTTTTATTTCGGTTATAGATAGCCGAATTTTAATTCTTATGTTTTAATTTTATCGGATTGAAACTAATAATAAGACAAACGGATTATTCTCCGGACCACGGAAAAGTTCTAAAAAAATAATGTAACGTCCGCCATTTCCGGTATTCGAAAACCACTATAAAACATAGTCCTTTTAATTGAGTTCGCCTACTAGGCTAATAGTTTATTGATTGACTCTTTTTCAATAAAAATATTTTTAAACGCTCGCAACTGTGTTAAAAATAAACAGTTTGTTGTCAGTTTTGCACGTGGCAAGAGAAAAAAAATTATTAAAATTATTTTATTTTGCTGGAAATAATTTATTGGCGTAAAGAAATAGATTTCATACCTACACATTTTTTTTATTAGCTTCTTTTAAAAGAATTATTAGCTTTATCTGAAAGAATTTATCGGTTGGTCTATGAATAAAATCTTACGATAATTAAATGTAATATGGCCTGCAAATGCCCCAATGCTGGGCACAGGCCTCTTCTGATGTAATGAAGAACGAGCATTGATGCGCGCTTACTTACTTGAGGGTTGGCGAATTCAGATTCAAATTATTGGATTTCAGGCTTCCTTACTTTTTTTCGCCGATTCAATTATGTTTACCAATAATTAAAAAAGTACATTTATAACGTTAAAAAGGTAAAATTGGTGCTTGACTGTAGTGGGTTCAAACCTGCAACCTTGTGCATCCGAATCCGTTCGTTGAACCGCTAGGCCACCCCGGAGTTTTTCTACCATCTATTAATTACTTTAATCTTTATATGTCACGATACTTTGGCGTAGGTTCTAAGCAGAAAGTACCTATAAGTATTTATGTATATAAGAATATCCTATGCAAAGCTATCATTAATCTACTGCAAGTGTGTGACAAAATATTATCAGTTAAGTCATAGCCATATTTTTTGCCTAGATAGGAACTTCAGTACAGTTCAATTCAGTAGATATTACAACGTATTCTATGACCAAGGACTAACTAGTTTTACCTCAATTTAATCTTAACCGTTAACCACAAATTAATAGACCACTTCAAAATTTCATCACATTTGCTTCCAAATACAATTAACTTGATAATGTTATCATTAAATCAAATTACAGAGATTCCAAAGGGTTTAATTATCTTATTATAAACATTTGGGAACGTTGTATATTCGCACATTATATCCTTAAACCCGCCTTCTGATTTCATTTCGAGTATGCTGTTGTTTATAAATTGGCTTGTTGTTTTGTAATCAAGTTGTTTCGTAATTTATTTTGAAGGTTATTAATTGATCATTAGTTGATGTTTTCTCGTTGTGCTTTTATTTTTGTAGCTATAGGATGTTATCAATTTTCAATATCTCAATTAAGGCGCTACACGAATAATTATTCCGTTTGCGAGTAGGCGGAGTCAAGCGGACTGGAGAGCCAATCCGGAAATTTAAGATAGAGATAATACTAGCTGCTTGCTTACGAGGCGGAAAGAGCTAAACATATGTCAAGGTCGCGAAATATTGTTTTAGAAATAATAACGTAAGCGACAAAATTGAAATCGATCGAATGGAATAAAAAATCAATCGACATTAATCTAGATGTTATAATTATGCATCAAATAGTGTGAATAAAATATTATTAAGTTGAATAGCTTGGTGGATAAAGTAAAAAAAGGGTTTTATAGAGGTCATTTCAAAAAATAAAACTATCGAGGAATGTTTCTTTAATCGTGTAACTAATCGACATTTATTATCATCATATCCTCTTCTATTTAGAAACCAAATTTTAAATCAATAACTTGTATAGTTGCTAAATAAAAACGGTAAGAATATAGCAAAAAAATATTGTATAGCCTTAATACTGTTTTCAATACCTATAACTTGCTAAAACTGTGGTTTTGTTTTCGGTGCTTTGTTGTGAAAATTACAGTACTGATATCAATAATCATGCTGATTATTTCCAGTAAAATATCCAACTTTTACTGATTCGCAGTTATTATATACTCTTATCGTGGATCAGTGAATGGTAAATAAGCAAAATTTTTTATATCAATTTAAATTGTTTCAACGAAATGTTTAGGATTTAAAGAACTATATTTCCTTTTTATTTGCGAGGGATCTTTAAGATCTTATTGAAAAAAAGGTTATATATTTCAAGTCACGTATTTTGCCGCACCTGATCAACAGTGAGTACAACAAAATTGTTTGAAGAAAACCAATTATAAATCTTACTTGCCTCTCTCTAGTCACTGTGTATACTTTTGCAAAACATATATTATAGAAATATATATTTTTTGCTCATATAATAAAACTACTAGTGCCGCACTAAAGAATTTAATCATTGTGTCGCGGGGGTTTTGAAAATATTCCATTCGTATAAGACTTGGAACAAGCATTTGTGGATCACACAAAAGACAACCATTTTACCTATGGCATACTGATCCTCAGTTAAATGGTCGGTCGCTCCATGCTAAATTAAACAGGTTAAAATTATTTATAAGTAGGTTAATTATGTTACTGTAAACATAAAACCATAATATTTAGAAAATAGATTTATGAAACGATATAAAACATTCTGTTAAAACTTTCCGTCAACGTTTCAAATAATACTTGTCGATGAATCGGCATTTCCGTTCAAAACATGTTTTTGTTTGGAAATGTCGTATCATCTCGTCGATCGAGCTTCCAATAATAAAGGGTAGAAAGTTAAACTTTTACCAATAAAAGGTATCCATTAATTAAAATGTAAAACCAAATTAATAAGAAGTCGTGTCGCAGTATGCTCAATATTAATAACCTTAGTATTAATAGTAATCGGTAATTATGTATTCTAGCCAGACATACAAAAACTGTCAAAATTTTGATGGCGCGAAGTCGAAATTCTAATTTTAGATGAAAAGGCTTGCGAATAATGTATTAATAGCTCGCCTCTGTACATTAATTTTAAAACATGAACCTATTTGATATGTTTTATGTGTGTACAATAAAGAATAACTAGTATTAAACTTTAATAAATTTAGGAAATACAAGTAGGTACTTGAATTCATATCGAAAAAAGAAAAAACATCCAAGTATGTACGTGACGAGGAATAAATAAAAAGAAAAAGATAAATCTAATAATAAACTATTTGGTTTCAAGACACGAACATTCTGCATTCATTTTTAAACATAACCAATTTCAATAACAGAAATGTAATGGATTATTTACACGTACCTACCTACAGCTCTCGATTTATTTTGTTGTCAAAATAAATAAGTATCTCATCGCACTTAGAAATGAGTAAGAAGATTTTACTTTAAACTATTAACGTATTTTATAAATGTCCTAGAGCACCCAATACACTCTAAACTGCTGTTCTGTAATAAGTGGCAATTTTGTTTATAACATGATAATGAAGAGATGTTTTTGGCTGTCTGTTTTTCTATAAAAAGGTATTTTTTTATAATTTGACGCAGTTTCTCGGTAGAAAATATGTCAAATTGC
This sequence comes from Diachrysia chrysitis, assembly GCA_932294365.1. NCBI lineage: Eukaryota > Metazoa > Arthropoda > Insecta > Lepidoptera > Noctuidae > Diachrysia > Diachrysia chrysitis. The sequence continues at coordinate 898,149 of OW028645.1, forward strand.
TAAAAAAACTGTAACAAATTCGATAATCTTATTTGCTGAGCTTGGTAGCTCATTAGATTATCGAATTTCATCGTTGGAAGTAGGTACTTACGAGTACAATGTGTACCTACATTGATACATAAGAATTTAGACCTTATAATATGTACTTATAGTAGGTAAGTTGTTAAAATTGTTCCTCATTTGATAGCGGACACGTAAGAGACAATTCTATTCTAACAATTTACGCCTTAAAGAGCCATTAATGTCACAGAATCAACTTTGTGAGCCTAAGTATGAAATTTATAACACTAAAATGGAAGCAAACTGTCAACCCACATCAAGCAGAAGTGGAATTAAGCTAGACGAGTCTGTTGCATGCACCCTGAGAGGAAGTCTCACAGGATCCACGAAACAGTTGCCACCGGCGACGCGGTACATAATGGAATGTTCTGGCCATCTCGGTGATTTTAAAATAGGTACAAGAATATCTTAACTAGTTCAAAAGGCTGATCACTTTTCAAGAGCAATATCAAAAAGAATATTTATATTACACTAGCTGTCCCCCGCGACTTTGTTCGCGTGTTTTAGTTTAAACGGTTTTTCATTTTTGCAACATTTTTCATTTATGCTCCGCTCCTATTGATCGTAGCGTGATGTTATATAGCCTATAGCCTTCCTCAATAAACGGACTATCCAATACAAAAAAAAATTTTCAATTCGAACCAGTAGTTCCTGAGATTAGCGCGTTCAAACAAACAAACTCTTCAGCTTTATAATATTAAGTATAGATATAGTATAGATATAAGGATAGATGACGAGAGAAGACAGCTTTAAAATATACTGATAAATAAAATAAGCTCGTACAATTTTATATGCCGATACCGTTCATTTTCATTATGAAAATACAAAATTTTATTTAAATTTATTATATTGCGTCGAAATGAATTTTATCAAAAATATGACGAAACAAAAGAATAATAAGTATGATCTACTACAATGTCACATTATTATCTTTTTATACCAGTACTAGGCTGATAAAATTTTCAGAGCAAACACAATCATTATGAAAATAATTAAACCCGACCAGTGAGATCAAACAATTTGGCTTTGACGTTAAATGATAAATGATGCACTGCTAATGTGCCGTGCTAATATTATAATGTTCATAAGCCCATAATTAATCTTTAAAAGGAGGGTCATTAAATCCATTCTGTTTGAATTCCAATTGAAATCGTGAAAGCTAATAGTATTTTTGAAATAAGTTGACTACATAGCAACTTATATGCAGAAATGCATAAATTTTTAAAAACAGTTGCTATACTCTAAGTAAAGATACCTCTCTTTTAAAAGAAAATCTTTTATTTTTTGAAAACTTACAGAAATAATTAATAAACTTAAACACATAAGTATAAAATTGAGGTATACGCAAAAATAACCCTAACTCAGCCTAATGCTGCAGTTCGAAAGGGTTCTGAACTGAAACTAAAATAAGAAACCAAAATTAAAAACTCAAGTGTCGACACGGACATATTATATATATATATGAATAGTAATAGAGTATTAACTGTAATTATGGTTTTTTTTTGTTAGTTGTTTTCGGTCGAAGAAATTTACTAGAGGTCAACTAATGCAGAGTACTACTAGTCACCCAGAACTGCCTTTTTACATCAAACTGCGCTCTCTCACTAGCTGAAATCACAAGATACAACTAAAAAACTAATGGCATTATTTATAAAAATCTCAGCGATGATTATAATCAATTGCTAAGAAACTTCTAAATTCAAATTCTCTATAGAAAAATTGAAATAAAAATCTGCTAATCAATTGCTAATCATCGTCGAGATTTTTATAAATAAGGCCATAAGTCTTCAAGAAAAAGTTTAAAATACAAAGGTTTGTCTTCATACTCCTTCATGGTTAACGGGCTAACTTGCCTTTGTTATGCACGTAAAACTTGGTATTGCCGGAATGTCAAAGTTCAGTATCTGACTCAAACTGACTGAAGAACGGCAAAGCTTAGTTCGCATGCTCATGTGTGACTTTTGATTGAGTTAGGGAACCTCGTGTTTATTTATGCATTGGGTGCGCTGTTTGTTGGTTTCGTTTATATTTCAAGGAAACTTAACGAAAAAGTCCTCTTTAGTATCGACATTATTTGACACAATTTTAATTTGTAAACGAAGATTTAACGTTTTTTTTTATAACAGGTGATAAAACACATAACTTAATTAATATAACCGCATTTAGCCGAAAAAGATTATATCAAATGCCGATGTCTAGGTTGTCTGGAAAAGATCACAATATTGTATTATTTCAACTTGTTTCTTGGTGTTAACAATAAAGATATTTGGTGTTGCCTCCTGCTGCCTACCGTGGCGGTTATGTTGGGGGGCCCATCTGGTGAGCTGGCGAGTCACCACCTGCCTACTTGATTGCATTTATATGTGTTAGAAGGCAGGTGCCATAGTTTTCCGATTTAGTTCTTATGACCAATCCACTAACATTTACCTACACATAGCCTAAATTTTTACTTTCCATTCATAATTTACAATAGCTCTGTATCTACTTTGGACCATTCATGTCTGTTCTTCCTTAGAGCAGAGGTGGATGGACCCTAGTAGATCCCAGTTTAGAGTAAAGTTCTCAACAAGGCCACTGCGTGTTGGAACTGTGTCCCCACGTAAGCCTTTCAAAGGACCGGGTATTCTCAATACTGAGGATAGCCCGTGCAAAAAGAAAGATATTTTATTAATATTGTCTAAATTAAAATCGAGGCTGAAAACATCAATTAAAAAAGAAATACTGTACTGTATAAAACCACATTATTTTAAGCATTCTCTACTCACATCCAAAACCTTACCACGTAATTTTCATGTTATTTCATCCTTAATTTGTAATTTCCGCATTCCAATGAAGGAAATAAGGTCGCTAGTCAAAGTGGAATCCCATACGATGCTGTGACATTAAATGTAGGTACACAAAAAGATATAATCATAACTGGTTACAGTCAGCAACCAAGTTGATGAATACAATTAGATTTTCTAAACACCAGATCAAAAAGGCCGATGTTTTTATTCCCACTGGAAATTAAAATAACCTTATCACAAACGATTTTATCACTAAGATATCCATAACAGCCAACAAAAATATTTTATTTTGTTCGGGAATTTTGTAAAAATGATTGCGTTTACCAACTTTTGTTGCTGACTGTACTTATATACCTGCTTCTATTTTGGAGGCGACTCTATGACATTATTTATTTCTGACTAAAAGCCTATTGTCTTTTTATTTTTAAAAGGTTGTTTCACGTCAAATTTTTGTTACGTTATTTTTGTAATGTGCCAGTTATGAGTGATATTTTTAGATTTTATTGAAGTATTTTTAGAAAAGTGCTTTTTACGGGTAAAATAGAATTACTTTCTACACAATTTTGTTTCTTTAATATCACAATATTTACCTATACCAGTTTTCTACAAATTATTTAGTATGAATTTACAAATAAGGGTTTTTTGAGAAATTTTCTTTTAGTACTATAGATACTAAGAACACCAGGTTGTATTTAATGAGTAACGTATAGCAAAAATATCCCTGCTGGTATCTTGAAAGCATACCAGTGTTTGCCTGCCTTATGAGACTTTTTTAAGGAAAATTATTTTCAAATTATTCTTAATTATTACTTAGTTTGTCAAACGATAATGACAAATTTAAATCGTAATAACATAATTTCGTTTTAAATCTATATTTATTACAAGTTGATTGTGTATTACGCACTGTAGTGCGGTTAAGGTTCTTCAGAGCGACCTATAGCTTTTAATGAATTGTGCTAACTATCCTATTAATAGCCCTTCGCTGTCCGTCCGTCCTTTCATCCGTCTGTCAGTCAGCAGGCTGCATCTCATGAACCGTAATAGATAGACAGCTGACATTTTTAAAGGTTGTGTATTTCTTTTGCCGCTATATCAATAAATAATAAAGTAAGAATAAAAAAGAAAATATAGAGCTCCCTTACTAGAAACGTGTTTTTTGTCGTTTTTTTTTGCTCAGTCTTAATAATGACTACAGGTAGACAATGCACACAGAATTTTTAGTGCTGTATTGGCTAAAAATAATCGCCATACAAGAAACGTGTTTTGTTTTCGAGTATTTGTGTTCGATTTTATCGGCATGCACGATTCAGACTCGCACTTAGCCGGTTTTGTTTATGACTTTTGTAGGTTTGGCTTTCACGCTTTAAGAAATATATACTGGCATGCTGCATTATTTGTCAAACCAGCTGTTCAGGTTTATGAACGAAAATCGTTCAGTTAAAAAATGCAAACGGAAAATAAATTGTTGTTCCATTGATGGGTAGGTACACAAAGCAGACAGAATGTCGGCTTTGTGTTGTGAACAAAACGCAAACGTCCTTTGTCAGGTGAACGTTAAAAAAACGTTTAAGGTTGTTAGCAAAATCATATCTACATATCTTTTTACTTTACTCGCTGAGGTTCCTATTAGCTTCCATCGGTTTTAAATGGAAATAGCAGAATTCTTGGTTTTAAAACCGGATATGTGATATTAGATTAGATCAGTTATATATTCGAGCCGTATGGGGTTAAAATTAAAACCCTTGGCCCGTGGGGTCCGAGTGCACATTATAAAGATCTGGCCAAATGCCTTGTTGACACTTGGCGTGAGCCAAGGGCTGGCTTCTACCTTGGCCAGAGGATAAGCATTGACATACAACGTGGCAATGTCGCCAGCCTTTTAGGCACATTCCCAGTGGACAGCGATGTGGACGAATGTTTTGATGCCACAGTTAAGTAAGGGCTTAATTCGTGAATAGTTTGTTTTGATTTTTTAATGTGTATAAACTATAGTTAAATTCGGGATAAATTATTTTTATTATGTTTAAATAAAAAAAATAAAATTTGTTATTTAAATCTTTGAAATTCACTGTGTTTCGTAAACTACATTACTTTTATTGTCCCTTTTAAATTTCTTATATATTAAATGAACATTAACACAAGCATCCATTAAATTCTCATTTGTACGCTTTCGTTTACTTCTCACTTGATCATTACCGGAACTGAATTCTCCACAGCGCTCTAATTCTTGGAACAGACAAAAATAGTATTATTTTTATGTACTGCAATGTTTTAGTTTTACTACATAGTTGCTCGTAAATGTTTCATTAGCTGACAAAACGTCTCCATTACGTCATTGTAATTTGTTTAGAATACTGTTGCTGATTTACTCATTATTTTCATTAATTAAATCTTTCTTCACGAAAGAAATGTAGCTGTCGGAAACGAATTCTAATGTTTATATTCATTTTATGTTTATTTAACAGTGATCTACGTGATAACATTGCTTCGTTACTACTGTTATATTACTTTGCCTAGCCTTTTTCCCAAACAATCACAACGCAGTCAGATAAATATTATACAAGTTTTTCACATGAGACAAATGTCATCGTGCCGTACACAGCCACTATACAGCCCATCTACTGTAAGCACTGGTAAGAACAAGTGAGATCGTAAAATTAGTGTCAATACAGAGTGCACCGTTTTATTAAAACTATATAAAACCTAATATTACCCTAATAATATCGGAACCATTGATATTTTTGCATTAACGTCTGTCGTCGCACGTAAAATCACTTAAATCAGTAAACTAGCGTAGTAATTACAATTAAAAAATTGCTTACGCTAGCACAACGGGCTACTAGCAATGCGCACGCTCTTTGCTTGTCTATGTATGGATAAAAATTTGTAGTTTCCGTAAAAATATAATAATCTAGCTTTATTTAAAATCTGTGAGACCAGGCAGCACAAAAATTAGTTTTCTCTTTCAATTTTTGCATTAAACTTTTGGAGGTATTATTGGAGCGTTGACTTTTTTCAGATTATTTTCAGTAAAGCCTCTGAGTGATGTTTTAGAGTTGAAAAAGCTTCTGTTTTCATTGAAAAATACTTTATAAATGAAAGTTTTTGCCTCTACGAAACTCTAAAATTGTGAGCTATTCAAAATTACGGGAAACTAGTTAATTTTGTTGGCTGTAATTAATTATTTTTGTACCTACGTTGAAATGAATGTATAATTTAATAAAAGTTATAATTACTAATTATAATTAAAATGAGTATTGAGTATTACAATTAAAATTTTGGACTGGTTATTTGTTCGAGTTTGTTTTTGAGGTATCAGGCTCACGGTATGCCAAAAGTAGGTTATTTAAAAGCTAATAGCAATAATGGGAGTCTTCTAGTTAAAATATATTTATAAACGTCTTAAAAAAGATACTCAATACTATTTATAACTCTAATCACAGCGTAAATTGAAATATTCTTGCTCCATGTAAAATACGGTATTCAACTACTTATTCAGGAAGTCTGGAAGCCGCCTTCAAACTTGAGAAAAGACTAAAAAGGCTAGGCAGAAGACTAAGTAAAAAAACACTACGCGGCAGTCCTATACTTATCTATTACGTCATAGACCAAACCATTGACTTTTTAGAGGTCTACCACAATAATTTGTCTCAAAGGAAAGCTTTTACTGCTTTATCAGAGAAAAAAGACGATAAATATTTGTTAATAAAATAAAAACATTTAAATAGATGATCATCTAGCATTTATAAGACATCCAATATTCTTGTGTCGGAACACCATTTCAAAAATAATTGTCTGCAGGTTTAAACATTCCCCCAAATTCATACCAGACCCAAATTCATAGAAGACCAAATAGTAGGTACCCAAACATTTTATTTTTATAAAATATGAAGAAGTGACGCTTATTACGTCTAAATAAATAAATGTGGAAAACATCACATACATTGCTCTGAACCCAAAGTAATCAGCTAAAGCACTTGTGTTATAGAATTCAGAGACAACGAAGGTACCACAAACACCCAGACCCGAGACAATGTAGAAAAGTGGTTTCCTACACTGACCCGGCCGGGGATCGAGCCCGGGACTCGGAGCTGGCGACACCGTGAAAACCGGTGTACGCCACTCGACCACGGAGGTCGTAAATGTCCAACAAAATATTTAAACTTCTGTTTAATTAAAGATTTTTACGTCAATTACATAAACCACAAATCTCAGAAAGGGGATCTTTTATTGGAATCGGTCGGGTCTAACTAATAATGTATGAGAGTGAAAAGGGTCGAACTGTAATTACAATTGTAGACCTAATTAATCCTTATTTTGGTCTAGGTTTCGGTCTGGGTTGCTTGTAGGCTTTTGCCGCATAGGTCTTATTAGTGGTTACTAGTAGAATTGGTATTTATGACCCCAATCAGCCTTCTTTACAAGAATTAGGGGTTGGTGAGATGGGTAGTCAGATACGAAATTGTAGTTCTAATTTGTAATTGTCGTGAGATATTTTATATCTCGAGATAATTTGTAACGTTAATGGTCAAAATACTCCAAATAACACGTTTCTAGTAGGGAAGCCATTTAATTTTTATTTTATTATTCTATGTTATAACGGCAACAGGCATACGCACTCTAAAAATGTCAACTGCCTACCGATTACGGCTTACGAGATACAGCATCCTTAAAGACAGACGGACGAACGGACGGACAGCGGAGGCTATTTAATAGGGTCCCGTTGGTACCCTTGTATAGAACCCTATGGGTGGGTATAGAACCCTACAAACTTGCTTTTTTGTATTATAAAAATAGGTAATTAGGATAAAACACTTTGGACCATTATATACTTATTTTTATTAGCATTGGATACCAGTATTTTACACAAGCCATTCATTAGGTTATACAGTATACATTCTTAACACTGGCTTTAGCTTCAACACCATTAGTCAAAACGTGTTAGTTTAATAACATATAAAAAATATATTTTGTAAAAGACCTAAAAAGTAGAATAACGACATAAAATTTCTTAAAGCCTCTCGTTTTCCTTTTCAGAGACACAGATAAGTTTATTACACGCCAGATTACTCTCGATTTTGGAAAGAAGCTCTCAAGTATTTTCAGGGCATGAAGTAAATGTGTAAAACCTTTTAGGGCTCAAAAGTACCTACCTGGGAAAGTGGGCTATGCCTACAGCTATCGCATTTTCTATAACCATGTTAGCTGGAATTTGACAAATAAATCAGATTCGAAATGTATTTTAATAATTAATTATTGTATTTATAATAACAACTTGTAAATAACAGTTCAGTAAGTTAGTTGTTCGGTGCTAGAAATCCAGTATTAAGTAATTACCTGCATACATACTAAACATTAATGATACCCCACCTCTACATTTATTTAAGAGAAAACGTTATTCGTCTTAGGCTGACTCTACACGTTGGCCCCAACGCTACTCGTTCAACGTGTAGATCGAGAAATTTGCATTTGCGCCAACGCTGGGGCTGAGCGTTGGGAGTTGGCCGACAATGCTTGCGATCCGTCCACACGTACGAGCAACTTTGATACGAGCGTTAGCACCAACGTGTGTAGCTAGTATATAAGCACTTTTAGCTAAAGAAATGATGACAGTCAGACAAAATGACGCTCTCAAAATATAACATGCACCTATGAAACCTTCACGGTCGTGCACTTAGAGTCAAACGTCTTAAATGTTAAACTACCCACAAAAGCGAATGAACTAATTAGAAGAACTTCAGCTGAACTATAATCAAGCTAAGTTGCATACTAACTTTACTTTTGAGAGTGGTTTAAGAACTTACCTCTTACATACCCATTAAATTAAAAGGTTATTTCAAAAAATTTCGGTAATCAACTAATGAAATCAGATGAGAGACCAGTACATAAAAGAAGCTTTATGTACCTGACTTTAAAGTGTATTTTATATTGTTGATTACTATTACTGTAAGCAGTTTTTACAGAAATAATTAATTTGCTACACGAAGAGCAATAATTGACTATTTTATAAAAAGCAAGAACGGACATCTTGTGAATTGCGGGCAGTTACAAAGGCATGTCATATATATTGTCATAAAAAACTAAGAAAGCTCATATTCTAGATTAAAATAAACATTTCTAGTACTATTTCGTAGCCACCATGATACTTGAATCCTAAAACTTCTGAGAGATAGCCCACTCTTATTAATTACACTTAATTGAGTATCCATGTTGTAAACATCAAAGTGAGTTAATTGGTTTAAATACTTATAATATAATAAGGAAAAGGTAAAGTGGCGCTTAATATGATGTTGTAGATTTTGAAAGTGGCTTATTTTACCTTTTTTGCTATCTATATATACCTATTATTTTAAAACGACACAATGATAATACAATTACGTCGATATTATAATTATTTACAAAAATAAATAGAAGTCAAGCCAAAATAAATAAGAAATTAAATAACTATTAATAACTTAACTTTTATGACATTTTTATTGAACAACAAATAATGCAAACATTTTCAAACAATCCAAACACCTTTTATGCGAAATGAAAGAATTCCGACAAACGGAACGAAATATATACTATTAGCAATTCAAATACGAAAATATAACCAAAAATGTCAGTATTCGATATTCACAAAAACACTCTAATATTCTAAGAACGTATTGCTTACTGGCTGACAGTTGATAGGAATATTTTTTAATCATGCTGGTATGTTGTATGAATATTTTCTCTGTGCCATCCATTGGTCGAATTTGAAGAAGGTAGTCTCATACACAGAGTGCAGTAATATAATGCCTAATATGTATAATATACTAGCCGTTGCTCGTGGCTCCACCCGCGTAAGAGTTGATTATCGTGGCAAAAAGTAGTCTATATCCTTTTTTGGGATACAAGCTTATCCCATACCAAATTTTATCAAAATCGGTTCAGCGGTTTAGCCATGAAAGCGTAACAGACAGACAGAGTTACTTTTGCGTTTAAAATATTTGTATGGAAGTATGAAATTGAAACCCACCGATTTTAGGATTTGTATTGAATTTTGTATTCATTATTTTGCATAAATCTATAATCACAAATGCGCAGTGTGCAAGGCTGTTAATCCATCATAGATATTATTTTTAATATTTGTATGAATCCATGCTTTTTGAATTTTTCCCTTAAATCAGAACCCTAGCAACTAGGTATATTTTTTATAGAATACGTAGGTACATGGTTTTATTTCTTCTTAACACTTAGTAGGTACGCGTTGTCAGTATAAGAGAATATCTCGGGAAAATGAGATGATGATTTTATTAGTAGACTGGTGGAGAATACCTAAGGCATTAAGGCCGCCTATGTACCAAATTTGTCAAAAAAGTTTAAATAAATAAATAACCAAAGGACAACATCAGCTACTGGAACGATATAGAGATACAATTATAAGAAGGTCGTTAACTTGCTAAAAAGACCATGACTATAGGTAGCTTATGAACTGGTTGCGGCTCTATCCTCCCCTTGACGACTGAAACTAACCCCACTAACAAGCATCTACCCTTATCAGTGGTTTCTTGCTGTCTAGTAACAGCACAATAATTATAACGTCTCTTTTGTTTCTCGCACATCCACAAAACAATCGCAATCTATTTCGAAAATGATTTCAATTTTGAATATTTAGAATCGAATGAATGCTGAAAGCCCTTTGATCTCGCCAATTAGTCTGACCAGGCAGACAAAGTTTCTATAACTTTACTCAATTGGTATTTGGATCTCTTTTCTCAATAGGTACCTATTGTTGGAATCAGTAATGTTCCCTTAATTACGTTTTGAAGAACTAAATCGTGTACTAACTACGCGAAATAATTAGAATTTGCATACCACGAGATTAGTTTTTTAGGCATTTCCAACGATATACCCAAAAAATGTTGTCAAGTTGCACTAATGAATAGTAGAAAAGATAGGATAAGCACGTAATTAAAAGTGATAGCTATACTTGAAAACTTCTTTATTAGGAGGTACATTTTAAGCACATAAGTGCTTAAAATGCAAGCAATAATAACATATCTGCCTTATTTTTATACTCTAATATCATTGGCCGTTTCTGTTCTACTGTAGAGCTAGAGCCTCTCTATCCTCCTTCCATCTCTCTCTGTCCACGGCTATGAATTGCCAGTTTTAGTAGTCTAGCTCATCCCGCCATCTCCGCGCGACATAATCAAAGTTAATGTTCTCAAGGTACGCAGGACCTACAAAAGATCCAGCCGGAGTTGCGCAGAAAATGCGCTTGCGATCCCGAGACTCCGGCCAAGGGTAGAGACGGGAGCGGGGTATTTTGAGTCAGTGAAAGTCTGACATATCCTCCTGCCGTGCCCTCGGCGTGGGTAGAAGCCATAAGCTTTTCACTCCGAAAAAAAAAGGATCTACAAAAGATGCCACAGCTTTTAGATATTAGGTATATCTATCCAAATACTTAGGACCGTTTTGATTTGTTTATTTTTTTCTAAAGAAAATAAAACGTTAATTCAATCAACATTTCCTATAATAAAAAAGTTATAAAAATCCTCTTCGTAAATTAACATCACGTCAGCATCAACAGCCTTATTACTATCCACACCCAAACTGTCGAAGTTTGATGAAACTTCGAATTATCTGGAGCTAATTTAATTGAATTAATAAAATGTTGGTTGTAGTTAACGGTATTTAGACACTAGCGGTGCCACGCGGTTTCCACGTAAGATGCCCCGTGAGTTTTCTTTTTCTATGTTTTTAAAGTTCTACAATTAGGGGTGGAGACGAACCCGTTCTTGTGTTATAAATGGTGTAACTAACCCGACTTTGTTCTTATATATAATATAGGTACTCGTAGGTGTCCTCTAAATTATAACCTCCTTATTTCTGTTTCTGTCTCAAATATGGATAATTCTTTGTGTCTAGTGGTAGATGTCAGTAGAGTCTTAACTCCACAAAAAGACCGATGAAAACCTCAAGATGCCATTAAAACTTAAAAAAAAAAACTATACATTGTGTGTATTCAAGACTTAGGAATATTTTAAAGGAAAACTGCAACATAGACAACATTGTAACATGTTGTAAGTAGATAATAATAAAATATTGTTATGTCTCAAGACTTCATAGATTTCTCTTTGTACAGCTAAATCTTTTAAATAGACCATAAATAAGTCTGGGATATTCAAACGAGTATTGAAAGGTGTCTGGATAAAATTCTAGCAACGGATATTAAAATGTCTATAACGTGTATAACTTTTGAATGGAAGTCATACATGAATTTGACAATGAACATATTTTTTTTTCAAAACCCATGGAGAGTTATAGATTTACTTGTGCTGAAAATAGTCGATGCTTTTTAACATGGCACGCGTCGAATACAGTATTTTTAAAACAAATACGCCTTAAAGGGTAACAAAATAATTACGCAACATTTTTTTGCTCCATTAATGATCAGCTTAAATCAGCTATACTAATATTATAAAGCTGATGAGTTTGTTTGTTTGTTAGTTTGAACGCGCTAATCTCAGGAAGTACTGGTTCGAATTGAAAAATTCTTTTTGTATTGATAGTCCGTTTATTGAGGAAGGCTATAGGCTATATAACATCACGCTACGACCAATAGTAGCGGAGCATAAATGAAAAATATTGCAAAAATGTAACACCGTTGAAACTAAAACACGCGAACAAAGTCGCGGGGGACAGCTAGTACTACATAAGTTAGAAAACACATCAATATTGTATTATATAACTTCTAAACAAGTACATTACGTAGAAAAGTCGACATCCGATATCCGCCGAGATATCGGACTTCCCAATGACATTGCCAGCTGCATCCGGGTGTTACGACATGGACATAATATGCTGCTGCCGAGTGTTGGCGACAAACTTGTTAACTTGTTGCAAGTTGCCGTCAGCAGGAATATAATCTCAAAATGGAAAATAAATAGCCTCGTGTTGTTGCATAAATACGGTGCCAGTGTTTTGTTTCGAATGTGGAAGTTGAGGGTTAAACACATTTTAACCCTATTTGTTTTTAATTCTGTAAATATTTATATATCGGATATTAATAACTGCTGCTAAAACGATGCATGTGTGTAATCTCTACACACATTCAAATCTATTATGAAATAAATTAGTTTTAACGAGAATAATTGTTATTTAATTTAAATATTATCAGCTGATTGCTAAATTTATAGCGAACACCTATAAAACGTACAAATTAATTATTACTAATATTACACACACCTGCATTTTTTTTTTTTAATCGAGATCTTTTATTTATTACTCTATGTAACGCAAAATAGTAAAGAAAAATAAGGCGACATAATATTTTTGCTTCTAAAAAGGTCACAATAACAAAGACTATAAAAATTGCAGTTATTTTAAAAATAGAAATTGACTTCAAAACTTTTTGTGCAACTCTCTGCAATAACTTCCACTGCAGAAATGCGCGGAGTTAAATTGGAGCAAGACAGGAAATTATGCCTTTATGAGTTTAGTCTGGTCTGTCTTGAAAGATGTACTATGAAGAATTTTGATCATTCTCGTGGTTTATTAAACAGACCTCATTTGGAAAAACTTTCTTAATTGTTAGGGTGTTTTTTTTTTGTATTAATGTGGCTACATAATTTATCAACTCTACCTGTAAAGTAATCTATTCTTAATGGCAAAAATATAGACCAATTTACGTACACCATACAAAACATAATAACAACACCATATAATCATAAATTTTAGTCTCACCTTTCTTTTTTTATATTATTGTCTGTTTGTTATCAGTGAGAACTTTTAATTGGCCATATCCATGTTATTTTGTTTATGCATTATCTATAAGTAGCTGTAACTTTTCCAAAATTGTAAAATAAAAATAAAATAAATAAAATCGCTAAAAAAACTTTTTGCAATACTAATCTCGTACTCTGCGTTTCTTATAACTATAAACATTACTTTAAATCACCAATTAGGCACCCCTTGCAATTAAGAATTAAGTGGTTTTCAGAGATATTACTTTATTACACTTTTGAATTTTAATGGCGAATTTTAGTCATCTTAAATCAAAGTTAGTAATACCGACTTTATTAATGGCGATGTGGTATACATAGATAGAGGTAGGTATACAAAATATAATCAACTAGCTGTTTCACGCGGTTCCGCCCGCGCGGATGTCCAGCAGAAAAGCAGTCTATGTCCTTTCTCAGGCTCTAGACTATCTGTGTACCAAAGTAAAACTTTACCAGTGAGCGTCGTATAATCGCAAACAGTTTGCGACTATTTTTTTCGACGCGTCCATAACTTTGACAGACCATCTCGACATATTTATAATTTAAGTGTAAGTAAATATGTAACTCTCTAAGTACCTAGTAGACTGTCATATATAGTACTGTCCCCCGCGACTTTGTTCGCGTGTTTTAGTTTCAACGGTTTTTCATTTTTGCAACATTTTTCATTTATGCTCCGCTCCTATTGGTCGTAGCGTGATGTTATATTATAGCCTATAGCCTTCCTCAATAAACGGACTATCCAATACAAAAAGAATTTTTCAATTCGAACCAGTAGTTCCTGAGATTAGCGCGTTCAAATAAACAAACAAACAAGCAAAAAAAAAAATTCTTCAGCTTTATAATATTAGTATAGATTAAAACAAATAAGTTAACAATCTGCTACTCAGAATTATATAAATATATGAAAATAAAACAAAGATATAAATAAAACATACTAAATATAAATCAAATATCACCTACAATATCACTTTCTAAATGAATACCAAAGTCGTGTCGTAGTGAATGTATAGTGGCGTTTTGACCTTCTGCACTTACAAAGAGTCCCCTAATGATGGAGTATAAAATGTGGCCATTGTACTCACTGGATCTTTGTAAACTGTGGCCTGTAAAGGTAAAAGATAAACTGGCAGGAATTAACGAAATACCTCACACATTTATCTTAGACGCTATTTTAAATGTCAGTGACAATAGCCCTTTAAGAAATAAAAGAAGATTGTATAGAAGCTTTTTGTATTTGAATTTTTAGACTATCTTTACCCGACGTAAAGGTAGGGTTATGTTTTTTATGTTAGTGTTCATCATTATAACAATAGGCTATTTGACAGATTTATAATTTCTATCTTGAATTACTTGGTTACGGTTAAGAATTTCACCCATAAAATTTTTTCAAAAAGAAATTACGTATTTCGTAAGAAAATTGCAAATAAAAATTCAAAATTCAAATAAGCCGCCGAAACGCTTTATTCAAACAATATGGTGTCGTGCTTTGTGAGTGACGTCACAAGCGCGTAAACAAGCGTAAGCAATAAAGGTTTTCGGTTCCGCAGTGGTGTTTGTGTTTGGATATTTGTAATTTATTGTTGATTAATCCAATAAAATGACTTACAAGTGGTGTGCTGTACCCTGTTGTACAAATACATCTATAAAAACCCCCGAAAAAATTGCTTAATAAAATTGCTGTCCATTTCGAGAAAAACTCGCAAAACAAAAGTGGGAAACGAAAGATATCACAAATCGCTGCAAATATAATTAGAAACGCCAAAATATCTGTAAACACAATAGAAACTTCAACCACCGACAATATGTTTACGCGCGGATGACGTCATTATAACATTAGCCAATCCGGGTCGTTTCTCAATGTGTGGCGCGAGAAACAAATAGCCAAACATATTTTTGTGTTTTTGGATATATTAATTGTTTTAATTTTTAATAAAAATGATGTGATTCACATGAAAAACTCTCATTTTATGCATTTAAAGCAAATAATCACAAAAATATTCATAGTGTCAAATAGCCTATTCTTTATACATCTTTATTTATATAGATTTTATATAGATACATATTATATATCATTATTTTCAATCCGATCATTATATGACGACCTCCGTGGTCGAGTGGCGTACACACCGGTTTTCAAGGTGTCGTCAGCTCTGAGGTCCCGGGTTCGATCCCCGGCCGGGCCAATGTCCACCACTTTTCTACATTGTCTCGGGTCTGGGTGTTTGTGGTACCTTCGTTGTCTCTGAATTCCATAACACAAGTGCTTTAGCTACTTACTTTGGGTTCAGAGCAATGTATGTGATGTTGTCCACATTTATTATTTATTATTAGTGTCAAAAATGTTTTTATTTAACTTTCTTAACGGCAAGCATGAGGTCATTAAGCCAGTTTTGGCAAAACGTTAGTGATTATACACGACATCAAATTAACCCATACAGAAATTACCATATTAATTGGAAGCTAGCATGTGAGACACTTTGTCATGTGTCATTAATATTTTGGACCAAGATTAGTGGCCCAAAGGTTTACTGACCGTCAATCTAAATTATTGTATGGACTTATATAAAAAAAGTCTTGTCAACTCCTGTTTTGTAAATCCGTCCACTAGAAATGAGAGGTTCTTAGGTTCCTAGTTCATGATGTTTATTGTTACAATGTTTTTTGTTATTTGTTCTATGTTATTATGATGTTTCAATGCATCTAAAAATTGTTTTTCTTATTTTGCCTGGAAGAAAATTATTTAGGGGATATATTATGTTCTCAGGCCTCAGAAAGCATGTTAAGCCGTTGGTCCAAACTGTATTATTTTTTTTTTTTTTTTTGTAAGTCTAAAAAATAAAAATATTTTTATTTCAAGTAAACCTTTTCAGGCACTTTGAAAACTTTAAATGACTAGTTGCACGGTTCCAAAAAGACACTGCTATGAAGCAGGAGCGGTAAGAAACACCAATTTACTCTTTAAAAATAAGAGGTAGGTATACGTATCCGCTCATGTTTAAAAATACAATTATTTTAAAATATGCGACAACAACATAGATAGCAACTTGTTTAGATAATCGTAAAATAAGTATTACATCCAAAATGGAAGGAAAAAAAGTAAACAAATAATGTATCATACATTTTACTTAAAATTACATTGCTAACACATTTACAAAAGGTCTAATGTCAAAAACACAGAACATAAATAAAAAATAGTAAAAAAATAATAATTTTAATACAATAAATATGTCTCGTAAGTACCTAGTTCGTAAAAAATATTATGCTCAATGTTGTGTTCAGATTTCAATACGTCACTCCCTTTAACAACTTACTACTACCCAACGGGATATAAATTTCTAAAACTAATAAAATAAAATAATTATAACCTAATTACACACTAGGTACTTTTAAACGACTCAAAATATAGAGTAATTATATTTATTTAGTAAACTAACTACGAAGCTTATTTTAATAATAGGTACTAACTTTTAGATTATATCGCACGTAATAAATGATAAAGATCGTATATTGTACATACATACGTTCCATCGTATCAATCAATCCATAAATTAATGTATATTCTAACCATACAGAAGACACTGCATGCAAAAATACACCTTATGATCTTGAGATACAGACTATTTTTCATTTATTTCCTTAATAAGGTGTACATATTATTAAGTAATCATATACCTAATCTTCATTAACGAACTTACGTATTAAGTTCCCTTCATCTCATATCAAAATACTATTCAGTCCTCATTAATCCAATTGATTGATATCCTGTGACATTACTAATGGCAAAGAGAATAAAGAGATATATTCAGTAGTACCACTAAACACAACCATTATTAGATACGAGTAAAATTGTAAGGACAGATAGAAAACACAAAATACAAATATAAAACTATTTCACAAAAGAAGAGCTCGAGTTTCGTTGGATAAAGTGTAATTAGGAGCCAGATCAAAATCTAATTTCGCAGATAAGGAGGTATAAAGGATCGCTCGGAGCCGAGTGGTATAGGTCATCACGCCAATTACCACTATGCGCGACGTGCCATGGTTTGACCCCCGCTTGAGACAAGCATTTGTGTGATCCACAACTGCTTGTTCTAAGTCTGAGTGTTCTGTGTGCATGTCAATTGAATGGTAATGAAACTCCCCCATACGGTGATTAAATTCACTAGCGCAGGAGGCTTTTTATTTAAAAACTAAAAAAACACGTTTATAAAGCCACATCTTCTTTAATAAATTCTAATGTAAGAAAACGGTCACACTTTTTCAGGAGGTAGAACTGGTAAAAGATCTAACACAAAACGTTGAAACACATATTGAGTTCCAACCTCAAAACGTCTTTCTTAGCCTTCTGTACCTTACCTTTATATGCCATCCACATGCGTCATAACCAGTCAAAAGCCATCGCACATACATAGAGAGTCGGGACTCGGGGACTTACCGTAAAATATTAATAATATCCTTTATAACCTGTTGATACGGTTTTATGGCGATGGAATATGTGATAACGGGAATATTAGGCGATTGGGGGTTAAGGAAAACGTTTTGTGTTTTATGTAAGTAAATTGAAACGGGAAAATTAGTTTTGGTAATCTGATTTGATAATTACTATATATATATTGTCACACTCAAATCTAGAGTAAGACGTGAAGTACATTATTTAAAGAATTGAAAGAATGAGCTCCATGAGATTGACCGAAATCAGAAAACCAAAACCTAACTAACTCATGGGGCGTAAAATATATTAAATTTGTGGTATCGGCTTGAAACAAAATAAACATAAAAACTTGTGACAACAAGACCTATTTATTCATAAATGAGTATTAGGTACATTAATCCTTAGGTCATTAGCCCTATAAAATATTCTTAGCCATTTAAAGACGGATAAATGCCCAATCGTTGACATTTATAAATTCGTCCCTGCAGGCGTTTTTGCAAGCCTACTACCTGCCTAATACTCAAAGATCCGACAATACATGATCCAAAAAAAATAAGCATTAGGCATACCTACCTAAGGGGCAAAAGCAATTTGATATCCTATTTCAAATGTAACAAACAATGGCTTTATTTTGAAAGTGTTTCCTTTATTGATGTCGTTTGAATGCCGGCCGTGGAAAGCTACGCCATGACAATATATTTGTATTATTACCGCCTCGGGGAATACCGACGAGATTCCAAGAGATTACGGATTGGAAGTCATGTGACGTCAAACTTACATTTCAGTATTACTGTCTAAAGGTACCTAGAGCTTAGAGTAAAAATATGTTTACTATAGAGTGCGCCTAACAAGTCTAAAAGGTAGTATGAACCAGTAAAATCGTAAAGTTTCTGTCAAAACAGAGCCGTTTTACTGAACGATCTCTAAACCGAATATTACCCAAATATCGAAACCATCGATATTTTCGCATAAACATCTGTCGTCGCATGGAAAATCAGTAAACGAGCAAAGTAAAATTTTTAGGTAATGCAAGCAGCACTGCGCATTTTTGTGTTTAAGTTTTCCGTGGTGATCAGCACGATATTAAAACGTCTCGCTCTCGCCCTCAAGTCTGACAAGCTACGCGCTGAACTGTCAGCGCCGATGGTCAGCTTGAGACGAAAACCAACCTTTCAGCTAAAAAACTGCTTACGCTCGGCACAACGAGCTACTAGCGATGCGCGCAATCTATGCTTATCTATTTATACTTTTAGATCTAGAGTAAAATATAAAATTCCCATCTTAAATTCGCACACACAAAACAGGACATCCCGCGCTAGAATATAGGTCCCAAAGTTACGAAAGTTCAAACTTAGACCGTAACTTAACCAACAGACAGACACTGTTTCAGTCGACTTTGGAACAAAGAAGGCTTCCAAAGAGGTTGCAAGTAAACAAACATTAAACATTTCAGCTATTTACATAGAAAACCAGATATTTGTTTTGTATGGTTCTTGCCCTATTCTTGAATTTTAAGAAAAGCTGTTATTCTAGCGCAATACTTATATTAAAATGTCCGTAAAAAAAGTTTCTTTATTGGACTGATTTATTTTTAAGTTTTGTAAAGCTAAGACTCAATATTTAACAAAATTGTCAACCAATTTTATTTAAGGTATTTCATAAGGGTCCTATATAAAAAAAGTTACCCCTAATGGTTGAAAAATGGAACACACTGTTCTAATATAATATAAATAACTTTTATTTCAATTGTAGGTAGGTAAGTAGATTTGTGTATTGCCAATGTTATACATCGTAACCTTGAAAACAAACCTTTTCCAATGATAATGTTAGAAAGGAAAATAACGATTTTCGTTTGTTTAAACAAAATCCCATCAAATACAGACTATTATGAACATAGGAAAATTCCTAGGAATGTAATAGTTTATTTCGGTAATTTGGTTTGTTAAAACGTTGTAATTGGTTTTATATACTATATTGAATGAAGAGATTAAAGCGGCAGGAGACGTTACAAAAAATTAATTTATATTTCAAACTTAAGGCTTACTTAATCTATACTTATAATAAATCTGTAGAGAGGTCAATTCTGTACATCAAATATATTTTCAAAATAACTATCAGGGGGTGATTAGTGATCGATACTGATGCCAAAAATGCAATCAGTAAAATTTTTGTCTGTCTGTCTGTCTGTCTGTCTGTCTGTCTGTATGTTCCTTATAGAAACGAAAACTACTGGACGGATTTTAACGAAACTTGGTACATTTATTCTTCATACTCCTGGGCAGGTTATAGTATACTTTTCATCACGCTACAATCAATAGGAGCAGAGCAGTGAAGGGAAATGTTGGGAAAACGGTATTTTTTAAGCTTCCGTCGCGTATGCAGCCTTAATGGTTAAAGCTACATAGAAATCATGTATGACGGAAATGTTCTACATAAAATTATCTAAAAAATATCCCACAACAGCATATGTCTATCTTTTATGGTTGACTCACAATAACACGTGTAACTCCCGATAGCTTAGCAGTTCGGAGATTTCTGATTATATTTGTTTACTCTTACGTTTATTATACTCTCACTTATCCCTAATTAAAAAAAGTTTACATTATTACCTATTCAATAAAAAAAGAATCATAGAAATCGGTATAGAAACACTAAACTTATACATGAAATACGATAATAAGCCATCGCGCCGTCGCGTGTGAATACTGAATCATGCTATAAGGATTATTTTTGTGTAACGTGATATATTATATTTCCCTACTAAAATACGAAAGTTAATCTGTCTGTTACATCAAAACCACTGAACAGTGAGGAAGGACATATGCTACTTTTTTACGAAAAACGACGGAAACGCGGACGAAGTCGCTGGCAAAAGCTAGTTAATAATACAAAGCTAGAAAAGGCAAGACTTAGGTTCGTAAACAATAAGGCGAAAAGAAGACAAATGCTTTACATACTGTCTTCGTAATGAAGAAGCATGTGAGCTTAGGAGCAGTTTATACCATCCATTGCGAGGCCAATAAAAATCTGTTTAAAGGAACCCCTGCTGAGTTAGACGACCATAGACTTCATACGGTGTAAGTTAAAAGTGAATTAAAAACATCGAAAGAATACTTCAATCTCTACCTTTAATGGCTAATGGTCACATGAATATTGTTTATACTGTTGTATAGATATAGGTCTGTTAACAAGGCCACAGGGAAGCGAGGTTAATCACCCAGGGAGTGTACGTAGGCATACATTAATCGAAGTCATGAACGATTTATTTGAGACTCAATTTTGTACAAAATCTGTTATGACCTTTTTGCTTGCAGATTTATTTTATTTAATTACAACGGCTTTAACCAATTACAGTAACTAAAATTATAAAAAACGACAATAATTATTACAAACACATACATGCATACAAACAAATCGTACGATAGTGAGGTGTCTTCATAATTTAAATTAACCAGTGTTGGAAATAATTCGAGTAAAAAAAACTTAACGAATAAAAGTAACTGTCTATCAAAATTAATAGGTTAATTAAGTTTACGTGTACCACACAATCTCTACGATCCTGTTGCTTGGTCAAAGTAAACATGTCCGACTTCAAATGTTCACGTAAACACTTTGGACCTGAAATGCCTTTGTTTTTTAGTTCGCTGTAATTTGCTGTACAAAGTTTATTAATGTCACTTAAGTTAAAAGGTTTGTCTTTAATATTTTTTAAATTGACAAAATATTAATGAATTATACACACAAACCTACCTTCTCATCATCTTGAATTACTCTATCCATTGGTTGGTGTTTAATAGACGACTGTTCTTTCTTAAGTAAAAGGGTAAAATAAAACTTAAGCTTATGTATACATTATGGATTAAGATTAAGTGGGAGTACTCTCCCTACGTGCTATAATAACATTTATACCTACTAAACTTGACGGGCCTGTTGGTCTGGTGGTTAGTGACCCTGACTGCTAAACCGGAGGTCGTGGGTTCGATTCCCACCCAGGACGAATCTTTGTGTGATGAGCACGATCATTTGTTCTGTGTCTGGGTGTAATTTATTTATAATATGTATGTATTTAGAAATACATATATAAGTATGTTTATCAGTTGTCTGGTTCCCATACCACAGGCTCTGCCTAGTTTGGGATCAGATGGCTGTGTGTGAAAAAAAAAAAAAGAAACTATATGTAGCACTACAGGTAATCTCGTGTTCAGACCGGCAGACAGACAGAAGCGGCAGGGGACGTTATTTTATAACATAAATAGGTGTATAAATAGATGATGCAAATATAAAGAGGTCTATGTTCAACAGTAGATCAACAGGCTGGGTTGATTGACACATGTCACAACTACACTTATCCTGCAAATCATAGCTGCAAAATTTTACAAAAAACAAACCCAGCCCCTTCTATATCTGGTAATAACCATTTTTTTTTCGTTAACATCAGGCTGTAAAATGTATTTATATTTTCAAATCTCATCTCCACAGCCAATCGTATTAAATTAGTTTTCAATAAGCACTCAGCTTAATGCTTTGTACTTGACAGGCGAATTATAAATTCCTCTTGTAATTAATAATGTTAAGTAGTCAGGCATTATTTAAAGCTGTTTAGACTTAGTAATTTATTTCTAAGATAGTAATTGCTATCCTCTTGTAGTTATAGTTGTTATGCTGATAAATTTAAATTAGCTGGCCTTACTTTATGAGGTTTAAAAGCCATAGAAGATATCTTGAAATATTTGATGAATTTTGATTAATTCTATTAAAGAAAAATTAATGAAAATATTCCCTGGTTTCGATTATTTAACGATATGTAAGTCTGCTGCCTAGCCTTTTCCCAAGCTCAATACTCAATACTCAATTCTTTATTAGCATTCCATAAGTCAAATACAGGTGGTACATTTATGAGGTAGAATCATTATGGACCCGGTAGGGCACAGCTTAAAGAAGTTGGAGAGATATGCAGCTTATTACTAAAATTATAATTTTTATATCTAAAATACTTTCATAAAACTATTTATTAATCAAAATAATATAAAAATGTTTTGAAATTCAATTCAATTCAATTTATTCATTAACAATTTACATTGTGTTTGAAATAATCCTATAAAATAAACATTTAAATAAAAAAAAAAAATACAATTAGAAACTAACAACATATTATTTTAACATTAATAACAATATTATTCAAAGTCGCCTTACTAAAATTAAAATAGAAAAAAGAAACGTTTCAAAATTAATACAATAAAATGCATAAAAAAAATCGAATAATAATACATGTGTCATTAAAAATTATGTCCTTAACATAGGCACATTAACAAATATTTCAATCGACTTTATTAACATACTACCTACATGCTGACAGGAGAAAAACGCATGGTCATAATATTACATATCGTCAACGGAGTACAGACACTTATCTAGTAGGAATGCTTGAAGCTTTGTTTTAAATGAAGATGTATATAATTTTTTTTTTAAGTTTATTGGTAACTTGTTAAAAATTTGCACTGCTTGATATTGTGAACTGTGCTTCACAATGTTGAAGTGAGGACTAATCTTACTTCTCAAATTCATCCTACGTGTGCTCTCCCTAACCAGTCTTTCCACATCTGTCTCATATTCGTGTATGTATTTCTTAAGGTTAGTCAGGAGTACTAGAATGTAAAGACTGGGTACTGTAAGGATGTCTAAATCTAAGAAATGTGGGCGACAGCTCTCTCGTTGTGAGATACGGACAATAGTTCGTATAGCTCTTTTCTGAAGCACAAAAGCTCGTTGGCAGTTGTAATTATAACTATTTCCCCAAAATTGTATACTATATCTTAATTTAGATTCAATTAGCGCGTAGTATACTATTTTTAATTGTTTAATGTCAATTTCGTCTCGAAGGGTCCTTAATGCATAACACGCGGATGATATAGATGCATCAATGGCGGCTAGTTCCTTTTTCCAATTTAATGAGTCATCTATGAGTACTCCTAAGAATTTTGCTTCTCTCACGAGTTCTATTTTGTCATCATTAAGTCTAATTTCCATGGTGTCTTTATTACGAGCATTTGGTTTGAATAAAATTATTTTGGTCTTAGTACTATTAATTTTTAGCTTATTTACAGTAAACCATGAATAAAGGTAACTTAGAGCTACATTAACTTTATCTGTAAGTTCTTTTGAGTCCTTTGCCCCAATGACAGCATTTGTGTCATCCGCAAATACCACAAGTTGTATGTGGGGTAGAATTTTGTTTATATAACTTATTAAATCATTTGTAAACAAAATGAACAATATGGGTCCCAATATCGATCCTTGCGGAACACCGGCAGAAATATTAAAAAGAGGTGATTTATAATTTTGTTTATATCCATCTTGCATCTCACTGATCTCTACGAACATTTTCCTATTTTTTAGGTAGGAAGACAAAAGTTGGGACGCCTTGCCTCTCACTCCGTAGTGGTTTAGTTTTGCGATCAGTAGATCGTGATCAACAGTGTCAAATGCTGAGCTCAAATCTAAAAATACACCAGCTACTCTCATTTTATCATTTATTCTATTGATCACTTCATTAACAAGAGTATAAATAGCGTCTCCTGTGCCAACATTTTTTTGGTATCCAAATTGTCTTCTATGTAATAATTTGTTTAAGTTTAAATGAAGCACAAGTCGAGATTTAATTATTTTTTCGAATACCTTTGAGAGCGTCGGTAGCAAAGATATTGGCCTATAATTTTTAGGATCAGTCTTTGTGCCTTTTTTATAAATCGGTATGATCCTGGCTATTTTAAGCTGCTCTGGGAATATCCCATCGTTTATACACTTATTAAATAAGCAAGAAAACGGTTCAGCAAGAATACTTAAATGATCTTTAATGACAGAGATAGGAATTTCGTCATATCCACAAGAACGTTTATTGACCATCTTTCTTACTATGTCAGAAATTTCTTTTGGAGTAGTAGGAGTAAAACAAAGATCATTTTCGACCCGTTGTGTACTCTGCTGTAGTACTAAAGTCGCTTCTTCATTTTTATTTTTACTAGTGAGACATTTGTTATCAAAATGTTTTGCGAGGGTATAAGCTACTTCTTGGGGATCATCAACTATTTTGCCGTCAATTTTAAGTAGTAATTGTTCCGCATGAATAACTTTAGAGCGGTTTGTGCAATTGTTAACAATTTGCCAGATTTCTTTGCAAGAGTTTGCTGAATTGTAGATTTTTTCCCTTACCGTTATTTTCTTAGCTTTCGTGATCACCCTTCTATAAATTTTGATGTATTTATTTTTGTAATTTAAGACACTAGATTCAAGATTATTACCATTATAAGCGCATAATATTCTTTTCATTTTGCTAGAGGTTTTTACCCCTTTGGTGACCCATTTTATTTTAGTACTCTTAATCAGGTTTATTTTACGTTTCTTGTTTTTGTAACTATTTTTAAAAATCTCTGAGAACTTCTTTAGAAATGTATTGATTCCCATATTGCTCCAGTTTTGTCTCAATAATCCCTGCCTAAAAAATGTGGCATTATTAGAACTGAAAACTCTTTTATTCACAACAATATGCTGATTATCGTTACTGGACTTGCTTGCGAGAGTTTCCAACCAAAATTTACCTAAAAGACCTCCATGTCCATCAGCCAGTCCATTGTGGTCTACTTCACATTCCTTTATATAATTTTTGGGTAGATTAGTTAGGATGTTGTCGATGCACGAATGTGAGTCGTTTCGAATAAAAGTTGCAGTTTTAACAAGATGCCTAAAATTATAACATGTTAATAAACTGACGAATTCGGTAGGTTTCTTATTATCTAAAAGTAAATCTATATTAAAGTCTCCGCATATTATGCAATTCCTATTAAATGAATGTGTGCATGTGTGATTATTTATGTGTGTGTTTATGTGAGTATATGTGTTTGCGTGTGTGTGTGTGTGTGTGTTTACGTATATAACGTATAGGTAGAGGGGCTTATCCCTGTAGACATTAATTTATTTGAATTGTGTGGACCGGACGAATGTATTTTTAGATTGGATGTAGGTAAATTTAATCTATTTTTGTGTCGTAAGCTGTACTTATTTTGAATATCGTAAGCTATGTTGGATACGGCTTCCAGTCTTACTGGATTCAGCTGAATACTGTATTTTAGAATAGCCTAGTAGTCAGAATTGTAAAGACTTAACGCAGGCGGGGCCGACGGCATATCGTGCTTTGTGACGCACGGTAAGCAAAATTTAACCATATGTAAGTAAATTATTTTAATTTTTTACACCCTATTTATTAGGTTCTAAGATTTAAGGTACTCAGCTTAAGCGTAAATTTTTCTATTCTTTGTTAAAACTACGTAACGTCCTTATCATCAAATAATGGAAAATATAAATTGGTCAGGGTATGACTTTTTGACCAATTTATATTTTCCACTCTCATAGTCTTACGGGACGACAACCCAACTTGACCTAAGAGATAAAAGGCACAAGGCACTTTTTAAGGCTCCGTTGTTACAAATAACCGAGTGGTATAGGTCACCACGCCAATTAACGCAATGAGCGACGAGCCACGGGTTCGATCCCCTCATGGGACAAGCATTATTTTGTGCTATCCGTTAATGTTTGTGCTAAGTCTGGGTGTTCTTTGTGTATGTGATTCGAATATTTGTGAAACCTCCCGCGATATAAGGATTAAATTCTTTAGTGCCGAAATAGTTCAAAAAAAAACTTTCAAATTTTTAGGTTTCTACTTAGAATTAAAGAACTTGATAAACTTAAATAATTCGTTAACACAATAGGTTATTTTGATAGCACGATATAACATAGTACTAATGTTATTAAAAATACAATCGGGCTCTAATAAAAAACTTCGTTATATTCACTATTGGTCTATTACAGAAAATTTAATTATATGCTGCACGTTAGACTAATAATTAATTACTGATCAAGATAGATAATTATCTTGCAACCCTATTTCCAGCCTAAAGAGTTTTTAATTAACTTTCCTGTGTTCATTAAAACTGATGAGGGAATGAGTAGGCGTTTACGTGCGAGCTAGCTTAGGCTCATGTGTAAGATACGACGTGGTATGTATAAACATTGTAATACAAACAATTTTGTACCTAAAATGTATGTAGTATAGAAATTAAAATTAAACAGACCTACATAGGTATAGTGAACAGATCTACCCCAATTAGCTTGACCGCAGGCTTTGACTGCTGCATATCTTGAATATTAATACTATAACCGTTACGAGTTTTACGGTAATAGTGCTGAAATTCGAAAGTTTTTTTGTCGAATTTTTCATACCAATCGTTTTTTATATAGTTTTCATTAATTGTACACCGATAAAAGAATCACCTTGTATTACACCAGCCCTGCTGAGCATAAGTCATTTTATAAGTCACTCTGTCGGTCATCTATATTACATATTAGATAAATGAGAGGGAGAAATAGCACTGCTGTTACACATGATTTTATATACCTATCTCTATTTTTATATTAAATAGTAAAATTATTGCTTTTCCAATTTCCATTGAAAGAAGTCATTTATCTCAGCCTTGTTTTGTTTCATAACAGAATACTAAATTAAGAACATCGTCAACACATCTGCTCATAATATCACTATTACAATAGTTTCCGAAGACGTCATCGCCAGTTATCTTTCATACCCAGTCAATCATTATGAATCGCTTTATTACTTCTCGAGTGATAGCGGATGTGACGTACAGTTGTACGAGTGTACTGTCAGATTTATTGAGTTGTTTAGATTTTTGTGCACGTGATTTTTAACTGACTATCATGTTTGTCGGACAATTCGATCGTATTTATTTTCGACATAAACTACCATTTTTTTTTATAATTTTCCAGGTTCAAGTATAAGCCCGGAGGCGCTGTAATTTTTATACAAATAGTAGTAAAGAAAAATTTAAATTCTCAGGCAGGACTCGAACCTGCAACTACTGGTTCACCGAAACAGTTTCTTTACTTACTAAGCTACAGAGGTCACTGACTGAAAGTTGACCATTTTCATAAATTAAATACATTGTAAAGTAATTAGGTTTATTTTTGGAAGCATTTCACTTTAAAATTGCTTTTGCTATGCTATAAAAATATTAAGTTTCCAACAATAGAGTAATGAGTTTGACTACCAAGAAAACCTTAATAACACTTAGATATCGAAACAAACGAAGCTCTGTTAGAAAACACTAATAACCATACTAATCATAAAAATATCTTAACAAATAAATTCAAAGAATAAAAAAAAATGATGGAAAACTACACGTGTCACATAAAGCCTGTGACAACATAAACGAATATGTCCAAAACCTAATTTATATAAAAGTTTTGTGAGCGGTTTTAACACTCGAGCGGATCTTACCGACTTCAATGAGCGATGATCGATCAAGCATCATACGTCATACGTCATGGGTTGCGTAACAACTGAATTACTGAAGCGAATAAAACTGTGTTTATCACACGTGTACTGTGATTTATGGGATTATAATATACAAGGATTATTATGTTCTGAGAAAATGATTCGTAGTACCTACACACGGCAAACTAGATAGGTTTGCAGGTCACACTAACCTTTTATATTATATAGCTGTCCCCCGCGACTTTGTCCGCGTGTTTTAGCTTAAACGTTTTTTCATTTTTGCGACATTTTTCATTTATGCTCCGCTCCTATTGGTCGTAGCGTGATGTTATATAGCCTATAGCCTTCCTCAATTAATGAGCTATCCAACACTGAAAGAATTTTTCAAATCGGACCAGTAGTTCCTGAGATTAGCGCGTTCAAACAAACAAACAAACAAACAAACTCTTCAGCTTTATAATATTAATATTAATAATAGTATAGATTATACACTAACATTTTTATTACGTGTTATATTCAGCATATAAAAGCGGATTATAATATGAAATAGATAAGATAGAATAATATAATATAAAATGTTAGTGTTACCTGCAAACCTATTTAGTTTGCCGTGTGAACATGTCAAACAGATTCAGTCAATGTAAAATACTCGTATATGGTAAGGCTTTCAGCTAATCGTATAACTATTTAATATCTATCGTTTGAAAGAGGTTAGGTAGATTGTAATAACTTACTTATTTAGTTATTTCATTGGCCCACTATTAAATAACATACCCAATTATGCCAAACTCGAAAATATAGAAAGATGACTATTGATACTGCGTATTTGCAATCTTATTAATATATTCCAAGTTTCCGATAGTACCTACTTATTTTGTAAATGCGTAATATTTTTCTTTGCAAATATTTATTGTTTTAGAAACAAAATGAGGGTACCAAATTGATAATAACTTCTTGTAAATTAATGTTGACTAAATCTAGAACAAACAAAAGTAATGAAATTGTTTTAAACAAATAATAATCAATTGTTTAATCTAAATATACCTAGATAGAATAATGATTAAATTAATAAAAGCAACACTGCATTAATTAGGTTTGTATTGGTTTAAATTTTACATTGTTATTTACAAAGTTTAATTGTTGATTGATCTTAACTTTTCAGTTAGATAGTGATTAAACAGTAAATCAACTGTTAAGTTCAATGGTTCGATCTTACAGTACAAATAAGTAAAGTATAGAGCGCACCTAACAGCGTATGAACTGTGAGCACCAGTATTAGTGTCAAAACAGAGCGCGCCGTTTTATTAATATTATCTCAAAACCTACCTACCCTAATAATGTCGGAACCATTGATATTTTCGCATATGCCTCTGTCGTCACAAGGAAAACCTTTTAAATTAGTAAACGAGCATAGTATTCGTGTTTCCAAATACACGGTATCGACGCGTGGTTTCATATTGCTTATTTTAATATATTTGTATAATAACTTTCGTGAGGAGTATTCATATTTATTTAAAACAAACGGTTTACTCACGTATATTTTAAGCTGAGGGCGGCGGTGGTGTCGCGAGTTCGACTCGCGACACCACCGCCGCCGCGTCAGCTCATGATTAGGGACTCCTATTGAGTCTGAAACTAGTCGGGCGATCCCGAGAATATACGTGAGTAAACCGTTTGTTTTAAATAAATATTTTAATATAGGCATAACTTGCAGCTCAAAATGCGTACTATCGGCAAAACGGGCTACTAGAGGTGCGCGCACTCTATGCTAGCTATGTATACTCTAAGAGTGCGATTATGTAAGGGTCTGTGTGGTATTCCATATGTTCATATACACAGTAAGATTATAAGTATCTTCTTCTTCTTCTTCCTGCCCTTTTCCCAATCTATTTGGGGTCGGCGCACAATGTTTTCTCCTTCCATTCTGCTCTATTAGCCGTCATACTGTCATACTGTCATTCACTAAGATAAGATAGTAAGATTATAAGTATAAAAATGCAAATAGTATTGTAAAAGGAAACCCAATATCGATTGTCTCAGTTCAAATATGAGATGAAAATATTAAATACAAGATAAAAATTAAGATACAAATCAAATCTATCTATATATTCTGTGTAAAATGTATCATTTCTAAGACATCGAACGATTTTTTTTAAACCTGATCCTCGATATAAAAATATTTCAAGAAGGTTGACAAGAAAACAATCTTTTTTACACCCATTTGACAAGTTCCGGCAACGGAAGTACCCATTGCCGGCTATCCGGCGGTGAAGTACCTATATGGCAGTCTTCTCAAGAGGTTTTACATGTACTGGTTTTACCAGTACCGGTACTCGGTTTCCCATTAAGGAAAACCGGCCCCATCTGTCCGGTTAGAGAAGTGTGTAAATGGACACCAAAAGCTCTTTAGAAACACAAACAAACAAATTTAATTTGTATGTTATTTATTTAATATATACTAATATATAAATCTGAAGAGTTTGTTTGTTTGTTTGAACGCGCTAATCTCAGAAACTACTGGTCCGATTTGAAAAAAGGCTATAAGCTATATAACATAACGCTGTGACCAAAAGGAGCAAAAATTAAATGAAATATTTTGCAAAAATTAAAAACCTTTGAAACTAAAACACGCGGACAAAGTCGCGTGGGATAGCTAGTCGTATATACGTGTGATACTGGCTGGTTACCAAATAGCCTTAAATTAATAATAAATTATCTTTGAAACGGTCCTACCGTCGTTATCAACGAAAGCTGATTAAACGTAAGTGGACACTCGTTGAATATTAAGTAGGGTTTGAGTGGATATTTGCAATTTAAGGATACCTATCTCAAAACCACAGAACTTGTGTGTTATATTATTGTAACTATTTTTGGTAACTCTACAAAGTTTTAAAATTCAGGCAAAAGACGATTTTATCATTTTTAGGGTTCCTTTATTCTGGTCTAAGTATTTCATAGGAATAGTAAGATATTCAAATAATAACATTAAATAATGTTATCAAATTATAAACATATTTAGTTTTATATCAAAACTGAGAAATACCTAATTGGATTTCTAGGTATAAGGTCTGAATTTTATAATACAATAAACTTTACATACCTAATTATAAATGTAGGTAACAAAGTTCTAATAAAATACAGATGCGAGACTTTTCTGGCATCTAATTTACTGAGGCCTACCTAAATACTATACAAACTAGTTTTTTCACGCCACGCCACCCGTAGCAAAAAGTAGACTATGTCCTTTCTTGGGATCCAAGCTTAACCCATCATGTTTCATTAAAATCAGTTCAGCAGTTTAGCCATGCAAGCGTAACAGACAGACGGACACAGCTACTATTGCATTTATAATATTATAGTAACAATTATTTTACATCACATTAGATTTTACATTCTTCTAGAATGTTAGGTCGTAAAAATTTTAACTGATATAAAGTTCATAGTTTTCATTTGTACAACAATAACAAATTACCTTGTAGATGAATTTAGTTTTAACTTTGATACTTAGTCAAAATTCTTAAATGGTAGTAGGTAAACAATTACAATTTGTTTCTGTGTTTTTCATTTATTTAAGTCTAACCTCATTCAAATATTTGAGCGTTTATATCTTAATATTTACAAACTTAACTATATATACACTTTAAACTAAACTTAACTAAAAAAAACTCTAAAAAATTGCGTCAAAAAATTCATCCACGTCGCTGTCGACTGGAAGTGTACCCAAAAGGCTGGCAGCATTGCCACGTTGTATGGCAATGCTAATTCTTTGTCCGAGGTAAAAGCCAGCCCTTGGGTCACGCGAGGAGTCAACAAGACGTTTTTCCAGATCTTTAAATAAAAGGTGTGCACTCGGACCCCACGGTCCTAATGTTTCAACCCCAAACGGCTGGAAAGTATAACTTCCAATAAGGTTGTTATATTTCCGCCGTTTGAGGTTCTCAGCAGCCGCAGCAGCAGCGCCAGCACAGAACGACGAACTGGGAAGATGAGATGGCGCAAGAGTATCGACACAAGTAGCGTCCCACACTAAAGGCCTACCCATCTTCCAAGGGAACAAAGACATCCCGTCCGGTCTCTTGCCGTCGTCGCGTGCCAGGCCATTAGGTTCAAGTACAGCTGGAACGCCGGCGGCAACAAGAGCACGTCGGATGATGTCGTTTAAATTGGCATGTCGCGCCATGCGTCCTGCGCTACGGCTACATGACAGGCCGTGGTGTCCGAGGCTGTTGACTACTTCGCCACAGTGACAGCGATGTGGAGAACAACAAGAAGCGCCAAGGCGTAGTGAAACACAGAGGCGGAAAGTAGTATCGTCGAACAAGGTGCCTATGTTCGACGACGGTAGTGCGTGAAGCCATAGGCCTGACTCCCACTCCCCCACAGCAAGCAGGCGCGCACGCTCCGCAGTAGTAGACGATGTGGACATAAGGTTTTCATGAACTACCCTGCAGAGCGGCTCATCCCACTGTCTCTGGGAAGATGGGTGGTCAGGTAGATTTGATTTAGGGCAAGCGAGTCTCCAGGCATCCACAGCCTCGGTGAAGCACGGCACATCAAAATCAATCAGTGTGGAGTTAAGGATATTCCTGATCAATTTATCAGTACCGTGGACCGAGGATATAAAAGCTGGTAAACTGATACTTGTAATTTTGCGGACGCCGAGCCCCCCCATGCGGATGGGAAGAGTGGCTTGAGCCCAAGCTCGGTCGTCCATGGCCATATTTAAAATTGAAGTGAGCGTGTGTTTTATAATTTCGTCCATTTTTTCTAAAAGTAGAGGGTGCTTCCATAAATGGGAAGCACGAAGGAAATAAATTAATTTGGGGCCGAAACAGCAATACCGAATTAGGGTGATAGCCGAATGCATGTTAATTTGCAATAATCTTTCCGAGATGTCATTAAAATTTTTAATTTTTTCGTCTATGAAGTTGGGAAAGGCATCTTCAAAGATTGGAGACCCAAGCAGGCGAAGTGAGCTTTTGTCCATAATTTTGATATCAGGGGCTATTGCGTTGAATTTTGAAAGTGTCAGTTGTCTGTCAGTCCTATCATGAAAGAATAACTCACATTTAGAGAGGTTAAGTTCAAGGCCAATGGTTTGAAATTGATTTTTTAAAAATAGTAGATCATTTAAAACCTCGTCTACATCGCCTCCAAGAGTCCCATCATCAAGATACCAAACGTTAAATTTAGAATTTAGTTGCCGAATAATTGGGTGAATGGCTAAACTGAAGATCACTGGCCCGAGGGGATCACCTTGCTGACAACCAACAGCAGATTCCAAAAGGTTGTCCCGATATAATAATTTAGAAGGTTGTCTGTAACATTGCCAAAGAAAACTAAAAATTTGTGGTAATTCTTTTTTAGTTTCTGCCAGCAAGGTGTCCCTATTAACCGAATTAAAAGCATTTTTTATGTCAAAAAAGGATAAAAAATAAACAAATGATATCAATGTCGACTTTACGACGGACGTCGCTGTCACTATCTATAAAACAAAACATCAGTTGAATATAAAATATGTACATAAATTAATGAATAATAAGCGAATGTTGACAATTTGCGTGTTTGGATAATGTTGGATAATCAATCATTTATTATGGCAGAATCGCCACTTAGGGCCAAACCGAATGTGGAGTAGATTGAAATTACACAAAGGTATCCAGCCTGGATTGCGAGTATAACATAAAATATTTCTGGAACAGGAAGTTCGATCTTCTATTTTATTTTAAGATTTTATTTTTTAAAAGCTATGTTATCTAAGCATATAAAACCGTATTGTCTCACTATAAGGTAGGTACATGTTCGCCCTGTCTTTCACGCACTTTCCCCGTGGTAGCCAAGTTGGCCTCGCCACCTTCTTCTTGATCTGCCGTGACGTAGTATAGCAGCTGAGAAGATATATAAAAAAAAAAAACAAATATGAATCTAGACTCACCTTCTCATATACTGGAACTTGATGACGATGAAGATGAGCAGGGTATTAGCCGACAGCGACGCCGTCAACACAACCACATACAGCACTATAATCACCACATCAGGTCTATAGAACACATCCAAGTCCAGCGCAGGTACACCCCACACCTCAGATTCGTTCCAACCCACTTCGAAACTTGTATTCAAGTTTTTCAAAGCCATGTTCGCGACTGTACTCAAGTGTTGACGTTGAAATATTTCTCGACCATTTTTAGAAACTGTAATGTAAATAGAATGATTGTATTGTATCTGCGAGTGTTTTATCGCCGCTTCAGGGTTAAATAATGGCTTGTTTATAGTACAGGTCATTTAAATAGCATGTAGTGTTTGCAGCGGGTACCGGTTATAAAACATGATTTGGCTAGAAATAAAATGCTTAGTCCTTGGATAGATCTCATTTCAGTTAGTTTCAATAAGTGAAAAAATGTTGAAATTATTGGTAATCTTTAATCTTACAGAGTTCTACATAATGCTTCAAAAATATAGAAACTCGGTTTTTAATATAATATTTTACTACTAATATTATACGAACATAATATTTTTTAATTTTCTTCTTACATTTCATCCAAGTAATTTGTTACTAGGCAATTAAAATTATAATCCCAATTATTATTTTAAAGACAACATCATTACAAAATAAACCGAGATGAAATTTGTATCTCATAAAATTTTCCAACGTCTTATTACTTTAATGATGTTTACAATAAATTCAATAAACCCTATCACACACACCAACAAAGAAATTTACTTATAAACATCAACTTCAGTCATTGAAATTTGTGAAAACTAGCCATGAATACTGCCTACCCTACTAGAAATAGGCATCAAATATACAACAAAAAAAAAACAATACTACAGAATCACTTGCAATCCAAAACAAAACACACAGGGTTTTATTTGGAATACGTTCTGAAAAAACGTTTGGAGCGCAATTCGCTCTCCCGGGCCAAATCCACTTCCCCAGTATAAAAGATGATTTGATTCTCACTGATAACGGTGTCTGACGCGAAAATCAAAATTTTAGAAAAAAAAATTAGATAACTATAGTGTGAATATCGAGTATAAACTGTTGGTAGGTATAAGCAAGTAAAATTTTAAAATTTGTGTCAAAACAGATCGCGCCCTTTTATTAAAACTATTTCAAAACCTAATGTTACCGTAATAATATCGGAACCGTCGATATTTTCACATAAACATCTGTCGTCTCACGGAAAATCACTTAAATCAGTAAACGACTGTAGTAAAAATTTGCTTACTCTCAGCACAAGGGGCTACTATCGATGCGCGCGCTCTATGTTTACTCTTTGCCACTATGAACTATGTGTCTATGGACTGTCTCTCTCACTATGGTCACAATGTATTCCAATTGAAATAAAATATAAGTCTTCAAAATTGATGTTTTGTTTGTTTGGTTACCAGAATTCAATAATGATCTCAATATTTTTGTTATTGTATTACACACCAACGGAAATTCGTAATATTATGGAATTTTTTTAAAGGATTTTCGGCATTAAAGCTACCTATGCTTTTAGAATGCTAATCTATAATATATACTTAATATATAAAGCTGAAGAGTTAGTTTGTTTGATTGAACGTGCTAATCTCAGGAACTACTGGTCCGATTTGAAAAATTATTTCAGTGTTGGCTAGCCAAAAGGAGCCTAGGCAAAAGAAGCGGAGTATAAATGAAAAATGTTGCAAAAATAAAAAACCGTTGAAACTAAAACACGCGAACAAAGTCGCGGGGGACAGCCAGTGACATTATAGTTCCAAACGATTCTTTCGAGGTAGCATAATAGATATACATTGTTGAACCACTTGACAATACGTAAGTTCAAGTGTATTTTCATGATCAATCTAAGTAATTTATGCTTCAATAATATCTAATTGAAGCATAAATTACTTAGTAATCTAGAATTAAATGTTAGAAGTGGTTATGTTTTTAAATGATATTAGTAAAACAAATTTTGTGACAATGTTTTAATTCGAATGCCATTTACTTTTTATTCTTATACTTTACATGCTTATAATGTAGGTCAACTTGTAATTATGTTTATTAATAATTAATTTGTTGTTGCTAAATAGTTATTTAAGTACTTTTTCAATATACACAACTTTTAATATTTGTACGCCTTATAGGCAAAATATGATAGTTCCTAATTGTATTTCTTAACACCTTGTACGTGTGTACATACTCATGTTTTAAACAAATAAACTCTCTTTTATCTTTTTTTATCTTTATTTTTTAACAAGGCCCAAAAACTCAGGATAAACTTAGTTTCATAACGACACTTGCTCCATTCTTCCGCGTATAATATTGGCACCAAATCCATTTGCATTTACTGCTGGCTTTTAGATCCCGGAAATCTGTATGCAGAGCCGTATCGAAGGTTGTAAACATTTATGTTATGTTATGTCAAAAGTTAACGAGGTTTAGAGAAACGAGGTTTGTTATGTTCAACGAAAAATGTTTTATAACAATTTCTGCCTTAAAACACCTACAATAATTTTAATGTTGACTTTTCTTAGCGGGGATTTGATATAAAAAACTTGCACCTACGAATAAACTAAATTAAAAATGATAAACAAAGACAAATTTATTCTGATAACTATCAGAATGCTGACCAGATCTTAATAAATTATACCTAAGAACTAAGAACCATCTCGAATATGTCTGCTTAGAAACAAAAAAAAACTCGCATCATAATCGGCCAATTCGTTTAGGAGCTAACATGCCACAGACAGATACACAGGCATACACGTCTAACTTATGACATCCATATTTTTGCATCAGAGATTAAAAGAAGTTAGTGAATGTTGAAGAAAATTATAACATAAAAACACATACATTAAGTATCTCTGTAGAATTGTGAATTCAAAAGTTTTCTCATCGCCTTAAAACAAATAATACTTAGTACATGAGTCAGTCCTAATAGTGTTAATACATTGGTACAAATCTATAGAAAATGTTTACGCTAATTATATTTATTAATGCCTTTGCGGCCGTTACATGTAATAGCATCCGCTTCTCTGATTCAAAGATCGGTATTTATAAACACAAATAAATAGATTGAAATAATCGTGTGCCATATATAACAGTTTTCACGACTATACTTAGGTACACGAAGTATTCGGGAATGCCCGACAAGTTACGTAATTTGGTTACAACTTTTGAATACAGATGTTATTTCAGTTCTAGTTTATAACGTAACGATTAGTTTTTAATCTTAATATAATTAAAAAATGTAAAATAGATCGCAACGGGATTTATGAATGGAAAAACTGTAAAAAATTCAAAATTATTTCTCGCATAAAATAATTTCGCGTTGTAAAAATCCAACCTTATTAGATCTCATGATAGTTATTCAACCCATTTGACAATATGACGGTAGTAAGAGTCCAATTTACGACAGTGACAAGGTGTAGAGATCGGTCAGTGCCCTTACCCTCCAATTTAATTTTAATTCTAATACAATGCCAATGCAAAATTTATATTAGTGTACTAGGAAGGAGGTTCAGTTTTCTTAAAAAAATATGCTGTCTATGGCAGGAACTGATGAGAATCTAAACATTGAGGGTATTTATTGTACTCTGTATAACAATTTTGCATTGGCATTGTATTAGAATTACAATAAAATTGGAGAGAAAGGCCGCAGAGCAAGGTTGACTGCCGAGGAAGCACTGTACGTGCTTAAGCCTCGTGA
Organism: Diachrysia chrysitis; assembly: GCA_932294365.1. Classification (NCBI taxonomy): domain Eukaryota; kingdom Metazoa; phylum Arthropoda; class Insecta; order Lepidoptera; family Noctuidae; genus Diachrysia; species Diachrysia chrysitis. Next base: position 936,200 of record OW028645.1, read on the forward strand.
CTCAGGGAAGCTACACATACTACATACATACCTACTTCACGGTAGGCTTGATAGGCATGTAACGTCTTAACAATATAATCGATAAAACAAGGAAACATTATCATCATCAATCATGTACGTGAATGTATTAGACATCTATAAATAGCCACATACTGCACACGCACGCAATTATGCTTTTGTTTGTACTACCTAAGCAATCCTTTTTGTTTTTTTTTAGGCCTGTCTACTAATCACACTTAAATTTGATAATGGTTGAAGGCCGAATACTCAAACGCAACTCGAATTTAAGTGGTCGTTAAGTATAATGCTGTCTCTGTCAGTTTAAAGTGTAAAATAGTGACAGATAGACGTTTGAGAACGTCTTAAATTTAAGTTGCGGTTCAGTATTTGGGGTAAAAGAATTTAATAAATGAGTATGTTAAATTTATATTGTACTACATAGCTGTTGCTCGCAGCTCCGCGCGTGGGTGTCGGTTATCGCGGCAAAAAGTAGACTCTGTAATTTCTTAAGATCCAAACTTAACCCATACCAAGTTTCATTAAAATCGGTTCAACCGTGAAAGTGAACACACAGACAGAATTAATTTCGTATTTACAATATTGGTATAGATTAGTTTCCTATAAGTAAGTACCGAACAACTACGGGACAACTACGAGGTTTCAAACGCAATACAGTTCCAATAACCTAAAAACATTGTTTCATAATTCCCGATACAGTATTAGCGCTCTTATTAAGCTTTAGTTTTATAGAAGTTAAAAAATTCAATAGATTTCCTATCGCTAGTTTGATCAAAGACGGATGGATATGGAAATGGCCGCCGTACATCTCGCCTTTCATTAAGTCCGATCGCTCAGATTGAACAGATTTCTATTATAACTTTTATACACAATAGAAACCTATTGAGATTATTATGAAATTAAGAAGTATATAAAGTAAGATGCATCGAATATAATATTTGCTCCGATAGTCGGAATCAACAAAAAATACTGAGATAATGGCGCCGATTCTGTTAAACCCACACTAAACTTATTTTAGGCCGTCGGTATCTTTTTCACTTGTACACAATTAAAAAAGGACAGACGAAATTAATATTAATCTACTGACACGCAGAAACGTGTGCACTAATAAAACACAGTAATGTTCAAGGCGAAAACTCCTTTGACATTTCCAAGTTAGTTGTTATCTGTTGCCGTCCTTTTCTTACGCTGTTTGTTAGTAAAAAATAGCAATGGTTTAATTTTGATTTAGTTAGCGTACAAGGGAATCGGCGACAGTATTATCTTCATTATGTAAAGCAATAAATGAATGCTCACATTTAATATCTGTTTGATTAATCGTTTTTCCAATAGGTACTATTTTTATGCTACGAAAATATATTTGATAGTTTTCTAGCTTTTTTTCGCGACTAGGCCAAGGTCTTCACATCTTTCCACACCACATCACAAATCTGTCAAGAAATGGATCTCAAATTATGTTTTTGAACGAAGTTATGATTCAAACTTTGTTATAAATGAGATAATGTAAAGTATTATTAGTTCCGAACTAGACTGACATGTAATATTATAATCATATAATATGTGTATTGTCTTTAATTTTAGGCAACAACAATATAATATTTAAAAAAAATGTTTTTTTTTTACTTAATTTGTTCTTGTTTTACGTGTTCCAATTAGTTTAACTTCTCATCACGCGCTTCTGTCACGCGCCTTTAAACACTCAACCAACTGAGCTTCCGGTCACGTGATCAACAAAAAGAAAGGTATTTGGAACAAGTTGTAGGTGTGATTCAATACATTTATACTTATACCAGCAAATAGGTGCGATGATACATATAATAGCTATCACATAAACAGTTCTGAGTTCATAAAGTTCACAAGCACAGCCAACGGCCCAATATTTACATTTACGTCCGCACTGTACTTTAATGGAGTTCGAAGCACTCTTCTGATATCATTATGTTACATTAATCTTTGTATAGATAAGATTTGAATGGAAAAAGATAGGAATGTGGGAAGATCGAATGCGAAAATTCACAGGGTTTATACACACGGCGTATTTTTTAACGTGCCGAAAACGCACGTTTTGCGAACTTGCGCTTAAGGCAAAATCGCGCGCGATAACGCGTTCAAAGCTCGTCTATATCGCGTTTGTTTATGATTGAGTCTGGTAAAACGCGGCGATTTCTGTATTACAATACAAATGCGCGACTGCAGCGTGTCTGTACGCCGTATCCGCATATTTGTACAACAATAATAATTTTCTATATAACAATAATATCTTTGGACAACTCACTGGGATCCCAAAATAGGCAGATCCTGTATTATGGCAACGAGACCACTGATAAAAATACTTATATTTTTCTAAATGCGTACATATTAAAGACTAGCTGTCCCCCGCGACTTTGTTCGCGTGTTTTAGTTTCAACGGTTTTTCATTTTTGCAACAAATTTCATTTATGCTCCGCTCCTATTGGTCGTAGCGTGATGTTATATAGCCTATAGCCTTCCTCAATAAACGGACTATCCAATACAAAAAGAATTTTTCAATTCGAACCAGTAGTTCCTGAGATTAGCGCGTTCAAACAAACAAATAAACAAACAAACAAACAAACAAACTCTTCAGCTTTATAATATTAGTATAGATAAATGACACCCAGACACAGAACAAATGATAATGCTCATCACACAAAGATTTGTCCTGGGTGGGAAATCGAACCCACAACCGCCGGTTCAGCAATCAGGGTCACTAACCACTAGACTAACAGGCCATTCTGACTAATGAAGTTTACGACAAAATTTTTCAACATGTGCAATGGTTTAATATCTGCGTCTGAATTTCGTTTAAAGCGCGTTAGAGCGCGTCAACTGCGCGTCGGCAGCGTCTCAAAAATACGCCGTGTGTATAGGCCCTAAAGAAGCTCTTACCGGTTAAAAGAACCGGAGGACTTCTTCCTTCCTTTTATTTGGCAACTTGTCTTCGAACTTTGGAGAGCTTATTTCCATATGTTATTTTAGAACTGTTTCACTGCAGTTCAAAGACCCTTCCTTTCTTCTTTCATATAAATGACGCAAAATTGTGACGTCTTTACCATTACTTCGCTACCACTCTTATTGACCGGTACATAAAAACGGTAGCGAGGTTTGTTGAACAGTTTGTTTGCCAGACGTATGTTCGTCCATACATACAGCAATGGTATGGTTTTATATTGACAGAACCTTTATTTTAAATTGAAGTAAGTTCTTAAGTTGCTGTTGATTCTGACGTAGGTTTCACCGTGTTTTAACGTGGCCATACTTCCAAGTTACTGCTGAATACAACATAAAATGTATGAAAAATAAAGAATTGTACCTACCTACAGTTAAAGTTAGGGTATTTGCTGGTAATTTAAAACGTTATTTCCGGTTTAAATTAATTTAATTTTCCCCGTCACATGTTGATCCAATTAAATTGGATTAAGTACTTCGCGGAACTAGCTCAAACATGGGTATTAAGCTGAGAGGATTCTTTTAAAAGATGTAATTAGCTTTGATGTTGCTAATTACTTGCGACGTAATAATTATTACAAGATTTGTTTACACTACAATAAATAGGTACAGTTGTATCGTAGGCCAGTGAAAGACTATTGAATAAATACAATTTAATACCAAGATAAACATAAGTCAACCCAAAGCAACAGACAGTGCTGTCACAACATAGTATAAGAAAAAAGGATCTCGACACCAACTAGTACTGCTCACAGTGCTAGTTGGTGTCGAGATCCTTTTTAACATACCATAGGTCTCAACCTAAGAGGCCGGTATCTACAAGAAACAAATATAATATTATGTGTGATACACACCCACACTTGTGACAAGTCTGGGTGTTCTTGGTGTGAGTCTCTGGTTTTAATGTTTTTAGACTTTCACAACCTAAGGGTCACTTCGTAATGGGGGAAAGAAAGAGTAAAGAATAAAAGCAGTATAATATTTTCCCTGGCAGCAGAGGTTCAGTCAACGTTTTCTAAATCGGAATATTACGCAGATATCAAACGGAATTGCTGCCATCCCGACAAACTGCTTGTAAGACGAAAAATTTCATTCAGTTTTTCATTCTAGAAATTCTAAGCTCAATTTTTCAATGTTGCAGTTATTGGCATTGTAGCGAATACAGACTGAGATCATGCTTTATTTTTTTGTATTTTATTGCATTTACATAGCACGTTTAACCTTTAAATTAAAACTATTATTTAAATTTACTTTTTAGACAATCGCAGTTTGTCGTTCTGTTAGGCCCAAACCAACAAACACTGTACTATTAATTTATATACGGTTAGTATTTGGATATCCAACCAAAAAAAAACAAATATATGTTTTCGTAGAAAAAAATAAACTTGTAAGTGAATGAACGGTCTACAAAAATGCAAGTCGACGTAAACCCCCACGTTGTTTAAAAGAAAAACAAGCTCAACCCTTTTCCCAAATATGTTCATTTAAAGGTCGGTGCCTACTGTACAAACATAAAAAAAGGTCTGATGACCGTTTTCCGGTGCCTTGTTTTTTTTTTCTGCATCAATTATTGACTATGCATTCTCTTTTCTAGAATAATAAGAATTTGCACATGCAACTGATTTTTCGACCTTTTGCTCAAGAAATACAAATCATTAATTCTTACTATAAAAGAAGTGTAAAATCAAATTCCATAATTAAAAGCATAATTTGATCAAGTTCAAAATGTCCTAACACGCCCATCAACAACATTGATGTTACATAAATGTTCATAAATCAATTAAAGGAAGCCCCATTGAAATCCTGTTTACTCAAACTATTTGGGAACTATTTAGAGAAACAATGAAATATGGCGGCACAACCAACAGGTATTTGTTACGGTATGGAATTTACGAGTTATTTGTTAATACTTACAAATTCACTTAGAAGGAGTGCTGAGAGACAGCTGGTTAATGTCGTTCGTAAGTCATGTAGCGACAAACAGTTGTTATGGATTCCATTAACTAACTTTAATGTTGATAATTTCACGAAATTCGCTGCAGTCTACTATATATACTTTCAAAAGTCTACGAAATTCTAAGAAAAAAGGCTTACACTTCTTTAAAACTTTAATTATTTGAAAGTATATTTTTCTGCTCTTAAAAAAATATTACTTAATTACGCTGTTCAATTGAAAAGGTTTAAAAAATAAAGAAAGTTTTAATTCAAAAGTCTAAACTTTCACGTAAGCGTGTGCCATGGCGCCATTGTGTTTCAGACGTTCCAAATGACAGAACTGAATGATAGTACAAACAAGAAAAGTTTTATTAAACTCGCCAACAGATGTCACTGTGCAATGACGTCATGTTTCTGAATGGCGGTGTTAAGATTTTCGAGCGGCGAACGACCCTCGATCTGAGCCGCATTGAATTCATACTTACCTGGCGTAGGGGACACCGTGATCATAAAGGCGGTTCCCCCAGGGCGAGGCCTTCCCATTGCACTGCGGGCGGGTTGACCCCTGCGATTATCCCTAATGTGGATAACTCGGACGCGTAATTTTTGATAGTGGGGACTGCGTTCGCGCTGTCCCCATCATAAACTCTCTGTAAACCCTTTAATCATACCCATTACTATGTTTGTAAGTTATCGTTTGTGGATAGCTTAATTGTTCTCAAGTAAGTGACATGTAAACGTTTTTATTGAGAATAAAGTTGCTCTTTTAAACCTAAATCTTTTTAACTCGGAGTTAAATGCTACAAGAGGTCAAATTGACAGTTTGTTATACAATAAGTCACTATAGAATATAACAGAATACTGTAAATGTGTTGGTAAATGTTATCTCAAAATTTAAGTAACAATAGGACCTAGAACATGTCTCTGGCCGACCTTGCTAAAATCACAAAAATTGTGTAGGTACCTAAACTCTACCTTCACAATTTTTGCTGACATAAAATCCTTGTATCCTTTGAAAAATATACATCGACAATCTCACATAGCACAAGAGGGACCAAATGTATAAATCTGGCGACAATGTTACCAATGAAGGGAATTCTAAATGTAACGGAAAAGGGCCTGGGAATCGTGACACGAATGTCGTCATATTACCGTGATACCTAAACTCCATCGTGATTTTAGTCGCTATCTCATAAATTATTATCTAAATGAATTGAGAATCTATTTTTATAAATGGATGACGTATGGATGGATAGCATACGGATCGATTTAGTCTTGTTCCCGTGTCAGTACTATACAAAAAATGGTTTATGATGCATTTTATAGCTCTACGTTTTTGTTCGATCTGTTTTCAAGTATTATAGAATTTTAATGTACAGTACGAGTTTTACTCATTATTTTTAGATATTATTGCTTTCATATTAATGTTAACTCCAGGTTTTAACTTTCCTAAGTTTTAAGAGATTTTTTGCACTAGTAGGTACCTACTTTATGTTAAAGTTTTATATATTTTAAATTACTGATAACCATTTGCTATTACAAATAATATTTGTCTAATAAATCATTAATGATTTATCAGCGCTTTGACATCGGTCTGGTTTTGACATTTACTATTACATCCAAACATAAAAACTCTAACCCCCTAATACTAAAACGAAACTTAACTTTAAGACGCTCTTAAATGTCTATCCGTCGCTATTTTACACCTTAAAGTGATAGAGACAGCACGAGACTTAACGGCGACTTAAAACTGATTGACGTTTCATTTTTCGGCCATAAGCCTTTAATACTCAACTCTTTATTTATACTTAGTTTGTAATACATAGAGATAATAGATATCTAATTATGTTTCCAAAAATATGTTAGCCAAACTATAGACACTTAAGTAGGTAGTTTATATAATTCATATATTATGTTGATATGCCTTTACCGGGTTTCATGTTGAATATATTTTATTTTAAAACAACCTAACACACATAACAATAAAGCATTTGAGTTTGAGCTTTATTGTAATTTCATAATATACAAAGGTCATTAAAATGGGAGATTTGAAGCTATTGGTAGGTGCTGCTTCATGAATACAAGTTATCTATCATTAATTAATATTTGTTTAGTAAAGATTTATTTACACTTAAAGCTAGTATGTAGGAACTGTTGGGCAAAACAATATAAAAAAAGTTTTTAATACCAGTGTAACTTTTTAATTTTAGTGTGGATATTAGACCACTCGTCGAAGAATATAGACATAATTATGTTAACTTGTGTCAGTGTATAGACCGCCTTAACCATTTGGTAAGTGCCCAACTGGACCCACGCCCAAGTGAAGCAGCTGTTACTACATTTTGTACGAAACGACCTAAGCAAAGAGTTGGCTAATTTCCTAAACGGTTATTATAGAAATAAACGTGTAACTACAAGTTAATCTAGGATCAAGAACGATAATTGTGTATGTAATAAGTATATTTAAACAACGTTATTAGTTTATTTAATGTATTAATTTATATTAAGTTATTAGCGCATGGGATAAAGTACCTATCTTATTATTTTGTAGTCAAAGGGTCTATTGGAATCCTTACTAATAAGATAAATGCGAAAGTAACTCTGTCTGTCTGTCCGTCGCGCTTTCACGCCAAAATTAATGAACCCATTCAAATAAAATTTGATACACAGATAGTTTAGAGCCTGAAAAAGGACATAGGCTACTTTTTGTCGCGATAACCGATATCCAGGCGGGCGGAGCCGCAGGATAAAGTAATTAATAAAATTCATAAGGTTTAATAATTAAAATAATTTTTATTTATTAAATAGATAATTCAATTTACCTAGATAATAAATAAACATTAAATTCAATTAATATTTGTTTTTAAATACCTATATCTACTCTTATAGTTTTTTAAATAAATCGTTTTTTTTGCGTATATTCGGACTAAATTTATTTTACTGTATCTAACAGTTAACTTTCTAAGATTTATTACTGCTTAACCGGACTTTTGGGGAAACCTCAATAAATTCGTCGGGTTACGACGTTCATAATGTACGACTATATTTCCATAAGCAAAAGTTTAGCAGACTCAAGAAAGGAAATAAAAATAATTTAATGTTATAAATAGAGAGAAAAAAAAGTAGACTAGTAGGTACTTTAATCCCTAAAATAAAACTATATGGACAGCGGCGTGTACAGCGATTTATTATTTAAATTTCCCATGCCTCATAAAGGAGTCGATGTCTCGGCTATTATTATTTTATTATTAATATAAGTAGTTTATCACGATAAAATCCATCAAAAGTAGTTTTATTTTCAGTTTTAATAAAAATCTTAATAATGGTATACATACAGAATTTTACCGAATGGTTATAATATACATCCAAAAGTATCATATAAGCATCCATACGTGCATCTGGGATAGAGTCATTTTACAAAATTTCAGCTCAAAATTAGTCAATTAAATAATTAATATCCAATTTTTGGCCTCAATTATTCGACGATTCAGAAGCCTAACCCCGTTACAAAGACTTCATTTTTTTGTGTTAAATCTCTATTTATACCAAATAGAAAAAGGAATTATATTAACAACCAATCCCTGAGTTACGATAATTGACACGACAGCATTAAAAAAAAATCGCTCACGTGCGAGTCCGACTCGCACGTGAAGCACGAATGTACGTACGATTTATGCCGTTCAAAGCAAAAGATTTCAAGCAAAGAAATCTCAATTAAACACGTCCCTTTTATTTTTTAGCTCCTGTAATTTTTAATTTATTGTAAAAATATTTTATTGTTTGTAGGATCGCAACAAAATAAACAGTCTGTAAAAAATCCAACTGTTTAGATAATACGGTTCAAGAGAAACAGCCCGCTGACAGGTTTAGTTATAGGGTCTCGTTGTTACCCTTTGGGTATGAAACTCTAAAAAAGCTCTCGCTCTAATAAAGATCTTAACTAAAGTCAAGTTATCTCTATACAATTTATTTAAAAATACTTGCTATCTATTTATCAATGAAAAAAAGTTTATATCGTAACCCATTTTACGATCTAACACATCTGGTTTGAGATGAAAGCAAACCTGCGATCGTAATGAATCTCAAATATGTTGTACATCAAATATATGAGTACTTTTTGTCAGTGTTTAGTGTGCTGTAAATATATATTTTTTACCTAGGTTACCTAGGTATTTAGTTGTGAACGACTAGACCAGATGCAAACTGACTATGCAATATTATAATAGCTATGACTTCATGGCCTAGTAGTTTAGTGGCTACTGAGTATTATTTTTAATTTCCTACAAAAAAGCGTCTTTATAGTACCTAATTAAAAAAAAATATATATTAAAAGTATTTTTGACGACCTCCGTGGTCGAGTGGCGTACACACTTGTTTTCAAGGTGTCGCCAGCTCTGAGGTCCCGGGTTCGATCCCCGGCCGGGTCAATGTAGAAAACCCCTTTTCTACATTGTCTCGGGTCTGAATGTTTGTGGTACCTGCTGAATTCCTCTGAATTCCATAAAACAAGTGCTTTAGCTACTTACATTGGGTTCAGAGCAATGCATGTGATGTTGTCCACATTATTTTAAATAAAAAAAAGTTCTACATCATCAATGTATGTACATTTTTAGGGATTCGTACCCAAATGGTGCCAACGAAACCCTTTGGCCCATTACTGAGTTTCCACTGTCCGTCCGTCCCTCTGTCTGTCAGTGGGTTGTATTTTATGACCCGTAATAGAGTAGACAGTTGAAATTTACACAGAAACAGAAACACTAATTTATTTCTATTGCCGCTTTAACAGCAAATAATAAAATGTACATACTGTTATTTATTTATTTTGTACGATTGTACGGAATCCTTTGTGTGTGAGTCCGACTTGCACTTAACGGGTTTTTTACATATTGATCCTTTTAATTAAAATTTAGATTTACTACTATTTGTAAACTAGGGGTAAATTGATTGTTTATGTAGCGTGTCATGGGTTAAGACAGTGATTGATGACCCAAATCTATCAAAGTCTCACCCAAACAGAAAATTTTATTGCCGGATCTTTATCTAAGCGCAAAACATATAGGTACATTTATTATTATTTTGTTTACCAACATTTTGAAGAGTCATACGAATCAGTTATTATTTATCATAAAATTTTTACTTTTTGTGTTTGTTTCGATTTTCTGTTTCCATGTTAATTATTGTAATTGGTGTTGCTCCGTTTTAATTAACGAAATAAAAAAAAAAAAACGTTTTAAAACACAGGAACAGTAATAACTAATTTATTTTAGAGTTACGAAAGAGGTTATATCTTTGAGTAAACAAAGACAAGCATAGATCGTTCGCATCGCTAGTAGCACCTTATGTCAAGCGTAAGCACATTTTTAGCTAAATGTACTACGCTCGTTTACTGGTTTATGTGATTTCCCGTACGCTGACAAACGATTATGCGAAAATATCGATGGTTCCGATATTATTAGAGTAATATTAGGTTTTGAGATAGTTTTAATAAAACGGTTCGCTCTGTTTTGTTACAAATTTTACGATTTTACATGTTCATACTAGTGCCAACAGTTCATACTCAATATGCGCGCTCTATAGTTTACTTATTCAATCCACTAAGCGTTTTATAGTTAAAATAATAATAATATAATATCTTGGGACATCTCACACACGGTCATCTGATCCCAAACTAGGCAGAGCCTGTGCTATGGCAACCAGACAACTGATAAACATACTTATATATTTCTAAATACATACATATTATAGATAAATTACACCCAGACACAGAACAAATGATCGTGCTCATCACACAAAGATTTGTACTGAGTGGGAATCGAACCCACGACCTCCGGTTTAGCAGACAGGGTCACTAACCACTAGACCAACAGGCCCGTCAAATCTCTTATCATTTATTGTTTAGGACTGCCTCTAGCGGTACGGTAGACTACCCTCTACAAATCCGATTCAGAAACTAGGCTTTATAGTATACACAAAATGTAAGGTCTTTTTCTTCTCTTTCTCCCTTCCCTGTTCCCTATTATAAGTATTTGCGCGCATATATTTATAATTGTCGGCGCAATCTGTGCTTTTTTCCATTCATCTCTACTATTCGTCATATCAACATTCAATCCTTTCTTTCTTATATCATCTTTCATTATATCACACAATTTATCCAGAATCAATTTCACAAAATAAAACAGTTTTTATTTAAAATTGCTGTTGTATACAGCGTCAAACTCTAATATTACACGTTCTATGCGAAGACATGATTCTGATTTGTCTAAAGAGGGTTTTTTTTATTTAAACAAAGTGCACTGTAATCGTTATATTGAATTTGGCGATAGTAGTACTTTAGGTAATAAAAGGTACTATATTTTAGGTACACATGAATCAAATTGAAAACTTAATATTTCATAAAATAAATAATTTAACTGTCTTTTATTGCTGTAAAGAATATAAGCCGTGCTCAAGACTCTGAAGCTTGAAAGGCATTAAAAGTATTCGCTTAAAACACATCATTAAACAAATTATCAAGCTAACAAAAGATCCTATATCTCATAAATAAATTATGAATTAATTATTCCACAAGCAGGCTAGAATGTAAATAGGTATTAACTATGCAGGTCTTAGCGTCGCCACAATATTATCATAATAATGCCAACCAATAAATCCTACTTATAAGAAGCCTTTACACAAACGATTAAAAGAAAAATAAAAACTGCTCTCTATATAAAATGTTGATAGTACTTGTATTCTGCACATTCGCTATTTAAAAACACTGAGCATTTTTTTTTTTTAATAATTCATACTTATATCTATTTACGGCACCACGTTTAGGAAAATTTATAAGTTGTATTTTCTTATTAATGGCCACACTCTAGGTGGCTAAAATATCATCGTATTGGCGAATGCAAAATTTAAGTTCATAATGGTGCTGATAGACTTGAGCATTCACTTGTAACACAGCATCAAGAATTCGCTGTTTTTTAATTTGTCGGATTGAACAATGAAGCCAAGCATTGCTGAGAACATTTTCACGAACATTCTAGTAAATGCTCGACAAAAACTGTATTCTTCAAAAAAATGTGATAAAACTATGATAAATAGTCGTAATGGCAAACCGGTTCAATGAACGAATTTATGTGCACCAAGTTGCAAGTTCGAACCCATTGCAGGCAAGTACCAATGTAACTTTTTCAAAGTTATAATCTAGGTACTTTCTAAATTATCTTAGACATCATTGACAATCGGTAAGGGAAACCTGAATTCCAAAAATTGGAATCTAAAATCGCAAACCCGCTATGAGCAAGCATGGTCATCAATGCTCGTACACTTGTCTATATGAGAGGAGACCTGCGCCCAGCAGTGGGACGTTGAAACAAAATGTTTTGTATATTTAAATTAGAAAATGTAAGAAGTTATAAAACCACTGCTGAAAATCTACAATACCTTTTAAGTGTACTATGGAATATTTACAATATTACTGCTATTGTATTGACCTGTACAGTAGGTACGTAATTAGAGTAAAATAGTTCTACACTATAATAATTATAGTTATTAGAGTGGCCTTAATTACGGGCAGTAAATAGAGTAAAGGACGTATGCGAGCATCAAATGTTATTTAATGTTTAATCAACGCGTTCTAACCATTTTAATGAACATTCAGAATCCAAAATAATATTATAGTAAAATTGTTAAAATAGATGTTCTATTAAATCGATTTTATTTGGTTTATTTTGTGCACGTATCACTTCTGTAAGAATTCAATAGTAAATAGAATATAAATATTTTATTTTAATTATAAACACAACAAAAAAAAACAGCGAAATCTGTGGAAACGTTTTCAAATGATGCTTCAAATCAAATCAAATCAAATCAAAATATTTTTATTTCGAGTAGGCCTTTACAGGCACTTTCAAAACGTTAAATGACTCTTAGTTGCGCGGTTCCAAAATGTCACTCCTATGGAGAAGAACCGGCAAGAAACTCCATAGGTTACTCTTTTAAAAAAAAGGTAATATGTTGATACATACAATGTTAAAAAGAAATACAATTATCTTAAAATATGCGACAACAACGTAAATAGCAAAATGTAGTAGACATGACAACAAAAATGGCAGAAAAATAAATAAAAAATAATTAAGAAATCGTACATTTTGCTTCAAATTACATTGTCGACACATTAACAATAGTCTGATGCCTGAAGCACAATAGAAAATAAAATAAAAATAAAAAATATAAGTGAAAAAAAAAAAAGTAATAATTTACATATAATAAATATGTAGTCCTATTCAAATCCCTAACAGGAAAGTCAAGGCATGTCTAATGCCTTTGGAGGAAAGAAGCCATGGGCAGTTAACTGTCGTAAACAAGATTAAGATGATATAACAGACCGCCAGGGAGGCCACATATGCAGATGATACTAATTCCACGCGCTAAGCGCGCGTGGAATTAGTAGTCGCTAACCTAGTCCTCGACGTAGTCGCTAACCTTATAGTAAGCTTTCTTTATAAGTATTGATTCACGCTTCGTCATAATATGTGGCGATTGGTTTTTATTCATATTGATTCCGTACCAAATGTTTATAGAGCAATTAACCAAGTTTAGTTTATTTTAGATTAAAAACATCAATTTGCAAATCAGCATAGAAACCAATATCTAGCTTATAATCTATTGCTAATAGGTGTGACGTAAGACATTAATTATATCTCCATTGTTTGATTGTTTTACGCCGCAGCATATGGGAAAGTAATTAAACAGTCAGACGCTATTAAATTGATTTACAAGTAATTTGGTACATCTCCCGCTCTTGTACAGTGAGCTACACAGTATAGAAATTATTTTGGCAAGTGCAAATTATTTATTTCAAAGCATTTAAGTTGATTTTGTACGGCACAAAAAAAATGCAAAGGTGTGTATTTATAAAACGAAAGACGTTTGTAGGGCTAACAAACGTCTTTAGTTTCCTTTGCTTGCCTGTTTCTCGATTTAGACTGAAAAACAGGCAAGCACAAGAAAACATAACTTATGCGGCTTATTCCAGGCAATAAATAAAATGACAGCGTAAAAAAAGTATGGGTGTTTTAAATTATTGTACCTTTTCAGTTAACTTGTAATTGTATCATCGTAAGTCCTAAAACGGCGATATTTGTAATCAAAAAACAAATTCGGGTATCCAATACAATTTTAGCTTATACAAAATTCATCCTAAAAAAATAACACTAGTAATGCTTAGACAAATCATGATAACTATATTATTATTCTGTTGCCGACGAATGCTTCCCCCAAGCTCCCCCCATTTCCATGGGACAGGCAATGTTGACCATTCCATTAAACGTTATAGTTGCATAAATATTTACTGCTATACTTAACTCCCCAAAGAGGTTTGTAAAGGCGTCAGTAGATCTACATTTTAGTAAAAACTACTTACTAAGGCAAGCCTACTGATGTTTGCTTAGCATTGACGCAACCTAGACATCATGTATCAGTTAGATACGACATTTTTTTATGGTAAATTATTGTAGGTATACCTAAAACCTTCTAGCAAGTGGCTTGACGGTCACGAGAATAATCACAAATAGTTCTTGTACCAAAAATCTAGAGAACATACAATAGACACAATTCACTAAATAATATTAACATTAAAAAAATGACAGAGCTTTAAAAGCCGTTACTTTCAGTATCTAGGTATATCGAATCTTTCGTTGAACCGTCCTTCTACAAGTAATATTAAGATTGCGTAGCGTCAACTTAGAGGATCTAATGGCTAATGAAAAAGCGTTCTTTCTGGGCCATTGCCATTTTTTGGACGAAAAAACTAGAATATAGCCATAAATACGAATAGAATAAGTTTTATGTATGAGTAAATTTCATGTTTATATATTGTACCTCTAATTGTAATATAGTAATATCCTTTTACAAAAAAAATAAGGAACTTCGTTCCAAAAAAAATGCGTACAGCTCTCTAATAATAGAGATATTTTAAGGAGCACACTTCTCTTTGATAATTATGGTAGAATAGCTAAGTTTAAAATCAATGTTTGTAATATTGGTCACGAAAATTATGAATTCTTCTTTTTTCAAGCCATGTTGAGAACAATATTAGACAAATAGGTACTTATTTTAAAAACTTTTTTTTAACAATTTTGAAGAAAGTATCTACTAGACCGTTCCTGAATAAAACTTTTGACTGACATTAACCCCGAAGCGACGACATTGAAACGATTAAAAAAAGTAGTATAAAAGTTACCTAATAAAGTATTTTAGATAACACTTTCTGTTGCCTTTTACGAGAGAAGTTATTTTTCATCAGTTTTACTGTCTTTTCAATATTTTATGTATTGTAACATACACTTTTGTACCTTTTTTTGTATTCACAAATCCAATATAACACTTATTACTTAATTGTTTCCAAAAGATATTTAATCCAAATCCAAAAATTTTATCAAAAACAGTTACAATTCCGAATTAAAAAACTAAAGAGTTCTTATTTTTAAAACGCACTTCCTTAAACAAAACAGCACAAAAACTTCTTTCTAATAATTCACTTTCTTTTTTTATACGTCAAACTTTTTGACGTCACTTGGTACTCGCGATGCGTCGTCACCGGCGCAAGGTTCGCGTGCGACTGAAAGCTGTGAAACTGAAACTTGTTTACACGAAGTATATATTATTTATGTATGATGTATTTTTGTGTTCATTTTAAATTTCTATGAATGTTCCTTCTTAATGGACGTTCACTGTGTATATTTACTTGAGCTCTCGCGTTTCTTGCTTTTAGTTTTTTTTGTGTGGAATGTGAAGTTCAAGATTTTTGTAGCGCTTTTAAAAGGAGTATGTGTAAACGTGTCAACAATCTTTACTTAATATAAAACAAAGTCGCTCCCGCTGTCTGGACGCTTAGAAATTTTAAACTACGCAACGGATTTTAATACAGTTTTTAGTAATATTTAGAGTTATTCTAGAGGGAGGTATATATGTATATTATAGTACAGAAAAGCTAAAAAAAACATAGATTTGTATTGGTAAAAACTTAACCGTGAAAATCCGGGGCGGGTCGTTAGTGCAATAATATGCAAAAGTGTTATTGAATACAAAAACAAATATCTTAAATAAATGAAAAAACTCTCAATAAATTATTATATGCGTCTTTAATACATAACGATTTCTCAACGATATTTTAATCGACATTCTTAAAAGGAAAATCAAAGTCACTTTTTTGTTCACCGCTCACGTACTTGTAGTTCAAACTTCTTAAAGTTTTATAGATAACTTTATAGTGTTTGAGATGTAATCCTGTTTAAAGTTTTTCAATCTGATGTCTTGCCGCTTTCTTTCGAGTTTTGTTACACTTTCAGCGACTCACTGGTAATAAGGTTTTAGTCAAATACAAGTTGTGTTTGATTCGTTCGTGAAGGGCGACAGGGGTGCTGGTAGTTTATTTGTTTGACCTTCGAATAGTGCTACTTAGTTGCTTATTTTGAATAAATGAATTTTTATTTTGATTCTTTCTCTTCTTTCGAGTATTTAGAGTTCGACTTTGATCTATTTAAGAACGATAGCTTTCTTTATCTG
This sequence comes from Diachrysia chrysitis, assembly GCA_932294365.1. Taxonomy (NCBI): domain Eukaryota; kingdom Metazoa; phylum Arthropoda; class Insecta; order Lepidoptera; family Noctuidae; genus Diachrysia; species Diachrysia chrysitis. The sequence goes on from OW028645.1 coordinate 952,673, forward strand.
TTGAAACTTTTCAAATGTAAATACTCAATATTTAAATACACGTTTAATCAGATCTGTACTTATATTTTTTTCTATAAAAAAATAACGATTAATTTCTATTCTGACAGTAAATAATTTACATATTTACCTATTTAAATAATTTACCTATTTGATTTGATTACTACTACAAAACTACACGAAAATCTGCACTTGAATTAAATTTATTAAATCAATGATTGATTGACATTATATTTTTAACACTATTCAAAGGTCCGGCTTCCTACAAATCTAGTTTAGTCACTATTCTTCTATAATCAAATATAAGCCCATAATACCACAATAGGCGTCCCTATTCATAGTAGTTGAATGGTAGTACGTTTCTATGGTTCTTGCACAGATCAGGGAGGTATTGTCCGTCCGCTCTTTACAACTGGCATAGCAAGCCAAGATAAGAAATTCAAAAAGTATTCAAAGAATCAGAAAAAAAGTTGAATGTCAGTATTCAACCTTTTATCTGATTTTTGCTCTAAATTTACTGATGACTATGAAAGTTAGAAATGTTCTGTTTTTGAATTTCGAACTGAAGAATAATACAGATTTTTTTTGAAATGAAATTTCCGTTCGACGACAAAAAAAAAAACGATACAAAAATATGTTACCGTTATTTACACGATATTATGTTGTTTTGTATGTTTTGTTTGGGAGTAAAATTATATAGACGTAAATAATCAAACTTTGTCGGACTTGAGGTCCGGTTAAAACAACTTACAGAGAACAAGGCTTTAATGATTGGATATTTTTCTTTGAAGAAATTAAATATAATCAGAAAACAGACATTCATCTAGAAGTAAATGGGAGTATCTAAATTCAACCAATGTTTAAGTAAAGTGATCCTTTTCAGATAGTTTTGTATCGTGACCTTTGCACCCCTAAGGTAGTTACGTAAATGATGTTATGTGATCCCTATATTGTACAAGTAGAGATGAAACACACATGTATTTTAAATATAGGTGAACTGCTCGAAATGTTACATATAGGTAATTTACCAATTCTAGCAACTTTCATTGTTTTATTTTTTTCTTTAAGCTTTCAGCTGTAGTCTTTCTAAAGTATCTAGAAATACAAACTCTTAGTTATTATGCATTTAAATTTGATAGATGACATCTCTTTAGACTTATGAGTTTCTAAGATCAAAATAAATGGTCTGAGATAGCCCAAAATGATATTTTTATGTTGAATTATTTAATAAAAAAATATATTATTTTTTGCTTTCTGCCAAAACAATATATACCTACAGTATAATCAACGATTTCATAGATTCTTGTAATGAAAGTAAATTATTAGGTTGTTTTATAATGAAAATAATTGGAGATATGTTTTATTGGTAGTTATAATTGAGCCTATATGCTATATGAACAAGATAGACATATTGACGGGCCTGTTGGTCTAGTGGTTAGTGACCCTGACTGCTGAACCGGAGGTCGTGGGTTCGATTCCCACCCAGGACGAATCTTTGTGTGATGAGCACGATCATTTGTTCTGTGTCTGGGTGTAATTTATCTATAATATGTATGTATTTAGAAATATATAAGTATGTTTATCAGTTGTTTGGTTGCCATAGCACAGGCTCTGCCTAGTTTGGGATCAGATGACCGGGTATGAGATGTCCCAAGATATTATTATTATGTCCCAAGATATTATATACTAATTTTCACAAATAACAGCTGCTCTCCTTAACTTACATTAAACTACACATTAGTAGAAATTGCTTTTATTTCTGCTTACGACCACGGCCAGTCATCAGGCTATTAAAGATAAATACATGGTTGGCTTTAACAACATACAAATACAAAGCGATAATTTAAACCACCAGTTCGACTCGCGACACCACCGCCGCCGCGTCAGCTCATGATTAGGGACTCCTATTGAGTCTGAAACTAGTCGGGCGATCCCGAGAATATGCGTGAGTAAACCGTTTTGTTTTAAATAATTATGATAATTTAAACGTTAGTATTACGTCTGATCTTTTTAATACTAATATTCGCGCGTAACTCATACGAGACAAAGGTGTAGATCTCAAGTCAAATCAAAGTCAGATGAACGATGCGTTTCTCGTAGAAATTATAGATTGACATAAAACAACGACAAAAACGATAAAAAGAAAACAAAAATAATATTTTATAATTGTTGTTCTAATTCCCTCAATCACGTTTACAAGCAATTAGTTTTTCGTTCTGCAATGTCACTGCCCTTACTTTTTAATTAAATTTAATTCAAATACAATGCCAATACAAAATTTATATAACTTTAGCGGACACGTGCTTCAGTTTTCTTGAAAAACAAAATACTATCAATAGAAGGAACTAACTGGAATCTAAACATTTACAGTATTTTTTTTCTTCTGTGTGTTGTTTGTGTGCCTGCTAAATGAATAACAATTTTGCATTGACATTGTGTGTCGTGGTGGCCTAGCGGATCAAGGAACGTATTTGTATGCACAAGGTTGCAGGTTCGAAACCACTACAGCCAAGTTAGTAACGATGAGACTTTTTCTAAGTTATATGTACTTTCTTAATTATTCTAAGACAGTATTGGCAAACGGTGGAGGAAAATATCCTAAAGAATTCCAAAAAAAAATATCTGAAATCGCCAACCCGCAAGTAAGCAAGCGTGGAGATCAATGCTCGTGCCTTCTATACATGAGGCCTGTGCTAGTAGGACATTTATAGACCCGTATTATTGGCATTGTTTTAGAATTGAAATTCATTCAAGAGTAACCCCCAGGTTTGCATAGAAACGACTCCACAAAAATAACATTAACTTGAGTTCGAGTTCTGTTTGCGAGCAATTTTATTTATCGTTACAATTGCAGATAGTATTTATTGTGTAAAACCGACTGTAGTTTGTTGTTTTTTGGTAAGATTTATAGAGTTTTGATTTAGATGCTGAATTTAAAATCCAAAATGGCGTTACGTGGTAAACAGGGGTTCGAGTTTGTATAGGTATCGTTCTCGTTATGAATGTAGGAATGTTATTATATCAATATATCGTTAATTTTAGTAAACACACTAACATATCTCCATACAATATTATTATTAGGCCACATGTATAAGGTGAAAGCACTTTTAAATTTTAAAAGTAAATAGAAATACTTATTTTAATTGCTTTTTACCTCCATGTTTTTTAACCATTTCTGTCCCACTGCAGGGCAAAAGTCTCTCTATCCTGCTTCCATCTCTCTCTGGTTAGCTGTACCAATTGCTTTCAAAGGAGTCTAGCTCGTCCCGCCATCTACGTCTGGGCCTACCGTGATGTCTCTTGCCATTTAGAGGGACCCATTGGGTCGCTAGTTAGTTATATTCATTAACATCGATAAATATAAAAAGGATATTTTTTTAATAGTATGTTCATTAAACTGTCAATTAAAGTGAAGCCAACACATGAGTTAGACTAAATAATGCAATTTATACAATTCAATCAATAGAAATATTGACTGGGTATAAAAAGTAAAAATCTGTTCATATTTTTTTTTATTAATCTATCCGACGATCATTTAAAACATTTTCAGTAAACATCGCAATTGTGGTTGACAACAAACGATTTGGTACCAAATATTTTTCCACCCAAATGGAGAAGCCTTTCCAACTTAAATTTCGAACTTGAAATATACAAAACATTTCTTATTCGACCTTTAAGCACGTGCACCAATCACGTTGTAACTTACGGGTTTTACAAATAAACATTGCGTAAATATAACATTATGCATAATTAATTTTAGGAGGTACAATGTAACGAATCTTAAAGTTTTAACATAAGGAAATAACTACAACCTACGTAAATACAAGATAAGCTTTGTTCTATAATGAACTTTCTTGTTTCTATAAACAGAAATAAAGTATGTTTCAAATAAGTCCAGTATTAGTGGCCAAAGCTATCTTAAAAGTCTTTTTTCTTTTTTTCTTCTCTTTTGTAATTATTTTAGCCTTTCCTAATTTATCCTTCATACATTTTACACAAATATTTATATCCTTAAACTCCTTTCATTCTTACCTCCAATTATGGAAATGAAATAAGAAAATTTCTTTTTTTATTGAGAGTGGAATACGAATTACTTTAAAAATAAAAAGCGGTTCAAATCAGCCGATAAATTGTTCTCTACGGCACATCTCAGAAAGTGACGTAAAACATTGGCTATTCGCAGGCAGGCCCACGTTGAATTTAAAACGAGAGAAAATCGAGAGTTAAGTGAGGATCCAATTGAAGTAAAATATTTAAGAGTAATTTTGAACCCTCGCCCCTGATGTAAAGTGATCGACCTGATGCTCAATTGTTTTATTGAGTTATAATTACCAATATAATTGATATTTTCATTTTCACATTTTAAGTAAGGTTTTATATATTTAAACTAGCTGTCCCCCGCGACTTTGTTCGCGTGTTTTAGTTTCAACGGTTTTTTTTTGCTTTTGCTTCGCTCCTATTGGTCGTAGCGTGATGTTATATAGCCTATAGCCTTCCTCAATAAACGGACTATCCAATACAAAAAGATTTTTTCAATTCGAACCAGTAGTTTCTGAGATAAGCGCGTTCAAACAAACAAACAAACAAACAAACAAACAAACAAACAAACTCTTCAGCTTTATAATATTAGTATAGATGATAAAGACTGACAAAAAAAAATAATTTATACGTTTGTTTGTTTGAACGCGCTAATCTCAGGAACTACTGGTCCTTTCTGAAAAATTCTTTCAGTGTTGGATAGCCCATTTATTGAGGAAGGTTATAAGCTGTATAACATTTCTATACGACCAAAAGAAGCGGAGCATAAATAAAAAATTAAAAACGTTGAAAAACACGCGGACAAAGTGGCGGGGGACAGCTAGTAATAAATAAATTTTACCAATACAAAAACAAGAGCACCCTGTCAATATTTCACTTCGGTTATTACCTTTTCAAGTTTTTAGCGATTGGAAAGCCGCAGCCAAAGATATACCTAAATAGCATTCCAACATGTCGGAGGTCAAGAGTTCAAGACACGTATTGAACAGTTCGTGTCGAGCCAACGGAGTAAGTAAATACTTCTTAGTACCTACTATTTAATCATCTACATATAAGCAAAATAGTGGTGAGGCAGCCCTGTAATATAATATTCTAAAACTATCTAACCGCAATTCACAAGCATTGCAAATATTTGTTATCCATTTATGTATAAAAATCTACAAAAGACATGTTAATTATAAAAAAAAATAACAATTTGGTTAGAGACAGTGTGTCATAATTAATAACCTGGAACCTATCATTACTTTAAATTTCGATGCATTCCAGTGCCCTTACTCTCCAATTTTAATTCTAATACAATGCTTAATTGTTATTCGTTTAGCAGGCACACAAACAACACAGTGTACACAAAAATACTCTCAATGTTTATATTCCAGTCAGTTGCATTGACATCATTTTTTTAAGAAAACTGGTTCTCCTGCTCTCTAAACTATTACATATCAATTTTGCATTGACATTGTTTTAGAATTAAAATTAAATTGAAGCGTAAGAGCACAGATGGAATGAACACCAACATTCCTTATTTAAACAGAATAGATAAAACCACAGACTTAGGTATAATTAGACCCGTTGTCCATTAATATAAATAAACAAAGTCTGTAATGTATACAGTAGTGTCAGATGCAGAGTTATCTATTTACCTCGAATAGTTGTACTTGTATAAATATAATGGTTGAATTAATCGCGCTAAACAGTTGTTTCGTGTCTCGTGTCAATGTTGCTGTTGATTTGGGAGGTCGTTAAATGATGTATTTTGATGATATTTTTAATAAATCGGTTGCTATGGTAACTGTAAGGTTAAGTGAAGATTTTATTTACCAACGTTGTGAGACTATTGGGTTTTTTTTTTTAATAATTATTTAGAAATATTGCGGGTTATTCGCAGGAGTCCCTAATCATGAGCTGACACGGCGACGGTGGTGTTGCTAGTCGAACAGAGGTTACGCGTCAGCTCATGATTAGGGACTCCTATTGAATCGGAAACTAGTATATCATAGTGTATCATAGTTTTTATTTATTTATTTTTACGGCTGTCATGTAGCCGTAGCGCAGGTCGCTTGGCGCGGCACGCGAATATCAACGACATCATCCGACGAGCTCTTGTTGCCGTCGGCGTTCCGGCTGTACTAGAACCTAATGGCCTGGCACGCGACGATGGCAAGAGACCGGACGGCATGTCTTTGTTCCCTTGGAAGATGGGTAGGCCTTTAGTGTGGGACGCTACTTGTGTCGATACTCTTGCGCCATCTCATATTCCTAGTTCATCGTGCTGTGCTGGCGCTGCTGCTGCGGCTGCTGAGAACCTCAAACGGCGGAAATATAACAACCTTATTGGAAGTTATACATTCCAGCCGTTTGGGGTTAAAACACTTGGACCGTGGGGTCCGAGTGCACACATATTATATAAAGATCTGGCGAAACGCCTTGTTGACTCCTCGCGTGACCCAAGGGCTGGCTTTTACCTTGGACAGAGAATAAGCATTGCCATTCAACGTGGCAATGCCGCCAGTCTTTTGGGTACACTTCCAGTCGACAGCGATGCGGATGAATTTTTTGACGCTATTTTTTAGATATTTTTTTTGTGTTTTTATTAGTTAAGAGTTTAGTTTTAAGTGTATGTATAGTTAAGTTTGTATATATTTAAAATTGTAAATAATATTTAATAAAAACATTTTATTTTTATATCAACTTAAATCTATCATTACAGGCATGCTTAATGCAACAGACAACATTTTTTTTTTAATGTAATAATATATATATATATGTACCTAAGTATATATAGTTGACTGAGCCCACTCGATATGATATTGTATGACTTTATCACGGTCAAAATTAATGTCGAGCTAATGAGGTCTCGTACATGAGTAGTGTCGATCACAAAAGTACTATGCACTTATGTTTTTTATTATTAGTTCAGTGTTTAATTCACAATACCTAATATTGTTTGAAAATATTATATAGATGTACTGTATATTTTCTTTTTATAATCTGGTTACGCAAATCATAACATGAAATGTGGCGCATAAAAAAGACATATCATTTAGTCCAGAATAAAATTAACAAAGAAACTCCAAAAAAAAAAATTGTTATCAATTTTTCAATTATGACTTTTAATTAGCACTTTTGACTTTACCCTTAACGTGCCCTAAAAGTAAAACTAATTAACTCAATATTATCGGCAATCATATCAGCCCTTTGTGCGATAACTTTTAAACTTTAACGTTACAAGGTAATTAAGATTGTCTAGAACAAATTGTTAATGGAAAAATTTACTTAATAATAAAGTTATTTTTATTCAGTTTGTAATATATTTTATAGTGCTATTTATATACCTACGTTTAAAATATGTTTAAAACTAAGTTTTATTTAAATAGATATTGTATGCCTCCATTTTACCTATTTTTTTTATTGTTGAGTTCAAATTTTGTAACTGACTCTATACCAGATGTAAACCTGTATAAATTTTAGCCTCGCTCTGCTTTCCGGTACCTACCCGATCATTCTAAGTTATTATGCTTACGGACAAGGAGGGATTTAAATATTATATTGTGCGCAATTTACCCAAAATGCTAATCATTGCATTATCCGTTGCAATCGACTATGTTAGGTATATTCCTAAAAGTACAATATATTTAGAAATATCATTGCTAAAACATATTTTTAAAATTATTCTTTTTTGTTTACCGATAGGAAACCTCTCGAATATATTATAAGACCGGGCAAGTTCAGCAAGGGCAGGGTCAAGTTCACGGAAATCCTTGACATATTATTCTCTAAAATGCCTAACTTGTTAATGCCTACAAAAAAGTTCGTCGTCTAGCGCAGAGGTCTTTGCCCTTTAAAGACAATTTGTAGGTTGCTACTATAATCAAAACTATTAAGTGTGTTTGTGACAGTCTGAAACGTTCTTCAAATCGAGGTAGATTCAAATGTGGGTTTATTGTAATAGGAACACAATAGTCCCAGCGAGGTCCCAGCCAACAAATACTTCTGTTACAATTTCCCTTCGTAGATTAATAGTTTGCTTTTGTATGATAGAATATTTAATGTGTATATTGAGGAATGAATTAAGAATATTACTGTAAAGATTGTCTATCTGATTAGTTCTACTGCGTTCAATAAGGGTTTTTAATAACCTCTTTCAGGTGTTCCTTTTTAAACGAACTGGTTCTGACTTTTTTGAGTACCGTACTCAAAGGGTACCAATGGGACCGTATTACTAAGCTTGCTTTCGCTGTCTATCCGTTCGTCCATCCGTATGTCTTTCAGCGGGCTGTATCTCACTAACCGTAATGGCTAGGAAAAGAACTAAATTTTTTACAGACTGTGTGTGTATTTCAGTTGTCGCAATAGCAACAAATAACATAAATCTGTACGGAACCCTTCATTCACAAGTCCGACTCGCAGATGACCGGATGGCTTTTTGTGCCAGAACCAGCGTTGAATTAGAAACCTACAAACCTCATTATATAACTACTGTAAATAACCAAAGGTCACATTTCACTATTTTCAGTTATATGTATTACTTCGTTACGCTAACATTATTGAAAAGGTTTCTATTGAAAGATAATATTACCGTAACGATAAGGAATCAATATATTGAGAAGGGACCATGGGATTCGAAGGTATTTAATTGGATTCCTGAATAAACAATAAGTTTGAAATAATGGTATTAGAGGTAGAGACGGGTGACCGTCATAGTGAAATTAATGGCTATGAACATAAGCACTTACAAAACATAGAATCAGTTATTTTTTTATTCTTCACAACATTTTGAAGTTAACTTTTGTGAATCGATTTGGTGCAGGAGTTAAGTACTCAGATACGAATGTTTTGACCTAGGCAGAATAATCTATCTAAATAATTATTCTCTAAATCATAAAAAAATCTAAATCATTAACTGGAACGGGTCGACGTTCGATTTGTTGGATTCATCTCCATCCTATACTCCACTACTGTATAAATATCACGAAGCAGTCACGAAAAACAAAGATATCTTACGGGAACGAGGGCACCGCTAGTATTTAAATAAAGTAGTGTGGTTTCGGATGTACTTGTGTGTGTTTAGTGAAGATGCATATTAATTTTGTTGATGAGCTTTGTGAGCTTTTTATAAACAATTAAGCAAGTATGTCTTTTCTCCATGGCTGTACCCACTTGGCTTGACCAAACATATCACGGCGGTTTTATGGTGATGAAGCCGGCGATTGTTTTGTGTACAACCAATACCTTTTATTGTGAGAGCAGTAAAATATTTACGACATACGTGTCCAAAGGAAATAAATATGTAATTACTAGATCAATGGAGATTGGTGCGATGAGAGGACTATGTGTTGGGATTAGAACAGCATTACGTGTGAATTACATGTTTGTTACACAGGCAATTTATTTTATACCGAGTGTTACCAAAAGGTATATCTATCTAAAAGGGGAGAAGAGTACATCTGATATAGATTCAGTTTACAAAAATTCATCTCAAAAAGAGTTAATTAAATAATTGATATCCAATTTTACGCTTCAATTATTCGACACCAAAACTCATAACAAACCGAGTCACCCACTGCAAGGGTCAATATCTTATTACGTCCCTTGCTCAATGTTGAGATACATCGCTTCAGCGGTCTGGTTATGTTTTTTTGTGTACAATTATAATAGGGATGTTTCCTGGGTATGAAAAGTTAAAATCTATTTAGTCCGTCAGTTAGATAATAAAAAAATATTAGACAGGTATTTTTTCTTTTATCAAAACAATAAAAAAATACAAAGATACACCGCTTTAAAGTTTCGAAGTGGGGGCTTATGACGCCACGCCTCGCTAAAAATCGTAGCGAGGAGTGACGTCACGCGTAATTTCCGTTCTCTGTATTTTGATCATTTTTTGTTTGCAGAAAAAAAGAAAAAATACGTGTCCAATAAAATTCATTAATCTACAAGACGGACATTAAAAAAAAATAGGAAACATGCCTATTATTGATGCGAAACATTGGATATCTATTATCGCATTTTGAGCTGTTATTTTCTTAAACTAACTCTATACCATGTATATTTTTTACACCTTTTTGATAGACATAACGTTTCAGTAATAGCCTGTATTAAGGTAGGGTCAGGTGGGGTAAATGCGAGTACCATAACTAGAATGACATATTCAACCTTAGATAACATTTTACTTTTTAGCAGTATTAAATTTATGATTACCACGTGTATTGAGTATTTAGTAAGCTATAGTTTTAAGTTATTTGTTTAATTAAAATCACTCTGATAATTTAGGTAATCAAATTAAAAAAAAAGTTGTCTCACTTATTACATTTACCCGGTGTTCAGGGGCAAATGTAATAATGTTGGTCAATTTCTCAGTACTTTAGATAGTTGCAAATCAGGGGTAATAGCAATAAAATGCGAAAAATGAATTAACTTTGGTTTTTTATTTCAATGAGATCACATGAAAGCTTACAAAGATATTAATTTTTCCTTATAGACTAAATAAATCAATCAAAGTGTTTACAAAATAATCATATTTCTGAATTTGAAATCAAAGTATATTATACCACGCTTGGTTATTGTAGGATTCGGCAATATTTTAACGATGGAATCAGCGGTGATTGTATCAACATCTTCTATTATAGGCCATGCAAAAGTTGCACCCTTACGTCGTACAAACTTTACCTCCCAACGACTGCCTATCTGTTGTTGCACGAAGCCTACGTAATATTTATGTCCTTTTACTAAAGTATATTTAACAATCACCCATTGGTTAATACGAATATCTAGCCCAGTCTCCTCTTCTGCCTTATTTTCTTTGTTAGTTTCTGTCATTGCAGCTTCATTGTCTGACTCAATAAGAACTTCAGCTTCGTCCTCCACCCATTCACTTTCGTCAGAATTTGCATAGTGCACTTCATTATCTGAATCTACCTCTGTAGTGTCACTTTCTGAATCTTTAGCGTTTTTCTTTACTTTTCCTTCTTTCTTTCCTATTTTCTTGTTTATTTTATGTTTTTTCTTGTTTATTTCAGCTTTTTTATTTGCGATTAAGTTTTCTTTTTCCTTTAACACTTCAAGCATTCTAGCAGACGTAACAACTTCAGCACCTGAGGCAACTTTACGTTTCTTTTCTTTATTTACAGGCAGATGTTTTTGCTGTATAGTTGAAAGAATCATCTGTTCAAATGATATTGTTGGCGCGGCATTATATGCTAGCATCTCATTTGATTGAGGAGTTGCTGGTACAGAATTCGGTGACGATTGATAATTTACAATTGACGATTGAGGTGTTGTGGGAATCTCCTCCTCAGGAGTTGGTAGATTTAAAATCGATGGTGATGAGTTATTAAAAGTGGACCGATGAGGATCAGGACTCGCCGCCTCATTATCTCTCGCAAACTTCCCTGCAAGGTGCCTCTCCCAGCGCTCTAAAGCGTCCTTAGAAAATTTTTCTCTTGGAATGACGTCAGAATTGAATGGAAATATCCCTGATTTTCTAAATCCACTCATGATAACATCTTCACTGACACTGACCCAAGTTTCTCCCAAAAATTGGGAGAACAGCGCTTTAGGTAGCTTTTTACCGATATTCTGCCGTTGCCAAGTGGCGACAGTTTGGTCCCATTTTTGTTTAAATGACTTGAATACAGAAACGTCTAATGGCTGCAGTTGGTCACTTGTGTGGGCTGGCAGTTTAAGAATTGTTATGTCTTTGGCCAAAGCAGCTTCAACTAGGTCAAGAGACACATGTGTGGAGTGGCCATCGTATATGACCAGTACAGGCCGTTCGTCTCCCAGAGCTGGTATAAGGACTTTTTCGAAATAGTTTTTAAACACCCCTGTCTCCATCCAACCATTCGGGGTGGCAGCATAGGCTGTACCGGGATATTCCTTGTCTGGTGGTGCCTTCCACTGGTCCCATATATTTTTTGCCTTAAAAATGATTAGAGGTGGCGCTCGACCACCTGCAGCATTAGCAGCCAGCACAAAAGTCGTGTTTTCTCTTCCAGAAGTGCTGATAACTCTGGATGAGCTTTCACCTCTTTCTCCTACTATTCTGGATTTCGATGGGTCTATACTGAGACTGCTTTCGTCCAAATTCCATATTTGTTTGGGCTTGTCTTCTAAGTTTAGGTCCGTCAGAACTTGTTTTAAAAGATCAAAATATCCATAGATGATGAATGGATCCGTGGCAGCCTTTTTTCTTGCATACTCCAATGGTTCTGGCTTTCGAATTGACAAATGATGCCGTTTTTTGAAATTAAGGAACCAGTCTTCACCTGGTATGCCTCCCTTAAATGGGGTTTCGATTTTATTCACGTTAACGTACTGGCCTACTAGCTCTATAATTTCCTTTCGACTAAGACCAAAGCCCCATTTAGCCAGTGTTTTAACTGATGTTGCCAAAACGTTTTCAATATTCTCGGGAAGTGCAGTTCTGCGTCCTTTACATTTTTTTATAGCTCCTCGAGTTCCCTTGTTTCGGCAGTACAATGTTGCAAATGGAACGCCGTAAAGAACAGACGCTTTGTGTATAGTAAGCGTACCGGCTTTTATTTCATCAAGAGCTCTTTGCAATTTTTCTTCAGAGTATTTGGGTGGTCCTTTTTTTTTTAGGTAATTTCGCACCATCTGGAAAGACAGGGGTAATTGTAATAAAACTTTACATTTGCCCCTTGCCATGTTATTACATTTGCCCCAACATCAAAATTTCAAGGGGTAAATGCAATAATAGTCATAAAAGAACAACCTTCCCCAATTAAGTAAAAATTATTATTTAGATTCATTCCCAACACAGAATATTATCACATTAATACAAATAAAGTCAAAAACTTACGTTTCTTTCCAAGATGAAAACCGATTAAAGGTAAGGTTAACAAAGTGTGTAACACGCGGCATCGACCTCACTCAACTAATGACGTTTCATTCACTCATCGATACGTCAAACTCTCCCGAGAATTGATAGGCGCGAAGTTCAAAAAGTACTTTACACATACCAGAGATGGCAGCACCAGTTTTCTTTAGTAGTTAGGCCGTAAACACGCCTTATTGCTTCTACCCCGTTATTGCAATTACCCCACCTGACCCTATCGTTTTTTTTTTTAATGTATTGGTTTCTGTGTCCTGCCGTTTTGTAACATTCGCAAATAGTATTAACTTTTGACGTCTTCACGAATTCTAACAGAAATACTAAATTTAAAAAATAAATACATTTGTAAATTTGTAAAACTTGATATTTTTCTCCAATGGTCTAAGTGATTTATTATTACGCCACTATTCGACATTTTATAATTGTGTAACAAAAACTACACCATCAAAACTTTCCAATCAACAAGGTATTGTTTAAATAAAATCGCGAACAAAATATAGCCATCTGTAAACAACTGAATACAATCGGAGAGAGAACTATATTCTCCAGGGAAAAGCTGCATCAACCGATAGTTTGCAGCAATACAGCGTGAAAGTCACAGCGAAATGCTTTCAGAGCAAGTCTATAAATACCCCGGACACAGGTGAAGGTCAATGTTAGCTTAAATGACGTAAGATATACTGCAAATGTGACGTAAGATATGCTAGAATATACGCTGTATCTAATTAAGAAAAAAGCAATATAAATTTACAACACTAATTGTTTACTTCACTCTGTACGTTTTTGGAACCACCTTATCTTACTTCTACTATAGCACCATCCATCTAACCTCTTTATAATCACAATTAATGAGCAAAGTCCGGTAAAGCTCCCTCAAGGATAGCTGTTAATACTAAAGAAATATATCATTAAGCTTTTATACGAGGCCATATTAAAAATAAAAAACTAGTAGAATAAATAGCATTCGCATCACTAGATAGCCAGCACTCTAGAATATTTCCTAGAGGGTGATTCCAAATAGAAGTGGCGGAACACCTTTCTATTTACATTTATCGATAGTTTTTGGGTTAAACAAAACAAATTAACCAAGATCTATAATTATAGAAACAAGGGAGAGAGCTGACATGGACATATTGAGTTTACAAATCTCGATACAACACTACGCTTACAAATATCGATACAACGGATTTGAACTACAACATATACGCGTGCCATATTAATTGCAATGTGTCCAAAGTAACAAGATATATTCCTAGCATACGTTACCCTTCTCATGAATCTAACTTAAAATACCAAAACAAACACTTTTTAAAATATATATTTTTCTAATTTCCATAATTTACTGCTTTCATAATAGGAGTAACTCAGAACATTGAACTTCTTCTTAGGAGTAGATTCTGTTTGAGAAGTTAAATTCTGTTTTCTATTAATAATTAATAATTAAATAAAATAATTATTAGTATTAGTTTACCCTGCTCTCGCTTCAAATTATGACAGAAAGTCGACCCCAGTGTAATTATGTATATAAAAACAAGGCAAAGGGAGAACCGAATCTATGCGTAATTTATAATAATAATAATTCTTTATTTGCATAAAATGTAGGTACATAATGGTGGTAAAAACATAGTCAAGGTGCCATATACATCTTGCCGCTTGGCGACATGCAAATCTTATACAGTTCAAATATTATAATATTATCACAGAAATAGAACATTTATAACAATTCAACTTAATTTAATTTACAGTCTATACCTCACAGATCGCTCACAATTGTAGAATTTACATGGGTTTTTTGCTAGAAATTCATCAACTGAGTAAAAACATTGCTGACATAACCATTTTCTTAGCATTACACAAAATTTATTTGGAGGTAGACCGGTGATAGTTTTTGGTAGAGAGTTATATATTAAGTGACCCATATAAATACAGCTTCGTCTAAATAACTCTAATCTAGGAATAGGTAACTGAAATTCTAAATGAGTAGCTTTTCTTTTATTTGTATTATTGTTAGACACAAAAAATTGAGGATTATTTTTCACAAATTTAGAAATCTCGTAAATATAAATACAGGGAACCGTTAAGAGGTTATTTGATTGGAATGCGGGTTTACATGAATCACACCAGTCAATATTAAACATTGCACGAACACACTTCTTCTGAGCAATGAACACTCGTGATATATCTGAAGAGTTTCCCCACACAATGATACCGTAGCGGATAACCGAGCAAACGTATGCATGGTATACCATTAAGGCAGTTTGCATGGATGTTATACATGTAAGTTTTCTTAAAGCAAAGACAAATCTATTAATTTTTACACATACATTTTCAATATGAGTTTTCCAAGTAATATTTTCGTCTACTGTTATACCCAGGAATTTAGAGCAATGTATTTGTTCTATAACACTAGTATTATACGATACATCAATTTGTATGGGCTTACTTTTCCATGTTTTAAAATAAATTACATTAGTTTTAGAAATATTTATTTTTAACTTATTAGTATCTAGCCATTTAATAATTTCACCTAATGCTTTGTTGACCTGAGTACTCAAATTTTGGGGTTCATTACTCTTTATGATAATAGTAGTATCGTCTGCAAAGAGGACACACTGATGACTAATTGACTGTGGTAGGTCGTTAATGTACACAAGAAATAATAGCGGCCCCAGGATACTACCTTGAGGCACGCCACAGCTATTAGTAAGTGGAACAGAATCAAAATCTTCAATAGTATTTGTTACTTTATTAAGCTTAGCTATCCTTGTTATCTGTTGTCTGTTACTTAAATACGACTGAAACCATTTTTTCGCTGGGCCTCTAACACCATACTTTTCAAGTTTCTCTATAAGTCTATTATGATCAACGAGGTCAAATGCTTTAGACAGAATATTTTAGATTTTCTTGTTGCCGTACATTAAATAACCAACTACCTATCTATTAATTGCATTGTCTAGATAATTGTAAGCTGCACAGCTGCAAAGCTAGTGCAATCAAGGTGTAATAAAGTTTTCTTTTAATTAAAACTTAATTAGTTTATTTCAAATTCAATTTCTTTCTGTATTGTTGGGGATTTTTGCGACTTTTACTGAAATAGAAATAGTTTAATATTAATTAATTTATAATAAGAAAAATATATTATTATCTCCATACAATGAACTAATTTGTGTGCACAAGGTTGCAAGTTTGAACCCATCAAAGGCAAGTACCAATGTGACTTTTTTATGTACCTTTTTAATTATTCTAAGACATCGTGGACAATCGGTAAAGGAAAATATCGTGCGGGAACCGGGACACTTAAATTTAAATCTGAAATCGTCAACCCGCAATGAGCAAGCGGGTTGGCGATTTCAGATTTCAGACTTAAAATTGACTAAGACTTTAAAATTGGACCTAAAGTAAAACTATTGCTTATCGGTAAAGAATAAATTGAAAATTACAAAATAAATATTTAATGCCTCCAAATAACCTAAAATTACACCTTAAAAAAAACATTTTTTTTAAAAAAAACGACTCCCGCTCTAAGGAATTTAGTCCTTGTGTCGCGGGGGGTTTCACAAACATTCAAATCACATGCACAAAGAACAACCAGACTTGAAACAAGCATTTGTGGATCACACAAATGCTTGTCCCATGCGGGGATCGAACCCGCGGCACGTCGCGCACAGAGGTAATTGGCGTGGTGATCTATACCACTCGGCTATCCGTGCAGTCGAAATAAAATAAAATACTTGTAGGATTGAATGAAGCAAAATAAAAAAGAATTATATTAGTCTTTGTAAAACCACAAGGCTGTAGATAAAAAATTACATATTCGTTCCAAAAAAAATTACATTATAATCACAACCTCTTTGGTTCATTCAAGCCGTCGCCATGGTAACCTTTTTATTTACGTTGCGCTAATGCCAATATTAAGTATGTACCGAACTAGATTTTGATAATCCCATGAAAACAAAAAAAAATCCTGGATAAAAATGGTGCTATTCCAAGTTTTCCAGTATTAAACTACATGTGTGCCAAATTTTATCCAGATCCGTTTAACCGTTCTGGCGTCCCTACATCTAAACTTCCTCTTTTATATATTAGTATAGATATTAACATAGATTAGTATACCTTTTAGTTTCGTAATAGACATTTAAAAATATTTGCACAAATAGACATTCATATACTTATCATCATTCCATTAATTCAAAATGAAAAAATCCCTATTCTATTTTGAAATTAAGAAAACATTGAGTAAAACCTAAAACGTTACTAAGAGCCCAAATTAAATATTAATAAATATTCGAAGCAGTAACATGTTTCCTACAAATTTATCGCACAATAGGTAACAGTTTAACAGTTTGTTTATGCAATAAATTCAGTGGTTTTTACAGTAATGCTCGCAGTTTTAGTTTAATGGGCCTAACTACTCTGCGTACTTAAATTACGAATCTTACGAGTGCTATAAGAATTATTTTATGTGCAATATTTCGTTTAAAACTGTTTGACTTTGTAAATTTCTCTCTTCCGTGTCTCATCCGTCTTTTTTAAACCCCGACGCATGAGGATGAGTGTTTGACGCGTCGGTGTATCTGTCTGTGGCATCGTCGTTCCTTAACGAATAAACTGATCAAGATGCGCTTTATTTTTGTTTGAAAGCTGATGTGATCGAAATGATTCTTAGTTATAATTTATGAAGATCTGTACAGGTTTATAAAAAATTATCAGCTATTTAAAAAAATGTCGGTGTACCTGACTGGTTTTCATGTTTGCGTAGATACAGGCATTACTGAGGAGTCCATGAAATATATTCTATAAATCAAAGTCTAGTTAGTTGCACCGATTTTCATGATCTTTGATTTTTTGGGTTTGTCTCCATCCCGAATAGCAGAATAACTAAAAAAATATCGGAAAATGTCAGAAAGAAAAAATGTCTAATGGGAATAATTATGTAGGCGTATATATACATCTGTATAATATACGCCTACACAAAAAACAGGCTTTAGCTTATATTAAGTGAACGGTCAGCAAATAAGTCAGAAAATGTAGCCATTTAAACAATAAGCCTTATCTATAATTCTCAAACAAAATCTATTTCTAATTTATTTATAACTTTATTGCGTAGGTTTAAAAACAGTTTGAGAGATGTGTCTAAAATTTTAGATGATTCTAAACTCAACTAGTTTATAAGTAACTAGCTGCCCCCGCGACTTTGTTCGCGTGTTTTAGTTTCAACGGTTTTTAATTTTTGCAACATTTTTCATTTATGCTCCGCTCCTATAGGTTGTAGCGTGATGTTATACAATAGCCTATAGCCTTCCTCAATAAACGGACTATCCAATACAAAAAGAATTTTTCAATTCGAACCAGTAGTTCCTGAGATTAGCGCGTTCAAACAAACAAACAAACAAACTCTTCAGCTTTATAATATTATATAAGTACTAGCTGTCCCCCGCGACTTTGTCCGCGTGTTTAAGTTTTAACGGTTTTTCATTTTTGCAACATTTTTCATTTATGCTCCGCTCCTATTGGTCGTAGCGTGATGTTATATAGCCTATAGCCTTCCTCAATAAATGAGCTATCCAACACTGAAAGAATTTTTCAAATCGGACCAGTAGTTCCTGAGATTAGCGCGTTCAAACAAACAAACAAACAAACAAACAAACAAACAAACAAACAAACTCTTCAGCTTTATAATATTAGTATAGATGTATAGATTTGGATTGTTTTTTTTTTTAATTTCATCTTAACTGTTGTATTGTAGTCGTCAAGGTCTATAAATATTTACTTATTTATAGACCTTGACGACGACATAAATTTTGACATTACAAGTAACAATTTCTGTTAGATAATTTATATTTTATTTACAAATTAAAATGTAAAAAATAAACAACAAATTTGCACCTTTGAAAATCAAATAACACGATAAAACGCAACGCATTTTACTATTAATATTATCATGTTGTCTTATCCCTTCAAATCATGGTTTACGACCACACATAAAAGTAATCGTCAAACGCGTCCAGCACATTAGGGTCGCCACACACGAGCCTGTGTAGCCTTAAAACGTTGCCGTCAAATTGCAAACTGTATTTTGCGTCCCAATCTAGAAGGATACCAACCGATCGCCATATTAAACCTTCGATATTTTTTTTACCTGCCTATCTCTTTTGCCTGTAGGTATTCTAAAAAATAACAAAAATGAGTAAATACTTAAATTAAAAAATGTAAGGTCTCTTTGCTCGACATTAACAATCATTGTACCTAGTTTAATATTTAAAAAGGTCTCTCATATACCTATGATTCTAACTACAAATCGGATTCCCATTTGGTTGGTTATTTTATACTTTTTGTGGCGTAGCGCAAAGCGACCTCATAGCGACCGACGGCACCGTGCGCAAAGAGACTTCATACAAAATGTAATGTTTCGTGACTGTGGTAAGTGTGCGACAACCCTTTAATCTGTCTATTTCTGGCGCTTATTTTGTCGTAATAAGTAGGTGGATAAGTATCTTAATGTGTGTTTATACATTACACTCAAGCCTGAACTGAATTAATAGCGTAGGGTAGGTGAGCCGGAGACTGGGTTTATACCTACATAGACACCATTTACTCACGTTTTCTTATAAGCCAATGCTACACACTGCCTACCTGGCGTTTATAACTGCTAAGAGTTTTCGTACCATTGCAAACTTAAACCAACCTCATTGGAGGACACAAATTAAAAGGAATACTCGCACCACATTATTCGCTTTTAATTAATTCCCTTCTTCGTTTCAAAGACAATTCTGAAGGCCATTGCCCTGTGACTGGCAGCTCTGTGTTTAAAAGATATAAATTCTTTGCTTAATTATTCTGTTCGTTTTCTTTTATTTATAATTCCTATTGTATTTGATATCCATCTAGAGTGATGAAAGAGGCGTATTTGAATTAAAAAAATTCGAGCTTAAAAAGGTCATGGTTATACATATTTATATTTTTCAAGATGATTGTAAGGTTCTTAATGAGTAAAGCATTAAATAAGAGATTATTTATTCAATCCCCAAGTCAAAGAGATATATATGTAGTATATTAAAAAAAAATCGTAATGGTACGAAGCAGCCTGTGCAGTTAAAATACTCGAATATAAGATATCTATATTGAAAAAAAAACAAAATAGGTTTTGTATTGATTACAAGAATGTAGACGTAGTTTACTATCGAGGTAGTATTTTACATAGACACTCTCTAAATGATTTGTAGTATTTTAGGATACAATATTACTTAAGAGCCATTTCACATTTTCGCCCGAATTGTTAAGACTTTGAGCTTCTCTATTACCATCTTAGGTAATACCTATAATTTATTGAATGAATATAAAATATAGGTTAATCGTTTATAGTGTCGTTTAATGTAACACATTTACTAAAATCGGTTTGTTTTATTTGTAATGACCCATCTCCCACAACCATTTTGCTGAAAAATTACCGCAGAGTCAACTTCTGAGTCCTAAATCTATCAATAATACTCATAAATGAAACTTAATAAAATACATACAGGTTCAGACATGTATTGTTGTAGTCGTTTAATGAAATAGATTCCTGAATTATATTACCATTAATGTGTAAAAAAATAAATTCTTCGACCAATTTTTAACTTTTATTTTGTTTTTTATACGTGTTTTTTGGTTGAAATACGAAGTAATTATAAAAATAAAATTATTTCGAAATAATCTATGTTCTTTAGGAAATCGAACCCTATAGTTATTTTGACAATATTTGCATAAAATTTGACAAAATATCAATTTGAACATCAGTCTAAATCACAATAAATTACTAACAAAAGTGCGCACCGATTAGTACAAATTTTTCATAATCTATAAAATTTACCAAATCATATTACGATAACGGCTCAAGATTGTTTCGTCCGTCTTGACTCTCGTGTTGTACTGTTTATATTGCATTCGTGTGGCTCGCTACGCACACATAGACAATGACGCACTCTTTTGCCTAAACTTGAGCGCAATTATTTTGTGAAATGGCTCTTAATACCATAAGGAGGTTTATTACTGTAGCACTTTTTACATAATACAATTTTACTAGCTCGCAATATAAAACACGTAGTTTGCATTTTCTTAAATTTATCAATATAAAAATCTTTTAAGTTAACCCATGTTACGACCGCAACGCATCTGTGAACCAAAATATATCTAAGCCCCTAATGTAGGTTTTGCGAAGAGTAACAAAATATAATATACCTATAAATGGTAACAAACATCCATCCAACCCCACAAACTTCGCGTTAGTAAGATCATAATCCCACAAGGATTATGTGGCTCTCTTAATAAATAAATAATTGCTGTCTCACATTTAATATTTACTTGTATAGTTATATTTATAAGTTCTCCTCTCCAGCACATGTGGAGGACGTGACGTAAGCATATAAAAGTTCAACATCAGCGGGTTTGGAGCGTGCCTCGAATATCTAATGAAGTGTGTCTCTCTAAGTATTTATCATACACTGCATTTTATACTGATATGTCAACTAATACTAGTTATATGTACAAAACATTCGAAAACCATTTTAAAAGGCACTCAAGTTTGAGTTTTGTTTTTGACATGTAATTTTGGTTACACTCCTCGAAAAGTCCATAGCTTAAATGATATATCGGATGATAAGTTCTTGTAGTATTTTATACCAAAAATAATGTTAAGTAATCATCTAAGTTCTAACAAATTTCCCTTGAGATCGATGTCTAATAAAAGTCTGACACTTTTTATTGCACATCTCTCGTAAAAAGTTTCAAATTCAGTTCTTTATTATCCTTACTATATAATAATATTATAAATGCGAAAGTAACTCTGTCTGTTTGTCTGTCATGCTTTCACGCCAAAACTGCTGAACCTATTTAAATTAAATTCGGTACACAGATAGTCTACAGTCTAAGAAAGAAAACATACGCTACTATTATACTACTTTTTGCCGCTATAACCGACATCCACGCGTGCGGAGCCGCGGGAAACATCTAGTTATTTTATATAATATGATCTTATGATGTAATTTTGACTCTGGTAAATACTGGTCATTGATGAAAATTTGACGTAAGAAAAAGAATGCAACGTGCAAATACCAATTCATCGCAGTTACATTACACTTTGTAATATGTAAGCCTGTGATTAACACTAAACATCCACCTTTATTACATCTATAATTATAAACATCGTAGTAAAACAGCTATAAAAAGCACCTATTCCTACTATTGAACCCTGACCACTAAACCTCTTAGGAACGGCACTAGTCCTATCGTAGTTTATATGGCGCAGATTATACTGACGCACAAACTTGTCTGGCCAGAGGCAAAGGATTAGGTACCCAGCCGAGCTACGGCTCTTGGACTAAACCGAACGATCGTGAATCTGTTGTTTATTTCTGTTATAGACGATTATATTATTATTGTTTAAGAACTTTGGCAGTTTAGAAACTCGTTTACCGTATTGGAGTTATTTAAGAACTGATTTGGTCAGAACATTTCTATAGAATTTTTGAGAGTATTGTATTTAGCTCCGTGTTTTTTTCTGCTGTTTGTTTAACTGCAGTTTTCTAGTCTCTTCTCGTAATATTATTACCTACAAAGATAACAAAAGTCCATAATAATGATAAATAAAAAGATGAATATTCCTAATGTAAAAATAATATATGATATATTAAATAATTAAATGTAATTTTATAAAAGTACAAAGAACATAAATAAAATAAAACATTTTGACGTTTTAATATACTTAGTTTAAACGTATTATTTGAATTAACTACTATATTTTACTGAGTAATCTAAAATAAAGTAATATTTACATGTTATAAGTAAAGATTTTACCTACTTAGAAGGGTAAAGTCATTTTACTGAAGGCCTGTGTAAAAGACGTTTCCACAAGACGATCAAGTGCCATACAGCTTGATTAACGATACTTTATACGCAAACATACAAGTAATTGAGTTGTACAATAAAGCCTTTAATTGTGTCTCAAGAACCCCATAAACATAACAAATCTGCACTTGATTTACAAAACTGTTTTCTAATAAAAAATGCACCTTAACATTTGCGCTATTAAGTTTAAAATTGATTGCTTCTTCCTTATTCTTGACTTAAGTTTCGCAATCATTTGTAATGGTTATAATAACTTTTAAGGAAATCACAAACGTAATTTATTGCAACATTTAGATTTATAATTGTTGTAATATGGTCATGAACACACTGAAAATTAAACTTTAAACTAATGAAATTAGGCTCAAATTTAATTGTAGCTTTTAATAAACTATATCATGTTGAAATTTAAAACATATCTCGTAAGGAATAGAGTTTAAATTTACTTGTGAAACGCATGATAATATTTCTAAGACAATTGTAGTTGTAACAATGTGTTCCAAGATCGAAATCCTGTAGAATTGTCTTTATGTTTGTAGAACAATAATTGTGCCAGCATAAAGGCTTAATATACACATACATCGGCTGAAAAATCCTTGTTGTAATCAAATTATAGTAGCCTCTACTGGAACTATAACTATTCTACACTAAATATTGTTTACCTAAAATAATATATTCGGAACCATTGCTCTATGATATAATTCCTGAAGCCATTAAAAATAAGTGCTGACTAGCTACACTCAAATATGTTATTTTGAACCCAATCAAATATTTTAAATTTAAATTTTTGAATATTTTTTTATAGGAATTAGGAAAAGCGATCAAATCTCTTAAATGTTTTTTAATCTGTTTTGTTTTTACTCAAAAATTATTTATAAAATTTCAGTTATTTTAAAGAGTTTCCAATTACCTCTGTGCGCGACGTGCCGCGGGTTCGATCCCCGCATGGGACAAGCATTTGTGTGACCCACAAATGCTTGTT
This sequence comes from Diachrysia chrysitis, assembly GCA_932294365.1. Lineage (NCBI taxonomy): Eukaryota > Metazoa > Arthropoda > Insecta > Lepidoptera > Noctuidae > Diachrysia > Diachrysia chrysitis. The sequence goes on from OW028645.1 coordinate 976,420, forward strand.
CCAAGTCTGGGTGTTCTTTGTGCATGTGATTTGAATGTTTGTGAAACCCCCCGCGACACAAGGATTAAATTCCTTAGTGCGGGAGTCGTTTTTGTAAAGTCGTTTTTTTTGTAAAGTTACCAAAGTTATAAAGTATCAGATTATGGCTCTATAACGACCGCATGAGTCTATGAGTGATGATCCAGATTCAAACATTGTCTAAGGTATATAATTAAGCAGAGTTCGGTTTTATATAATAATAGAATGATTTATGTAGAGACTAAAGTACGTCTCTACATAAAGCACTACAAAAACATAACACATTTTTTATTCAATTCGTGTCCCACAATTTATTGTCCTACTGCTGGTTAAAGATTCCAGACTTTTCTGTACTGAACCACTTAATATTAATTGTGTATAACCATTAAGAAATGATCAATTACAACTGCTACCGTCTTCCCGACTTGCCTCGTTTGCGAGTTCCGACTTGAGGAAACCACCAACACCTGATTACAATATTAAAAAAACTCCGACTAAAATACATTATATGGGAGCAATATTGAAAGTTAAACTTAAATAACCAATTTATATTGCATTTAAAAAAAAAAGACAAACTTGAAACATTGTAGAGTTACTTTTTTTTATTATCTAAAGAAACCATACAAATACAAGCATGTTTGTCGCGTCACCGTAGCGGCGTAGCAGCTTCGTAGCACTTCTGCTAATAATTCTCATGCCGTCAACGGCGTCCTCATTAAACTCGACATTATTCAAAGGAAGTTTATTTTGTTGAAAATGTAAACGCTACTGAGATTGAATAGAGAGATTGCTACGAAAATGTAGCTGCATTTTGCTACGTCATATTATTTGGTAGACAAAAATGTAATTTTAACTATAAAAGCATACTTTTTTACAAAATCTTATATAATTCACTAAATTGGGTATGAAGAATTGACTTTGAAAAAGTCTTTTTTCTTTCTTGTTTTATGTAATAGTCGAAAATATTTAGCTGTATCTAATTAAAAAGTATCTACAGCAGTAGTAGTCAGTGTCTCTGTATGATTCTACTAAATATTTATACAAATTGTAAATATCAATTGTTTTACAGAGTGGTTTGCTAAGCATAGCAGTGGTACTGTAAACTGAGCCGAAAAACCGCAAAGCTATTGATCAACAAAGTTATAACGACTTGTTAAAACAAGGAGAGAACGATTTAATCTGAGACAATACGAGACGAATTTGTAAACGGACACGGCACGTACGTACACGGACGGTCGGCAAAAGCCAGCAGTTGTCTAAATCACTTTTAGTGGCTTGTTGTACCTGAAACTATATAATAATATAAATAATATGAATAATAATATTATAATAATTCCTGTTCAGTTGGGATGACAATGCATGGTAAACCGTGTTTACTAATATTTTGATCTCGATTTCGATCTCGATCTCGATTCTCGAAATTATCCGATTTCTCCCGGTACGGTCAGTACGGCAGTGTCGCGAGTTGAGTTGTTTTTTTTCGCCTAAAATAAGTCTTTACTTCAATAATTTTGTATTTGTAAAGAGTTCTTTGTAAAAGGTTTCATAGACTCGACCAATAAAAAGCTCCATTATTATACGTACTTTGTCGATTTTCCTAAAATAACTTTAAACAGAAAATAAATATTATACCTAACTTTCAAACGATAACATGATCAAGTATAGCAGGCAAGCATTAAGTTTATAATTATATCAGTGTTTATCAAATCCAGGATAAGATAATTAAACGTTCACTTAATTATACCGTTTGACAAGTGCCGTTAACCCGAAGAATATATTAGCGTAGACTTACATGGACAACGTACCGGTAACAGTATGGCAGGTTGTTGATACAACCTGCTCAAACTCTGAGAAAATTAACTAATTTTGTAGCTGTAGTAGCCTAGTGAGTAACTTGTAGTAATTATTTAAAACAAAACGGTTTACTCACGTATATTCTCGGGATCGCCCGACTAGTTTCAGACTCAATAGGAGTCCCTAATCATGAGCTGACGCGGCGGCGGTGGTGTCGCGAGAACTGAACTTGTAGTAGTTACGTAAATACAGGTGCAGGTGGCATTAATGTAGGAACTATACTGAAAAATGCCGCTAAATCGATTTTAATGGAACTTGATGTTGGGAACGCTAAGATCTTAAGAAAGGCCATAGGCTAGTTTTTGCCGCGATAACCGATATCCACCGAGGCGGAGCCGCGGGAAACAGCTAGTATTAAATATTCCAATGGCATTATTTTTTTGTATTTTTACAACACAAAAAACTAAATTGAAATAGTTTTTGTAGTTTCAGAAAAAAAACGTGATAATAATAAAAATACAAATAGAAAATATATATCGCACCTAATATTGTACATACTAAAAAGTATGTTAGCAGTCTAGCATAAGATTAGCATAAAAGCTAAAATAAATTAAGGTTTCATCGCGTTTTTTAGGTCTGTAAGTATTCCGTCTCATACATTTTCAGATTCTGTATGTTTTCATTCAATTTTCGGACCATCAGTTCAATTTAATTGCTGCTAAAGCTTCTACAAATTGGAATGCACAAAAAACTACCAAAGTAAAGTGATTCAATAAAAACATTGATTGTGTAAATCTTCTAAAAGTTATCGTAATAAACTAAGTACATAGTTATGTATCAAAAGATGTTTTTAGTTAATTTTTTTAAAAGACTAGTACATTTTAATGTTATAAGTTTAATGGGTTTTTGTTTGCATAAAATATTGTTTTTTAGCTAGCAAGCTACTGAAAAAGATCTGAAAGTAAACATCCGACCAAGTGTATGAAATAACGTAGAAGTTAATTATAAATGTAATTTTAAATCAACAAACAATCAAAAATCATATCATAAATAGATGTTAGATGCAACCCATGAAAACCTTAATATTTTTTATTTCTTCATGTCAACTGGTCTGAATGTCAAAATCAATTTGATAATGCAGTAGGTGTAATAGGGAAAGGAAATACGTTTGAAAGTTATAAAACATTATGAAGTCATAAATTAATTTCTAACAAATATTTGTTTAAATCACAATCTTTACCAATCAGATTGGAGTTTTTGGATTTTGTATTCATTGCATTGTTTTCCAATCCGGTATTGCCAAAACTTATAAGTATAAATCTTCAGAAAGTTGGGCAACTTTAGAAGTAAATAGGAGCCAGAGCTCGATTGCAGTGTTTCTGCTACAATGCATGTGAACTGAGCATTCTAGTGGTCATATTCATAGTCTCATTCGTCATTGAAATATTACCACACTTGACTGTTTATTTGACAATTACTTATATACCTATGTATCAAATACCTATTCTACATAATTATTATTATCATAGTAAACTACATTTTTACTTTTACTCTACTTCTTAAAATCTTTAAGATTTTCAGTAAAGTCACTATGGTGGTATTGTGATACTTAAATTAACTTAAAAAAAAACAGTACAATTTCACAGTACGCAGCTGTATATAAGAAAAAGAAGAAAAAGCCATTCCTTCTTGAAATTTTTGCGGTCATCTTATATATTTATATATAATTTCGAATAGAATTTAAGTTCGTTCCGCCATCTTCGAAAAATATTAAATAGTAAACTACAAGAGCATAATAGTCTTAAAACCTGCAAGACTATAAATAAAGGTAGGTCTGCCCAGTAAGGAGGCACTCATTACACTGAAGTCAAAATGTAAACTTAAAATGGCGACCTCGTTCTGAATACAATGCATGTTTCCAAATAAACACACACTCTGAAAAACTGCCTTCTTCTTAATGTATGTCGCAGTGATTGTGGATAAACTATGACTTTGTGTAAGTTACAAAAAAATATTTTTTTATTAGGATTGAAGAGTATTAACAATAACAAACAATTGAACATAATTCACTATTTTGGTGTAAAATTGTGTAATTATCCCATAAAAAATCTGCAAATTGTTTAAATTTGTAAAAAAATAGCAAGACTTGAAATAATCATTACAGACTAAATTGCTGTGTATGATTGAAGTGAATGTGGTTGAAACATTAACTTACCACCCTAGTCATTTCGCAATAATCTATTTGAATGGCTTAAAATGCTACGTAGGTAGCACGTTCAAAGATGAGCTTGCAGATAGTTTTCGGTGTTTTTTCATAACTTGTTATTTATGTGAGCGATAGTAAGTTAGAAGTGTTCCCTGATGAATAGATTGCTAACTATATTGTTATACGAGTAAGTTTATAACAAGGTCAAATTATAAATGATATAATATAAGTATTTACCAAATTGGAAATAACAGAGTAGCATTATTAATTTACAAGACATTTCTCAAAGACTACTGACATATTTTTTCGTGAAGAAAATAATAAATTTGACAATATTTATTTCATAAATAGGTTCGGTATTACTTCAGCACAAAATTACAGTATTTTCTCTAGGCTAGCTACATTAGTGGCCTTTTACGAATGTCTGAATGGAATCAGGCCTAAACCTTTTCCATCAACCCTTTTAGGTAGACGGCCTTTAAATCAAGTAATTTCTAAACCCTTAAGTATTGGTCACAAATGATTTAGACCCCATTATATTCTTACTGATTTAAGTAGTTCGCAATTTACTATTAACTCAAGAGTCATATAAATAGGATTGATGTGGATGGAAATTAGGAATCTTAGACGGTCTAGTCTGAAGGTCTGGAGACGGTCTGAAAGATCGGATAGAGTGTAAAAAAATATATTACAAAATTATGTAAAGATTCTGGAGTTCCAGAAGTGATGTGAAAGATTCTTATGGACATGTTTCCAGTTTTTGATCAAGCTCCTATTTGATGTTTTCAAGTCTTCAACACAGAAATTTTTAGTTTCTTTTGGCGTTTACACCTGATAAATTAGCCATGTACTTACCCCTATTTCTATTTGTCTTATAAAATATGGTTGTATAGCATACGTCATAATATATAGCATACTGTATAGGCACAGGGCACAGCTCACATATTACCTACCCTGTTGTGAATACGGGTGTGATACATAAAAGTAAATTCTGGTTGTGAGATATTTTTGAGCCAAATAGGGACAAGGGCGACGGTGAGTAAGATTTATGGGCAGACAAACTATCTAAACAAGGATTGTGTGGAGTATATTAATAGAATGAGTAAGTGGTGCGATAACTGATAATAAAAACGGGGTTTTTTTAAAAGAGCTTTAAGTCGTATTAATAATAAGTTGGCAATTACAGAAAGATTTTCCTACTAAAAAGTTGAAAGGGTTTTCTACTGTCTTTCATCTGACAATGGACAGTTGAAATAATGTGATTGCACAAATAACCAAATGATACAGTTCACCGTACCAATTACCATTGTGCGCGACGTGCTGCGGGTTCAATTCCCGCATGGGATCAGTATTTGTGTGATCCAAAAATGCTTGGTCCAAGTCTGAGTGTACTTAGTACACGTGACTTAAATGTTTGAACCCCGTGACACATGGATTAAATTCCTTTGTGAGGGAAACAATGTTTTTTTTTTAAAGAAAAGAAAAAGACACATTTTGACGACCTCCGTGGTCGAGTGGCGTACACACCGGTTTTCAAGGTGTCGCCAGCTCTGAGGTCCCGGGTTCGATCCCCGGCCGGGTCAATGTAGAAAAACCACTTTTCTACATTGTCTCGGGTCTGGGTGTTTGTGGTACCTTCGTTGTCTCCGAATTCCATAACACAAGTGCTTTAGCTACTTACTTTGGGTTCAGAGCAATGTATGTGATGTTGTCCACATTTAAAAAAATGTACAATTTTTTTTTTGTTGTAACATACCTCCAAACCAGTAAGATATTGCGAACATTAAATATCGGGATCCGATTCCTCTTGTAATAACATCGCCCACACATTTGTGTTTCATTCGTTCTGAAACTTACATATGGGATGCAATAACGCGATATTACGAAAATGTATTGGGAATATATGTAACGTATTACCGTATTATGAAATGTATGTGACGTGAATCCTTAAAGTGGTTTTGGAGGTATTAAACGAAACATTCGATTTATTAAAATAAATGTAACATTTATGTATATTACATTTTTTGTTCGGTTTATTGTTTCCTTCTTCTTTGTGCGTTATTCTTTTCAATTTAGTTGGTATAAAGGGTTCTGCGATATTGGCATGATTTAGAATTTTCCTTCATTTAAATTTTATATAGGTATATATTACGTAAATGCTTAAAGATAGGGATATGTCTGAATTCAATTTCAAGCAGTAAAAGCAACTTCCAATGACATAAAATTTACAATTTTGTTGTATCATATGGCATAACGTAGCGCTATGTATATAAAATCCTCCTCGAAATTCATTTTTATTCAATAATATTATTTATTTGAGACGAATTCTAACTTAAATTTATGTGATAAACGCGGTATTCAAGTTTAAAAGAGATTCAAAGCAGTTTAGCATCAGACAGATTCACAGTTAGTTAGTCTAACATCAACTGGCTCGTGCTGAGGCATTCCGGCCAAGCGTCACATCACTGCATTTAAAAGTGTGCATAACATTAATGAATATACACTGGACCGAAAAGAAAAAGGGTCGGTTAGAATTGTCAATGTCTTTAAAAGTAACCTGACCTAGCTTTATGAAATAAAGACTAAATTATAGAACATTTAATCCCAAATTTTCATTTATATTTGTTTTTAATAATCGTATAAAAAACTAAAATGTAAAATTCTAATCAATTGTTTGGCGGTTCTTTTAGTTTTGAAATACAAAAGTTATAAATATGGTGTCTCTACCTTATAAATTTTATAATTCGGATGTCATCATGTCGTTAAACCCTGAAGAATGTACCAGGATCATGAAAATGCTCGAAGATAGGCACAATCAGCGAAACAGCGAGAATCTCCATCAAACTGGATCTAATTATCTTTTTGAAGTTATACTTCTTTAGGCGCGTTATGAAAAAATGATGAGAGTGAAATTTTAAGATGCGCGCGCATCTTTCACAGTATGAAGTTAGTCGCGCATGTTGGTACGCTCGTCAAAAATGATGAGAGTGAAATTTTAAGATGCGCGCGCATCCAGTATTAAGTTAGTCGCGCAGGTTGGTACGCCTCTGACAACTGTTTTCATATTTATAATATTTATCAACATGTTTCTAGTTTATACATTCACAACACGTGTTTTAGTTTCATACAATTGCGAATTATATATGTGCTAATAAATTATATTCAGTAGTGATTTAAATTGAATATTTTGATTGATATTACTAACTATTTGTGAATATTAGTGAAAAAAATTGTGCTTATATACTTTTTCAAGTGCTCCAATATAATTGAGGTTAACTATCCGTATGTATTATTTATTGATATAAATTAAAATACTTTTATTTAATATAATTAACACTAAATATTATTAAATTATTAATGTTAAATACTTATTATTATACCAGTTTATGAGAAAGAATTTTATCTTGTTCCGCCAAAAAAGTATAACTTCTTACGTGCGTACATAAGTACACACACACTTTTTTTTTTACGGCTGTTAAAGTATAGAATCATCATTTACAAGCTGGAGGAAACAATTTGAGTACGGTTATAGGCAGCGTCTGGCTGAAGTAAAATTAAGACCTGCAAATGGCCCAGAACTAGAAAGACACCACAGAAAGTCAAGGTTAGGTAATGGTAGAGAAAACGAGAATTAAATTCTGAATGAATGGTCAAGAGTTATATTTTCAGATGACTAGACTTCGTCTAGTCTGTTTACCTACGGATTTTGACTTGCTGAGGTTTTTTACTTGCCACGGATTTTGAGTTACTACGAATTTGGACTTACTACGGATTTTGACTTGCTACGGTTTTAGATTTCCTACGAATTCTATTTCGACTTGGTACGGATTTTGACTTGGTACGAAATTCGACATACTACGGATTTTGACTTGCTACGGTTTTTGACTTGTTACGGTTTTTGATTTGTTACGGTTTTTGACTTGCTACGGATTTTTACTTGCTACGGATTTTGAATTGTTATGGTTTTTTACTTTTTACGGTTTTTGACTTGTTACGGTTTTTGACTTGCTACGGTTTTTGACTTTCTACGGTTTTTGACTTCCTTCGGATTTTGTCTTGCTACGGATTTTGACTTGTTACGGATTTGTCTTACTACGGTTTTTGACTTACTATGGATTTTACCTTGTTACGGATTTTGACGTGCTACGGATTTTGACTTGCTACGAATTTGATTGCTACGGATTTTGACTTGCTACGGATTTTGACTTACTATGGTTTTTGACTTCCTTCGGATTTTGACTAGCTACGGATTTTGACTTCCTTCGGATTTTGACTTGCTACGGATTTTGTCTAACTACGGATTTTGACTTGCTACGGATTTTGACTTCCTTCGGATTTTGACTTGCTACGGATTTTGACTTGCTACGGATTTTGACTTGCTACGGTTTTTAACTTGCTACAGATTTTGACTTACGGTTTTTGACTTGCTACGGTTATTGACTTACTATGGATTTTAACTTGTTACGGTTTTTGACTTGCTACGGTTTTTGACTTACTTTGGTTTTTCACTTGCTATGGATTTTGACTTGCTACGAATTTTGACTTGGTATGGAATTCGACATACTACGGTGTTTGACTTGCTACGGATTTTGACTTGCTACGGTTTTTGATTTACTATGGATTTTAACTTGTTACGGTTTTTGACTTGCTACGGATTTTGAATTGTTACGGTTTTTGACTTACTTTGGTTATTGACTTACTATGGATTTTAACTTGTTACGGATTTTGACTTGCTACGGTTTTTGACTTGTTACGGTTTTTGACTTGTTACGGTTTTTTACTTGCTACGGTTTTTGACTTGTTACGGATTTTGACTTGTTACGGTTTTTGACTTACTTTGGTTATTGACTTACTATGGATTTTAACTTGTTACGGATTTTGACTTGCTACGGTTTTTGACTTGTTACGGTTTTTGACTTGTTACGGTTTTTTACTTGCTACGGTTTTTGACTTGTAACGGTTTTTGACTTCTTACGGATTTTGACTTGTTACGGTTTTTGACTTTGGTTTTTCACTTGCTATGAATTTTGACTTGGTATGGAATTCGACATACTACGGTGTTTGACTTTCTACGGATTTTGACGTGTAACGGATTTTGACTAGCTACGAATTTGATTGCTACGGATTTTGACGTGCTACGGATTTTGACTTGTTACGGATTTTGACTTGCTACGGATTTTGACTTGCTACGGTTATTGACTTACTATGGATTTTAACTTGTTACGGTTTTTGACGTGCTACGGATTTTGACTTGTTACGGTTTTTGACTTTGGTTTTTCACTTGCTATGAATTTTGACTTGGTATGGAATTCGACATACTACGGTGTTTGACTTTCTACGGATTTTGACGTGTAATGGATTTTGACTAGCTACGAATTTGATTGCTACGGATTTTGACGTGCTACGGATTTTGACTTGTTACGGATTTTGACTTGCTACGGATTTTGACTTGCTACGGTTATTGACTTACTATGGATTTTAACTTGTTACAGTTTTTGACGTGCTACGGATTTTGACTTGTTACGGTTTTTGACTTGTTACGGTTTTTGACTTGCTACGGTTTTTGACTTACTATGGATTTTAACTTGTTACGGTTTTTGACTTGCTACGGATTTTGACTTATTACGGTTTTTGACTTGCTACGGATTTTGAATTGTTACGGTTTATAACTTGTTACGGTTTTTACTTGCTACAGATTTTGACTTATGGTTTTTGACTTGCTACGGTTAATGACTTACTATGGATTTTAACTTGTTACCGTTTTTGACGTGCTACGGATTTTGACTTGTTACGGTTTTTGGCTTGTTACGGATTTTGACTTGTTACGGTTTTTTACTTACTTTGGTTATTGACTTACTATGGATTTTAACTTGTTACGGTTTTTGACTTGCTACGGTTTTTGACTTGTTACGGTTTTTGACTTCTTACGGATTTTGACTTTCTACGGTTTTTGACTTGCTACGGATTTTGACTTGCTACGGTTTTTAACTTGCTACAGATTTTGACTTACGGTTTTTGACTTGCTACGGTTATTGACTTACTATGGATTTTAACTTGTTACGGTTTTTGACGTGCTACAGATTTTGACTTACGGTTTTTGACTTGCTACGGATTTTGACTTGTTACGGTTTTTGACTTCTTACGGATTTTGACTTTCTACGGTTTTTGTCTTGCTACGGATTTTGACTTGCTACGGTTTTTAACTTGCTACAGATTTTGACTTACGGTTTTTGACTTGCTACGGTTATTGACTTACTATGGATTTTAACTTGTTACGGTTTTTGACTTGCTATGGATTTTGACTTGCTACGAATTTTGACTTGGTATGGAATTCGACATACTATGGTGTTTTACTTCCTTCGGATTTTGACTTGCTACGGATTTTGACTTGCTACGAATTTGATTGCTACGGATTTTGAATTGCTACGGATTTTGACTTACTATGGTTTTTGACTTCCTTCGGATTTTGACTTGCTACGGATTTTGACTTGCTACGGATTTTGACTTGCTACGGTTTTTGACGTGCTACGGATTTTGACTTGCTACGGTTTTCAACTTGCTACAGATTTTGACTTACGGATTTTGACTTGCTACGGTTATTGACTTACTATGGATTTTAACTTGTTACGGTTTTTGACTTGCTATGGATTTTGACGTGCTACGGATTTTGACTTATTATGGTTTTAACTTGCTACAGATTTTGACTTACGGTATTTGACTTGCTACGGTTAATGACTTACTATGGATTTTAACTTGTTACGGTTTTTGACGTGCTACGGATTTTGACTTGTAACGGTTTTTGACTTACTTTGGTTATTGACTTACTATGGATTTTAACTCGTTACGGTTTTTGACTTATATATGGATTTTAACTTGTTACGGTTTTTGACTTGCTAAGGTTTTTGACTTGTAACGGTTTATGACTTGTTACGGATTTCGACCTGTTACGGTTTTTGACTTACTTTGGTTATTGACTTACTATGGATTTTATCTTGTTACGGTTTTTGACTGGTTACGGTTTTTGACTTGTAACGGTTTTTGACTTGCTATGGATTTTGATTTGCTACGGTTTTTGACATACTACGGTGTTTGACTTGCTACGGATTTTGACTTGCTACGAATTTGATTGCTACGGATTTTGACTTGCTACGGATTTTGACTTACTATGGTTTTTGACTTGCTACGGATTTTGACTTGCTACGGTTTTAGACTTGTTACGGTTTTTGACTTGTTACGGTTTTTTACTTGCTACGGTTTTTGACTTACTATGGATTTTGACTTGTTACGGTTTTTGACTTGCTACGGATTTTGACTTATTACGGTTTTTGACTTGCTACGGATTTTGAATTGTTACGGTTTATAACTTGTTACGGTTTTAACTTGCTACAGATTTTGACTTACGGTTTTTGACTTGCTACGGTTAATGACTTACTATGGATTTTAACTTGTTACGGTTTTTGACGTGCTACGGATTTTGACTTGTTACAGTTTTTGACTTACTATGAATTTTGACTTGCTACGGATTTTGTCTAACTACGGTTTTTGACTTACTATGGATTTTAACTTGTTACGGTTTTTGACTTGCTACGGTTAATGACTTACTATGGATTTTAACTTGTTACGGTTTTTGACGTGCTACGGATTTTGACTTGTTACAGTTTTTGACTTACTATGAATTTTGACTTGCAACGGATTTTGTCTAACTACGGTTTTTGACTTACTATGGATTTTAACTTGTTATGGTTTTTGACTTGCTACGGTTAATGACTTACTATGGATTTTAACTTGTTACCGTTTTTGACGTGCTACGGATTTTGACTTGTTACGGTTTTTGGCTTGTTACGGATTTTGACTTGTTACGGTTTTTGACTTACTTTGGTTATTGACTTACTATGGATTTTAACTTGTTACCGTTTTTGACGTGCTACGGATTTTGACTTGTTACGGTTTTTGGCTTGTTACAGATTTTGACTTACGGTTTTTGACTTGCTACGGTTATTGACTTACTATGGATTTTAACTTGTTACGGTTTTTGACTTGCTATGGATTTTGACTTGCTACGAATTTTGACTTGGTATGGAATTCGACATACTATGGTGTTTTACTTCCTTCGGATTTTGACTTGCTACGGATTTTGACTTGCTACGAATTTGATTGCTACGGATTTTGAATTGCTACGGATTTTGACTTACTATGGTTTTTGACTTCCTTCGGATTTTGACTTGCTACGGATTTTGACTTGCTACGGATTTTGACTTGCTACGGATTTTGACGTGCTACGGATTTTGACTTGCTACGAATTTGATTGCTACGGATTTTGACTTGCTACGGATTTGGACTTGCTACGGATATTGACTTCCTTCGGATTTTTACTTGCTATGGATTTTGACTTGCTACGAATTTTGACTTGGATTAGAATTCGACATACTACGGTGTTTGACTTGCTACGGATTTTGACGTGCTACGGATTTTGATTTGCTATGAATTTGATTGCTACGGATTTTGATTTGCTACGGATTTTGACTTACTATGGTTTTCGACTTGCTACGGATTTTGACTTGTTACGGTTTTTGACTTGCTACGGATTTTGATTTGCTACGGATTTTGTCTAACTACGGTTTTTGACTTACTATGGATTTTAACTTGTTACGGTTTTTGACTTGCTACGGATTTTGAATTGTTACGGTTTATAACTTGTTACGGTTTTTAACTTGCTACAGATTTTGACTTACGGTTTTTGACTTGCTACGGTTATTGACTTACTATGGATTTTAACTTGTTACGGTTTTTGACTTGCTACGGTTTTTGACTTACTTTGGTTTTTCACTTGCTATGGATTTTGACTTGCTACGAATTTTGACTTGGTATGGAATTCGACATACTACGGTGTTTGACTTGCTACGGATTTTGACTTGCTACGGTTTTTGATTTACTATGGATTTTAACTTGTTACGGTTTTCGACTTGCTACGGATTTTGACTTGCTACGGTTTTTTACTTGCTACGGTTTTTGACTTGCTATGGATTTTGACTTGCTACGGTTTTTGATTTAGTATGGATTTTAACTTGTTATGGTTTTTGACTTGCTACGGATTTCGACTTACTACGGTTTTTTACTTGCTACGGTTTTTGATTTACTATGGATTTTAACTTGTTACGGTTTTTGACTTGCTACGGATTTTGACTTGTTACGGTTTTTGACTTGTTACGGTTTTTGACTTGTTACGGTTTTTGACTTATTCGAATTCTTTTTCGACTTGGTACGTATTTTGACTTGGTACTGTTATATATATGTATTGTATATGATAGTGCCTAACGGCCCTAACCCTAGTCCTTAGTCAGCACTCCTGATAGTTCATAGTAGTTAGACATTAAAACTAGTCAGTTCGATTCCATCTTCCGCGCGTGACACTTGCCCTTTTTTCTCGAGTCTTATATAATTAATAAAAATCCTTCAACGTCAAATTAATTATTATTTCTTTTTTTAAAAATCCAAATTCGCAAATCCTTATAACAATTTGGTGGCAGCGGTGGGATACCGAAGGTGAAGGTATCCCTGGGACGTCTCCTTCCAGACTCAATTATTAACATATAAAAGTGTCAAAAGTGTCAAAAATCGAACTCATAATATTCTAAATCTAATATTCATATCATCTATGGTGCATCCTAAAATCTGAACCAAACTCTATACCGTGGGTGTCGTGATCGTGATTCTGTTTCCTGCATTGTTCCTGAAAGGGAAAACTTCAATTCCCGGTGACCAAAGAGAGGTGGTCATGTTCCAGTACATTTTCTTCGTGTTCCTGTAAGTCTTAACAACATTATATTATCCAGTGAAAGTGCAATTCATCTAAAACAACCTTTTCAAGACAAGTGCGTGAATTCAGTGAAAACGTGTTTTACTCTTATTAAGTAATTAGTGCTTATTATAATTTCTTTTATTTTAAATTTCTATTGTTACTTTCTCACGGATATTGTTATTGTTAATTTAGTTCTCAGAATTTATCATCAAGACATTCGATACCGCACTTGCTCTTATCTAGAGCTCACCACACCGAACTCAGTGGCCGTCTATTACACCGAATCATTTATATCTTTTATTTTTTTTCAATATATTATTATTTTAATCCATTAATATGTCTCTTAAACAAGAGAAATATGAAAGTATTCAAATTGGAACTCTATTTAAATTTATAAAACCATTCGACGGCACACGGGAAAAGTTAAATTCATTCTTAACTAATTGTGACAACGCAATTGATTTGGCTTCTGACGCCCAAAAACCGATATTGTTTAAATACATCTTGTCACAATTAGAAGGCAAGGCCGAGGTGGCTTGCTCCATTAAAGAATTTGACTCTTGGGACCAATTAGGTAGCTTTCTCAAAACACAGTTTGGTGAAAGAAAACATTACGCCCATCTTATGACCGAACTACGGGAATGCCAACAACTAAACGAACCGGTTAATCAATTCGCACTACGTCTTGAAACTTGTCTTTCAAAACTTTTAACAGAAGTAACGTTATCCAATAAAAAGAAAACCGAACTAGTTGGTCGTATAGCGGCTATGGAAGACTTAGCATTACACACGTTTTTGGTCGGGCTTAAGCCCGAAATTTCTAATTTAGTCCGCAGTAGGAATCCTTCCACCCTTAATGATGCTATTAATTTCGCAGTGTCAGAGGAAAAAATCCTTAATTCGTATAACAAACGCAATTCCCAAAATACAACATTACATCGCACTACTTCTAAACCTCAGTATCCTTCTCGTCCTTCTAGAGAAGATACAAATTCTAAGCCGCAAATGCCTAAACAATATGACCGAGGTAATCAAAATCTGTTCTGCCGTTATTGCAAAAACCAAGGTCATAGTATCGAAACATGTAGGAAACGCGAATATAATAATAATAAGTTCAAAACTAACCCATCATCCCAATTTCAAAAACCACCTCATCAAGAAAGCTCGAAACCTAAACCGGCTCGCATTAACTGCGTAGTCAACGAGGACGATTATTTTAATCCAGAACCACAACCATCCACCAGTACAAAGGACACCCAATATTATGAAACCGACGATTTAAACGAATAGGGGGCTCACGGAGGTGTCTCGTGAGACCCAAATTACAACCTCTCACAAAACCCTTCAATGTCAACGGCACCCATACTTCTAAATCCAGGGACCACACGGGTAACCAGCCCCAAATAAGTGCCCATTCTTCTAAATCCAGGGACCACACGGGTAACCAGCCCCAAATAAGTGCCCATTCTTCTAAATCCAGGGACCACACGGGTAACCAGCCCCAAATAAGTGCCCATCCTTCTAAATCCAGGGACCACACGGGTAACCAGCCCCAAACAAGTGCCCATTCTTCTAAATCCAAAGACCACACGGGTAGCCAGCCCCAAATGAGCGTCCAGTCTTCTAAATCCATGGGTCACACGGGTAATCAGCCCCAAATAAGAGCCCAAAGTTGTCCTAATACTAGCAAAATTCTAAATAACAAATTCCTTGAAGAAAATAAAGTGTATGAAATATCTTACAAGCGTAATATATCCTTACCTCATGTCTGCATTCATACATCCGTTTCCGATAAGCCACTTACCTTACTTGTAGATACTGGATCTTCGATATGTCTTCTCCAGAAGACTTCTGTTCAATCATATTCCGACCTGAAACTTAATGAAAATATAATAAAACTAAAAGGTATAGATAGTCGTGAAGATGCCGTACCTACTCTTGGTAGTTTTAATATGAACCTTATATTCGGTAAAGAATCCATATCTTATACATTCCACGTGGTAGAACCGATAGATTTTCCTTATGACGGTATCATAGGAAACGATTTACTTACCCATTATCAGTGCTCTATTAATTATAATCGCCAAATTCTTAACCTAGGAGTAAACAAAATAAAATTAAACTTTACTGACCCAATCTATCAAATACCGCCTCGCTCTGAAATTACTGTCGAATGTTCAGTCATCAACCCCGAATTAAAAGAAGGTCTCATACTTGATCAACACATAAGTGACACATTATTTATCGCGAATTGTTTGGCTAAAGTCAAAAAGAATAATCGAGTAAATCTTACAGTCTTAAATACCTCGGAAAGCCCTGTTTCTCTGAATTCTAACCTTCAACTCACTTTATATCCAATCGACTACGAAGCCTGTCAATCACGCAGTTCTAATCAAACATGTCTTAGTAGGACTAACGAAGTCCTTAACCTTCTCAGGGTTTCACACTTAAATTCCGAAGAAAGCGAAGCCCTTTATGATGTGTGCTCAAAATATTCAGACATATTTCACTTACCTAATGACCTACTTACTTCAACCGATGCTATCCAACACGAAATCCGCACATCCTCTGATCAGCCCGTCAACGTTAAATCCTATCGCTTCCCGGAAATACATAAGCAAGAAGTTAACTCCCAAATAAAGAAGATGATAGATCAGAATATTATAAAACCTTCCTTATCTCCTTGGTCTTCTCCAATATGGATTGTTCCCAAAAAGATTGATGCTTCTGGGCAAAAGAAATGGCGCATAGTAATCGACTATAGAAAGTTAAACGATATCACAATTGGTGAAATCTATCCAATCCCTAATATTGTCGAAATTTTGGATCAATTAGGTAATTCAAAATATTTCTCAACTCTTGATCTTGCTTCCGGATTCCATCAAATTAAAATGGCTTCACAAGATGCGTGCAAAACCGCTTTCAGCGTTCCTCAAGGACACTTCGAGTTTACTCGAATGCCCTTTGGCTTAAAAAATGCGCCAGCGACCTTCCAACGTCTAATGAATAATGTCCTTACGGGCCTCCAAGGTGAAAGATGTTTTGTTTACCTAGACGATATTGTCGTCTATTCACATGACTTGAATAGTCACGTACAGAATCTAATAGCAGTCTTTCAAAAACTTCGCAATTTTAACTTGAAATTGCAGCCCGACAAATGCGAGTTCTTGAGAAAAGAGGTCGGCTATCTAGGACACATTATTACGGAAAATGGTTTGAAACCCGATCCAAATAAAGTTAAATCCGTTCAAAACTTTCCAATTCCAAAGTGTCCGAAAGACATTAAATCATTTTTAGGACTTATATCTTATTATAGACGTTTTATTCCTGACTTTTCAAAATTATCAAAATCACTGTCTTCTCTCTTAAAGAAAAATGTCCCATTCGTTTGGACAAATGAACAGCAGTTGGCTTTTGAAATGCTGAAAGATAAACTAGTCACCGCTCCAGTGCTCATTTATCCAGACTTCACAAAATCATTTAATCTCACTTGTGATGCAAGTAATTATGCAATATCTGCCATCTTATCTCAAGGCCCAGTTGGTAAGGACCATCCTGTGGCCTATGCATCTAGAACCTTAAATAAGTGCGAAATCAACTATAGCACAACAGAAAAAGAGCTATTAGCTATAATATGGGGTTGCAAAACCTTTAGACCATATTTGTTTGGTCGCAAATTTATAATCGTAACCGACCATCGGCCTTTAAAATGGCTTTTCAACCATACCGACCCGAGCAGTAAACTGCAACGTTGGCGTCTTCAACTTCAAGAATTCGAATACGAAATCATCTATCGGAAAGGTAAATTAAATTCCGCAGCCGATGCTCTCTCTCGGTATCCTGTCAATCCAACATATCCTGTAAACTTACCTGAACCTGATACTGAGCTTATAGACCTAGGTCCATTAGATATTAGCCCTTTCAATGCAGAAGTAGCTGATTTCAGTCCTTTAAATATTCCAAGTCCAATCAACTTACCAGATCCTCTTCTACCTCCGGAACAGTTACCAGAAGCTTTAAATGAAAATTCAAATCTTGAAAGAGAAAATGAATCACAACCTTCTGCTAGCCAATTTCCTGAAACATATTCTAACAATCTAAACTCACCTGATACTTCAGACACTTACTCGAAGTTTCTGAAAGTTCCTTCAACAGTAACATATGACACCGTAATTTCCGAGTACAATGATAGTTTACTCAAAAGTCAGAACAAAATCCTGGTAGTACCTACATCGCTTGATCTTGACGAATCCATTCCCTACACTCAAGAAATCCTATCGAATACGCCAGATCCCGAACTGTTTACAAATTCAGAGAGAACTTTACTCTCGTATAAATCATTGTTGATCGCTGACAAGACTTACTATTTCTTGTTCACTAAAGTTCATCACTTTGACAACTGCACGTATAGTGATATTTTCGAGTCCCTAAAGAACCTTCGTGATCACCTTATATGTCTAAATGACAGTGTTGATAAAATCAGTATTACAGACTTCAAAAACCCATTTGATAAACATGCGTATATCAAAATCTATAATATGCTAGCTTACCTCTTTCATAATACTTCAATTCAAATTCATATATATCGTAACAAAATATATTATCCTAGTCCTTCAGAAGTCCAGAAAATTCTCCGCGAAAACCATGATATTCCTATCGCTGGGCACCTCGGTGCAAATAGAATGTTTAACAAAATTAGAGAACAGTATTATTGGAAAAATATGAGAACAGAAATAGAGGATTATGTTAAAAGGTGTAGTTCTTGTCAGACTAACAAAGCTCTAAGGAAAATAAACCGTGCGCCCATGCAAATAACAAGCACCTCCACTGCTCCCTTTGAAAGAATGTCTCTTGATATAGTTGGTCCTCTTCCCGAATCGGGCACAGCTAAATTAAAATATATCTTAACTCTTCAAGATGATTTAACTAAATATTCAGTAGCATATCCAACTCGAAGTACTACCGCTGAAGAAACCAGCGACTGCCTAATCCATTTTATTTCTTTGTTTGGCATCCCGAAAACTATCCTTACCGATCAGGGCACAAATTTCACAGCAGAGTTATTTAAAGAAACCTGCAAGTTCCTAAAAATCAAACAGCTTTGGTCATCTCCATACCATCCACAAACACAAGGCGCTCTAGAACGAAGCCACTCCACCTTGAAAGAGTATCTTAAATCGTATATATCTGAAAATCAGGACAATTGGCCTAAATATGTATATACAGCTATGCTAGCTTATAACACAGCTGTTCACTCCACAACTAATTACACTCCCTACGAGTTAGTTTTCGGTCATAAACCTATCCTTCCTAATTCTATTTATGAGCCTACTTCGAATGCCTCTTACCCGGACTATATTAAAATGCTGCAACACCGCCTAAAATGTACGCGAGATAAAGCCATTGAACATATAAAGAAATCGAAAGAGTCTTCCAAAGCCTATTACGATACTCGTACTAGACCCGTAAGTTATCATGCTGGTGACTACGTGTTTCTTAAAAATCATCTTCGTTTGCGTAAAGCTTTATCTCCGGTCTGGAAAGGCCCATATAAAATTATTAAAGTAAACGGTAGGAATAGTGTAACGTTATTGATAAATAGACGTCACGTGTCTCATCATTTTGATGAAATAAAGCTAGCTCATCGCCGCGACGCGGTGTCCTAAATATATAAGTATCATCTTCGAATATAATGTTAGCTTAGTTAGTCTTAATTATTCATTATTTCTTTACAGTTCTCTGTCTTCTGCAGAGGAAATATTCGTCGAAACATCCACGAATACTTCCGGAATATACTTTGACCCTATTGGGTCATTGAGAATAGTAGACGGTTTTCTTAGTGTTTTAATTCCCGTAGATATTTCTTACATACAACCGCATATTAAAAACCTTAACGGTGTGATAGGCACCTCTAAGTTCGTATGTAAACAAAATGCTTTGTATACCGATGTCGAGTGTCTTAACTTACATCAGCCATTATTAATAAGATATAATGACATAATTCGAGATTATGATTCTATCTCTCATTTAATTGAATCAAGGTCAAGGCGTTCAGCTTGGTTTGGGGGTGTTGGCACCCTATTTAAAAATCTATTTGGGACTATGAATGAAGACGACGCTATTCAATATAGTAATGCCATTGAACTCGTAGAAAAAGATCAATCGAAATTATCAAAATTAGTTAAACAGAATATTTTGGTTACTACTTCAACTCTTTCCTCAATTAAAGATTCAATAAATAAAATTAATGTCAATGAGCAACGATTGAATAACGCTATTGATAACATTGCTCTTTTTCAACGAAACCTGACCTTGTTAGATGATAATTTATTATTAAGAACAAAATTTAATGGAATGTTAAATTTGTTAGAAAGTAGTTTGTTAACCTTATCCTTTAAGTTAGAAGATATTATAAATGCTATTATGTTTAGTAAATCTAATATTTTGTATCCTTCTATTATAACTCCAAAGCAACTGTTTACAGAGCTTGCCAATAATTATAGGTTTTTAGCTGACTATCATCAATTCCCTATAACTTTAACTTTAGAAAATATATATACATTAATGAATATTTCCGAAATCGCTACTTACTATAATAATAATAAAATTGTATTTGTCTTTAAAGTACCTTTAGTAAGTTCAAGGAACTATGATTTATATCATAACATACCCTATCCAGTTTCCGTAGCGAATGATACCTATACTATGATAATTCCATCCACTAAATACTTAGCTATTACTAGAGATAGATCCTATTATAGTAAGTTAGATAATTTAAATAACTGTAAGTTCATACATAACCTGCATTATATATGTGACTACCTAGATAGTTATTCGTGTTCCAGGACTCCGACCTGCGAATCAGATATAATCTCAAAAGCATTAGAACGTGTGCCTAGTAATTGTAAAACCCAATTCCTTAAAGGCCAATTAGATATTTGGCAAACATTGTCTAATAACAAATGGGTATATGTTATATCAACCCCGTCCAAATTATCTATAGATTGTCAAGGTTCCACTAGTAATGAAATTATAATATCAGGCACAGGCTTACTAAATTTACCTTCGCATTGTATAGCCTTTTATAAAGACTCAAGGTTAATACCTAAATATTCAAAAACTATTAAACTTCAAACAATTAATACTAACTTTAATATAGTAAATGACTCCTGCTGTAATTCTGAAACATTATCAAAACTTAGGCCACAAATTCCCGTTTTAAATCTCACTAATATTAACCTTGATTCTATTACGTCACGACAAAACATAGAAACTAGTCGCATTGTAAACAATCTTGATGAACTGATTGAAAAACCACATATTGTTCTGTACGGTGAATATTACTCTTATACTACAATTGTTATGTCTATCATTATTGTAATTTCTTTGTTTATATTTTTCTGTAAATGTATTAAATCGGGTACATGTCACCGCCTATTAAATAAACAAAGTTCCAAATTTAATATTAAAAAGGCTGAAGAGCTTACAGAGGTTGCTGCTAGTTCCTCCAATATTCCAGTACCTAAAATCCGTACAACCCTTACGTAAACTTAACCCTTTCGGGATAAGTTTAGTCAAAACCCTGGGGGCTGTTATATATATGTATTGTATATGATAGTGCCTAACGGCCCTAACCCTAGTCCTTAGTCAGCACTCCTGATAGTTCATAGTAGTTAGACATTAAAACTAGTCAGTTCGATTCCATCTTCCGCGCGTGACACTTGCCCTTTTTTCTCGAGTCTTATATAATTAATAAAAATCCTTCAACGTCAAATTAATTATTATTTCTTTTTTTAAAAATCCAAATTCGCAAATCCTTATAACAGTACGAAATTCGACATTGTACGGGCTTTGACTTACTACGATTTTTGACTCACTATGAATTTTGGCTTGCTACGGATTTTGACTTGCTACGGATTTGGAATTGTTACGGTTTTGATTCTCTTCGGTTTTGACTTGTTACGGTTTTTGACTTGCCTAGGTTTTGACTTGTTACGGTTTTTGACTTGCTACGGATTTTTACTTTGCTACGGTTTTTGTTCTGCTACGGTTTTTGACTAGCTACGGTTTTTGACTTGCTACGGTTTTTGACTTGTTACGGTTTTTGACTTGCTACGGATTTTGACTTAATACGGTTTTTACTTTGCTACGGTTTTTGACCTGCTACGGTTTTTGACTTACTATGGATTTTAACTTGTTACGGTTTTTGACTAACTTCGGTTTTTGACTTGCTATGGATTCTGACTTAGTACGGATTTGAACTTACTATGGATTTTGACTTGCTTTGGAATTTGATTTGCTACGGATTTGGAGTTGCTACGAATTTTGATTTACTACGTTTGACTTATTACTTCTACGTACGGACTTTGTGTTGCTACGGGTTTTTAACTTCCTACGGATTTTGAATAAATGAACATTAAATAATTATTCAGGACTTATTGAAATTCAAATAGTAGGAAGAAAAACTTAAAACTCAGGCAGTAATCGAAAATCGTCTACTTATTTATTCCAATAAGATTTTAGGTCTTTTGTTTGTAATATTTATGACAAACAAATTTAGGGCACATTTTATGCAGGGATTTCAATTTTATGGCATGTGATATTATGTGACATTAAGTTCAGGCAAGTTACCATTCTCTGTCATGTAGCCGTAGCGCAGGACGCATGGCACGACATGCCAATTTAAACGACATCATCCGACGTGCTCTTGTTGCCGTCGGCGTTCCAGCTGTACTTGAACCTAATGGCCTGGCACGCGACGACGGCAAGAGACCGGACGGGATGTCTTTGTTCCCTTGGAAGATGGGTAGGCCTTTAGTGTGGGACGCTACTTGTGTCGATACTCTTGCGCCATCTCATCTTCCCAGTTCGTCGTACTGTGCTGGCGCTGCTGCTGCGGCTGCTGAGAACCTCAAACGGCGGAAATATAACAACCTAATTGGAAGTTATACTTTCCAGCCGTTTGGGGTTGTAAGATTTGGACCGTGGGGTCTGAGTGCACACCTTTTATTTAAAGATCTAGAAAAACGTCTTGTTGACTCCTCGCGTGACCCAAGGGCTGGCTTTTATCTTGGACAAAGAATTAGCATTGCCATACAACGTGGCAATGCCGGCAGCCTTTTGGGTACACTTCCAGTCGACAGCGACGTGGATGAATTTTTTGACGCTATTTTTTAGAGATTTTATTAGTTAAGTTTACTTTTGTTTAAAGTGTATATATAGTTAAGTTTGTAAATATTTAAGATAAATATAATATATATAAAAATGTTAAATAAAGTTCCCAGTTATCATTCGACAAATGACGATAAGGACAAAAATATATAACGTTTTAAATAATGGATAAAAAAGTTAGGGAATACACTAGAGAACAATCAAAATTTATTTACTTGATTATAACTACCGCAGCAAACCGGGCCTACACTTGTGTGTGACCCGTGTCAATGACGTAGTTCGATTCTCTGCCTGTCAATTTAGCAAACGCGTCCTTAAGTGTTCAAGTTTACTTTACAGAGTAATTTATTAAACCCACCGAATACAAAACTTAATCATAACAGTATTTTGGTAAGCCGATTTAGTTTTAAATTAGTTAGTTGTACAAACTAATCGTTTGCCTAAATTTAATTAAACCATATTTTCTTCATATTCGTCAATTTGCAGAAAATGTAAAATAAACTTAACAGAGATCTATGCAGTTTTAATGTTCTTGATAAAGTCCCAGATTTCAATTGGAGCAAGTAGGTATACCAATTTAGAAATACGTATAAATATGAAGTTCCAAGAAAGTCTTTTATTTACCTTTTAAGTAAATTTTCTCCATTGTAACGCATAAGTACCGCTCATATAAAAGTTTTGTTGGTTTTGGTTTCAGCATTTTCGGCGGTAAGGAGTAAAAATAGCATTACTTTCGCTTATACTTTGGATAATGCTCAGGTTATTGTGCAGATCTTATCCTTTTTAAAGAAATCTTCCTAATGTTTTCCATATGACACCATTATAAGTATTAAGGTTTCCCAGCATGGTATAAATATTTCTTGGTTGCGATACGCAATGTGGTTTTAACTACTTACATAGATGTAGGCAAATTTCGAAATAGAAATTTATGTATGTGTGAATATACCGAAAACAAAAATCTAAATTTATTAGAATACTTAGGGACCGCGACAAATAAACGAGAAAAGACAAAGTATTCGAGGTCTATACGTGCGTATCCCGCAAGTTAAACAAAAACAACTCAATAAATTAAACGTTCTCCAAAAATAAAATATTTATTCATTATTGAATCACATGGTGTAACATAATGAATAACAATTAATATAAAGAGCTCAGATATACATCGACATAGAAAAAAAACATTTCACGCAAAACTTTCACACAACACTTTTATTCTATAAATAAATAGATTTCTTGTTACAGCAAGCTTTCTCGCATTTGATATGAGGTGTCCCTTTTTTATAAAAATATTTAAGCGTCACTTGTGACAACGCCTTTTTAAATATGTTTATAAATTAAGGTCATTCAATCAAAATTTATCTATGTTTTGAACTATTTTCTTTTTCTAAAGCACTAGTTACATATTTTATCGTTTACATCCCTACCTTTTTATTCGCTGTTGAATAGAGGCCTCATTCCTTTTTCATTCTAGCTCCTTTTGCAATCTATTTTCCCTTTTAAATCATTAATCTATCTAGCTGCTGAATCGCCTATAAATGGAACCACTGCCTTTCAGTGGTGCACTTTTTTTTTCATCATCTCCTTTCCTATATTTCGGAATATAAAGTATATTCTACCTGGCATCTCACAACTAATCTACATAATATTAGATATTATTTTGGTCTTACTAAGGATCGTTAGAATTAAGACGATTTAAATGTCAAAGCTAATTTGAGACTACAAAATTTGGACTGAAATTTTCATTCTCTACTATTGCTTTATTTCTTATATGTGTTGTCAAATGAATAAATAATAACATTGTTATTATAGACGAAATTGTTACAATTAGAAGATTTTTTTTATAGGTAACAAGCAAATGATTATAGTTATAAAACAAATTGGATCTTTAGCAAAAAAAATTTAAGCCCTATTCCATAATCTCAAAAGAACATTACATCATCCAATTAGAATCGTTCTAAATTAACAAAAAACGGAGTTGTCTTGTTTACACTAGAATAAAAATAAATTCCTAGTTAATTATATAAAATGTTTGTGTAGTCTTAATGAACTTCGAGCTCTGAGTGAACTACCCAATTAGCCAAAGTCAAGCTTTCTGCAAGTCAAGTTGTTTTAAAATATTTAATAGGTTTAAGACCGTTGAAAATAGGTGAAACTCCGGTTTCAGTTGTGAGAATATACAGTTTTTAATGCTGAGGCCGTATATCATTTTTTCCCCAACAAGTCATCCAGCAAATCTTGGTTGGTCATGTTTGCGTCTCCAAGCAAATTGCTTCTTGATTCCCGGGAACTTCGTCTACCAGATATAGACCGCTTTCTACCAACCGGGACCACATCAGTAAACACTTGATCAGTCAACATTTTAAAGTTGTTATTTAGTTCATTTAAAGCTGATTCTGGTATTTCTCCATTGGCATTTACGAATTCATTAATTTTATCCACGGCTTCCAGCTGTTGAACTAATTTGTCACTTTCAAATCTTGATTGGTTGAAACATTTCATGTGTTTATCGATAACTTTGCTACTTTTTTCTATATCTTGAATGATATCTTTGCAGTACCTCTCTAGAGGTTTGCCAGATATTTTACGTTCTAATGCACTACCTTCACGTCTCATTTCTCCGTCATGTATTGCTACAGTAGTTACAGATTCTTCGATGGCTGCCTTTTCATAAAAGGATACATTAGAGTTTCTTTTGCCCCTTGATTTCGGTCGCTCTGGTTCTTCACTTTCAATTTGTTCTTCTATAGACTCCTCAGTAGATTTTCTTCTTAACGCACTAGGTTTCCTGGATGCAGGCTCGTCGTTATTTTTTATTTTATTCATAAGTTCTGTTTTCATAGCTTCCATTTTTATTTGAAGTTCATCTGGTGAACTTTTTAAATCTAAATCTTCGTCGAATATTGCTAAGTCTGCCATACCATCTTGGACTGTTCTGGCAAGATCCATTATATCATCCGAAGTTTTAGAATTCTTCCTTGTTCCGGGATTTGGGGTAGAACGTGTACTTGTGGAGTTGGTCCGACTTCTAGCGTACCGTGATCGAGGCTCCGTAGATGATGAAGTGTCTTCATCGTGGGATAAAGCACTGCTGACGGTACGAGAATTTTCGCATAATTTAGCTATTATGTTTTGCTCCACCTGAGAAAAAACAAAACTTTTATTCCAAAAAAACAATATTTTATATGATAATAAAGACCATTTTGGTCTTTAGCAATTAGCATGAAATATCTTATTTGTAGAATTTTGATGTTATTATAATAGTAACGTCAAAAATAATATTATCCCCGTAAATTTATCCACAAATCCTAGAATGAATAAAATGATTTAAACAAACAAACAAAAATTTATTTCAAAAAGGATAATCCTCAGCCTTTAGCATTCAAACGTAAAATTGAACGTATGTAAAATCGTCGAGACAAAACAGAGTAAACAATTTAACAATGATAATCTTAAAATAAAGGGTTTCCCGGGGGAAATAACCGAGACACGACGAAACACGATTAAATATGCGTTGTATTTGAATACGTCTAGAAATACGCATGTAGAGAAAGTAAGCCTAATGCCCAGATAAAGGGGTAGACAAATTTCAAATACCGATGTGAGCTTTTCTATATCAGAAATATTAATATTAATGGAAATCAAATCGCCGGACAACTGCCTCAACCTATATCTACGGTTGACGTAGGTTTAAGTGGTAGATTGCTTATTGGGATTTATCCACTATCGAAATATATTTTATAATTATATGACAATTATATCTAATAATAAATAAATTTAAGCAAACCTCGATCATAAAATGTTCTAACGTTAACGTTTTTGCGAAACGACGACTAGTCCAGAGCAGCCAGATTAGTATTGACATATTTTAACGAACGACTTCCCTTATTGCACATATAGCTCTCTCTGTCCAATTAGCAATGTTAAATGCTTGTAACTATCTCAATATGAAAGTATGTAGTATGTCGTTATTACAAATCCATATCGATATAGTAGTAAATATAATGTCTATGTTCTTTTTGTCACCGGTAAACCAAACATGTTTAACCGAAATTAAACAGGAAGATGAAATAAATAATGTTTCAAATATACAAGAAGAGTCAACATCGTACTTACAATTTGTCTGTCGTCCCTGCCTCGAAAGGTGCACGCGTCAGCCTCAGACCTGGCCTTCAGACACTGCTTGGCTATGCTGGTGCCCGACGAAGACTTTACTGGAGACTTGACGGTTCTGCTCGCCGCAGTACTTAGCATTTTCTCTTTCATCTAGAGTAAACAGTATTTTTTTTCGGTTAATTAGAGACAAATATTATGTTGACCACGAAATAAAAACGTTTATTATTAATGTACCAATAAGTACAAATACATCAGTTTTTTGCAAATGGGTTCATCTCTAAGCCAGCCATTTACTTATCGCAATTCAATATCATACGTTCGTTTAACGTAAGGAAACACGGTTTTATATTTAAACTAATTCTGTGAATAAGAAGTAGGTACACCCAACCGATGACGTCGAAATTTATGTTAAATGCATTTAAGTAGTCAAACAGTATCATCACACACAATGACAGTACATGACCTTTTTTAAAATCAATCAGTCTATAATGAGTCGATAAATACTATATGTATTTTATAAACATCTTTATGTTTAACAAATTTCACTCGGATTTAGTTTCCTGTGAGAAAATCCGAGCATCTTGAATTTACCAAAGCTAACCGCGATTGTTCGGGAACGTAAACGCTAAGAGATAATGGTTTGGGAATCCAATTAGAGAGTAATTGTGTCGAATATAATTGCGAGGAAGAGTCTTGTTGTAAAAGGTATCTAGGTCTTTATTAAGTGCTATAACACAATACTACTGAGAATTTTGACAGTCTACCCGAGTGTACTGAACCCTACATTCCGAACACACAAAACCACCTCTACATAGTAATTCAAGTACAAAAAAATACTATTTAAAATTTAAAGTTCTGTACAAACACAACATATCAATAGAAATGTTGTTTATTAAAATCTTTGTCTCCTTAGAAATATTATTTGGACATTTTGATTTTAACATGGTGGTTTTTCTGTCGACATGGTTAGTGAGACATACCTCAATAATAGTAGTCAGTTTGTCGGCATTAGTAATAGCCATATCCAGGTCATGTCTCGTGTCCTTGTGTTTGTTGATTTCGTTCTGTAGTTGGTGCCTGAAGTTCTTCGCTTCTAACGCTATGCGGCGTTGCAGCATTGTTATAGTTTCGTTCTGTTGCTGTACTTTGGAAGTCAGTTCCGACACTTGGGATTGTAACTTCTCTCGTTCCAGCAAATTTCTAAAAGTGTTTCAAAATTTAAGGACATTTTTATAAATTGTTTGTCATTACAGCTTATTTTTTAGAGTTTTAAGTAGTAAGTTACTTACATAAAATTTGATGAACGCTCGTATAGATTTTACTTAAGCTTATACAAATACGTATATACAGTCCACAAACAATAGTCCAGCTTTAAGAGTACATAATAAGCGCACTGAGAGCCATTTTACCATAAGTTAAATTAATTGCCAATCGTAATATAGGAAATTACTTTAAAATTTAATCTCATCTATTTGTAATACGGATATATAATATAATAGAATCTTCCTTTACTGTCATCGCATACTTGCTTCCCTCTATTCAAAACACACTTGAATAGACCCCGAGTCCCAAAATTGAACAGTGTCGGGTCAAATGTCGACAAGTACGTCTTTACATTTGAAGACATAATAGCTTTGTTACATCCAAATTGACACTCATGAATTACGACAGACTTGGGGCTCTAAGGATTTGCAGGACTTTCGTTATCGGTAGATAGCAGATATACTCCCGAATGCTAATTCGCAACTGAACTTTAAAACCTTAGTGGTGTCTTAAGTTGAGTTTGAATATTTGGCCATTAGGGCACCAAATGATTATCCACCGATACAATGAATTCACCGCCACTTACCTATCTTTGCTGAGTTCCAATAGATGCTGGTGCTCGTCCTTGATCTGCTGCAGCTGCATGTCCCTCTCCTTCAGCTTCTGGTTGGCCTCCTTGAACTGCTGCTTCAGCTGCTTGTACTTCGACTGCTGGATCCTCATCTCTTCGTTGTGTGAGTTCAGCACTTGAGGTAGCTCCGCGTTTGAGTTCTCGTATCTTTTTTTAATAATATTAGGTAGGTTAATTAATAAGAAAAAGTATGGTAATGGAGTGATTTTATCATATAGCCTAGGTATTTAGCCTGATTCGATCTTGTTGGATCTAATACAAGCTCTTTTTTCAAATGAAATTGTTCGGACACTAGGATCAATTAGAAGACCTTAGGAATCAACTACTAATCAACAACAACTTAGAAGTCGTAAGCACCATATTCACTTAACAGAATATTGAGTGGTTGTACCTCTGCAACGCAATCTCCTGTTTCTTCTGTATGGCACGTAATACTCTGTTCTCGTTGCTTAGTTCCTAAAACAAAAAAGTATTTAAAATACATTTAGGTACATCACTTACAGTTTCACAAACGATCACTTCTATCCGTCCATCAGAATGCTTAAATTAAATGGTAAAAAAATTCAGAATGATAAAAACCTTTTCTAAACAGTAGATGCAATGAATGGTTTACGAGCTCCACGTATTTTTGAGTCAAACAGTCCGTCCATAACATTTAAGCGAGACTTATTTAATTGGTAGTAAAATCCGAAGCTTTGTTCACGTTGCAAAAACCTTTCAGTTCTATTTTTTAAAGCTTGATATAAGTAGTGGACCTTTTATAAAAAGTAAATCGAAGCCCATTGGAAAATTTTGCGCGTCAGTTTTAGGGAAAAAATGTATGAAGAACCAAATATAAACTAGGTGTAAGTATAAGTTGTATGTATCTTGAACAAAATAGTTTTCTAGAATAAAAAAAATTCTACTGGATGGACAGGATGGAAACACATAATTAAGACGAGATATGTACCTATTGAATATGCATGTCTGTTTTCATGACATAGTTAAACAAAACTGGCTAAATCCATTTAATGCGCAGTTCCTGTTTCACTATAAATTAAGATTGTAAATGCTCAACATTGGTGTACAAAAAAAAGTGGAAATACAGTAGGTACGAACTCTAGATTTTCGGTCCAAAAAATCAACCTATACTTTTGGCACTTGAGGAAAAAGAAGCAAATTAAATAAAATAAAATAACAGACCTGCAAATGATAATGAGCATCCGACAGCTGGTTCTGCAGCTGTTTAACCCTATGCGTCTTCGCGGACAGCACCCTCTGCGTCACGTACCGGTCGCCAGACTTGTTCAGCGATGCGTTGGACATGTCCATCGTCAATGGGTTCAGACGTTTTCGCTTGTTTAACAGGTTCAAACGGGAGTTACTGCTGTATACGCTCTCTAGAGATTCTTTTCTGGAATTAAAAGTTTGAATACGAACCTGTTTTAATATTTGGACTATTAAATTTTAAAGACAAAATTATTTGTCAAATCGGATGTATGTAGATATACGAGACAAACATGGCGACTCATCAAGTTAGTTATTTTAAATAAATAAATAAGTCTTATCACTTTGCTGCAAAATATTCGGATTATTATCTTCCACTTGCATCGCACGAACAAAGGATCCAGTTTATATCTGGAAGTCAGCTAAATGTTAAATTATATTAATTAACTATATGGTATTAACCCAAAACCGCCTCGTGGAAAGATGAGGTACTTATATACGTACTTACTATTACAGTGTACCGATGCATATAATAACATCATGGGGCAATATAACAAAAATGTAAGTCAAAGAAATTGACTTTTACAGAGGACGTTACGCTATTTTTTCGATTTCCAATCCTAGGCAATCATTGGAAATTTATCGAACGGAAAAATAACAAGATACAGCCGTTCGTATGATATCAAACGCAATGCTGAGGCCAGATAGCTTTGAAATACAGTTAGATATTACGTTATGTCAAGGATGTACCTAAGGACAATTGCTTATTAGTATATATAGCTAGTTTGCGTGGTAAGCGACCTGATTTTCTTTGAACGACTAGCTGTCCCCCGCGACTTTGTTCGCGTGTTTTAGTTTCAACGGTTTTTCATTTTTGCAACATTTTTCATTTATGCACCGCTCCTATTGGTCGTAGCGTGATGTTATATAGCCTATAGCCTTCCTCAATAAACAGACTATCCAATACAAAAATAATTTTTCAATTCGAACCAGTAATTCCTGAGATTAGCGGGTTCAAACAAACAAACAAACTCTTCAGCTTTATAATATTAGTATAGATTTACGTATAAAGGTATTAGTTCTAGGCTTTGTCTAACTCATTCCCAAGAAATTTACTTGGCCAAATAATATAAAAAAATATCTAAAAGTTAATTGACAGTGAATACTATAATAAGAACGTTTAATCTAAGTATATTCGTCAAATTCTTCAGGGTACAATAACTGTAAGACTGTAACGTTATGTCGATAGAAATTACTACAAAAAGATCAAGACCCCCTAGACAAGTGACATTTTTACAAGCAGTAACGCTAAAGATCGCTTAAATGTATGGAAGTGACGAGTCTAAGTCAATTGACTTATCGAAAAGAAATGTCATTTCCACACATTTGAGCGATTTCTAACATTGTTAACTCTTGTAGAAATGTCACTCGTCTATTGAGGCTATTTTTATGGACCTATTCCATGATATGTGTGTCCGACAACATGCCCTGCAGTTGATGCAGTGACTCTTCTCATTTAAAGAAGGAACGAATCCTTATATTGATTCTCTTTCTTACTTAAGGATTGGTGATTTCCGGGTTCGATCTTGGATTTACCTAAGAACTCTAATTTATTAAGAACCTTCATATTCTAACTTTGCAACAATAGCCGAGCCTTGAACTTGAAACATTTAAAAATGTAATAAAATTTTGCATTATTACATTGAATCGCCAAGCCACCACGACATTATAATTTTGGTCATGACCTAAATATTTCTCATTGAAAGTAGTCTACCTCGTCCCTTTGAAGGACGGGTGATGCCTTAGATACTTGTATATTTATGTATCCTCTAAGCAGGTCCTCGATAATATCCTAATGGGACCCTGAATAATGTAGTATCACAATACTGAGCGGTCACACATTCAGGTCGGTCAATTGCGGTTCTTTACTAGTGTAGCCCTATCGAGGGACATCAATAATTCAATATTAGGTTCCGATAACGCCCCGCAATTTAATCACCTAGCCTAGTAACGTACAGTTAGGTCACAGAATTACTATCACTGGTAATATGGTGCTTACCCAATTAAAATCGAGTGATGATTAAATGTTCATTTAATATCTATTAGGTAAGTACGTTTATAAAAGATTTACATGTTATTTTTTTTTTTTGTTTATAATTTTAAACAACTCTGTAGTTGTTTAAAAAATATTAATGTAAATATTTTATAAACGTACTTACCTAATCGATATACCTAATAAATGAATATTTAATCATCACTCGATTTTAATTGGGTACGTTAGTTTTAATTATTGAATAAAAAAATCGGACGTCTTAAAGATATCAATAAAAGCTTAAACTGTGGTAAAATTCATGTTATGTAAATGCCTAAGCAATAACTAATTAACAACATTAATACTAAACTGCAATAGTCTACTATCTCAGTAAGCCCTCTATGATAAAGTTTCAATTATTCAGATAAATGATATCATTTTACCATTGGATTAACATCAGGTTACGTATAAGTACGTATGTAAACTATCACAGTTTACACACATACAAACATTATTTAGGCCAAACCAAACACGTTACTAAATTACCTAACTACCTACCTATTGGTAAGCAATTGAATCAAAATAACAATCAATAGGTAGTGTAACTCTAACCACACACGATACATTGCTTATACCGCGCAGTTCCATTCCATCACATTCTGACTTATCGAGATGTTGAAATCACGCGATTTGCGAATACCTACTTATAGCTACCTACTTGCCGAAATGTTGGATAGCAATGTCGGAATTAGATTGCATTAGGTACGCTACAGTGAAACGGCGCTTTTAAAGCCTGAAACTGACTCTAAAAATAATATTATTGTGGTATATAAAATTGAATTCATATTATTGTATCTGAATCTTAAACTATCACTACCAATCTCATTAAGAACCTTATTATTAAAAAGAGATTATAAAAATCACTAAACATATCCTCAGTAGGCAGGTAGACATGGAAAATAATGAAAACATGGAGCAGAAACTATTGGAATGTTGGTCCGAAATTACTTACTAGAAACAACGGTCAAAAACTTTGAAACCGTAGTCTTAAGATCTGCGACGAAAAGCCGAGCCCACAAACCACAAATGTTTACAAAAAGTGTATAAAAATCTCATCTGATAAGCTGTTCTGTCATTGTGACAGAATATTTAACACTAGACTTGACTGGAGATCTCATAGAAAGATTAAAAATAACAAAATAAACTTTTGCGCCTAGCCTTTTCCCAAGCTATTTTGGGGTCGGCTTCCATTCTTACCATTGGTTAGCTAATGTCTATGTAGAGAAATTTACTTACGCTTCTTTGTTTATAAAGTTTCTGCCATTTATTAATTGTAAGAGAGACTAGAGAGTAAAAGTAAGAAAACTATAGGCTGCGCATAACAGAGTATGAAATGCGAGCACAAGTATGAACAAAAAAATTTAAAATTTGTGTCAAAACACAACGCGCCGTTTTATTCAAAATAATGTTTTATAAAAACCTCATAATTTTACCCTAATATTATCGGAACTATCGATATTATTGCATAGCCCGGAAAATCACTTAAATTTGCAAAATTTGCTTACGCTCAGCACAACGGGCTACTAACGATGCGCGCACGCTATGCTTGTCTATGTATACTCTAGGGACTAATCTATACTAATATTATAAAGCTGGAGAGTTTGTTTGTTTGTTTGAACGCGCTAATCTCAGGAACTACTGGTTCGAATTGAAAAATTCTTTTTGTATTGGATAGTCCGTTTATTGAGGAAGGCTATAGGCTATATAACATCACGCTGCGACCAACAGGAGCGGAGCATAAATGAAAAATGTTGCAAAAATGAAAAACCGTTGAAACTAAAACACGCGAACAAAGTCGCGGGAGACAGCTAGTCAATTATATATTTACCTACAGAAGTTAGGTACATGATGAGCACGACCGCATCAAAATTGTCGCAAAAGCAACGGAAAAGAAAATAAGTACCCAGTAAAAAGTAACTGATAGGTAAAAAATATCTAAGCCTTTATCCTTGGGCCATTCTTTTTGGTTATACATCAGAAGTTATTATTTCGCTGCCCCTATAAATTACAATACATATAAACTTCAACCATTTTCGTACGATGAACGATTATTGCCATTTTCAACTTATAAGATTTATGCGTTTCATAAGAAACTACTTCCACGGAACCTATTTACCTAAGTACCTACCTTTATAATGTGAGGAAAAAAATCTTTATTTATGTTATATTCTTTAGCTTTTATGGTTATTGTGTTATTTTCGTAAAAGGCCCCAAAAAAAATATTTTTTGAAATATTACTTTATGTAAATCCTGCCTAATCAAATCAAATAGGTAAGTATGTAGGTAGGAATAGGTTACTAGGTAGGTACCTACTGTAATAAAATTTAATTAAATATGTTGATACTTAGATACTAAGTACTTAACTACCTATGCATTTCCTTTTTTCATTAATTAAAAAAAAATGTTGTAAGTACCTTCTTAATTATTAAGTACCTTCCTACAACATATTTTTAAGGTAGAATTTCACTTTATGCTTGTGTTGCGGAGTTCTTCTAAGCTAAAAAAAAATCGTATCTGAATTTACCTGCCTGTAGGTAGCTTCTGTATTGTTAATTAGCTATTACCTATTTAAAAGTCTACCCCTACGCTCTTAAATTAAATATGTACCTTTCTAGATAAAATATTAGCTCGGCTTAACAAATACAGTAAAAGTAGGTAGGTATATTGCCTGTGGAGTTGAAAATAATAGAAACCGTTTAGGTTTAACAAGTTCATTCTGTATGACACAAGAATATTGATAAAAACTTACCTAGAAACGTTAGCAGGTTAGCAGAACAATAAAAAGTCAAAATACCTTTGGTCCTTACGTTTATCCTCGGGAATCAAACTCAGCACTGACATTATTTGTTCACATACAAAACACCATCTTTATATAAAATATATACGCTCGAAAAGCGAGCTAGATATTTATTGTTGAAAATAGCTCCAAGTCGACAGGTCGGTGTTGTTACATAAGTTGCTATGGCAACGGATAATACTTATGACAATCAATAGATTCGAAATTTGTAATGTTACTGGCTTGGTTGCGACATGGGATCTCTATAATCGACAATCTATTGTGGAAGTGTGTCGATGACTCAGACTGTGTGAAAATAGGTGCCAGTATAGTTCGCGATGTCGCGAATAGGTGTAGGTAATTAATATTGTAGTTTGTGCCTGAAACCATAGAAGTTAGATTACTGGTAGCGAGACTTAGAATGTCTTTTCTTGCCTTGTTTGAAAAGAGCCATAAATTTTACACTTTAAAAACGTATGGTAAGTAGGCGGTAACTAATTTCTTACGAATTAAAATGAGACTTTAATGAGACTTTAATGTAGATCATTATCATCATCATTTTAGCTCGTAATCACCCACTGCTGAGTATAGGCCTCCCCTTTTTCCTGCCATTCTTTACTGTCTTGCGCGTCCCTCATCCAGGTGGTTCCTGTTAACTTAACTATATCATCAACCCAACGTGCTCTCGGTCGTCCCTGGCTCCTTCGACCTGTCCTTGGCCACCATGTTAATGTAGATAAGTAACTATATTTTTTTTATGTCTAACATACATAAATATGTATTTATTGCTGGAATCGAACCCGCTATCTTAGGACATACTTACAGCAAACCAACTAGGATCGCACATACCTGCATAATTTACTTTTATCCACCCTCTTGGGTCTGGCGTATAGGGTTATTAGCGCGCCATTTATTCTCCTAAACTTTTTAGCTACCTTAAATAAATAAAACAAAGAAAACATTTGATATTTTATTACTAGGTAAATAAATAACAAAGAAATAACGTCGAAAAACACTGACACTATCAGCTGAGGTGCGGCTAGGGAGGTCATTGACCCATAAAGACCAAATATATCTAGGTACTATAGACTGACCCGTTGTTCTAAAATGCTGTTGAATATTGTCAAATTGAACGAACACGTATGTGATTAATCATTCACGTAAAACCAAAAGACTGTCGACCAATCACAGCACTTGATTTAAGCGAGCGAACTTAGGCGTGCGGATCATAAGTATTTCTGTCGATCAGCCTCTCAGAATCCGGGTTGTTTCTATATTTGACATACCTATTACGTGTACAAGCTTACTTACATCCTGAATAACAGACCAATCATTATAATAGATAACTGTTGGTTTTATGTGCGAATGATTAATGCCAGGTTCCTATATTAAAAAAACGATTCGTTTTGCAACAGACGGTATAGACTTTTCTAAGCAAAACGAAGTAAATAGTGAAGCGGACTGGGTATGAAAAGGAAATATCTATTTAGTCCACCAGATAGATAAGAAAAACCGTATTTTTTCTTTTATCTAATCAATCAATAATGACAAAGTTTAAAGTTCTGGAGTGGGAGCTTGTGACGTCACTCGTGGGTAAAAATTGAAGCCACAAGTGACGTCACGCGACATTTAAAATAAAATAAATGTGGACAACATCACATACATTGCTCTGAACCCAAAGTAAGTAGGTAAAGCACTTGTGTTATGGAATTCAGAGACAACGAAGGTACCACAAACACCCAGACCAATGTAGAAAATGCACAATGTAGAAAATGATTTTTCTGCATTGACCCGGCCGGGGATCGAACCCGGGACCTCAGAGCTGGCGACACCTTGAAAACCGGCGTGTACGCCACTCGACCACGGAGGTCGTCATTTACATTCACTGTATCTTCCGCATCGTTTTTTTTTAATAAAAGAAGAAAAAATACGTGTCTAATATTATTCTAATATCTGTGTGACGCGTAAATAAAAATAAATATTCGATCGCCTATTGTACCCTCCGTAAGCAAAACAAATTGTATTTTGAGTATAGGAACTGGCCATAAGTAATGAACGCCCTAATCGCACCTTAACTGTACTTATACAGATATACACTTAACTAGAATACTTTTGAAGACGCGACGAACTAATGAATTACACTATTGGACGACATTTTTATTTTAATACTGGGGTAGGTATCTACTCTTTTTACATATATTTTTATCCCGGATACCTGCAAACAGAACGTACTTAGTTACTGGCGACTCATGATTGAGAGACGCTTAACTAGGCGGCAACTCATAAATAGCTATATATAGACATGACTCGGCGTGTTGTGGGCACGCAATTTTCGTGCGACCCGGGAGCTGGGTGCTGGGCATTGAATGTTTTAAGACTCATTGATGCAAGCTATTAGAGACACTATTATAATATGTATTGTCTTTGTCAATAACAGTGCTTTGGGTAGGTATTGGTATACCCTTCGTGTTCGAGGATCGAACCTGTTGAACGTCGCGCAGCGTCCAGTGGTAGTAAGCGCGCCAATGTACCATCCGTTCAGTCACAGAGTACATAAAAAGTTCAGTGTTGAGTTTGACTTAAAAACATTTCTGCCAACCCCATCAGACCCTGACGAACATGACTACTCTTTCCAATATATATCATTTTTTTTTAGAATCTTGTAGCTACTGAAACCCTATGGTTGACTATGACAACCTTATAGGGCACCTATAAGGTGCATTATACATTATGACCATTTGTATCAGTAACAGTGCGCTTACACGGGCAATCGTTTGCGCGATTATTGGCAATTTTGGTTAAAATATTGTCCCGGCAACACATGGTGGAAATTGCAAAGAATTGCCCAATTTTAGTTACCCGTGTAAGCGCACCTTTACAATTATTATTATAATATACTTACAATAGACATATTTATACATTACCTGACTCAATGTTCTTCGGTATCCAGACTTATGTTCAATCGACGTGTTTTGGTTTTCTCTTTTTAGTTCCTTTTTCATAGAAACGATTTTTTTTTAACCATATTATATTTGTTTTGCCGCTGCATAAGTGCCTGTAAATTGTATGCGAGTGCATTATAGTCAGAACTTACGATCAGTATTTACTTTCTTTTCATTGCTTGATATTCCTAAGCATGCTTTTCGGCTAATTACTATTAGATCATATAAGAAACCTGGTCAATAAACTGCTGCTTAACTGAGTCTAATATATACCTAAATAGTTTGCTAATACAGCTGACTCGTAGGCGGACTCTTTCAGGCGTCGTAATAATATCAAATCATTAAGGGGGTGAAATGGGGTGCAATAGTACCTATAGAGTAAAAAAAAACTAAACTTATGAAAAAAAAACAAAGAGGTGCAACGACGTTACTTTATCTTTAAGAAAATCTGATTGCCTATGTTTTGTTAAAAACAAACAGTAGAAAGGAAAAATTTAAACTTTAGGCAGGACTCGAACCTGCTACTACTGGTTCACCGCACCAGTCGCTGTACCATGCCTATATTTTATTTGATTTCTATATTAATCACATTTAAAGGCAAAATAATCACAGGCTAAAGTCTTGAGAATCTTAATAAAACTGACATAAAACGTATGGATAAATTTAGATTTTTTTTTACAGCGCACCCATTAATATACCTAGTAGTTACAATAATATTTTTGGAACTGGTAAACAGCATTCGCCATTTCACCCCCGTATATAATTGTCACGTATATCAAAAGAAGATGGAGTAGATGTTTAGGGTAAGTATATACATTATCATTAAAATAAAACACGAATTATGTAACCAAAATAATATACTTAACAAGTTACTTACTGTACACGTTATAAACTTCTTTTATTTACATACACATTTCACAATACTCAACATTTATTCAGTTGTCTTGCGCCGCAATTGGCCTTAGATTTGACCTCAAAAATGACCTTATGGCACGACTTAAGGGTGACCTTATGTGGAGCTAAATCAATACCATGAAACCAAACACCAAAGAAAATAAAAATAAATTGAATGTTTTTTTTTCTGTAAATGAATACGTCTAGTAAGTTTTATAATAATAGTAAAAATATTTAATCCAATTGAAAGAACCATTTATTGCATGACATGAACGCGTAGAAATTAGATTAATCTAATTTCATATACGAAAAGCTCATGTTTTGAAAAACTTTATTTTTGAAGTAACCTTAAACCGTGGAAATAAGGCCATTTTTGATAAGTCAATAATTTTCTCTAAACTTTAGCCTCTGACGTGATTTAGCTGTTATAAACACACTTTAGGCTAATAACACAGTTAGACCTGTTTGCGATTTAATATACATAACATCAATGTTAGTATGTGCGTGTGTAAACCATGCATAAGTGTGGGTACAACGTATTTGTCGCATGTCGCGTGTTCTTTCTCTGACTACCCCCGTAGGAGGAACTTGTGATGTTACATAAGTACATAGGTAATCAGATTTGTTATTTAATATGTTACTGGCCTGTGACATTACAATAACGAACTAACCAGGCAACAAGACATATTTACGTTTTTATTAAAAAATAAACAATACAATACACAAAGCACAAAATAAAATAGACAAATAAATATTCATAAAATATTTCGCCAAACTATTCTTTAACTTGTACCCAGAGGTAGAAACTATGTTATGTATTGAATGTCAACAATAAAATTTATATTATCTTTTTTGTATAACAATCAATACTAAAATTCCATCAAATCTGGAAAAAAAAACTTAACAAATTTCTAAATTTTACTTTAGACCTAAAATAGTGAAATCATAAACAGTGTATTCTAGATTGCAATCAAAAAACCATGTTAAGGTACATGATGTTAAAGAGTCATCACAAACGCGCACAAAAGGAGGATAGATCATAAAAAAAAATAAGCTTCAAAATACTAATAGTTGATCCAAAACCTCCATATAGAAAAAAAGTATTGTAATGTCAAAAAAATCATGTTTGCCAAGATCCAAATCAATTCGCAAGTAAAGTAGAAAACTATTTGTCTAGTTTCGTTACATCGTTGCACAACTTTGTAACACTATACAGGGTGAATGATTCAACGAGCAACAATAGAAAATATTTGGTATTTTTTTATGTAAGTAGTTTTTTTTTGAAATTATATATTTTGGTCTTCTTTGGAATAATGCTAAAAAAAGAATATCTTGACTGCTCTTGAAAGCATCGTTCAACCAAACACCGTATAAAATCGTCCGACTGCAAATCAGTGGTAACACTTTGAAATACACCTCTACGTCAAAGATATAAGGTTTATAATCGGTTATCATTGACGTGAATCTTAAAAGTAAACTTTGAAATACGCATCGATCTCAAAGTCGTGTGGGTGAGTAGGGCGTGCGAGTGTGTGCGGGCGTGCTACCGCGCGGGCGGGTTACCTAGGTCCTTGTTCTGCTTCTGCCAGAGGCGGTTGTAGAGCGAGTTGGGGTTGGCCACGAGCTGCGCGTGCGAGCCGCGCTCGGTCACGGCGCCGTGCTCCAGCACCAGGATCTCGTCGGCGTCCGCCACCGTGGACAGGCGGTGCGCGATGCAGATGGACGTGCGCCCCACCGTCGCCGCCTTCAGCGCCTGCAGGATCGCCTGCACCACCAGAAACCACTCATTAATAATGCTTTTCTCCTTAGATTACCATTTGCCCTAACGAGGTGGGGATGAGACCAATTTAAGCAAAATTAACGAAAACCGCTGGATTGTTGTTCGCCGAAGAAATACCGTGATTTACCTATACTATGGCCGTTCAGAGAATGCGTTCCTGACACGTTGCGATTGAACTGACGACGTAACTTTGTAATGGCGTTGCAGTTACGATAAAAATATTTTTGCTGGTTGTTTACCGTTTTAACAATTGATGAGCATTAAAACAACATTATTATATCAATAATCAATGAATTTTATAATTTTGTGCCAAACTGAGTGTCAAATAACTTGGTAAACAATATTTTTCTAAATCTATACTGCGCTATTACAAGGTTATGTCAGCGCTTTGTATTAGTATTGCTGTGCTAACAATAACAGGCAATAACAGAATCGTAATCTGTTCTTATACAGTTATACTTTATAAAATAATACGTTTTGTTTTTCTTTTTAAGAATTTGAAAATAATGGACTATAAGATAACTTTTATTAAATATAAAAATAAAACTATGAACAAACCAAACGCGCGAAAGAAAGTAGCATTTTTATATTTAGGTTGAAAATGGTAACCCCAAATGGCGTTATGGGCCGCCATTTTGTGACGCTAAAACAGTCTTCTGTTGTCGTTTCGTGCGCATAGACCAAGTTCTTCAAGTGTTTTCGATCTGTTTTATTGGATTACCCGGCTTTCGTTTAATGGACTGTTTCTGCTTTTCAAACTGACATCGGCGCTAAATCGGACTTCGATTGTGTTTTGTATTGCGTTCTTTTTACTTTTGGTGCATAATAATGCCTAAACGTGGACAAACATTGAAAAGTGGAGCCCGTGAGTTAATCATCAAGCTGCAAGATTACTTTGAGCGGGAGCGGCAAAATGGCGGACCCCTGTTACCTGTCGAACAAGTACAAGAACGCGTCTCTCAGGCACTTGGAATTAGCAAACGAACGATAACAAATATTAATAAAGAAAAGTTTGGCTCTACTGGCACGGAAGATAATATTTTACGTACTCCGAAGAAGAAACGTAGAAATAAACCCGTGACAAATATTGACTCCTTTGACGCTGATGCAATCAGAAATCATATATATGGTTACTATTCCAGAAATGAATATCTCAACAGGAAGAAGCTTTTGGCATCGTTAAGAGAAGCTGGACTGTTTAGCGGGGGTAAAACTGCTTTAACCAAAATCTTAAAAGATATTGGTTTTTCGTATAAAAAAACAGACAAAAGAACATTTTTTTTAGAACGATACGGCATCATTTTAAAACGGATAAGTTTTTTGAGAGAAGCAAAAAATTTGATAACTGGGATAATGTCGTGTTCATTGACGAGACCAATCACACGGTTTCCCGTTCTTGGACGGATGATACACAAGCGTCGACGTCGAAAGTACCAATGGGTAAGGGGGCCCGTCTGATAATATGCCACGCAGGTTCTGCAAAATACGGCTTTGTGGAGAACGCGTTACTGGCATTTCAATCAAAAACCACAAATGACTACCACGAGGAAATGAATGCCTCTACATTTAAAGAGTGGTTCCAGAACGTGCTTTTGCCTAGCCTACCAGAGCCTTCTGTAATATTCATGGATAATGCCTTCTATCACTCCGTTCAAATACAGAAACCACCTACCCAAGCTAATAAAAAAGAAGAAATGATGGCTTGGTTACAAGCAAAAGGCATTGACGCAAATATGCAGATGCTAAAACCAGAGCTAATTAAATTAGTTCAAGAAAATAAAGCGGCAAATGTGCGATACGAAATCGATGAACTGGCTCTGGAGTATGGTCATCGCGTTCTAAGAATTCCACCGTATCATTGCCAATATAACGCGATTGAGCTAATCAGGGCTCAAATAAAAGGTTACGCCGCCCGCCACAATACTTCCCCGCCATTCAGCACGAAAAAGATGATGACCCTATTAAAAGAAGCCTGCGGGGAAGTCACTAGAGATGACTGGGCAAAGGTTGTTGAGAAGACTAAAAACCTGATTATGGAACATTTTGACCGAGATATCAGGATTGATTCTGTTATTGATAATAATATAATTATACATGTAGGCGAAGATGATGATGAAGACACCACCTCCTCAAGCGAATCGGAGTCTGATTAATATTCTGTACGCACATTCAATTCTATGTACTTTATTGCATAGAAATACAGATTGTAACTTTGTAACAAAAAATAAATAAAACAATTTTATTATATTAAAATTACCTTTTTTTGGTTTCCACTTAAATTACTAAAATATAAATTTTAAATGATTCCGCCAATTTAAAACGAAAATAATCTTAAAAATAACGCGGCAATAAAAATAAATGTTATGTTGTGCCCATCACTAGTCGTTAAATAACACCATTCCACATAAATATCTTCACGAATATGGATATCAAATAGAATATGGTACTAAAAATCAGTATTACTAGCTTTTCAAATACGTACTCTGAATGTCCAACAAAACATCCCATAGGAGCCGCTAATTTACACAAGTATTAAAATATCTCGTACTACATTCGTATTACATTTGAAAGTAACATAACAATCAGCAGAGCACTACCATTGACACTGTTAAATAGTAGCTTTTAAAACTCATAATTATATTATATTTCTTAAAAAAGTAAGAGTTTCCCCTGTCCTACAGTGTAACAGTTTATGATTAAATGAATAATAATAAATAAGAAATTGCATTGTTGATAAGAGTACATAGTACGTACGTGCTCGGTGAGCGAGTCGAGGCTGGAGGTGGCCTCGTCGAACACGATGATGGGCGAGTCCTTGAGGATGGCGCGCGCGATGGCCACGCGCTGCTTCTCGCCGCCCGACAGCTTCAGCCCGCGCTCGCCCACCTGCGTCTCGTAGCCCTGCACACAACACATTCGAGTATCGAGGAAAACAGAAAAAACTCTTCTTCTTCTTCTCGTGTCAAATGACTCTCAAACTCTCCGACCAAAAGATTGCCACCCGAATGGCCCTAGTTGTTAATTACTATTTGAGTTTGGATCACAAATAGTAAAGTAAAACAAAACAATAATATGAATTTGTTTTTAACATTTAAAACAGTAACAGCCTGGGAATACGAAAAAATGGTATCGTTCAAATGTAAAGATTTTAAGACATAGGACACATGGACGATGCGGCGACTCAACCCGCTCATCCGTGTTATGACGCTGATTTTGTTACACGTTAATACTTATTTCTACACATTATTTTTTATTTAAGCATCAATTAAAA
This sequence comes from Diachrysia chrysitis, assembly GCA_932294365.1. Taxonomy (NCBI): domain Eukaryota; kingdom Metazoa; phylum Arthropoda; class Insecta; order Lepidoptera; family Noctuidae; genus Diachrysia; species Diachrysia chrysitis. The sequence continues at coordinate 1,020,376 of OW028645.1, forward strand.
CATATTTTATACAGAAAAATACTGCTCCAACACCACAACTTTTTTTAACCTCGCCGCATCGCAACGGCATACCTAGTGAAAGTTACCAAACATAGAAACGTTAAAAAAAAATATCAACACCACAAAAGGGATGAGGACATTTTATTTATTAACCACATACATAAATAATTTAAAAATATTTGACAAGTATTTGTTTCTCTTTTACTAAAACACACAATGAGGAAGATACAGAGAATAGAAATGTCGTGTGACGTCACTTGTAGCTACAATTTTTACCAACACGTGACGTCACAAGCCCCTACTGACGTCACAAGACACCAGTAATTTTTCATACATTTGATAAAATAATTGAATCTTTTTTCTTTTTTATCTATCTGGTGGACTAAATAGATATTTCTAGTCTGCACCCCTATTATTTTCGCCCTCACAAATTATTTGATTCGCGTCGTTTGGTAATTCATTTAATTAACATTACCTTAGGCCACGTCTGCACGGACTCGTGCAGCTCGGCCATCTTGCTGGCTTGATAAACCTGCTCGTGCGACTTGTGCAGGTCGCCGTAGTGCAGGTTGTGGAATATCGTATCGTGGAATAGCACGCAATCCTGGAGACATAACACATTTAATCGTAAAAAGATTTAAGAATGATTTATATTATATTCTATTTAAATTCTTGTGCCAATTGATGTTATTTCCACGTACACAAACATCAACTTTATGCAAATGTAAATAAAGTTCATTTTAGACTGACGTAGTACTTGAAAAACTTGACTATACGTATATGTTGCGTCGTAGTAAAAAAAAGTAAGTTATTTCTTCTCTGCCCTTAATAATACGGATGAGAAACATAAAATCATTGGTAAATACTCTTAATACCCTAGTCATCTCATACTAACACCTGTCCTCCACCATGCTAGAACGCAAAAAGTCATATAAAATATGATTTGTAGCGCAAACTGAACCTTATTTGTAAGCATTACATTTGTTTTTTACCTATGAATTATTATATATTTTTTTTTTAAATGCACGCCCATTTTTTTAAGATGTAAACATACACAAGCTCCTGTAACTTTATTGTTCATTTATTTGTGTTTTTTTTTTTATATGATTAAATAATGTTACCTGTGGCACCACAGCGATGGCCCTCCTCAGGCTGCTGAGGTCCACGTCCTTGATGTTCTGTCCGGCTATGGTGATGGTCCCGGACTGCGGCTCGAAGAATCTGAACAGCAGCCGCACCATTGTCGATTTGCTGCAACAAAGATCAACAATTAATAATATCAATCGTAATACATTTTAGGAAATACACAATAATCAACTCTGCTTCGTTTATAAGCCTCTCAGTTCAACACGTTTTGAAATAAAAATAAGAGGTTTATTATAATATATTATACTAGCTGTCCCCCGCGACTTTGTTCGCGTGTTTTAGGTACAACGGTTTTCCATTTTTGCAACATTGTTCATTTATGCTCCGCTCCTATTGGTCGTAGCGTGATGTTATATAGCCTATAGCCTTCCTCAATAAACGGACTATCCAATACAAAAAGAATTTTTCAATTCGAACCAGTAGTTCCTGAGATTAGCGCGTTCAAACAAACAAACAAACAAACTCTTCAGCTTTATAATATTAGTATAGATTATATAATCCATACTCCTTACTACATAATACTGTAAATGGGAAAGTAACTCTGTCCATCTATCTGTCTATCGTTTACGCTTTCAAAGCTAAACGTTGAACCGATTTGGATGAAATTAAATACAAATAATAGCAGGAAAAACTTAAACCTCAGGCAGGACTCGAACCTGCGACCACTGGCTGACGCGCCAGTCGCTTTTCCAACTAAGCTATCGAGGTCACTGCCTGGAAATTTAAATTTTGCCTTCTAATTTATTACGTCTTTAGGCAACGTATGCGACATCTAGTGAACCAATCTTGCGTTTGGCCTTACAGACTCTGATTAACCTTTTAACCGCCCGACTTTTTATCAGTTGGCGTGCTCCCAGCGCCCGGCACATTGAATCGAACAATAAATACCTACAACAAATAGGGTTGTTGTACGTAAATTTTTCGATGTCGATATTTCGCTATAAACAAAATAAACTAACAATTATAAAAAAGTAAGTTGAAAGATGAGTGTGCGCGCGCGTGTGTGTGTGTGTGCGCGCGCGCGTGTGTGTTCACCTATTACATACAATCAAACATTCACAAATCGCACGTCTGTAGGTACCTATCACTTCACTGGCGGCGCGGCGCGCGGCTGGTAGCATTCATGTCAGGACTTGATTAAACTCGAGTAACGTAGGTATGACTCGTGTTCTGACCGTTTGTGTGAATATAGAATAGATAAGATTACAGTTTCTCACTGCACAATAAATTTGAATAAAACAATTTAATACAAGATATAATTACCTACCTCTTCATCAATATCAAATTCTTCGTCTGACACAAATTCGTCATCGTCATCACCTTCTAGAATTCGTATTAATTCTTCAGCATTCGTCATTGTAAATTTCAATTTTTAAACACGAACGTAAAACTTATTCTTATATCACATCGATACGCTAAGAAGAAGATCACAAAAACACGCACAACACTAATGGAAAATTCCATACGGCTCAACTCTGTTGTGACGTCATGAGCGGTCGTGTTTATCCGACGCAGGCGCTGACTATACATGGACTATACTGGCGAAAAGGACACAGTCTAGGGATGGGAATTTGCGTTTATAGTTGTCCGTACAAAAATAACTAAATCGCTAATTTCTTACAAAAATGTAGGTTAACACAGAGCAAAAATAACACGTTATTAAATAACAATTACTTAATGTACTTTTTTTATTTAATAACTTGGTATTTAATATAATATTTTTGTTTTTGCATATTCCATAACTTATAAATTCTAACATTATGTCTCATCACTACTGTCGGATAAATACGACATAGGCGTTACAAGTTAATACACTTTCTCCGGGATAATATTAGTAAATTTGCTTTAATTGAAATAGTATTATGTTTTGTTTCTTGATATAGTAAATCTGAATTATAACACTAAATAAAAGGTTGAATAGATAAACTTTCGAAAAAAAAAATGTATTTTAGGCTAAAACATCGTAATACGTTCAGAAATTGAATATATAATACACAGGGTTTTGTGTCGGATAAATCCGACTCAGGCGGAATAAGCCCGAATTTTTTTGTCGGATAAATCCGACTCAGGCGGTGAAAAGGTTAACAATGTGTTAATTCAGATGTCCGAGAGATGATGCAGCCCAATACTTATTATTTTAATTATTTGTTCCGAATTAACGCATGCGGAGCGAATAACCACTGGCTGGTTCGAGTCCTGCCTGAGGATTAAGTTTTTCCTGCTATTATTTGTATTCAATTACAAATATTCGCTCCGCATGCGTAAATGCGTAACAAATAATTAATATAATACGATTTGGATGAAACTGGGTATGATGTAACTTTACATCTAAACAAAGGACATATATTTTTCTGCTACTTTTTGCTGCGATAACCGACATCCAACAAACCGCAACAGCTAGTGCTTTTATATAACCAAAAAAAAAATAGAATAGTACTGACCCGCTCCCCGAGCCGCCGACGATCCCGATCTTCTTCCCGGCGGGGATGCTGAACGACAGGTTGTTGAATATCGGCTTCCCGTTGATGTACTTGAAGCTCACGTCCTTGAAGTCTATCGTCGCCGTCTGCGGGTTCACGATGAGAGCCGGCGCTTTGACTTTCTCCTGTAGGCAAACAATATAAGTGTTTATATTTTAGGTAAATTAGAGGCAAGAACAGGAACGTTAAAAATGGCTTTAGTTGCGCAGTTCCAAAGTGATTTCATTCAAAGATTTGACTAAATAATAAGAAAAAAACTAGCTTACAATTATTGCTCTTGCCTCTTGCCATTTTTCTAGAATAACATGAGCCACATTTTTTTTTATTTTTTTTTCTTGTTTTACGCATAATGCCAAAGTATTCGTTTATTAGTTAGTTTTTTTTTAAACGACTCCCGCGCTAAGGTATTTAGCCCTTGTGTCGCGAAGGTTTTACAAACATTCAAATCACATGCACAAAGATCACCCAGTATTCTAGTAACAATAATTTATGGATCAAACAACACATGCTTGTCCCATGCGGGGATAGAACCCGCAGCACGTCGCGCGCGCGGTGACCTATATATACCACTCGGCTATCTATGCAGTAGTACACTTGTGAAGAGACCTTTGCCCAGCAATGTGATAACTATAGGCCGGTATATCTATACTTATCTTTAAGTTAAAAAATCTTCTGTTTTATGAAATTCTACGCGTGGCACTGAAAGCAACTGACTTTTTTGTTAAATGTAAATGTGGACAACAAAGAAGGTACCACAAACACCCAGATCCAAAACAATATAGAACAGTGGTTTTCTACATTGACCCGGCCGGGGATCGAACCCAGGACCTCAGAGCTAGCGACACCTTGAAAACCGGTGTGTACGCCGATCGACCACGGAGATCGTCAAAGTAGTAGTACTTAATTTCAATAAATATTTATTTGCGCATTCAATCCCTGGAAGGTTTAGACGTGAGTATTTAAACAGTGTGGTTCTCACCTTGATCCTGGACTGCACGGTCATGAGCGTGAACATGGTCTGCATGTCGATGAGCGCCTGTCGTACTTCCCTGTACACGGAGCCGAGGAAGCCGAGCGGGATGGACAGCTGGAACAGCAGCCCGTTCACCATCACCAGGTCGCCCACCGTCATGTTGCCTGGGGAAGAAGCATTACGTACTCGTACATGTTTCGTTGTTGTATAAAAAAGTGAAGAGTTAATAAGACACATATAGACGAACAAATGGTGTTTCTTTTATCCACCCTACCCTTTATCAGTGTACAATATAATATGCAGCATCTTTTTGTGCTTAATCGTTTAGTTACACCATCTTAGCACTAGAAAATATAACAGCATAATAAAACATAATGTTATATACAATGTCAAAATAATGATTGAGAGTGAAATACACATGTTACAGTCGCATTATAATGACGCAACAGTGTCATTAACATAAGAAATACGGTAACTAAACACATCAGCACCCTCAATCCTAATACGGTTCTCTTTTCACACAGACTCCACTTTCCATTCTCGGTAGATATCATACTAATATATAAAGCTGAAGAGTTTGTTTGTTTGTTTGAACGCGCTAATCTCAGGAACTACTGGTCCGTTATGAAAAATTATTACAGTGTTGGATAGCCCGTTTGTTGAGGAAGGCTATAAGCGATATAACATTACGCTGCGACCAAAACGAGCGAAACATAAATGAAAAATGTTGCAAAAATGAAAAACCGTTGAAACTAAAACACGCGGACAAAGTCGCGGGGGCAGCTAGTAAAATAATACAAATGAAAATTTAACAAAATAAATGCGAACCTTTGGCGATCTCATTGGCAGCCATGATCATGATGATGCTGAGTCCGCCGCTGAAGATGGCGTGCTGGCCGAAGTTGAGCACGGCGAGACTTGAGGCCGTCTTCAGTGACGCCTCCTCGTACCTCTTTAGCGAGACGTCGTATTTTTCTAGCTCGTATTTCTCGTTGTTGAAATACTGTGAAAAGGAATATTTGGTTAAGTAGTTTGTTTCATTATATGTTTCTGAGTATAACGAGTTTTATATAGTTTTACTTTGATATAGGTACAAACAAAGAAATGTTGGGTTAAATAAATTAGGAATTAGAAATTGTAAGAGATATACTTGGTCATACACATGTCATACATATGGTACTTAAATGCGTGGAAAAACATAATTAAACCTAATTTTTATTTCTTGAAATTTCTAAAAATTGCCTCTTTTTAGACATATTCATACTCTTTTTTGTGTACTCTTATATAAAGTATAAGTTAAGACAATAGTTGTTTAGATCAGTTAACATTCGCCCTATGTACAATACAGATATTCAGCCAAATTTCGTGACACAGAAAGCCGAACTCACCTGGAAGGAAAACACTACAAAGAAGTCCAAAAGCTGATAGCAGCGCCATCTACTAAATAACGTTACCACAAAATACCATCTACAATTTAAGTCTTAGATTGATATTTACCAAAATAAATAACAACGTCAGTAAACTTACTTTCATCTTCTTTTCGAGTCGATGGTGATGATTGAAGACGGTCGATGATTTTTTTATTTAAATTTTTGCGTCCAGTTGTTGGTCACACTAACTGCAGCGTCTTTATTGAGGTTCAAATCCTCCAAAGTGCAGGTGTCCCGGACACTTTGTCTGGTCGGGAAAGCCGCACTGGCGCCGCTTGGCCGAAGGGTAAATGATTCCCTATATCGCCAAATAGTTTGCAGCGACCTACCTGGGTTCGCAATCGGTTGAGTGCTTTCCATGTAAACCACTGCAGGTTACCTCCGGGTGGCAGAAGTTCGTGAGGTTGATTTTTTTTTTAATAAAGATTAAGCAATGTGGGTGGAATTCACATTACTAGCAATCTTGTTAACCCCTCCAACTAAGGTAAATATGCTTGTGTCTGGAGTAGGTTCACGTCAATAGTGCAATGGGCGCGGTTCGAACCTGAGACCTCTCGATCTCAAGGGCAGGATATTGTTGGCTAGTGGTGGGTGCTGTTCTTCCCAGATCAGGCATCGTGCTATAGATGGTGTGTCTTTGGTGGCCTGTGTACTCCAAAGCAACCTATTTCAGCTTTCATGTCTGGGGCTTGTGTATTGGTATGCTTACTTTAACAGTCTCGTAGTTGATGAGCGAGTCGATGGCCTTGTTCCCCGCCTCGTTCTCGGCCTTGTTCATGTAGACGCGGAACTTGGTGCGCCACTGCGTGATGGCCAGCGTGAAGGCCGCGTACACGCCCACGCAACTCCATGCTATGCCTGACATTTGTATTGGTAAAATTAATAATAATTATGTGAAAGAGCGACTCGAAGGACCATTGTCCTTTTTACCATCATAATATGTTATTGGTAAATGAAGATCAATGGGTTTTGTGATAGTTAGCTACTACCAACAGAAGCTATTCGAGTGTACAAAGAAGTGTGTACACAAGGACACATTTACTATCTGATTCTAAATTATTTTAATAATAAATTAATGGTTTATTTATTATTATAACGAGGGCTACCGTTATAGCACTGACTGTCATTCCTGACTCATATTTGCCATAATAATCACGAGTTTTTGGAATATATGCACAACAATAAGATGTTATTTAAAACAAAACGGTTTATTCACGCATATTCTCGGGATCGCCCGACTAGTTTCAGACTCAATAGGAGTCCCTAAATGAGATGACGCGGCGCCGGTGGTGTCGCGAGCCGAACTAGTCAGTTCGGCTAAATAATTATGAATACTCCTCACGAAAGTTGTTATACCAACATTAAGATGATTTAGAGCATTATTCAATAAACCCGAATAGCCCACCGACAAACTATAGAATTTGGCTATGGAGAGATCATGTGCGACTATTGCTAATGGTAGCCAACATTCTTATGTCTTCCATGTAATTATAAGTATTACTCTATTTATACTGTTTGGTCATCTAATTTATGCACTGTATAAATTGGAAAAAATATCAGTTACTAACCTGCAAAAGCCAATCCTCCTTTGACTCCCAATATAGCGGAAACGAGCGTCAACTCGAAGATGGTAGGCACGATGTTGAACACCATCGCCGATAACACAAAGTTAATGGCGCGAGAGCCACGGTCTATCGTCTGGGAAAATATAAAAACAACATATTATAGCGCAGTATATTTACAGTAGGTACTGTAGAACTAATACGTAGGATATAATGATGAAACAAAATGGTTAATAAAATCTTTACTAATATTATAAATGCGAAAGTAACTCTGTCTGTCTGTCTGTCGCGCTTTCACACCAAAACTACTGAACCGATTTAAATAAAATTTGGTACAAATATAGGTTTAGAGTCTGAGAAAAGACATAGGCTACTTATTGCCGCGATAACCGACATACACGCGGGCGGAGCCGCGGGAAACAGCTAGTAGTTAATAAAATAGTTTAGAAGAATCATGTCATTTCAATCTGTTTTAAGGTTGATGATGTCGACCTTTCCTAACTCCATAATAGGGATGTTGACTGGGTATGAAAAGTTAAAATCTATTTTTTCTTTTATCAAAACAATAAAAAATTACAAAGATACAGCGCTTTAAAGTTTCGGAGTGGGGGCTTATGACGCCACGCCTTGGTAAAAATCGTAGCGAGGAGTGACGTCACGCGTAATTTCCGTTCTCTGTATTTTGATCATTTTTTGTTTGCAGGAAAAAATAAAAAATACGTGTCCAATAAAATTCATTAATCTACAAGGCGGACATTAAAAAAAAATTAGGAAACATGCCTTTAAGCGACTAATATGATCTATAACAAGTATCTTTTTTACAGCTGTACCTTCGAGAGCGCCCCGGTCTGCCTGCCGAGATGGAAGGTGAGGTCCAGGTTGTGCAGGTGGATGAACACGTTGCAGGCCAGCTTCCTAATAGAATGTTGCGCCACCTTCGCGAAAACCGCGTTTCGCAGCTCGTTGAAACCAGCTGCTGTGGCTCGCGCAATACCGTCTGTATATAGAACCAATAGTTTGTATACCTGAGCCACACACAGACAATCATTTCTGCAAAACTTATGATGTGTTACTGAATTGTTATAGTGAAACCAGGATATGACCTCAACATTTTGGCATACCATCTATACATTTTTTAACAGTATTGTCAAGTTAAGCCCTCCTTTTTAAAAGCTGTTGGATACTGTAAATCGATCCAACTACCCGTCCATGTAGTCTCCGTGCATGTGTGAGGTCTGCGGCAGAATGTTAAAGGTGCGTAATGTAAGGCTATAAGACTGTTTTAGCAATTCAAAATTTTGTTAATGGTCAAAGAAAATATTGATGTGAACATTATTGACCATAAATAGACCTAAGAGAGTATTATTTTTAAAATTGCTTTAAATATTAAGCCCTAAGAATATAGCCAAATCTACTATTAAATTAAAGGAAGCTCCGAAAACTGTAACTCTGTTTTTTTTTTGTAAGTGGCATTCTTTGTTGGGCACCTAAATTAATAAATAAAATACTTACATCCCAGCAGCAAGCTGAAGGCCGTGGTCCCCACCGCCTGCGGGACGGTGGCCATGCCCAGCAGTGCGTCGCCCGCCGGCGTGTTTACCTCGTCGATCGCGTACTTGAACAGGAACGGCACCGTCACGTTCATCATCTTCGCTCCGAACAGGAGGCTCAGGGATACCAACACGCGACCCCTGATCATCAGATTGTCCTGGAAGATTGTAAATAGATTTGTCAGACATGTTCAAAATTAATTGATGGTTAGAAGAGTAAAATTTCAAGGTGAGCTATAAATTTCATAGAGATGATTTTCCTCTAAAAATAAATGTAGCTTTATATTTACAAATCATGTAGGTTAATTGAGTTGGTTTGGTCCATGGTAATCTACAAATTAATAACTAAATTCTATGACAATGGAAATTTGCACACACTGATATATAAGGTGTAAGGCTATTTTCTCATCAACAATAGCCTATACTACATAATGATGGTCAATAAAATATTAACATTTTGCTATTTACTACTCTAAGTAAACATTTAGTAGTTATTCTTATAGGAAATATAATAAAAATTATGCATGCAAAAATTTACAGATTGATTCTAATGTTAAAGAAATTATTATTTGGATTTGTTACCTTACCTACTGTTTTTTTTTTTCTAATATGAATGATAAATAAATGTCAAAATTAATTACCTAGATATTTTCAAATTTTTGATGTTTTATCTTTTATTTTTGTTAATACTTTAAATGTCCAATGGACAATTTAACTAAAATTTGTATGCCTATTTTGGTAAAACATGTTGAGTCATATAATATTGTACTTATTGCCATCCACATTTGCATTGATATGTATAAAGTTACACATGTTTATACGAATAAATATATTTTTATCTTTATCTTTATCTTAATTCAATTAAATTAAAAATAAAGAACATACTACATCAATATTCAAGGCTAACAATATTTGCTCAGATGCTCTGTATGCTCCATACCGTCTGTTATTAAAAAGGTAAAAAATCTTACCTTAGGCCATACATATTCCATCATGCCCCGAATCATATCCATCCCTGACACCGGCTTCGCATCTCCCAGGTTTATATCTTCACGAGACAAAACAGAGGCACCTGGGTGAAAGCAGTCTCTTTTTTGGATACCTAGAGGATGGGAAAAAACGTCAGGATATTGTCCAAGGATAGGCTATGTGTGGGTATAGGGAATGCATTACAAGCAGGGTAGGGATCATGCGGGATTGAGGATATGAGGGGGAATAAACAAAGAGCTGCGTTCCAACCAAGTATTAGTAACAAAAAATACACAAAAATAACATAGCAATACATTTGGTACTACTCTATAAAGTATGAGTACCTAAACAGGTTTCACTAAAATTAAGATCTAGACCAGCGGTCGGCAACCCGCGGCCCGCGGGCCGCTTGCGGCCCGCGGGCGTCTTACTTGCGGCCCTTGAAAGTTTTGTAAATCCATACTAATCTTTTATTACATACGCGAAAGTTTGTAAGGATGTATGGATGATTGTTACTCTTTTACACAAAAGCTACTGTAGTAGAGTTTTTTTTATACAGAATTAAGAAACTATTGTTAAGTTTCTTATTCTTCTTGATATCCTTAATGTGAGAACTTATAGGCGTTAAGATATTTTAATAAACGTATGAGATATACGTGTTTAAAATTTGATGCCACCGATATGAATCAGTCGGACACCGAAATCAAACAACTTGCCACCGAAATGATACAACCTATCCACTGAAATTAAAATCGACTGAAAATGTATGTACTTTTACCAATAAAAGACAGGCTTACCTAAATAAATATATAAAATTGAATGACTGTTTGTAGTACCAAAAGTAAATAAATAAATGTGGTGCTTGGGCGATGCAGCGCTAGAAACTTGTTTTAGTTTCCCGTGGGCCTCTTTAATGAACCAAATGGGTGGAAACTAAGTATATTTTCTCCCTCACTTCAAAGAAATTAGACCGCCGTAGTTAGCAACTAAACTAACCGGCTGGTAAAGTGTAGAGACAAGTACTCCGGTGGTTTTAGCCGGTAAAAACCATGCCCCTGCCTTCCTTTCTTCAGGGCGGAAAGCCCATACAAATTTCCACCAGGGAAAAAATCTACAGCTGGCCTGTATTTACACCGAAATGAAACAATTACCAACCGAAATGATATAATTATGCACCGAAATGGGATTTTTTGTCACTCCGGTGGACTTTTTATCATTTCGGTGGACAAAATTGTCCACCAAATCAATGAAATGATAACAAGGACATTAATTAGAATTACAAGAAAACCATTTATAATAGGGTGAAAGAATACTACACAAATAAACATAGTATTATTAGGCGCGCGTTCACGAGTATTTTGTTTTTTTATTTTGCTTATTGGCAACCAAGTTAGATCCATAAACGGAAATGAGAAATATGTTGTCCCATGACACTGAACTGATAAATTTAAATTATTGGCGGGAACACGCAGGCAGCTGCGCACTTTATTCTACTACGAACACTTAGGTGGCACTGGTGCATACCTTCAAAGCGCACAAAAGGCGAGCTAGAGAGGTTCTATGAAAAAATATTGGCGTTAAACGTTTAACCACCGAAAGTTGCAAGGTTTTTCTGGGACAGATGTATTAAAACTTACAAGTTATTTACCTGGGTAGACAAAAATATAAAATCACTTCGTGATAATAGTATCACTATTCAGGGTTTAAATAAAAGTTACTATTTAACTACACTAACAATAGTTCTTGTTGTAAGAGGCAGTTCACATTGACAAGTAATCAGGACAGCCACCGAAATAAAAAAAAAACGTGCCTTAACGTTTTTTTTCCGTAATCAACTGTCACCTTAATGAACAAATATTTAATGCGTCAAATAGGTAACTACCTCTTTTACCTAGAAAAAAATATTATAATGCTTGGCTTCTAGGGTTTATATCACAAGTGCGGCCCGCGTTTGGTTTAGTTAGCCACTTTGTGGCCCTTGCCTGCCAAAAGGTTGCCGACCACTGATCTAGACTATAAATAGTAAAGTGCATATCTAATGAGTAAAATGAATTTGTTATTTACAAATGTTCACAGTATACATCAAAAATGTGCAACAATTGTAGGCAACATTACAAAAGGAGAAACATAGTGTAAAGTGTCTGAGTTATGAAAACAGATCAGTGACGGTGCAGACACTTCAGATGGACTTACAATGAGATAAATGTAAAATGATTTCTGAAGCACTTTACTCAACAAATAAATTATTAATAATATTGAATTTTTAATATCATTCATAATGGAGAATGTGATCATTTTCACATGACTTTGTTTAAGCCTGCAAGTGTAAGTGCATTGCAAAACATTCTAGCTATAAAGAAGAATAACACAATAGCTAGACGGACAGACATACAGGATATTAGCTGCTGTATTTAATAGCTGATATAATGCATGTAATTAAAATTTCATAGAATATAATGGATATAATACTAATTCTGCAAGACCTGAACCATGCAATTAGAATTTAGTCCTAATAGAATGAATTTACTATTATTTTCTTTAATAGTTCTATTTATAGATGAGAATATTGTTTAAAACCATTTACTACAAGTAAAATAGTTTTTGTTTACAATATAAATACTTATAGCAGTAAATTATGTTGATCAATCAGTAAATAACAATTGTCACATATTAGCATGTGTTCAAGATACGTCATAATAAACAAGTTAAACATTACTTGTTAGTGTAATTTACATACAACTTCTAGCTAACATAATATGAAAAAATTATAAACCAAAATATAGGTAAGTAGTTGGCATTATTTATTACTTTCTTATCAAGCATTCATATCAGTCTGCTCCCAATCATTAGAGTGGAGTATTCGCTGTTATATTAGGGTTATCAGTGAATAAGTAAATATGCTTACTCAGTCTTGTTGAATAGCACTCCATACAAGGTCATTATCACAAATTATGTAACTGAAACTCTTCCTACAACTTCCGCATTAAATCAAAACAATAGTATATTGATTAAATTAATATTTGTAGGTTTTATATTAAACTTATTACATATTTTTCCACTTACCAACAGGTATTTTTCCAGATTTTGGTTTGTTTGCCAACACGGCTGCCAACACATTTTTCGCCGCGTCTGACCCACCAGAGGCGTTTGATTGTGAGGCATAAGCCTACAATTAAGATAAACAAAGTTAATGATCATACCTTTACGAAAAGCTTCTAGAAATTCGAAAAATAACCAAACTAAAAGGCTATTGCGACAAAAATATTACTCTGTGATTGCTCGTTACAGCACAATACCGCCATCCTAAATTTATCCGCGGCCCGTTCACAATAACTTTTGATATCGTACTTGAGTAAGATTTTGTGAATTTAATATTATTTCGAATTAATTTCGGTAATTTCTTTCTTGACAGCAGTAAGGCCGCCATGGTGGCAAACTGACAGAAAACTGACAAGTTTTTCTTGACATCTAACTAGGTGACAGCAAAACAATTTGACATTGACAAGGGAAAATGTGCCGCCATTTCGAAACGTTTTATTACACCATTGAAATGTCTACATGTGCCCCAATAAAATTCTAATTTGAAAACCAATTTGGTTTAAAATTAACAACTAAAAATTAAAAGTTATCTAGCCAGTTATTTCCTTTGTCTACGATCATAAAGTAAACGATTTATCATGGTTTGCTTCGCAATACGCAGTGCAAATTAGTGGTTTGAATTTTACCAAAACCGGCTATTTCCAATTATTCATTGATCCAATTATTTTATTGTCGACAGACATGTTATTACAAAAAATCAGACAGTCATAAAACAATCCGTACTGCAGAATATTTAAATGTTTCACGTAAAATAGAATTTATTTATTTATCTGAATCCCGGTTACACAGTGAAGCTTATGAGTAAAATCATACTTTAAAGGCAGTCAGCTAAACAATGAATAAAGATTAAAAGATTTTCATCTAAATCTGCGTAAACCATTATCTTACAGTTACTCCCACTATCATAATATTTACTTACAAACATAGGTGTAATGGGATCAATATCGGAAACGGGCAAGCGTAAGCGTTAAAATCTGTTGAGCGAATACCGTTTACTTAACATTTTGAACTTCATTAGTAGTTGTAACAGTAAGAGCCTATAATAGCAATGGTAGCTAAGTTAAATACAAAGTTATAATAATTTTGTTTAATAATATTGTACAACAACTATTATGTCTATTATAATAATTATTTCACAATTAAATAGAGAAAAAAACGAGTGTGCTTTAGATCACACGACTGAAGTAAAACTTCTTTATATACAAAACGTAACTGGCTATGAGAGAAAGAGAGAAAGAAAATGTGTGTTCACACCTCTCTCTCTTGCCCCTATAATAATATACGAAACGCAACTCACTCTCTTTCTATCTTTACTAACTTATATCTCCCTCTCAACTTCCGTTAGCCTCGCCCATCACACTTTTTGTAACGCCTTCGTCACTCATTCACCAAGTAAAGCGTGCGTAAGTTTTATTTCAAAAACTCGTAAGTACTTGGCATCTTAGACAAAGTTCAAGCGACACAAAAAAAAAAAGATCCTATATCCCACGAACTGAACCCCAAAACACTAATGGGCCGTTACGTTGTCGACTCGATAAAATATCTATATGCAATAGTCTTCCGCATCCGCGTAATACCCTTTGATCGTTAGTGTTATATTTAGATGGTGTCCTAGATTTTTGAGACATGTTATATTAGTCAGCCTATCGTCAGGTTAGTGTGCTGATCTAAGCGCCGCGTCTGTACGCTGAACTGATATTTTAAAATATTTTTTTTTTAAATCCATCATTTTGCGATTAGCTAGCAAAGGGGGATTGACGCGACATGACGATCCCTGAGAAGAGTAGAGTTATGTCTGTCTGCTTGGCCGGAATATTTGACTGTGCTTATTTATATAAGTACCTACCTAACTTAGATAACCTGAGCAAAGGCCACGTGTGTTCTGGTTTTATTACTAGGTAGTTAGGTATTAAAGTAAAGCCGTAGACATTTCTAGGGTAGGTACCTACCTAAGGGAAAATTGCAGTTTTGTGATATTTGATAAGAACCCGTTCAAAGTTCCTACATTGTGCAAGGATATACCAACATTCGCGAGCTGAACGCTGTGCAAATAGGTATCAAACGCACAACTTACATAAACCAATTAGGTTCGTGGATACGGGATCAGTTACAGAGTTTAACTTTGGTTTTACAGTTCAACATATTTAACCTCTCAACTCTCGCCATCATAAAACTATCTACTTATCTGAGTTTATCCAGCATAGGTACTTACCTATCCTACGAGATCTACCTCGTTACTATCTTTACTCCTTCTCTGTCAGCTACACTACAGCAAGAGCAGATTTCATATGGGAACAATCACCTAAGCTCCTTACACACATTTCCCGTATCCCATACCCCATGTTTGAAAACAAAACAAGGCTTTAAAAGACCATATTTCGAAGTCAGTACAGGTGGACGAGCTATTTCTGCCTCACCTACAACGTTGGGATAGCGAATCGGGTCAACGCCGAGTTAACGATGCATTATAGTGGTATACCGACGCTATTTTCGTGTTTTATCGCCTCGTGTTTTTGTTATGAAAGTAATAATTGGGTGTATGGATAACACCTATATCATAACTTATGTAGATACTTTTCAGGTTTATAAACATTTTGATCCTATTCAAATGTTTTGGTTTTCATTAAACAAGTTGCCTTTGGTCCTGGCTGACATAGATCTTTAATAAGCGTTTACTAGTGTTACGAAGAGATACTGTTTGTTCCAGTGAATGGGTCGTAGAAGTCGGATATGCGGTAGTTCCATATGAAATACCTATTGGAATTCAGCTGAATCTGATGAGATTGGAAACCGACCCCAACATAATTTATGCTTAAACGAAATAGATTTGTTTTGGTTTTCATTAAGACAGATAAAAAAAGGCCTCTTTGTTTACTCAAATTTTGCTAGATAAGTAGTCCAGTTACTGATTTGATTAAAAAATATGACATGAGTTAGTTTAATTTATAGAACTAAGCCCTTAAGATTCTTTTATTTAGAATACCATTACTATATCAATATATAACTACTTGTCTACTTGCATGCAATTTACACCAGCATTAAAGCTTCGACCAAAAGACTTGCCCTTAAAATATTTGTGTGTGAGGCATGTGGCCCAGATATCGGGCGGTACAATTTCACTGCGCCCTCTCTTTTAATCAAAATAATTAACTACACATATGATTTATTGCCTTAGTGCGGGGAGGGGGCGATGTCTACCCGCCACTTTTTACCTTACCGATAATGTACTGATGTGGCCAAAAGTTTTGCAAAAAAAACCAAAAGGATGAAAATTATTTGGAAACGCTGTTAACCTATAATCATAACTAGTAGTAGATTTGCTAATATAAGTAGGCGATTTTAACAAACGTTACGCCAAGAATCTTGGTAAGTAAAATTATTGTAGAACTGTCAATAAAAATGCTTTACTTTGGCGCTCTGTACCTACTTACTCTGCAAAAACACGAAAAACTCTTTATTTAACTGATGACCAGTTAGATAGTACGTAAATGGAACCTATAAACCTAAGTATTAATGATGTGTACCTAGCTAAAACTTAGGTGTAACAGAGTCTCGTCTTGTTTTCCTTTAGCCTTCCTTTACCTTCTATTGTTCCTCAATGCTACATAATAAGTAAGTAGGCACCTCTATACTTTCATCAACAGTTTTGTGCAAACCTGTACCTCCAATGTGTTTGGGAGAAAAAAAAGCTGGGAATGCCACCAACATCGCGGTACTGCTACGGTGATAAGTCTGTGTAATTTTTTTATCTGCATCGATATAATTTAGCTTTGCCGTTATCCTTGACAGAAACTGTCTCATGCACTGATTTTCTGTTTTCAATGTACACATACTTTGAGAATTTAGTTGTTTTATTTGAATTTGATTTTGAATGTTACAGTTGCAATAGGGTAGATAAATATTTTTTTTAATGCCCTATGTCAGATAGATTATTAATAAATATTAGACAATTTTTTCACACGATTTATTTAATAGATACATTTATTGTACACAGGCATGACGTCTTTAGATCCCACCCTGAACTTTGATTCGCTGTATCAACTAATTTGAAAAAACAAAAAACTTAAATTGATTGTAACCAACTTACAACATAATTACCATATGATGCAATATTACGGAATATTTTGAATAGAGAAAAGGAAAACGATAAATATATTATATAATTCTCCAAAAGAATTGCGACACATTAGGCAACGACATACTTAATATGACTTAAGAAAAATCTCCATGAATTTGAAATAGACGAAAAGTATCACCATATGTCCCCCTGACTTATCATCTTCTCAAAATGCATATTACAATCTATACTAATATTATAAAGCTGAAGAGTTTGTTTGTTTGTTTGTTTGTTTGAACGCGCTAATATCAGGAACTACTGGTCCGATTTGAAAAATTCTTTCAGTGTTGGATAGTCCATTTATTAAAGAAGACTATAAGCTATATAACATAACGCTGCGACCAACAGGAGGGTAACATAAATGAAAAATGTTGCAAAAATGAAAAACCGTTGAAACTAAAACACACGGACAAAGTCGCGGGGGACAGCTAGTATCAAATATTTTCCGACAGCTAAATGTCATTACAACTCGTCCGCAAAGTCGGTTAATAAATAAATAAACATACAAGTGATTACCGACGACCGCCGGGGAGTTGCAAAAAGTAAAAAAACACAAAAAAAGTCCGCGAAAGCCGTACAACTCAATTTTGGAGGCACAACGCGATGGAAATAAAGTTGAAAAAAAAGTCGCAAGGGATTTTATTCGTGTGCCAAGGATCGGGAACGTTGACTTTTGTACGTGTGTTACACTTTAATTGCATATTATCATTATTATTTATTATTTTTAAGTATTATTTTCAGCCATGTTCTCCTATTGCTGGGCAAAGGTTCCTTCTTCCAATTGCTCAGGTCTTGGACTATTGCTGTACATAAAAAAAGAGTCAAATTCAAATGGAAGAAACTAACTGGCATCTAAATAAACATCGAAGGTATTTTTTATACTGTATGTTGTTTTTGTGTCTGCTTAATTAATAACAATTTTGTATTGGCATTGAATTATAATTGAAATTCATTCGAAGTAACCGCCCTGGATGACCATTATTCCTACGCATTAATGTCAAACTTTGACATTGACAGCGTATTTGATACTTAATTTAATTAAATTCACAGTACGTCGACTTTCAACAGCTCTTGGTCTATTTGGAATGGTCCTTATTTGTAGTAGGAACTTATATTTATTTATTTTTGAACCGGAAAACAGCATTCTCCAGGAAAGTTTCTTCTCCAAAGCAACAACACTTAGCTGAGTTATCTATAAAAGTTGATATATTTATCAGTTCTTATAGTAAGATTTAGACATCAGACGATGAGATAAGGTTTAACCTTTAGTTTATAGTAAATAACTGAATTTTACCTTACATAATGATCGCACAGCAACAAAGGCCCCGCGTTGCCTTGCGTTCATATTACAGTGGTCGCGGGCGCGCAGCGGTGGTCTCCCGCGCACCTGACGACACCCACTACGATGCCGATTAATTTGCTCCTCTTGTTTACTGTTCTAATGTATTGAGAAACAGTTTCAATAAAAATAATAAAGTAACAACCTATGTGTAGTCTTTAAGATGTTAGTTTTACTTTAAAAGAGCATTAAGTGGAAAAGGAGTTAGGTACGTAAGAGTAGGAACGACTTTGATACAACAGTGTGACATACCTACCTACCACACTGATAAATAATCGTAGTTTCATTTAATGGTAGTTATAATATAATAGTTAGACATCTATCTTCTGTATTTCCTCAATATTCACAAGATATCTACTTAACAAGTACATTATCGAGTCACAAGAACTTTTGCGTAAACAAGTAAACATCAAAAAATCCAGGTCCAGTAATACCTACCCACGAACAGACGCAAGCGCAGTGGTAGTCCCCGCTCGTCGGCTCACACCTAACGAGATCTACTACTCAACTTCGAAGCATTTGGTAGACTTGTATCGACTTATTAAGGGGTAGGTATATTGATATTAACTTCGATTTTGATAAAGGTGGATGCTCGTGTTAACCGAAACTGACGAATTCTGGAAACACTTAGACTTAGATTTCAAGACCCTCTTGCTTCTGTCTACTAGTGATGTTTGATTATTTGACAAATATTTAAAGTTAAAACTGAAGTTTATTGGTTTAGAAAACAGTCATTAAGTCTCTGTTTTTCACCAATTTTAATAACAACCCATATTTTAGATAATATATTCATACGACAGTAACTTTTGCAAGTAATGTCGTCTTCATTACCAACTGTATTAGCTACGTACTTATATGCAGATATGCTGTTAGTTAAAGTCTAGAATCTGCCTACCTATCACAAATACAAATACATTGATACATATCCAATACAAAACTTCAAAAAATCCGCCTGAATTCCTCACCGATCCAAATGTTGAACACAAACCAGGGAGCGGTCAAAAAGTCCTCAACAAAAATATCGTAACTTTCGCTACGATTCCCACATTAAGTCGCCGTCTATTCGTGACTTCCGACAAACAGAATAACGCCCAAAAAAAAATGATCATCAATGACAGCGCGATACAAACGTGTTCCCGTCGGGGTTTAATGCGAAAGCTATTATTCGAACCGGGGTGGTTCCCGGTACTGGGTTCAATTTTATTTTTTAATCCCTCAGAGGTGTTTTGAGACACGTTCTCGCCTATGACAGGGGCGCACGTAGCTTCTGCGCGGCTCCCTTTTATAACACCTAATTATTTTTAAAAGATCCTGTGAAATATAGAATCGATTGCTTATTAGTTTAGGGGTGTAAGTAGTTTATAACATGTAAAATTGGACATTACAAAAATTTCATAACGGAAATTACCAAAATCAGTATTTATAATTTATGTATTTTTCTTTCGAAAAAACACTTTAACTTTTGTTATAGTATTTACCTGTATCCTAAGGTACCATGTCGTTTTACAGAATCAAACGAAAATGAAGAAATACCTAAGTACTAAATAATAACCAAGAGTAACTAAAAATGTAAAACGACTTGAGTCCTATATACTAATCACTTAATTATCCTGGCACCTTTCGTACAAATTCAAACACACAAACAATTCAATAGCAATTAGGTAGTGATACCTACAAAGAACTGTAAAGAGCATTACCAATATCCGTGGAACATCTAGGTGCGTATCAGAGATAATAAAACGACACACAATACATACGAACTGTGTCCCGGCAGAGGCTGTGTCGCGTCCCTACTCCATTCGATGCAAATTCTCACATCGGCCGTTTTATGGTGCGGTCCAAAGTGTAGAAAAAAGTACGAATCTTATTATTATGGGAATAATGTTCAAAGAGCCTTTGAGTGTTTAACACATTCACCTTCTTCTGTCTATCATATTCCTAAAGGCAGCGTCGGCTTCCAATTAGGTATTTTACCTGAAGCGATTGCCTATCCAACTATCACAGTCCATTTACTAGATTCTATAACTTGTAAAGACTGGTAGTCAAAATTATTGTATTTTTTAAGAAATATTCTATTTTATTTTAAATAAAAAAACGGAAAAGTATGTTTTATGTCTCAAAGAGCTTTTGAGACAGTTTTGATATCTTCAGAATTTTGTGTGTAGTTCCTTCTAGAACCCGCTAGAAGTCTACAACTTCCACCAAACACGCAGGTATGCAAAGAATGCAATATTCGCTTCTACGGTGTAAGGGCCGACTTTAAATAGCGTCGTGGACGAGTGAAGGATTATGGTATCGTACAGCTACGTACTTGTGTGTGAACAGATTTAAAACGCAGTAATTATGTCGATAGTACCAGTGCCCACATATTTGTTTAGTTCGATCATTCAAGTTTGATGTGTTATGTTCCAAGACTGTTAAGTTTATGGCTATGGTAGGATTATTGCCTTCTGTGTCATGCCATTAGATGCGAAGCGCGTATTGGAATTATATTGCTAGTGAATGTTTCCGCGTATCGTGCTTAGAAATTCCAAAATGTATGATAATCAAATATAATGTCGGGTTTCTGGGGAATTTTAAGAAATATAAAATAATTTTTTTTAATATCGCAGTATATAAATTTGGAATTGAGATTAAAGGAGATTCTTTTGCAATTATTAGAAATGTATGTTTGAGCTCAAATTAGATCCTAACAAAACCTTTTTTAAAGCGTTTTAGTAGGTACTTCAAATACTAAAAAAACTGAAGTAGCAATAATATGTATCCAATAATTATAATTATGCTGTTATTATATACCGACAGTTATTATAGACCATTATTTACACTTACAAGGAAATAATGACACTTATTACCTATGTATTAAATTAGGAGTTAACAGCCAAACGGAGGATGGAAGATTTATCTCTACGCTTAACTTGCCTAATACAGATCTACTTCTTATTGTAAATCCTGTAAGGAAGATAATCGTGTAATAATTACGATGTAATTACCTTCACTCTGAGTAATACAAGCAATTACTTAGATTATATTTCAGTAGTTTAAGATTTGACGCAAGTCTTAGTTCTTTGTGTTATTTATCGGACAAAAGCCCGAATTTCCTTAACTTCTAAAATAATTCTTGACAATCGATAGAAAGTGAACCGTCCAAAAACCAGATCCGAAAGTCAAACCAAACCAAACCAAAGTCAAACCACGGACACCCAATAATAATTAACGCATAATGCGTTACAACAAATCGATAATTTTAATGATCTTCCAACGCATGCGACATTCTGAATATAATCTAAAACGGCTCAAAGACATAAATAAAGTATGCAAAGTGGCGGGAAGCATCGACCGATGGATTAATCTTGCGGAATCTGCAAGTTCCCACGGTCGCTACGGAGGCTTGTAGCGAGCTGGCGACTTTCGATTCGCTATCGAATGTGAATTATAATTCTGGCAATAATTTTAAATGTGATACTTAACAATAAAAGCGTTAATAAACAAATTAAAGTTGTAAGTTTTAATTACATCACATGTTTTCGTTAAATTCCAACTGTGCACTTGGTACTTGTAGAATAAGTAGTTGCTAATTTTGTATTGAATAATATATCATACAACCACGAAATTAATTAAAAAAAAAACCAAGGTTCTTTATTAACTGTAAAAGAGACAACAGATTTTGATTTGAAGGCTCTATTGGAAGCCTATCTTTGATTAGTCTTAACTATTAGAACGCACTTAAAAAGTTGACTGCTAAATATAACCAACACAACTTTATGTAAAATAATCGATATAAAATCGCTATCGAGCAGCGCTCGCGCACCCGGTAGCCCGCCAATAAGTGTACGCACACAAGTGTAAATTGCTTGGTCGACCGACACCGGACAATGGCGTTGGGTGGTCGAGCTCCGGTCGTTTCCAGCTTTGCCCAATTTGAGCGTTTCACTGCTACATACGCATACATACATGTGGGAAAGTTTAGGTTTTATTTAAATTTTTAAATATTTGGTCTGAATATATTGGAAGAGAACTGTCCTAGAGGCGAATTTTATCAACAAAAGACTTTGACACATCCTTTAATTCTACATAAATTTATACAAATATTTATGAATTTTCTCCTTCGACATCTAACGCAAGTAGGCTGATGGCCACTACAGTTAATCTAAACTTCACTACAGTTATATCTTTAACAAGAATCTAAACTGTCTTAATACCTCAATGTAGATCATTTATCATAGTTAATTAAATATACTTCGTATGCATAGGATAGGTGTAAGTGAGAAGATGCGTTTTTAAGAACGAGAGATCCGACTCCTGCTGACACCGCGCTAACAATAGCTCATTAATAAATAAAAAGTGTTTGTTTGTTCTAAAGAATATTTATATTTAATTGCTCTCTTTATTACTATTGTATTACGGCTCTATAAGGAATAGCTCTATACATAATAGAAGTAGATAGATAATATATGTGAAAAATAATACGAAGTTGAAGCGACAGTATTCGTATATTCGTATACACATACATACATTATTTGTTATGTTTTATAATTATTAATTAGCTTTGTACAGTGCTTGGCAAAACCCTCCTTCTGGTTATGATTGGATTACAATACTTACAGAAAAACGATAGGAAAGATTCCTAACCGTAGTTTAACTTTAGATCACTTTTACTGCACGGGACAAACAGATAATCATATATTAAGTGCTTATTAATCCACGCAATATTCAGTCTGTCTTATTTACCCACGCGTGACGCGAATTGTAGTTTTAAGCCACTGTTAAGACTTGTGGTGAGGTAGCGATAGATATATATATCGACAGAGATATTTAGACGACCTCCGTGGTCGAGTGGCGTACACACCGGTTTTCAAGGTGTCGCCAGCTCCGATGTCCCGGGTTCGATCCCCGGCCGGGTCAATGTAGAAAACCACTTTTCTACATTGTCTCGGGTCTGGGTGTTTGTGGTACCTTCGTTGTCTCTGAATTCTATAACACAAGTGCTTTAGCTACTTTGGATTCAGAATAATGTATGTGATGTTGTCCACATTTATATATGTTTGAGATCGTCTTAAAGTTAAATAGCATTTCAGTATTCGGGGGTAAGACAGTCAGACTAATTAGACAGTAAAAGTGCGTTCGGCCGCACTTAACTGTCTAACGACGTGCGCCTTGCGAATGAGTTAGCGTACGACATTCAGCGCAGTATAAAAGCGAGCTTATCTAGTTAGTCAGTCACACAGAATGTCACGTAGTCTAATAGGCTTCAGTTGAGTAATTCGGGACTATCCATCTAACTATCATTGTAGCTATAATATTGTGTGTGAACATAAAATACGCGTTTAGTTGTCAAAATCATAACGATCGTGTCGTTATCGTTAAATTCTAGCCAGCTGTCGTTAAAGCACGGTATACCGTAGAATATACGCAAGAATAAGTAGTTATAAAGGATTTGAAGCCCACTATAATAATAGTCGTCGGATCATAACGATAGAACGCAACTAAAGGATAAACACTGCCTAGATGCGTCATGAACTTGAGAGCTTGTCGAACTCACATTATCATATGCAGCCAACATTATTTTTTAACTTATGTTATATATAAACGTGCGATTTTCAACAAACATGTAATAACGCATTTTGCTCTTTACTATTTTAATGCCACAAATTAACCCTATAAATAACTAATGTGTATTATTTAATGTCAAAAATAGAACCCTATATATCTCCAAGATAACTCTTTAAATGTATGTATTGTTTGCTTTCATACATTTATCTGACAAGATTTCATTTTCATGAAAGTTTAAAGTTAAAAACATGTGAAGGCTCTTCCAGTTAGTCTGAACCTGCATCCGCGACAGACGCGTCTCAAAGGCGCCTGGTTGCTAGGCAACGTCGGCGCCGCCGAGGCTAGCGCGCTGTCTGAACCTACCCTCCTGTTTATTGCTTAGGGTGAGTAGAGCTTTAAGTTATGTGCTAGTTTAATTATTGTAGAATATATATACTTAAAGCTAGTCTTTCTTTATCTATTTTTTGGATGTTCTACATATACCTATGTTTTTACTATTAAAACTATATTCTGAGTTGTAGGTAAGTTTAGTTTCGAAAACTTGTCAAACCTTCAGACTATTTGTAATTTCCCCAGAATATAATTTGTAACAACCCTATAATAGGTTAGATGACTGTGTACGAAAAGTCTAAATCTAATTAGTCCGACAGATAGACAATAAAAAAATATTAGACACGTATTTTTGGTTTTTCAAAATGAGAAAACACTAAGTGGATAAAGCGAATGACGTCATGCGACATTTCAAATCAACGTATCGTCGTGAGTTTTTGGAGATAGAAATAGAACTTTAGTTCGATAAGCTTAAGTATCTAATTTACAAATGGTGACGTCAAACGATCTCGTAAATTGTAAACGTGCGTAAAGCCATTTATTACATAATTTGTAAGTAAACGATTTCACATTTGACTATCCTTCAAAATAGGTAGCGGCGCCTGTTGAAAGCAGTGGAGATGAATAAAAATTAAACCAAAATATTCACATACAAACCATCAACCTATACCTACGTTTTGTCATCGTCTCATTCAAGTGCATAATACTAATATTATATTCAATGATTTAAATTTGATTGATTTAAATTCAGTTCAACTAGCAAGTAGCTAGTGAAATGGTCACAGATTTAAATTTTTGTCTTAATTAATTGAACTATGGAGCTTCTACATGTTGGGTTTTTCTTTATTGGAATACACTGCTTGACTTTATTGCACATTGTTCGTGTTTACTTTTAAGGAATTTATCAAAGGATTGAATGAAAAGTACTTTCTTTTTGGCTTGAATTTTAACGACTAACATTGAGAAAATCAATTCATTCTTAAAAAATAAAAACACGTATTCCAGGACCGAAAATCTATACTTTCTGCTTGATATTTGGTAACCATTTATGAACGCTACTTATCTTAACAAAGCGAGGATCATTAAATAATAATCATCAGTAATTTATTCGATGCGAATCTAGTTGAAATTGAAACCTATTAAATGTTATTACGATGAAGGCTGAGCTAGTTACTTGCTATGATATCACTATTAAATTATTTTATATAATCCACAAGTTCCAACTGCTAAATCTTTTCAAAGCTTTGGTATAAGTTTTCATAGCGAACTTTTAATAAAAGGCGCATCATGAACCAATAGGTCGTTGATAGATGAAGATGAATACCATAGATGAATAAAAATAATTATTATAGTTTCGATCGATCAACGTTCATTATCGTATTAGCTTCCGTGGGATAGTCTTAGGCTGTTTCAAAAAATAGTTTGACCTAATCTTTTTTCAGCACTAAGGTTGAAAGGTGGTTGTTTTTAATCTTTAAAACAAAGACTAGTTGGAGAGACACTAAAATTAAAAGATGAAGAACGTGACCTACCTGGACTGTTTATTTTCCTGGGTCTTGCGTCTTTTTAATGACGGCTACCTGCTTTAGTCGTGGCTACCAGCTAACTCCAAAAGCTCTAAAATTTAATTAACCAACCTAAATCATACAAAACTTAACAAAACCCATAAAAAGCTTCAATCAGAACGCACTTTCACATGCGATCAAGATTCCCGTCACGGTGACTGCGTCCTGCGTGGATGTTATCATGGTGTAATTAGTTTGTCTGGGGGCGAAGCGTCGCGCGCCGCGATGCGTGGCGGGGTCGCGCCTCCGGTCAGACCAGCGTATGCCCAATGCATTGGTATCACTGAATTATGAAGTGTAAGCTATCGTAGTTCTATTGAGAAAGATATTGTGCTGTCTAGCCGTATAGTTCTATCCTTCCCTGATACTATCGACTCAACCTATCGCGGTCTACTGCTGGAAATCCATATTTACGTACTTTCTTTAATTTAAAGAGTTCAAACCTATTTCATTATTTGATCTGCTGGCTTCTCATAACTTAATATATCTGGTCCTCAATGGTGAGGTAAATATAAAGCCGATAAGGCCCGAATATAAAGCCTTTAAGAGCAAGACAGAGAAATAGAAAATGTGGTAAAAGTCACATGGATACTAACAGAAGTTCTAAAGTATAGTCATGGAACCGAAAGTCCGCAATTTGTCACTATAAGAGTCCACCTATATCCAGTATTCATTTGGATATAGATTGTTTCCAGGATACGTGTAGCTTTGCAGTGAAAGCCCCCAACCCCAATTGTTCCATTGTGCGGTTTATCTTTATTGCAAATCTACCCCACGTGGTCAGCAGACTAAGACGGCACATCTGACGCCGATCATTCTAATCGTTTTGTAATTGTTGTTTGTTTTAATAATATTCTAGTCATTTATAGCGTCCAGAATGCACTGGCAATGACTGATGATGTTACAGCTGTTGCTATGCAAATATTTTATATTTGCCTTTAAGAGTTAAGTAGTAATGTGGTATTGCGAATAAGCTATTCACCAGATAGTTACATAAATTCCCTAGTTCCATAGATAAAACTAATAATAGATATGTGAGATATTTAAGAGTGTAAGTCTATTTACTAGAATTCTTCTAAATGCAATAAGGTCTCATCATCATCATCATCACCCACAGCATTTGTCATCCCACTGCTGGGCATAGGCCTCTCTTTTCATGTGCCATTCTCTCTGGTCCTGTCCCAGGCTCATCCAGATTTGACACGAAACTTTAGTTATGTCTATCTCTCAATAATTGAGCGGATATTGACGAAAGTTCGAGCAATTAAAAAGTTTAAAAAGCAATCATTTGCACACAAGCCCACTTAGTAAACCGCTAAGCCAAATAAAAATAAAACAATAAGTATATAATTAAATGTGTTGATCCCCTCCTAAATAAATATCTTATTTGAGTGTCCCGCTCAAATGAGTCAGAGAACGGCATCAATCCAACTCCCACGCATTCTCTTCGTATTTTGCCAAATTTTATTTTTGTCCATTTTATATGCATTTTGTTCTTCGATCCAAACTTTTGTTGTTAAGGAGAATTCCCTGTAACAGAGATATTTGATGTATTATTCTTCTATCATAATATTTGTTAGCCAGGAATCTAACACATTCCTAATCATACAAGAAATAGACCTAACTCAATTTAGTTTTTCATGTTTCGTTTTTTAATATAGATGCCAATATTTTCCGCCATTTTTGCGACTATTAAAATCTTCGATTTAATGTAAAATATCAGTAAGTTGGTAAGTATTATGCTATTTTTCTTTTTACACGATGGCTGTGGTCATTACACTTCTCAAATATATAAATAGTGTATGAATGTTTGCATCAAATTAAAATAAATAACAAAATAAATTGATAATCACAATCTAAGTAGATTCCAGTAGCGCTTCGCCTTAACAGCTACTGACATGCAAGCAAGAAAAAAGTAAAAAAATGGGAAGATTTATCACTCAATATCGAGACCTAGTTTTTGTTTTAAATTAACCCTATTTCCAAATAGCATGCCTGGAATCCGTTCATGTGCAGGTATTGTAAACTAATTATACATGCGAACAGTTTGATGTTCCTAATCGAAGGTCTTCAAGAATTTGAATATCTAGTACAAAGTGAATTGAGTTAGAATACTTTTAGAATGTAATAGAGCGGCTTTCTATACTTAAGTTCCCAGAAGCTCAGTTATTATATTCATCAATGGGGTAAATGACAGGGTATAAAAAGTCAAAATCTAATCAATCCGTCAGATAATAATAGATAATATAAAAAAATTACACACGCATTTTTTGCATTTTCCAAATCGGAAAACACTAAGTACATAAAGCGAATCAAAGAATCAAATTTCAGGAGTGGCGAGGTAATGACGTCGTGCTTGCGTACAAAATGCACAAAAATTGTGACGTCATGCGATTTAAATCAATGTATCGTAAGTTTTTAGTTACGTCAAATAAGAAAAAATACGTTACGTACAGCACGTCGATTCTGTAAAGTGTCGAGTGCGAAGTGAGCGTCGAAGTGACAAGAAAATAACCTTACTGAATCCCACTTCTTATGTCATCTCATACTTTATCAGTCAAAATCTCACGTCAAATTAGTTCAACTCGCTGACACGCTCGCAAGTGTAGCGCTAGTGTACATTCGAATTATAAACCGAGTTTTTGGAATGCCAATCAAGAAACTCACAGCGGATTCAGATTCGAAGTTTAGAATGAGGTCTTACAGAATCGAAGCCCAGGTCGACCCAATAAAAGCGTATTAAAAATACGTGTCTAATATTTTTTTGAATCTATCGCTCGAACATTAAAAAAATAAAGTAATCTAGCCCATTGGGTATGTTGTACATGTAGTTCACAGCCGGGCAACATAGCCATTATAATGAGTAATTTTCTATATGAAAAAGAATAGATTACTTAGATGTATAGCAAATAAAAAAATATATCAGTACAAGCTAAAGGTGAGCTCATCCAGGGTAGAAACTAGGCTACTTAAAGTGTAATGTATCAAAAGTTTCCGCAAACCTTTGGGTCACGACTTTCCTCCAACAAAAACGTTATATTGAACTTATATTACACATTTTACACTGAAGATAATTGATTTGCACCTGTGCAGTGTGCACACCGCTGTTAAATCCATTTTGTACGCATTCCGTGCGTCCAAGCATCTGCCTTTTTTAGGCGATCGATTTATATCTGCGTCATAATATTGAGATCCGACTAGGACTGTAAATCATTAGTAGGTACTACGCTTTACTTACGATCAAAGTTTTGCGAGTACGACCTTTGAAATGTGCAATTTAAAGATCAAAGACATTATGACCTAATTATGAAATAACTCGCATCATAAAAATAAAAAAGTCCGTTACACTTACGAAATGTGCAATGTGATACAGTTCTAAGTCCGAATTAAAAAAAACTTATGCTAAAAAAACTCATTGCCACCGAAGTTGTGAGGTTTATTATACTTTTTGGGATTCCTTAGTAAACATCCTAAAGATATATTTCTTAGCAACAAAGAAGTATTTTAATTAGTGCCTAGTGTCGGACTGACGTAGGTTTTACCTATCAAACTATTTTTAATTGCATTTTTGGTTTTGTAATGCCATACCAGCGGTTCCGTATTACCGATGCAGTTGCAGAAATTTATTTTTTTTTACATTGAAAGAGTCGTATAATTATTAATCGCAAAATTAAACACTTTTTCCGAATTACTTAACTGTTGAAGAGCATTGGATCCTACTTAATTTTTTTAATGGGATTTTTAGACTTTCTTGCACGTTATTTTTTACATGGATAGGTACTAAAATCATCATTCATCAACACTGTTCTCGGTAGTTTTTTTGATGTGTCCATTCAATATCAAATAAATCCCGATGTTCATTTCATTTAAAACCCAGAAATCTTCGAGTTATTGGGAGCGGAATTCATTGTGGCACCTTAAATCGATGCGAAATTCGAGTATCGATACGTTTTCGTGATAACGATTTTAACAATTTTAAATATCGATTCGAATTGATCGGTGCGGTGCGATTACAATCTAAAGTAATGATGACCTCCCAAACTTTTAGGACGAGCTACACTAAAAGCTATCAGCGTTGCGTACCTACATCTTTTTAATATCTTGTGGTCATATTACGATAGACCACAACCTGGACACAAAGTTCTTAGATTTATATTAAGGTATTTAATTATTTGTCTTTAAGACAAGCCAAGACCGTTTTTATTGGGTTCCGTGCCAACGGAACCCCTCATTACAAAGCCTCTGTTGTCCGTCGATCGGTCGTTCAGCGGGTTGGCTGTCGGTGTCTCATGAACCGTAATAGATAGGATTTTGTTGCCGCTATAAAAATAAATAATAAAAAGTATCGTTATCCTGTAAGATGGTTCGGAATCTTCCGTTTGCCAATCCGACTCGCATTTGACCGAATTTTTATACTATTATTACAGTGTACGTCTAGCTATGGCTTACATCTAAGATAAATGATATGTACACCTATTCATTGTCGTTATAAAAAAATAAACGAATTAGGTTTGTAATATTAATTGATACTGTAAATTATAAGACATCAAAAAGTAGCTTAGCTTTCAGAGCAGCAAATCCTTAACACGATTGGCCCGCGGCACAAGTACCTACCTACCACACTCCGCTGAATTTATGAAAATAAAGTCGCATATTATTAGTATGTGCATTCCAAGCCTTTATCGTGTAATATTTGAAGACAGTAAAAGGAGTAGAGAGGATAAAAAGAAATAGAATTTGCACTTTCATTGACGACCACTAATCCAGTTTTACTCTAATCTAATCCAATATTAAAATGACAGCAATATTTCGAAACTACGGTTTTTAGTAAAAATCTTTAAAACCACTTTTTAGCTAGGGCAGGTCTCTTTATGACTTGGTGAGACCTAATTATTTAATGAACTAGCTCATTCCGGTTTTCAAAAGATTAGTCAATAAAAATAGCCAGTAGCAAAGATACTATTTACTCACAGATCACTATCGGAGAAGCCCGAATATAGCAAAGATACCTACTATTAAATAAATTACGATGGTGCGACAAAGTATTGACAATACGGAAGGCTCTCTATTGCACTGTGAGATGGTAAAACGCTGCATACTATAATAAATAATAATAATAAAAAAAGTTTATTGACCAAAGTTAAGGTTACAGTACACGAATAATACATACATGCATAGTTTAGGGCACATACTTATCCTTAACCACACTAAGATAGAACTTATAAATTACAAGTATTAAGACGAATTAATTATAATACTAGATCACAAGTAAAGCAAAGGTTCATATACTTGATAAAATTTATAAATGCCCAATGACGGTATACAGAGAAAAATTCTTTACCTCCCGTGCTAGTCAAGGACTGTGTTACGGCAAGGTAAGATTCTCGCTCATTTAAAATAGTCATTAAGTAAACACGTTAAGACACTTTTTACCAAATACAATTGTTTTGCTGTGAATCATAGATGACGAATAACGAGTTACAAGTTTAGCGTAAACAAGTAGTATATGCAAAGAAATTAGACAATGCAACTAACGTTATTTCGATGTGAACAAAGTGTTTTACAATAACAAGATTTGTTATTATTTTATTTTATATCTTTTTTATTTTTTTTTTTCCGCATCAAATATTTTAATTACAAGTAAAAAATCCAAATGTAATGTATTTATTGTACGTATGTATATGTATATACTAACAATATAAATAATGTTTGTGTTATTAGTATCTTCGATTTATATGATTATTTTATAATATATAAATTTATAGTATATTAATTACGTATATTCATATAATGTTTTATATATATTATATAAAGTACTTATCAGTATTCAATAAAATATATATTTATAGATAAATAATTACTGACATATTTGTAAAAGTTTTTCCGTCTGATCATAATCCAGGTTACACAGAAACTCATCCAGAGCCCTCCTACACACAAATCTCGTCGTATCTTTAAGAGGTTTAATTTTACTTATTCGATTATACAATAGAGGAGCCAAGAAATAAGAGAAGCACTGTGCAAAAGTGGTTTTGCATGCTGGGACGACATATACCTCATGCACTCTTCTGAGGGATATGGTAACAGGTTTCTCGTAGGAATGTTGCCTCAGGACTATTTTTTTAATAAAGAGTTGGCGAATATTTAGAACTTTACACTCATTGTATAACGCTGTTGTAGGATATCTAAATTTTTTAAAATTAATCACTTTTAGAATACATCTATGAGCCCTTTCTATTTGTATGAGAGTACTTTTTCTAGCACCACCCCAGGCAGAGATACCATAAGTTACTATCGATTGGCACAGTGCAAAATAAACAATTTTGTTCGTAGCTTTGTCTTTTAAGTTTCTTATTTTTTTGAAAACCGGTATAAGTTTACGAACGCGAGATTTTAGATTGTGAATATGTTGTTTCCAATTTAAATTTTCATCGATATCAACTCCAAGGTATTTAACACTTTTACTAGAAGATAAGACAGGGCACCCGCATTTACTTGTAGCAGAACAAATAGAGGAATGAGCTTTCAAATTAAAGTCGGTAGGTTGTAAATTATTCTTTATACTAAATGTAATAACTTTTGTTTTTTTTAGATTTAATGTAAGCAGATTGCAATCAAGCCATTCAATTATATGTTTTAGACCAATCTCGGCTAAAGATTTTACATCACTCCATGTTTTTTGTTGAAATAAGATTACAGTATCGTCAGCAAAAGTGATCACTTTTGAATCGGGTAAATCAATGTTGCAGAGATTATTAACATAAATCAAGAACAATGTTGGTCCAAGCACTGATCCTTGCGGAACACCGAAACTAACACTCTGCCTAGAGCTAAGATTATTACCAATTTTTACAGCCTGTGTCCTATTACTAAGATAGTTTTCAAGAAGATCAAGTGGTACACCTCGAACACCTATAGCCTCCAACTTGCAAATTAGCAGAGGGATTGAGACAGTATCAAAGGCTTTGGCTAAATCTAGAAAAACACCAACACATTTATTCTTGTGGTCGAGATTACTAGCTACATTGGTAACTAGGTGTTCCACAGCATCTATTGTTGATTTGTTCCTTCTAAAACCAAATTGATTATTAGAAAGGACATTATTTTTCTCTAAGTAGTTTATAAGCCTAATATTTATAAGTTTCTCCAGGATTTTAGCCATAGTAGGTAAAAGCGATATCGGACGATAATTAGCGATACTGTCTCTTTCCCCCGACTTGAAAACTGGTATAACAATTGAGTCCTTTAACACATTTGGAAACTTTCCACACTTAAAACATAAGTTAAATATGTGTGTCAAAGGTTCAATGAGAAGGTTTACACTTCTCTTTAAAAACACAGATGATATACCATCCCAACCTGCAGAATTAGAACTTTTTAAGGACATAATAATTTCAATAACCTCCGTTTCATCAGTTTCTAATAATACAAAAGAGTTTATCGGGCGGTGAATACATTTAAACTTTTGCACAAGATCATTTTCCGTAAGTTTTAACTTTTGTAAGATGTCACTTGATAGATTGGATGCCATATTGACAAAAAAATCATTAACAAAATCGACCGATTCTTGAGGAGTTGATTTTATTTTTAATAATTCACAAGGCCCTTGAGATTTTTCAGAGTGATTTAAATTGCATACACGCTTAACCACATTCCAGGTTTTTTTAATATCACTCTTGACAGCATTTAAGTCTGCTTTATCGTGCTCATTTTTTAGATTGCGGAGAATATTATTACAGTGATTCCTGTAACGCCTGTAGGTAATCTCTAGATCTTTATCATTAGGTGCCTTATTATGTCTTCTGTGTAACGTATCTCTAAACCTAATGCAACGCAGTAAACCAGAGGTTACCCAAGGCTGATAAGTCTGTCGCCTGTTGGGCACGATAACCTGGTAACTGCTTTTTTGTCTGATTTCAGATAAAGTTTCGATGAGCAATTCAGTCGCTTTGTTAGGATCTTGCAATGTAGTTATATGAGTCCAATCAAAGTCCTTCATAAGTTTAATAGCATTTTCATAATTTAGTTGTAGCAGTGTCTTTTCTGTCTTTTTATTCTTACTTCTTTGTGTTAGAGGAATAATACAGTATATACTACTGTGGTCAGTAACTGATGATTCACAGACTATTGTCAACATCTTCAAATTAGGCTTTGCAAAACAGTGATCAATGCATTTATTGAGACGCGTAGGAAATTGATGGCTTGGTAGTAGACCGTACGTGGCAAGAAGATTCAGAAACTCATCGGATTTCAGGTCAGTATTATTGCAACTCACGTCAACATTAATGTCCCCGGTTAGATAAATATTAGGTATGTGTTTAATGTCTATTAAAAGTTCCTCCAAGGACCCAACAAAATTGGTGAGAGAGGCAAACGATGGTGACCTGTATATACAAATAAAAGCATGGTTTTTACCCATTCTTATCACCAAGCAGTCCGCATCGTCAATATTGGGTTCATATACTTTGACATGTGGTAAATTGCTCCTTATATAGACCACTACACCACTGTTCTGGTTAATATGTTTTCTAGTATGAAATGAATCAAATTGCTCTAGTTTAGGTATCAAGTCTGAATTTTGCAGCCAACATTCAGTAAGAATAATTATATCATAGTCTATTTTACTTCTAGCAATAAAAATTTTAAAGTCTTCAAAATTTTTATGTATGCTTCGTATATTTTGAACTATAAATCTAAGAGATGACTCCGTTCCAAGTTTGTACTGCGGAAAAGCTTCTGGATCCCCGACCAAAAATGAATCACCAACGTTGATAGTATTATCAACATCGGTGACAACCTCATCTATGTTGTTACTCATAACAACCATTGTTATCACTAACAGTAGTAAGATTATATTTTCGGTCGAAGATTTTAGTTCCTGAGAATTGTAATTTATTTTTATTATAATCAGACATGGAGTTAGCATATATAGGTAGTGTATATGGAGGTAGATAATTAAGTAATATTATATAGACTTCTAAATATGATATTAAAAATGAAATATAATAGTAGTATAAAAACATTATTAGATAATATATAATAATCATAGTGCATATAATAATACTGTGAGAGTTTAAAAAAGTATAAAAAATAGAAAACAAGGAGAAAGAGTACCATATTTTCACATGATTTTCAACCACAGCTAGTCATTCAAGGGTGTAATCCTTAAGCTGATTCAGAGAATTGATGACCATGGCGGGCTGCCCTTCTTCCTTACGTAGGAGTATGTTTCCTCTTGAGGTCCAGCAGTACTTAAACGAACCATTTTTCTTCAGTTCTCGAGCGGCTGCCAAAATCTTTTTAGACATAGAAGTTAGACACTCCGATATATAAACCCGTGAGAAAGCTCCAGTAAATCCTAAGTTATCAGTACTTAATGGTTTATCTTTGTTTTCAGAGTTGTATTTTTTCATAGCTTTTAGCAGTACTTCTTTATTTTTAGTGTTCTGGTACTCAATAACAATAGGGCCATTTTTCCTTCCTCTTCTATAGATAGTCGTATTTTCATCAATTGGTGGTATTTTAAGGGTGTTAAATACTTTATTAACAATATTCTGCACATCTTCGTTATCATGTTGTGGAATATTTCTTATTTCTATTGTGTTTTTCAGAATTTGTTTTTGTAAAACATTTAACTGGGTTTCCAATACGTTAATACGTTCTATCGCTGCCTCATGCTTTGTTTCAAGGGTTAACACCCTGTCGCGGATATCTTTGTAATTGGCAGCATTTTCTTCGAGTTGTTTTTTTATTTCAAGGTTGGACTGGAGTATCTCGCTATTTTGCAGTTTAATTACAGCCATTTCAGTAGTCACCATTTCCTTGATGGACTTTAGAAGGTCACTTTTTAGGTCCTCAAATTGTTGATCATCAGGATTTCTCCGTTTTCTTGTGTTTATATTTCGTATATTTTCTTGTTCTTGTGATACATTTCCGGCGGTAAGATCTGGGTGCGATGAGGACTTAATTGGTGAACGTTGCATTTTATCTGGATTCACTGCGTATACTACACTCGCTGGCTTGTATCAGTGTCGACGTCACGAAATATAGCAGTGGCCCGAGCGGCGCAGGAACAGGACAGCAATTATGAGGTGGTTCCTTTTCACTCGCGGGTCGCGGGTGCACGGGCGCACCTCCGCTTCGTGGATGATTGGTATACGCGAAAATGGCAATTAGGAATTCAGAGTTATGCACTATTATCGGGTAAAGTAAGTAACTTATTAATGCGGAGTAAAGAGTCACACGTCTGAACTCGATGCGAGTTTGGGCGAAGAATGATTATGAAAATATTATGACTATGAAGTTGGATTCCATAAGATTCATGAAAATATCGTCACATATCATAAACGAACACATTCCGCGACTAAACCCGTCATCATTCAATGCACAGGTGTACGTACGGGGACCGTTTGGACGTGAGGAATACATGGAGGCGACTATGCTTTTAAATATATTTGAATAAGTGACGAGTATTCGGAATGTGTGTTAACTAATTTATGACTATATCTTTTGGTTGGTAGAAATGTAAGGCGTCGTGCACACGGGGTGCTCGGACCAGTTTAATACATTGTCTTCAAAAAGCAAGGGGCGGGAGGCGCACGTGACGCGGAAGAGAGGTTGACAGCTCGCGCAGGCCGTGTGCCGTTGATCATTGACTTCTCGAGCAGTTCGGATAAGGGCAGCCTTCGTTAAATAAAAAATTAAAAACACTACAGTTCAGTAAAAAGTTTCATAACTGGGGCCGCGATTTTTATTTGAGGTACATTCTTAACTTGGTTAAAACTTTACTACCATACTTTTTGAAACTGAATAAGTACCATAACTATAAAAAACTACAGACATATTTCAAGTGTATTCAATGATCACCTAAATGCACACGTATACAAAAAAGCAAACAATTTCGACTCCATGGGTCTCGTATATTTGTATCTAATTAAGTCGGCGGGTGACTGCGACACGCGACCGACCGCAGATGCGCCGCCGCCGCGCCGCCCGCCTGTAGACGCCCTTACGCTGTTTATTTTTTAATTAAACGCCCGTCTGGAGCGTCGGACGATTTTTGTAAAACGACATTTCTGTTTTGCAGGGTTAGTGAAATTGTGAATATTTGTTGTAAACTATTCAAATAACCTATACTCAGTTTTATGGCGAGCAAGTCTCTAAGTCTTCAATAGTCAGATATATGCAGGAGTAGAGGTGTTCACTTGTCATAAAGAGACTTTCTGGCAGCTCTCTAAAACTATTTAAAAATCCTTACTAATATTATAAATGCGAAAGTAACTCTGTCTGTCGTGCTTTCACGCCAAAACTACTGAACCGATTTAAATGAAATTAGTTGGTAAAGTTAGTCTCGATCCTGAGAAAGGACATAGGCAACTTTTTCCCGCGGTTCCACCCGCGTGAATGTCGATTATCGCGGCGAAAAGTAGCCTATGTCCTTTTTCAGGCTCTAGACTATCTGTGTAAATTTTTTTATTGAAATCGGTTTTGTAGTTTATGCGTGAAAGCGCGACAGACAGAGTTACTTTCGCATTTATAATATTAGTAAGGATTTTAATAGTACGTTTGTATCGCAGCACAAAATTTTAACTAATATACATAATACTATATTCCAGGACTATCTTTGTTATTATCAATTGGTCGGTATCCCTTCTTCTTTGCACTCTGTAGAAAAACAATATATATCTTTATAGAGTGAACTATCAGTCTACTCTATACATAATTATATCCTCCGAAAACAAAACGGTGTGTGAAAACGAGGAATAATCAAAATTCAGGTTGAAAAGAACTTAGATAATATTCTTTGAATGTTGAAATAGATGTAGACAAAGTTTAAATAGCTTCTAAATACTCTAATACCCTGATATGGTTAACAAATGTAGAGAAAATATACGTCACTGAGTCACGTGGTTAAGGTGAGAGCAAAGACTCTACTATCAGTTCCAAACTCGATATTAAACGATCTGGAAATGAAGTGAATATGTTGCGAATTTGATGGACTGTAGCTCATAAATTATTTATCAGCGAATTTACAACGATAGATTTTTTTAAAACTTTCTCCTAGGAACTTTTTTTTTAATCAGAAACTTATTTTATTTTCATCAATGAGTTTTGTCTCAAAAAATATAAAAGTTCATTACAAAATTTGGTTTTTAAATTAAAAAAATTCTTGATTGCTATGTTTAATACGTTAATAAAAAATCGCGTCTAATTTGTAGGTTATATAGTTTTTGACGACAGTATAAATTATGAATCTTATGCATATGAAATTGTACATATTACACTACCATATTTATACAAGTCAAATTGCACCTTTCACTAACTATTACTGCTGTTCAGCAACAATTTTTTAAACTGACAAGTAAAATCAGCCTATCTATGATCAACTATTCTCCAACACGTAAATATCACTCGTATCTACGTGAGATTGATTCGACTTCTCAAACACGTGGTAGCTAACACCCGTAACATGTGAGTTATATTTACTCCGGGGCGCGAGAGAAATAAACCACTCGCGACCTACCGAATGGATACTTTGGCGGCCGATGTAAGTGTTCTGCTCACGGATTTGTACTAGCGGTGATACGTTCTGTTTCTATGCTCACTATTCTGATACTTCCTTCTATTAAATTGGGTGGAGAACACTGTCTAAAAGATCTGCGCACATGTGCATGTATGAAAATTTGCAAGTTTTAAAGGATAGTATTGTAGGAAACTGTAATTGTTGTCTCGACTCTCTACCAATTGTAATTCAGGATTTCCATTTCATTAGATTGACATAAGTTTTAAGGAAAGCGGTACATTCATTATTGAGAATCAATATAGGCTAGATATTGGAGCACGTGGCGACTTGCAGTTTCTGTATACATTCGATGGCCTACGAGAATAATGTTGTAATAGTGAAACAATTTTTAATTGTATTAAGTTTGTATTTCCCTGTTAGACAATAATGCGAGTAACGCCACATGTCTTTCTACCTGTCATAAGATGATGCTATTTACATGTATTATCACAGAGATCTTGATTTATTTGTTACTAAGTTATTTATAAAATAGAGTTCTATTAACTTAATATTCAAAAATAAGTACTTAGATAAAATTTGGTTATGTATCAGGATCGATAATTTTAACATGTCATGTAAAAGTAGTTCCTGAATTAAGTAAGTAATTCTGGGACATTCTCTTTACGCTTATGGCAACGACATAAAGTTTTTTTTTATAATATGACGTCTTATTATATACATACCTATAAGGTAGAAGTTGGAAATTAATACTATATTAGAACAAGGTGCCACAAATCTTAAAATTTAAAGTCGTCGACCTTAGAGTAGCCTTATAGTAAACTGGTGCAAGAGACTATCAAAGAATTCACCCCCATACTAAATAACTGGGAGTCAAAATAAAACGGGTACCAAGCTCTTAAATCATGTGAAGAGCGGTGGTCATCAGCAATTTCGTTATCAGTAGTAGGTCGATAAATAAATATTTATGTGGCAACATTATGCGGGCGAAATTATGACAATTTAAACAATTATACGGTTAACGAGAAATGAACGTCACTGAGGGTGGCCCTT
Source organism: Diachrysia chrysitis (assembly GCA_932294365.1). Taxonomy (NCBI): domain Eukaryota; kingdom Metazoa; phylum Arthropoda; class Insecta; order Lepidoptera; family Noctuidae; genus Diachrysia; species Diachrysia chrysitis. Next base: position 1,060,059 of record OW028645.1, read on the forward strand.
CGAGATGTGAACCACTGAATGTTGCTCTACTTAGCTGTTGTACATTTTTCATAAAAAAGATCATTAAGTTAATTTAACTGTTTCATTTTAATCTTGAAATAAACTTTTCCTTAATCTTGGCTCATGTTTAATAAAATTAAATTCACCTATCTATATTTTAATAAAGAGCAAATTAAGGGGAATCGGTGAAAACTTCGTAAAACAAAAGGTAATTATAAAAATATATTTCTAGATATTCCTTAATTACCTCACATTTTTAGATTTCATATCTTTGCTATTTTAATCACTTAAAACTCAAGTCTAGGTCAAATAGCTAAAATATTATGAATTTTATTTAACATATAAGTTTTAATTGCATTTCCTAAACTCATATAAAACAATGTACCGTTTGCACTAAAACTATTTTTTTAATAAATATAAGCAATCAATTCAAGAAGCTCTACATAGTTGAACTACATATATTTTTTTAAAACAAATTTTATATGTTTTAAAAAAAGATAGAAATCGTTTTATATTTATTTTTAATACCATACCTATTATATAAAAGGAAATAACTTTAAAAAAATATATGTAGAGCCACATCCCTAGCATACTCCCTCGCCAAATGTTAGCGTTTTGCGCGGGCACCAACATTATAATTTATTTTGTCATTTTTGCATTAAGATGACTTACAACCGCGGGCAGGCTGTAATGAAGACATCACGAAATTCGACCATCTGGACACTTTTATTTGAACTTGCGACTTTTTGAAGCTGCGTGAGTCTGGTGGAGTAAGTTTCAATTGACTTTGAAAACATTTTGACTGAGACTGTCCTAAATCCTTTCGGAAGGCAAATTATTAGGACGTGTATAGTAACAAAAGCAACGATTATTACTATATTCAATTTGTTGAAATAATTTATTTGGTAATATTTGAATAGAGGCAAGTTTAATGATTAATTTTATAACTTTACTAGCTGACCCCGTAAACGATGTTTTGCCAGGGCCCCCTTATAACATAGGGGTACTTATAAAAAAATAAACACCTATTCTCAGATATTAAACAAAAAAAAAACATAAAAATCGGTCAAGCCGTTTCGAAAAAGTTCGATAACAAACACTATATTTGAGAGATTTTTATAAATTAGAAGAAGATATCACCGCAACACCTTTAACTTACTAATAAATAAACCAGATAACAATTAAATCCTTCGCAAACAAAAACTTAACAAATATTTAAGAACAATAAGTCACAAAACAAAATAGATTCCAAAACAATTGTTTTTGGCGTTCCCACACAGAACTCTCTAATCATAAACACGTGTTACCAAACAATACACCTAGACCTATTTATGATTTCTTTCAAACAATTTAAGGTATAGTACAAAACTCACACCTGTTAGTTATAAGTACAGATTAGAGTCAATTGATCTTCCTTTATTTATTGGTGCGAGACATGTGTTTCGGATTTGGCAGGTACTTTCACTTGTTTTAAATAGAAGCTTTGTTTTAAATTGACTTAAGTTCCAGTTATCTTTATGTTAGTTAACCATACCCCTGATTTTACCTGCAACCCATCCTTACTTAATATAAATGCGAAAGTTTTGATGGATGTATGTTTGTTACTTAATTATGCCAGAACGGTTTAACGGATCTGGATAAAATTTAACACAGATATTCTTTATTATCCGGAATAGCAAAATGGCTACTTTTTATATCGAAAATATGTAAATTTGGGATTATCAAAATCTAGCTAAATAAGTAAAATTGACATTAACGAAACGTAAACAAAAGGGTAACCATGGCGACGTGACGATTTTGATGTTAGAACGACACAACCAAAGAGGTTGTGATTATAATGTCATTGGAATAAACACCTATTTCTGGCGAAGCTTTTATAATATTGTACCTACATTTTTTTTAAGATGTATACCGTATACCTTATTATGTATATTATAGTATCCTGTAAAATAAATACGTATTTGTTTATCTCAAAAATTGATAATCAAAATATCCAATTATAACCCAACTTAATATTTTAGTTTTTCTTTTTAAATTTTAAAATATGGCCAGCATTCAATGCAGACCAAATTAATATAAAAAAATCAAGAATGAAATCTGTTTTTGGATGAGAAGCTATTAGTCGATAGTAATTATGTAATACATTTACAATTGGCCGGCCGCCTTCACACCGTAACGCACGTGCTTGTATCAATGGTAGACGACAAAAGGTAAGTTCCGGCCACAGCGCCCGCCGTTTTTGTGTACGGTGTAAAAAAATAAGACCGTTTTGAATTGTGGGTTCCGTTCTTTTTCGAAAGATTTTAAGAAACTTTTGAGTTCGTGATTTGAAATTAAAATAGATTTTAGAATTATATTTAGACTAGCTGTTTCCCGCAGTTTCGCCCGCGTGGATGTCGGTTATCGCGACAAAAAGTAGCCTATGTCCTTTCCCAGGCTTTAGACTTTCTGTGTACCAAATTTCATTTAAATCGGTGCTGTAGTTTTGGCGTGAAAGCGCGACAGACAGACAGAGTTACTTTCGCATTTATAATATTAGTTAAGACTTAATATAAAAAGAGCTTTTAAAGCTCATCGTTAGATAGCAAGCCATAGAGAGCTAACTCAAATACTACGAAATAATTTATTTAGTATAAAATATTCTATTTAATCCATGAGGAGAGTTATCTTGACTTAAATGAATCAACAGCATAACATTTTTTTTGGGCCATCCTTTTCTGTTAGGGCTCCTTTAGTTACTCAGGGAACCCCACACAGATCGGTCATTCATAACCATTATGAATGAACGGTCTACCTGAGAGTACGGTGCCGAAACACCGCGTTCACACTGTTTACCTTTTTTACCGGATGTGAGGCAATTGGTCTCAAACACCGTTAGGTCTCAATCATTCATTCCTGTGGGAAACGAACTGATTCCAGGTATCAAGGAAGCACTCGGCCTTCGGGATACAATTTATGTTCGAGTAACTACACATTAGTGGTAGGTACAAATCTTTGAAGTTGACAGCGACTTTATTTTTTATTTAGTTTGGTGCATGTTAGTAAGTTGTTGTTACCACGTGAGGTCGGTGGAATGAATAATCTGAGAGGGAAGAGGGAATCCATACTAATATATAAAGCTGAAGAGTTTGTTTGTTTATTTGTTTGAACGCGCTAATCTCAGGAACTACTGGTCTGATTTGAAAAATTCTTTCAGTGTTGGATAGCCCATTTATTGAGGAAGGCTATAAGCTACATAACATTACGCTGCAACCAAAAGGAGCGGAGCATAAAGGAAAAATGTTGCAAAAATGAAAAACCGTTTAAACTAAAATACGCGAACAAAGTCGCGAGGGACAGCTAGTATTAGTATTATATAATTTCCAGATTCATTAGAGAACGACAATTATGTAGGAAGAAAATTACCAGAAATTCTTTGACATGGACAGTTATTTTATGACTATTTATCAAAACTAAATTATTTAATTATATATTTAGTAGTACCAACAAAAAAAAAGTTTTTTTTATTATTTAGATTTCTGTTAACTTAATAATTCGGACGAAAGGACCACAAGAAAATACGATCCAGATTAGATTTGTAAGCGTAGGACAGGCCATTTAAAGAGATATTTTGTGTGAGATATGCTTTATAAAAAAGCGCTTCTCTTGACACTCGTTTTTTTTATCCAAGCATTTAAAAGCTTACGCCTTTAATTGAGACTATTAAAAAAAATCGTTGTACTTATCAGTAAGTTTTCGAGCCTATATCTCTATATCTATCTATATCTTAAGTAAATAAATATGCAAAAAAATCAAATTATTAATATTATTAACATCCACCACAAGGGCGAAAGGTCTACGGCTGAGGTCAAAGCTACGGAATGTCTACGCGCTACAACGTCTCCGTAGACGTCGCTACGAAGCGAAAGTCGTTAGTTGAAAATCTCTGCTACAGTAGGTAACAACCTTCTACTAGATAACATGTTTTACAAACAGCTCTACCAATTTTCCTCTCGAAGAAACCTTTACAAGCTGTAATTTCTATTTATAGCTGGTAATAAGTTCATTAACATAGCATTTTTTTTTAATATAGATTTTTTGTACTTCTAATTAATCACTTTGAGTATAGTATTATAATTTTAAGGTTTGAACTTTCACATGACCCTAAACAAACGCACCCCAATCACCCGCCAATCAAACAATCGACATGGTACCCACTAATTACATATAACAAGCGCAAATTAATCATCAGACGAGATAAATTAGCGACGCGTGCTCGCTCCGTACCGCGACTATTTCGGTGTGGGCGGGGAATGATTCAGTTCGGGCCAGTCGCGCGCCGACCGCTCACGGGAGAACATAGGCGCACCGCGTACAAGCGTCGAGCAGGGAGTCACCGAGCGCTGTTGCGATGGCGCGATGAAGACAGACAGGCGCGCGGCGTTGTGGGCTCTGCTGTGCCTGTGCTGTGCCGTCCTCGCCGCGCCGCGCCGCCTCTACTGCGACCGCGCCGACGTCGCGTGGCGCGCCTACCGCGCGCCGGCCGCCTTCGAGGCGCGCGTCCAGTCGCTCGCGCGCGACGCCGCCACCGTGCAGATCCGCCGCGTCTTCCGCCACCAGGGCCACTGGCCGCACGAGAACGCCGTGCTGCGCCTCAAGCTGCCGCCGGACCACCTGGACTGCTCCGGCCGCTTCGAGGTGCCGCTCAAGAACCGCCGCAACTATATCGTGTTCGCCGAGAGACGGGGCCACTCCGCGGTCGCTCTCGGCCCCCCCATCAAGAGGACTGCCAAGTTGGTTAAGAGGATTCGTGCGGTCTACAAGCCTGGTTACAGTGAGTGAACAGTGTTTTATTAGGACGTGGTGTGATGCGAGCCGCGGTCACATGGAACTTGAGGACACGTACGTAAGGTATCACTGACAACAATTTATAACTACATTTTTGATTAAACGTTCTGTCAAATTCCATGTGATCATGCATGCTATAGTCATAAGTCGTATCAATAGAAAATATAATTAGCTTCACATAGAACTTTATACAAATAATACGGCTAGCAAATATGCGATGACAGCAGGTGTATCGTACAAACAAGTAGCCATTATGAGTCCATTTTTGGCTCCGTAGTGAATAGTGGTCGGCTAGTCCGCTGCAAAACATACTAAGCGCATGCCTTTTACTCGTACAAAGCCGGACCTCATTTATGCACCCTTCATAAACGGTCAGGTGGATAGGAAACAGATAATACGAGCTAAATTTAAACGCAACTTACATAATTAATATTAAAACAAAAAACATAATGAAACACTTTCTTCCAGGTTGTAATAAAATTGTTTTCTTGATAAATCCTTGACACATTTTGTTTATGAAACTAAAAACGAAAAACATGAAGTGGAGCTAAAGAAATTACGAAATGAGATTGCAATTATTTTTTTAAGTAGAGCAGTAAAGCAGGCACGTTGGTAGCCTGACTAAAGATATAAGAAAAAAGCATTCGTATCAGTTCTAAATACAAAACATCAATTAGACAAAAGTAAATAATACAATTATGTCGGAACAAGTGTTTGAATATAAATTGTATGAACACATAATTCTTGCGTTAGGTACCTTTGTATTTTCATCATTCGCATCTTCACGCAGTGTGTCCCAATTAATCGGTTCCAGAATATTTACCATTTAACTGTCAGCAATGTAATAATTGTCCTAATTAAGTAGATTTATGATATATTTGAATTAATATCGCTCATCTACGTAGTGTCAGCGAGGTGATACATTTTTAAATGAAAATTACTTATTTATTTGAATATCACATGTTCTCGCTGTAAATACACAGTTTATATTTCAGTAAAAAAATAGTTATTAGTAATTTTCAATCAAGAAAAACTATCTCCCGAAAGCTTTTACGACAAAATTTACCTACCTACTACTTATACCTAAATACGCATTTGGTCCAAACAAAAATAGTAAACAATTTAACTGTTTAGTTATGCTAAACTTAATTATCCCTAATCTCTTAATTTAAGTTAAAACATTAATCAATTTATTCTTATCACGTAACCTTACGTTAATAGCAAATTTAAGAGACGTATTATATTAATCTACTAGGAAAATTTGTTAAAACTATGTCAACTGATAAGGAATTTCCACATAAATTAGGTTACAAAATTGCTATATAATAAATAGGCTGTATTAAAAATTATGCGTACCTAAGGTTAGAGTGGAATAAAAATCGGTCCTTACATCACAGACTTCCATCGCTTGATATAAAACAGTCTGCTTACGCCGCAACGTAAAAAGGCAGTAAAGATATAAATCCAATAATGATAAAGTGATGATCCGGTGAGCGCGACTCAATGGGTGACGTCATCGCACGCTCTAGTTCGAACATGTCGTTGCCAGTTGCGGTCTCTTACGTGAACTCTTGGCTACCGACCTGTCAAAACTGTGGGTTCACACCTGGTTTAAATCGAAAAATAAGCAGAAATCTTAAATTCAATTAGATTAGCAGTTCTGCTCACGAAACAACTTAGTTACTTGTTGACTCTACTAATCTTTAAGACTTTGATGCTCCATATTGCAATGTAAGCTTAAGTAAATTATTTATTGTTCCTATACTTTACAACAAGCGATACAAAAAATAATAAAAAAATGTTATCCTTATCTATACTGATCAGAGATCGCCTAGATTAAATAGATGAAACCCTTCGAAAGTGACATATTATCAACTCAAAATTAACTTTTATAAAAAAATGCTTAGATACTATTTTTATTTATTCATATTTATTAACTATGCAAATCTAAATTTCCTCTATAAGATAAGTGCTATAGATAACTAAATCTTATGAAATTATCACAAGGGAAAGGTTACTTTCTTGCATTATGTCGATTCATAAGTACGGAATCTGTTAAATGAATTAAACCACGCCCATAATTATTTTGGCAAATTGAACCTGTCTCCTCGTAAATGAATGACACACATTTGTATCGTAAAAGAATATCACGACGATAATTGAATATTAACTTCATAAAATTAAGCAAAGGTTCTTTAATCTGGCCTTATCGAAAAGTAATTTATTTTAAAGGACCAATATTTAATAAAACAAATACGTAATATGTCAAAGTCAGTGATTCATCAATCTTTTAATTATTTTCAACTAGCAACCCGGTTTCGCACGGTTAAGTTTTTAACTTTACATATCTTTTAATTTCTCGGCTTTCTGTACTATAATATGCATGTATTATACATATAAACCTTCCTTTGGAATCACTCTAACTCTTGCTGACTGCATTAAAATCCGTTGCGTAGTTTAAAAGATCTAAGCGAACAAACAGTGGGGACTTTGTTTTATACCAAGCAACGAATTATTAAATTTAAAATCAATTATTAAACTCTAACTATAAATGCATAGGATTCTACATATAATACTCTTTAGATTCAGCCGATTTCGTTGTCAACATTTTTTGGTCCTTTTATCCGCATGGTCATAATATGAGTCTCACTATTCTTCCGTCCTTTCCAGACTTATTTGAACATCAGTATTCTAATTATTAATCTTAATATCATAACACAAAGCTTCACCTTTACTCTTGAACGTAAAACGTGGGTACTGTTTACTCGTCCGCACGTTGTTTAGCTAAAATGTTTACCTTTCATGGATCCTTCGTTTTTTCCTTTGTTAATGTCGGGTGCGATTGTAAATCTTTACGGCAAGTGTTTGAGATGTTGTCTACTGGTCTATACACGCATCGCGTCTGGTTTACGTGAATATTCGTGTAGTTTGAATGATGAGGGTGACGTAGACACTTAAATAGGTTGTTTTATTTTTGAAATAGGTTTATCTTTTGCAGTTTATTTTAACGTTCTTACTATGCTTGTGCCAATTAGACATACCGACGACCTTTGTTATCAGAATGTCAATTATAAGTGTGTCTTATAAGATCATTCAAAATTAAAAGCAGTGTAGGACGTAATCAAATCATGAACAAATGTTCTGATTTTTGCTTTATTGACTTATAAATCTAAAAAATCTTAACTGTTTTATCGGAAAAATCTCAGTCCTTTAGTACCTACAAAATATGAACTCGAACGATAGAGTTTAGTCTCAATTTTGTAGACGGTAAATAGAGGCTTGTAGGTACTTTCTACTCAAGAAACCAAACATGTAAACCAGTGTAAATACAGTCGAATTATCGCTAAAACTTTTTGGTCTTAGTGCTGGCTCTGTTAACATGCCGTTCCGCCCTGACACACCTCTATTACCGCGTCTCACTCCGCTGACTTTACTGTCCTATTATATATTAACATACGTAGAATTATTATATTTTATGATGTACGCTATCTTTATAAGACTGTTGTGTACTCGTTAGTGATATTATGGGGTTATTGAGCATGTTTAATGGGTCTATCTGTTGTACTTACTGCATACATTTCTCCGCCTATCACTCAATGTATAGATCCAAAAGGAAATTTTATTTAATCATCAATGATTAAAATTAAATGATTTTTTTACTTAATTTGTTAAGTCATCATATTCGCGACACCTAGCTATGTTCCTTCTGGCCGATAAAACGACCATGTTTCTATCTATATAAATAAAAATCAATTGCCACGTGTATGACGGAGCATCACTTAAGAACGACTCCACCGATTTGGCTTGCTTTTTAGGGTTCCGTACCTCAAAAGGTAAAAACGGAACCCTTATAGGATCACTTTGTTGTCCGTCTGTCTGTCTGTCTGTCAAGACCTTTTTTCTCAGGAACGCGTGGAGGTATCAAGCTGAAATTCATATCAAATACTCAAGTCTATGGTCTCTTGGAGCTGTGAAAAAATCAAAAATCTAAGTCAACGCGATCAAAAGATACTCCCGTTTATGCCGCAAAATTCCGCAAATTTTCGAAACTCGCACGGGAATCAAAACCTACAGGGTACTTCCCGTGAACTCAGAATCTTGAAATTTGGTACGAAGTAACGTCTTATAGTACAGATAAAGGAAAAATTGCGAAAACCGTAAATTTTTAGTTACATCATATAAAAAAAAATATTTCTGATTTTTTTTTTTTTTCATTTTGCAATTATCATACCATAACTATGACTCGATCGTTGTGATGGGTGAACTTTTACTTATATACCTACAGGTGTGTACGGAACCCTCGGTGCGCGAGTCCGACTCGCACTTGGCCGGTTTTTTTTCATTGTGTTTGTAATTATCAGGACAAAGTTTGATACGAAAATCCGTGAGTAATGTAGAAAACATACAGGATAACGACTTTCGGGTCAGTTGTATAAAAATGAAAATTACCTTGAATTCATTTTACGAAACAAATTACTATCTGACTATTATGAATATTTAATTTAGAATTAAATATTTAGAGAACTAATTTATTAGATAAAAACAGTATTTTCACATGACATCGAGCTTGCTAAGACGTCAAATGAGCAAAAAGATGCAAATTAAAATTAATTACATAAAACTTTATTTTTAATTCGGAGTCCGTCATTGCATAATGTGCTTAAACTTTTGTGTAACTACTTGTTGGTATTTGATGCTTATTTTTTACACGCATTCGTTAAAAACGTTTAACAATTAAAGCTTTGTGCTGCAGTAAACCATACGCGGGTACAAACTGTTAATTTAATTACTATAAAATACAAAAAATAGAACTGAAAATTATTCATACTTAAATCTTTTTATAAGTCTATATTAATGTATAAAATATGCCTTTAACTATCTTAATCTCAGACTTTCAAGAAAAATGTAACGATCTTTTGCTATAAGTTGCCCACGATTATTAGAAATCCAATTGTCCAGAATACGGTTTGAGGTAAATGGTACAAATACAGAACCAAAATAGTTCCTTTGAAAGTTTTAAGAAGCATTTCATAACACAAAATATCTTCTCCCTATTCACCTTTAAATATCAAAGAAAAGTACCTAATGTTAATGTGAGGTCACACACACAACTCTATCGCATGCGTCGCTTACTAATTTAACTCCAAAATTACTGAGCTATCAGTTTCCAACGCGCTGACCCTAAGTGCATAATTAAGGGTAAGCCTGCTGCAACTCTTTAACCTTTAAAATGGAGATAAGAAATTGAGCTTGACATGTGACATCGATCAATAATTGTCTTTAAAACAGTATAAGTTTGTCTGCGTGTGTGTTCGTTTGTTTATAATTAAATAGACTTATTACCAATAGTAGGGCTATTACTGTTGTTTTTAATATTTTCAAGTTTTGTTTCAAAGTTCTTTTTTAGTTGTTCAAACATTAAAAATAATATACATAATAATATAACCATAGCCTAGGCTAAATATACAAGTCTTGTTAACAATTCCTAAAGTGTTCGCGAAATTGTAAAGTTTCTAGTGGCAACTAATAAACCTATTTGTTCGTTGACATTAATCTTGGTTACCGTGATTTAATGCTTAACAAACCATCTAAAAAGTTTAGATAGCTAAAATACAGATTACTGCACCAATCAATCCATTAACTGTGCTAAATATCGATACTCGTACCAGTCGTGTGACCACAATATTACTAATAAAACCAGGATAGTATTTAAATGATAACATTTGTACAATAATATTTAATTATCACAACTGAATACCATTTTCTCAATTAAACAAAAACAGCATTTACCCTTCTAGCAATAAGAAAGGATTATAATTAAATTTATATAAATTTAATGTATCTTAAAAATCATTTAAAATTAATTTTGTTCTTTTCGCGCACAAGCAATCAGTATCATAACTGCAATTATAGGCAACAATAGTGGGTTTTAGTGATGGGGCCCGCGACACAAGGACCGGCTTCGACAATGGTGTCGATCGATCTATGGGCACGGTGGCCTCGCAATTAACGCGTATATCCGTACCCGCCCTGATGCCTTAGGGCTGCCAAAAAAACTTAAAAACATGCATTTTTTCTATAATATTAAGTCATTTAAATTACTTGTTCATTGCATTGCATTCATGTATGTTTTTTAATTTATTTAATTAAGTTTACTGTTGGGTATTAAACGTTTATTTTGATCGTGCGAAAGATAATGCAATAGGTTTCTTTTAATTAAGCACTCATTCTATAATTAAAGTAAAATAATTTGACTTTAATATAGTAGGTATGTAATTTCATTTAAGAAACCAAATAGGTATCAGTTTGCTCGGTTTTTAATTATAGTGGCATTAAAAGTGACTTATATTTACAATGTTGTTATTTTTAATTGAGAATTAACATTAATGATTTCACATAAAATTCCTTATAATTTAATAACAATATAACTTGAAAATATTTAATAGTAAAAAATTAAAACAGGAAAAAATCCGCTTTACCACTTAAAGCTGGCAACCCTACCGTCCGGTCACATTAATTGTGTGTCATTGGTTGCTAAACCCACGTAATGAACAACTGTAATGAAAATGCATCAGATACGATAAAGTTGAGGAGTCCAGCAACATAATGTAATCGTAACGAGGTGCGATCGTAAAGTCATTTTTGAAAAGGTCGATTGGTTTGCACGCTGTCTACTCGACTATAACGAACGAATTAATGCAGTCATTGAATTTAGTTGAAATTAACTCTTAGTTTATCGGAACTACTGGTTGGTAATTACATAGTTGGTACAGTTTACACACTAGACATAAAAACGACAAGCTATTTCTACTTATCTTTGTAATATAGGAACACTAACAGAATAAATAAGGACGTTGTTTTGTTGAAGGTCTCTCTGTTAGATAGATTAAACCTATACAGAAAACTTTTCTTTTAAATTTGAGAAACCGATTTCATTTACATTATTTTTTTGATTCCCTCCGTTTGGTATCAGCTAAAGTTTTGTAGCAAGCATTATATGCCAGCTTTTCCATAGGTTAGTATTGCCTTGCAATATTTTCACCGTAAACGTAGTGAAATTTAAGGAGAAGCTATATTCTTGTATTTTCATTAACTTTTACTAGCTTAACGTTGGACGTATATTAAATAGTTTAATGCACCTTGTCAAAGCTATGTGAGTAATAACAAGTCGGTTTTAGCACCCGTTGCGAATGTCGCGGGGTTGTCGGCCCTAAGATTTCGCATAGTCGAAATCAATTTGTTTCAGCCGACTCTTATGACTCGAAACAGGTAAAGTACAGAAAGAGATGGATGTGTTCTAGAATTTTCTTGTGTTACCATTTATATTTGTTAGTCAGGATAACAGTTTTGCTAGCTACCTATATCAATGATTAATTTTGGTCTGCTAGAAATACTAATATTAAAATGTGGACAATATCAAATTGCTCTGAAACCAAAGTAAGCCTCTAAAGCACAACACCCAGACAACGTAGAAAAGTGGATTTCTATACTGACCCGCCCAGGGAACGAACCCGGGACCTCAGAGATACACACTTAAAATACTGGTCTGTACGCCACCCGACCATAGAGGTCGTCAAAGAAATAATTAGTGAATCTGTATCGAACTTAACCTTTTTAATTAAGTTTACTTAGTAGTGACACTTCACTTGAGGGGTAAATGGTCGAATACTGAAATGTCAATCAGTTTTAAGTCGCTGTTAAATCTTATGCTGTCAGCGACAGATAGACATTTAAGACCGTCTTAAATTTGAGTTGCGTTTCAGTTTCGTCGACTTTGTTGCTTCACTACAATAAGAATAATATTTTTTTTTATTGTATAAATTGTAGTACAAAAGGTGGATAAAATTACTATGCGCTAGTTATCTCAATAGACGGTGCCTACTTCCAAACGAAAACACCGTTTATTTATAAAATGCAATCACGTTTTATATCCCAACAGACAAGAGATGAAAGACATGAATATATTTATTTGCTTTAGTATTTTTTGAAACCAGACCGATATATCCAAATTGTGGAATTTTTATATGTCACGTTACGTCGCTAAGGTATTTCTGTGGTTCCAATTAGACGGCGCGTCTGCGGCTGTTTGCCGTTTCTATTTTGTTATAAAACATGTGTGACGTCAGTTAAGAGGTCAATATATTAAGAACAGTTGTAATGCAGAATGTAATAAATAATACCTGTGGTGGGTGATTAGCTGAACAGCTGCTACACGCAGTAGGCACAGAGATATGTATGTCTTTGTAGAGTTTAAAAGATTATTCTCATGGATTAATTCAACTGTTAACGGTCTTAATTAGGTACTTTATAATTATATTATTTATTTATTTATATTTGATTATTTGTTTGTTTGCAATTTTGCATTGAATAGGCTCTGAAACTACTGAACCGATTTGAAAAGTTCTTTCACTGTTGGGAATCTACACTATCCCCGCGTGACACAGACTATATAACTTAATTATAATTTTGAAAATTTTGTTGAATACCGCGCGAAGCCGGGGCGGGCTGCTAGTATAATAAATTAACATTTTGTTTATTTTTTATTGTTTTTACATTACGACATTCTGTCAGTGGTTTTAGACATAAAAATTGGGATGTGTAATAATTTAGACTTTAATTTTTAATGTTGTTTCTATATATATATATAATAATACCAGCCTATAAATGTCCCACTGCTGGGCACAGGCCTCTTCTCATATAGAGAAGGAACGAGCATTGATCACCACGCTTGCTCAGTGCGGGTTGGCGATTTCAGATTCCAAATTTTGGAATCCAGGTTTCCTCACGATGTTTTTCCTTCACCGATTGTCAATGATGTCTTAGAATAATTAAGAAAGTACATATAACTTTGAAAAAGTTAAAGTTGTTTCTATATATCAACATTTTGGCGCAGATTAAATCACTCCATTAGTAGGTACCTATTATACTTAAGGCCTAATAGAGCTGACTGTCATGCATATAACCGAACGTTAAATTATGACAACTGCAATTTGAAATTAGGAGTCAGTAATAAAATATTATTGGTGAACACGGGACTTAGTATTTGAAAGACAATTCCTATAAATCGAATCGTTTATTGCCTAATGACATTTTGAATGGCATTTCGCAACAACATTGTAAGCTGATGAAGGTTAATATATATTTTTTTCTTAAAGATTAATTTTTAATACTAATTATTCATTACAATTTTAATTATTTACAAACTATAATACACTTAAAATCTCAAAAAAAATTGCGTTAAGAATTCATCCACATCGCCTTCGAATGAAAGTGTACCCAAAAGACTGGCGGCATTGCCATGTTGTATGGCAATGCTTATTCTTTGTTCAAGGTAAAAGTAAAAAAAAAATGAAAATCCAAAATTACTACATATTTAGTAAAGTTCATACTTAGGAACTTTATGTAAAATTTAATCTACGATAATGATGTTTTTTTTTCAACGTTGCTCATCGGGGTCTTCTTCGGGCTTGGTACTGTTTGCCCTCCAATAAAGCGAGGGAGATGATGTTTGATCCATTACGCGATGCCTAGATATGTTTAAAGAATATTTTTTCATGCAAAAAATGACCAACCTAAGTTATGATTGTTCCCTTTGTTATCTATACTAATATTATAAAGCTGAAGAGTTTGTTTGTTTGTTTGTTTGTTTATTTGTTTGTTTGAACGCGCTAATCTCAGGAACTACTGGTTCGAATTGAAAAATTCTTTTTGTATTGGATAGTCCGTTTATTGAGGAAGGCTATAGGCTATATAACATCACGCTACGACTAATAGGAGCGGAGCATAAATGAAAAATGTTGCAAAAATGAAAAGCCGTTGGAACTAAAACACGCGAACAAAGTCGCGGGGGACAGCTAGTAAAAGATATTGCCCTACATTTAATATAAAAACAAAACACACATAGTTCTGATTAGGTCACCAGTCCTCGCATACCAAGTAAAACCAACTGAATAATTGTCCTGGGAGACGTTTTTTCGTCCAATTTACCCATTAACTCCAATTGACAGGTCTAACAGTGGTATTTATTATCTATGTCTCAATTCTGTCTACTAAGTTAGGTTAACGATCTGGCTGGAGTGTTACATAGTAAAGTATGGGTAGAAAAGATGATGCGCTTTTATTTACATTATCTAAATAAAAAGTAAATCTTTTCTTTTTACGCGGTGAAGTTAACTTGGTTATTATATTTACTTGGCAGGGGTAAGACTTATTTAAAAAAAAACATAATTTAACTAATATGTATTGTATTAAAATTTTAGAGAAAATAACAATGGCTGTCTTATAAAAAAGACTTTAATTAGAAATTATACCTAAAAGAAAATTATTTATGTAAGACTGCTAGAAAACAAATCCGTAAATAACAGAACTGGAGATAAAGCAACTAAAAACTTGGAAATACCTTTCAAAGATTTTGATTAGTGATTTATGTTTTTTAGTAACTTATAGTGAGGGTAACAAGTATCTACTATTTACATTTTCCGTAACGAACTCAAGGAATCAGTTCATCAAGCCCATCTCACATTTGATAACGCTTGCCTGACCGCATAATAATCGTTATCATCGAATAAGGCGACATCGCCGAGCCCGCTTTTTGCCAGCTCGTCTGCCACACATACTGGCGCGGTCGAGGCCCGTTACTGCTCGCCTTCTGCTATAGGACTTTATCCCGGATTCACTCGGTAGCAGATAGGTCACGATATTCATTTTTATAAGGGAAAGGATTAATAGATTAAATTAGGAGAAAATAACGTTTAATAATCTATATTACTGTTTTTTAAAGTCGAACGTTTCTTTATTATAATTGTTGTCTTTGTAATTAAAACAAGTTCATCAGAACCTGAAAACAATCTTTTGTAATAGATCAAATAATAATCCCCTGATCAAACAAGACGCCGAATATTCCAAGACTCGTGTAACCACTAAGGAGACCGATTTGGTAGAGGCTATGCCATTGTCCGCTTCCCAGTAAACACCATCTGAGGAAAACGCTAACGTACACATTGAACTAACAAAGCGATTACTGGGTACTGAAAGCACTACCTACAAGAAGAAAATGCACTAAAGGGAAGGTATTAAATTTAGCATGGTACCTATTTCCAATTTAGACGATTAGAAAAGATCAAATTCAATTGTTTATTGCATTCCATGTGTTAAATAGGTGGTATACCATAAAATATCAATATGGACTTTATCGAGCACAGCAAAAATTAGGAGAGAGGATTATTGAACTGACCTTCTTTTAAATATCTAGGGTAAAATATCTATGAAAATGAATGCTGAAAATTCAATGGAAACATAGTTGGTTTAAATGGAATCTTGACTTATGCAAGAAAACATTATATAAAACTTCTATCTCTAGTAAGAAAAACGAGTTATAAGTAGGTTATAATTATTGTTTGTAAGAAATGACCTACGGACGGATAAAGAATAGAAAGTACGGAACAAAAATCTTAAGCTCTACTCTTGTGTCAACGGGCACCAAAGGAACAAAGCCATTAAAGCAAAAAGGAATTACTAATAAACTTTACCTATTATTTTCTCCTCACGACTAAGTATATTGTGTTTACACTCTATCATCGTAGTTTGCACACGCATAAACAAAACGATTCAAAACATGTTTTCCGACCAAGAATTATTTATGACAATTAGTAGAGTAGCTTTTCCTACTTTTGTTAGGAATGTAAACAAGCTTCGATTAAAAAATCCAAATAGATTATTCAATTTTGTGTGTGATTGACAGGCTGGCATGAAATTCTTTTAAGATTGTAAAAATGAGTTGGGCATTCTTAATTGTTTAAAACACGAAATTCTTAACCGATGTCTAATACCAAACACTTTCGTATAGGAATTTGTCTATGAAAACTTTAATTTCTTTTTAAATAAATAGTTTTAGCTTAACGAATATATTTTATTATTCCTTTTGTTCTAATATTAATTAATCTAGAATTTCGTATAGGTTTGATAAAATATAATAAGACCATAATACTGACTACTGATTCTTCTCAGAAATTATACACTCAATAAAAAGCCACGATACTTAACGCATACTTAACAAAGTCTCTTGATTTTTGGAGTCGTTAAAATATGAATTTGAACGGTTCATATATCGATGAATTATGCACACGATGATCAAAAGTTAATAGAATAAGCGTTAGGTCCGATAGATATCTCAATCGCATTGCAATTAGACTAAAAAGCAACTTTATCTAGACGAGTACCTTACAACACTCAAAAATAGATTTTCCTTAAATAAATAAGACGCGATTAACGAGGTCAATAGGATTGTACGGAGCTAGTGATGTATACATTGAATTCACCTTTATGTTACCAAAACAGACATTTTCACGTGCTTATTATTTTATATTGAACAGGCGAACGAATTCGGGATAGATGAGGTTAAGTGGGGTTTTATTGAAGTCGTACTGAGTGAATATTATTAATGGTATACCTTTTCTTTGATCACGAATTTTCAATAAAAAATCTAGCTCTATACGATTAAAATTAAATTATGTAGTTGCAAATGACTGCCTGCCTGTTGGGGTCGGCTTCTAGTCTTACCAGATTCAGCTGAATACTGTATATAAATGGAGCGACTACCTATCTGACCTCTACAACCAATTTTACTGAATAACACAGTATCCCATGATAGCACTGTTTGTAAGAATCGTAAGGATGACTTAACGACTGCCAAAAATCAACGTATGACAGTCGGGACCAACGGCTTAACCTGCTTTCCGAGCCATCCTATCCAAGGAACAGCCGCTTATATAATATGTTAATCTTAAATATAATATACAGCGACATATTTAAGTACGAAACCTACAAAGCTTTCTAGCAATTCAATAAGACTCTTAAGGCTAATAGCTTTTATAATAATTTTTCAATTAAATAATTCTGTATTTTATAATTTTGATTATTTTATTTGAATTAAATAGAGTTGAGGTGACTAGTCGATCATATGACATAATTATTTGACAGACAGAAGTGTTGCTAAGGGATTTCTTGCACCGCTTTCTGGCAATAATACAAGGAAGCGGCGAAGGGTGGGCGGATTTGGGCACTTGATTTTGTTTATTGTTTTTAAAAACTGTGTTTTTAGGCCAGATTTTTTTTTTCTTTAGTCCAAATGTAACCGTATACCGTACTAATATTGAATCATTTCTTTATTTTTACTGTGAAAAAAGGATTACTATTGTTTGATATATACTTACCTACTATATTTCTATTGATCTGTTGACCATTAAAATACTCACAATGTAACTATCTACCAGCCCTGTCAGGTACCTACTTCCTTCATAATAATTTTGGTATTGTTATAAAAAAATATATATACATATAGTCGAACATAGAACCCGCTCATTTGTGAAAGTCGGTTAAAAATACGGGTCTTCCCTATAAATTACTATCTTTAATATATATCCTTGTTATAATCTATCACCTTTTAATTTCATTAAAACGCCACCAAATAGACGCATCTAAACTTTTTTCCTTATTGTCGAAAAGGAAGCGAGCTGTTGAGTGATATGCGACATGTGACGGCCCACTATAACCTAAAGGACATAAATATCGAAATACATTGTAAAGAAAAAATAACTTTATGATTTAGTGAAGAAGGTCGGTATTGCAGCACACGTGGAAGCGAGAGCACGGTCTCTGAACTCCTAAAATAATATTCACTTCGAACCACTCACATGTTACGCAACACGCGTTATAATTAAAGCTAGGACGAAGTTTTAAGGCAAAGTTAACGCGAATCCACCGTTTGATCATCTAATATTGAGGTGGGATTTCGATTTTTAGAGATGGCAAAAACGGTATCAAATGTAGTCTTTCGTTTAAAAGGCTAAAGTCTGAGACGAATGAGAAGTGATGTCAATGAAAGTCTCTCGAATTTCTAACAATTAATGGCTTCAAAAATTCACGATGACTTTGTACTATGAGCTTGTAAACTAACTAATCTGAACCATAGCATCGCAAAAATTAAAGGGGGTAGTAATTTACCTAAACATCGAATCTAAGAAATTATGATTTATACTCCTAGCTGAAAATAATGTAATGGTCCTTAGTAAAACCAAAAGACAAAATTTAAAAAGCTGTTTAAAATATAATCATTTGTTAAATTTTTCTACATGATCATATAATCGGTTAGAGATTAGGGTTAGAGATTAGAGATGTCATTGTGATTATAGGTTACTACATTTCTTTTTCTGATAGCCTCATGTAGACTTCTAAAACCAATCAGATATTTTATAAATATGGGTCTACCGGGCTGTGATATCGATTAAGATAAGTCGTACCTTTAGTATGCGCTAGATTTTTTGCTTTTAATCCAAATTCAGCATTGTAAACACAATTAGTTTCCGCAAATATCCATATTCAATAATATATAAACAAGCGACTCACGTACAGACAGATCGTAAGATCAGACGGGCGCCATACCTTAACGGGATCAGGGTTTTTCTAACGATTCGAAAATTAATGTCTTCACCTTAGTTGTAACATAGAATACATGGCTGATGTTACATAAAAGGCACTATTTGTTATTTATTTATGCGCTATTTTGATGAAACGTCAATTTTTGATTTGGTATAGGTACTTGAATTGTGCAGCTTACTCAAGTATAAATTATGATTTAATCAAATGATATTTAAGAACTTTTTACGTGTGAATAAGGCTTGATATTTTTATGCAAAGCGAAGGTTAGAATTTTAGGTTCCTTAGGGATTTTTTTTTCTGTGGTACAAAATATTTGGACGATATCAATACAATCAATTAATGAAATTTGAAAACAAAATCTTTAATTATATATTGATGTAGGGTACATGCACAACAGACAAAGGAGTTAATCAGATAGGAATGAAAAGAATGGATAAAAATAATGGTCGTATATAATGTTTTGTAAAAGATGCACCATAAAATCAAGATATTCGTCTCTGTACGTCCTACCCAGTTAAATTCATGGGGTACAGTAATACGGCGGACATCAGTGGCCACCCGCGTACAATAATGAGCGCCCGCGCACCTGTACGAACGTAATCAACTTCGGTAAACATCGGGTAGCGTCGTGTTTAGTTATTATGTCATTTATTATGCCGATGTCTCCGTCTCTTTCGCTGCATTTATTTTAGGCTTTTTGACAACTTTAGTTTGAGAGATGAACGTGGAGTTGTGAACTTGTTGATACAGTTTGAGTTTGATTTTACGGTTCTGTTAGTATAATTGTTTTCTTTTTTTATACATATTATATAATTTACCTACTTACGTTTATTTAGATTCATTTTTCATAAATTTTTAAACAAGTAAAAGTCATAAAAGCTTGAAAAGCAATTTGTTTTAGCTTTGGATACCTACTCAACAAGTAATATTAAATCTATACTAATATTATAAAGCTGAAGAGTTTGTTTGTTTGTTTGTTTGTTTGAACGCGCTAATCTCAGGAACTACTGGTTCGAATTGAAAAATTCTTTTTGTATTGGATAGGCCGTTTATTGAGGAAGGCTATAGGCTATATAACATCACGCTACGACCAATAGGAGCGGAGCAAAAATGAAAAATGTTGCAAAAATGAAAAACCGTTGAAACTAAAACACGCGAACAAAGTCGCGGGGGACAGCTAGTAGAATATAAAAAGATAATATTTGCTATGAATGATAGCTTTATCTTAAAGATTTTCCCACTCTATGCGAGTGTAGGTAATTTCGATACTTAATCTACGAAATAGAATAAGAATTACAAAAATAAGTTAATTCAAAAACACAAGCACACACATTCAACGTGCATCTCTGTTTAATGTAAAATTGTGCAATGAAGAATAGGAATAAATCTTCTAGCAGACCGTTTTGTAAGCACTTGCATTAAATTTATGGGAAATTGAAACGTCCATAATAAATCGGGTGCACTTTTTCTGTAGGTATAATGATGTCGAACGATCTTATGCTCGACATATTGCGTAATCGCTGACCGGGTTGCAGCTTGTTTCGGTAAAATTTACCACGTGCAAATGTCGAGGGCGAATGTACTGGGCGCAAAAGGTAAGCGGGCAGCGGGTTAATGTAAAAATTATTTATCTAGGTACTAATACAAAAATTGTTTTAATAAAGTGTATCTATGTTAGATACAGATAAACGTGTATTAAAATAAAAGACCTTGGCTTTTAAATATCCTTTGAAAGGCGAAGGACCATTATCTATTTGTTCTAATAAATATGCCCAAAATATAGGATAGGCAAATATGTATTGTGAAATCGATAATTGGTTGGCACAATTTGCATTTTACCCAGTCGTTTTCTAATTAGAAATAGGTGCTACTAAATTTCAGATGAAGGTTGATTGTTGTATTTAGCTTTGTCTTAACTTTCACTACTAATTATAAAGAAAAATAACATTAAAATCCTTTAAAATAATGTAATGATATGAAATTCTCAATGAACTCAAATGTTCCCACGATAAACGCTATCAGTAAATAACTTAAGTTTAAAATTAAAGTGGTCGAATCATATGACATTTAGAATTAATTGCAGGGCGCGCCGAACGGGTGAAAATGTCGAACGAAATGATAAAATGTCGACGAAAGTGCAATCTTTTTGTAATTAGGGGTACTTGAAAGTTAAAATAGAACCGAGACTTATATTTAAATGAATTGGTTAAAAACAATTGAAAAATTTCGATTATTGAAATTTTGGTAAATATTATGAACTAAATTTTTATAACTGTATACAAATTACTTCAGCTCGAGTATATTGTTAGCCTATATTACATAATAATCTCATGATGATAAGACACTTGATATCTTTAACTTTGAATAACTCAAGGCAAGAGCTTATAGAGAAAAACAGTTATAAAATTGTTTAAAAAAATTTGACACTTTTAAGCTACACAGAAAAAACCT
Organism: Diachrysia chrysitis; assembly: GCA_932294365.1. Classification (NCBI taxonomy): domain Eukaryota; kingdom Metazoa; phylum Arthropoda; class Insecta; order Lepidoptera; family Noctuidae; genus Diachrysia; species Diachrysia chrysitis. Next base: position 1,081,773 of record OW028645.1, read on the forward strand.
TCAGTGGTCAAAAATTTTACCTTTTCGATGTAAGAAAGCAGTTCCCTTGCAGTAGGACATACCAATCTGACATTATTAAAATAACAAAACGACAAACAACATTATAATTACTCAGAGCATTCGTCTTAATCGTAATCGGCCGGTTTCAGATACCACGTTTAAATATGATACATATTTAATTACTCCATTAAAATGTGCTGCTATCATTCCATCTGGTATCGCTCATGCAACTAGGCTATTTGATATAATTGTCCATTTGAAGGCTTTACTCGAATGATAAGAGACAGGAGATTAATTTGAAATGTTGCCAACTAATTGAGTTGGCTTCTCGTTTGCCGATCGGTTTTTAATAAAATTCTATGGTTAGTTGGTATTTTAAATTATCTTTATGATGTTTCTCGCCAACCCACAAGTGAGCAAGCGTGGTGATAATTGCTCGTGCCTTCTCTACGTGAGAAGAGGTCTGTGCCCAGCAGTAGGACATTTATAAACTGGTATTATTTACGATGTTTGTTGAAGCCTTATAGTTGATCTACCTTCAAACTATATGTTACACAGTCTTGGTAAGGTATATCTTTTTATTTGTAGATTTCCATTTTTACATGAGCGTCCTATAAAAATAGTGTTGGGTTGAGAAAAACGTATTAATTTAGAGCCTTAAACATTATATAAGGTTCAGATAATATTAAAATTTATATAATGACACCTGTCACTTAACCCGAAAATAAATTATACCATGCTCGTTAGTCAAACAGAAACATTAGATACAATAAACCTCACAGATCAAACGATCAGCGCGGTCACATTAGTCGCAAACTTCTTAAGAAACCACTTTAAGTACGTAAATGCATATTGGGAGTAGTGTACACGGTAAGTAGTAGGTCTAGTGGACGGCGAGGGCTCATTGCAAACGCGCGTCACATAGTCTGGCCACCGCCTAATATGTATGGTCGACCTCGGTCGCGTGGTGCTGTGGTGCGAGTTGAAGACAAAAGCGACAATTAATTTCTTACACACAATTATGACTAACTAAACTAATAAATTAGTGAAAACGAATCTAATAATAAAGTTTATTAGCTAAGTGTCGCTGGAGCATCATAACATGAAATCAGTATTTTTATTTTTATTAAAAAACAACTACTGCCACACTAGTGAATTTTATCGGGGTTTCACAAACATTCAATTCATAGTAACAAATAATAACCAGATTTGTAACAAGCAATAGGCATGTTTCCTAATATTTTTTTAATGTCCGCCTGTTAGATTAATGAATTTTATTGGACACGTATTTTTTCTTTTTTCCTACAAACAAAAAATGTTCAAAATACAGAGAACGCAAATTACGCGTGACGTCACTCCTCGCTACAATTTTTACCAAGGCGTGGCGTCATAAGCCCCCACTCCGAAACTTTAAAGCGCTGTATCTTTGTAAGTTTTAATTGTTTTGATAAAAGAAAAAATACGTGTCTAATATTTTTTTATTATCTAACTGACGGACTAAATAGATTTTAACTTTTCATACCCAGGAAACATCCCTATTGTGGATCACACAAATTCTTGTCCCATGCGGGGATCAAAGCCGCGGCGCCAGCACGTCGCGCGATTGGTAACTGGCGTGGAAACTTATACCACTTGGCTATCCGTGCAGTAGAATGCGAATGCGATTTGTAATAAATAAATGCAGATTAAATAAACATTAAAAAAAGCTTACTATTATTTTAAAACCCATTATATTTGGAAGCATTTTTTATTATTTTATAACTTTAGCATTCTGAATCAATTATTTATCTAATAAATAAATAAAATAAATAAATGTGGACAACATCACATACATAATATATATATGTATAATACTATGGTTTTGACGAAATTATTACAATTTAATTCGGCCAAGACTATTGCTGCTACATCTCCATGTAGTCAGTAGGCTAAGGTTTTATATAGTCTGAGCTTTATAACTATCCTTCATAAATTAGACCACGCTACAGCCCTTTACTTGAACCACAACCGCCCGTCCTAATCAATCTATCGTTTATAGAGTTACAAGCTGACATTAACACATTAATCTTATAAATAAATAAGTACCGTTTATTTGTCATTGCTGACTGATCTTACCGGCGTTATGACGTGTATTTATTTTTCAATGATTGACAGTAAATATTATTTGGATAGATTGAGCTCTTAGATCAATGAATGCTTCATGTCAATGGCTCAATTGAGCCACTGGATGATTGTCGAGCCATCAGTAAAGTATTTATCAAGTAGGTACTCTGAATGAACGTTTAAGGTAGTTCATAAGTATATTTGCTAATAAAAATTTTGACAACCCAAATGTCTTCATGTTTTGAACAATAACGGCTGATATTTTCATCGCCAGATAATTTAATCACAGCAAAAATAAATGGATTTTTGACAGTGGTTTTTAAATACAAATAGTAAAAAGAAAACTTAAACCCCAGGCAGGACTCGAACCTGCGACACATAACAACACCACAACATCTGCCGGACGTTAATTTAATTCTACGAATAAAAAGTATTTGTAGCTTAAAAAATCAGCCCTTAGTTAAACCACTACCTATGTCCAATCAATAACAGACACTAAATGTAAAAAAATCACTAAGCAGCATTAAAGCTTTTTCTACATTAGAAGCCGAAATCTGACGTTAGATTAGCTTCAATAGTTGTACGAACTATGACAAATTTTATATCCCCTCCAAATTTATACAATCAATAATTCTCGTAGTGAATTTATTTGCAAATTTATTGCTGCAACCTATTTTCTGTCGACACCCAACAGTAAGCAGAGAATACTCACATACTCTGAATTCCTTTCAAACCACAATCACATCATAATAATTTATTGCTCAGATTCTAAGATTAAACGGATTAACTATGGAATCTCACACTAGTTTCTCAAAAAGCATAAATAATTTACTGATCACATCTAAAAAATCCAAATAGCTTCATACAATTAGGAGTAATTGTTTTTATTTTTATTTTTTTTTTAACTTATAACTTATAAAATATTTAAACCTATAAAGATTTTTACGTCCAAAAGGAAATTAACACTTATGGGATTCAAAGTCAAAGCAAAAAATGCGTTTATTTTTTGAAAATCACTTCCGTAAAATATTACAGCCGATGACCTTCAAAAATAGGTCTTTAAAACCGTCGCCATGGTTACCACATTGTTTACGTTTCATTAATATAATTTATACGTGTTCAGCTAGATTTTGATAATGACACGGGAACCGTACATTTTTCGGGATAAAAAGCCTGTGCGCCATTCCAGGTAGTAAAGTATATCTGTGCTACATTTTTTACAAATCCATTCAACCTTCTGGCGTAAAGGAGTACCAAACATCCATCTATCCTTCCAAACTTTCTCAGTCATAATAACAGTATAGTAAAGATTTAACCTACATAGGATATAAATTGTTGATGAAAATTTAATTAAATAATTGTCGCTGATAAGAAGCTAAGCTATTTTGAACACATTAAACTCTCTCAAAAATAAAACTTTTATGATTACATCTAACTCAATATTGTGCACAAGATATTAATCCTCATTCAATTGTTTTTTGTTGGGACGTAGATAGGTGGTGAGTAAAACCTTAGCAACATTGATTCTAAATAAACACTGGGATAGCATCCAAGGGTCGATCTATATGAGAAATCAATAAATAAAACACAACACTTCTAGCTACCGCGGCGCCTTTATATTTTGGCATCTATTTACCGTATATCATATACATGAGTCATTTACTCGTAAATTTGTGTAAGTGAATATAGACTATTTCTAAGAAAATCTCAATATTGCAGCAGTGTACTAGCTAGAGAAGTTTTCAGGAGTTTTGCTAGTAATATTGTATTACGACTCGACTAATCTAATTATTTTTAGGGTATTTCCTTTTACCTAAGAAACAAAATACGAACGTTATAAGAAACACTGTTCATTAGCCTGAGTGCCAAGGATGTAAAATCAGTACCTTGATTTGCTGACGAATGTCAAAAGGCTCAAAATTCTTCACATCAAAATTAAAAATTGTATGATAGCTTACGACATTTATGAAACTAATTTTCCTTATGGATATTTTGAGGTTCGTTTGTTTAGGTCAAAATTAACAGAGATATGAAGACTCCTTTCACAAAATAAATAAAGCCATTGGGATCATACCCTAGACTAAACAGATGAACTTGCAACGTCTGAGCACACGTAAACAGTGAAGGGAGCTCTTCGTACATTTTTAGTTGGGTATGCGTGGTATGCGTTTCTCATTAATCTTTTTAACTGTTCCTAACTGAAATAGTGCGTATATGTGAAATAATTACACCTATCAAACCACTAAACTCTTGCAACGTGTTTATGGATGGCATTTGGAGGGGCCAATGTAATTTTTTGTCTGTAATTGTAACATTCTCCTAGATAAAGGAAGAACACAGAAAATAACAGCTTTTTACTATTACTATAAACGGTCTTAATGAGGAACAAACACCACTTCACACACCTTTTAACTCCGCCGAATCTTTGGCCCATTCACTTGTTTATTTCCCTAGGCAGAACGTTGGCGCCAACGAGCCAAGCTTCCCAGAACATTACCAACCGTATCAATTATTATAAGTTTAGTTTATCGAGGTGTAAACAAGTGAGCATCGCTTTGTTTTGGATTCATCAGATGTATACAAAGTGGCAAGCTTAGAAGATTGAGAGATAAGTTAGAAACCAAATTAAATCAGACAATCAGTAAGAGAGAAAGGATATTTGGATATTATTAGGCTTAACGTGACACTAATTAAGGAAGGAAATTCTGCAATAGTTATTATAACGTATGATCATGCAAGTTCAGATAACATGAATAGAAACGATGGATAATTTTTGAGACAAAAATAATATCGCCAATGCTGGCCAACTCTGGGTTATACACATTTAAATTCATCCATTTATTATTTATTGATAAAGGCTAACTAATCCTACGTCTTAATTAAAGCTGGGCACTAACATGACCTATAAGAAATTTCATATCGTCTGAAAAATTTCGTGGCGGTAATATTAGCCGTACAACAAAACAAAGAGATCTAGCTGAAACCGAAAGTTTATTAGTAAAAGTAATCCCAATATCAAGTGTTACCCAAAGTTACGTCACATGACATGACGAAGCAACACAAAAATATTTCGTTGCCTTGATCGAAGCCGAATAGAAGTACATTGATCGTGTGATTTAGTATTCGCGGAATCCAACAGGCTACAATACGTTGACCCGGTTGTTTACATTTAACCAGATCAGACCCATTTTTATAAAACTTTTTAGTTATATACTTAGTGTTATACGTCTAGACTATAGATTTAGGTGAACTGGTTCTACATAATAATGTCATGGAGTTTTTTAAGATTAGAGGGTTGTCAGATTTCATCAGACTTTTGCTCTTTGTAATCAAATTGTTCGAAAACTATGAGTACATTTTTTAGGACTGAGCTTAAATTGGAGCTATTCTACATTTTTTCTTCTTCTTTAGCTATTCCTGTCCCACTGCAGAGCAAAAGCCTCTTTACCCTCCATCCATCACTCTCTGGTTATTCAACATTTATTGTTTCATAATAAGGGTATTAGAGATTTAATAATCACAAGCCAGTAGCGTTGTCTCTCATTGGATTTTGCCAGATGGACCACATGCCAGACTAGCCAACCTAACGGATTTTGAACCTAATGCCTTCTAGTTAATGTCAGTACGCGGTCATTAAAATATATGATCAAGGATTGGCATAACAAAGGATTAAAGGACATTTTTTTCTTGTTACACTTTTGATGGAAGCTTTGCTCCAAAAGATCTTAAAGAACAACACCCAAATGAAAAAAACTGATGACTATCTCTTTGAACATGCACCTAAGAAATTAGAAACAGAATTGCATTCCATTCCCGTTTGAATGTAAGACCCAGTAGTAAAGATTTATAAATTCTTTATTGATATTGTCATAACAACTCATATCGTAGGCTTTAATCTTTTCTGCCAAAACATATCATTGCAATTTTGTTTTATACCGTAAACAAACTTTTTTACACGTTATGTTTACTGATCGATTGATCGGATAAATTGTTTTGATACCAAATGCATTTCTGTTTGAAATTATTTTTACCTCGTTATGGCACCTCAATGGAAATAGATCCGAAAAATTAAACTGTTTGTATTGTGTAACTATATTAAAAGTATAACGAAATAGCTATAATTGCAATTAACAAAGTTTCTGTATAAAAGATGACACAAATAGTTGTTTATAGTTTTATCCTTATCAACATTGAGACCGTATTTGTGGTTTGAAATAAGTTCATTTTGTTGTCTTTTCATAATTAACAAGTCCAAAGGTGAAACGGAAAACTGTATTATTAAATCATCAATCAACCTTTAATTAACTAGTCTAACTGTTTTGACATTACCTAAGTAACACCTAATCTTAACGTTTATGAATATAAATTTTATTTTTAATAAAAGACACGTGCTTTATTTTCAACTTCAACAAAATGAATTAAAGTATTAGATTCTACCATTTTTTTATTAAATTTCATACTTAAAGCCGTGGGAACAAAGTAAAAAAAATGTGTCAGGACCATGCACATAGCAATCGACGCAATCTTACCACATACTTATGTCCATATACCTCTATATAGACATCTACCATTACGCACAATACCTAACTATTGTACCAGCCGTTTATAAGGTCATTATTTTTCATCGCACCGTGAAACAAAGGAAATAAATCATTCCGCTGATTGTCTATTTATGTTTATTATAAAGACGTTTGCAAGATATTTGCATGGCTGACGTAATGTTTGAAGAGGTGACAGCCATACTGACGGGTGTCATAAAGAAACAAATTGATCCTTGTCAATTAGTTAAGATTGTTTAAGAAAATGAAAAGATCATATTCATAGACTAAAGTATTTCGAAGTACTATAGACTGAGCAATGATGAATATGAATCATAGCACAAAAATAAAATTCTAGTATTTGATTTTAAAGAGACGGAACGGAGAGCCTAGAATCGTTGTCATAAAAATTCTAGTCTACTCTTTTTAGTTCCAGTGGCAGATAGGACTAAAATTAAATTAACAGGTAGCACTATTTCTATGAATAAATAAATAAGAAATCCAATGAGAGTATGTACTTGTCAACATTAAAACTCAACATCTGACTGCAAATAATCAAATGGTTTTAACTAAGTAACTCATGATAAACGCTCGTTTGATCGTGATGACACAGAACGAGCATAAACAGCAGAACAATTTTTCACCGATAACGATCTTATACAAATCAAAAAGATAAATGATTTAATATCACGTTAACAAGATAATACAGGGTAATTTTGATGTGTGATGTATTACGCGGCTTGAAGTAGGCGAAGGTAACGGTGCAAAAGGTTAAAGAGTCAATATCCAAGAACACACACGTATGAATAATATTGGACGCTTGAAAGACTTAACAATAGGTTGGTATAATTCTTGAACAAAAACGCGATCTTTAAATTATTTAAGGATCAATTATTGTCGTTGTTTGAGAAGCTAAATTGTTCAGGGGTGATTAAGCAAATCTCCATTATATTTAATAAATTTATAATCACCTTAAGAGGATTGTTGGCGAATTCGCAATTAATGTTGATTATAACAAAATTGTTATTCCGAATTAAAGTGAAAAGGAAATAGTCGAACGAATTGAAATACAAATAGACATTTATGTACTGTATACAATCGTTTAAAAGAAAACTCGTAGAAAAGTTGTTACATTTAAATATGAGCCGCTGAATACGAAGTCTAAATTCTTCCATGGCAACGGCTTAAATGTATCACATCCGTTATCAATATCTTAAATATTAGGTTAACGTTCTCTCAGTATTTCATTATATAACATGCTGTTTCTAGACTAGAACTGTGATTTTTATGAATTTAAAACTTAATTTATTACTAATATATAAAGCTGAAGAGTTTGTTTGTTTGTTTATTTGTTTGTTTGTTTGAACGCGCAAATCTCAGGAACTACTGGTCCAATTTGAAAAATTCTTTCAGTGTTAGATAGCACATTTATTGAGGCAGGCTATTAGCTATATTGTAATCATTACGCTGCGACCAAAAGGAGCGAAGCATAAATAAAAAATGTTGCAAAGTCGCGGGGGACAGCTTAGTATCTACAATATAAAGTATTCTACAACTTATTACAGAGGTACTTGAACTGACGCTATGGGATAAAAGGCCTAATCTAAATAACAACAGACACAACACGATTGTAATTTTGACCCGTAAACTTATAGTAAATACCAAGAAACTTGGATGAAAAAACTCCGTTCAAAACACGATGATATAAGAAAGATTGATCATTCAGACGCTGAGGAAAATATTTTCGCACAAATTGTCAGCTAAAAGAAACTCCAGACATTTTTTTCTTAGTATTTGGATATCTGCCAGATCTATTTGACATCTAAAATAAAGATTTAAAGAATGAATGCATTGTAACTTCAAATGCATGTTCATGAATTATTTTAAATGTTTATAAAGCAATTAGAATGCATGAACGCTAAAAAATATTGCACAAATAGTATCAAAATATATTTTAATATCATAATTTGTCGGACCGTAATTTTTTAGAGCTGCAAAGACAACTGATGCATAAAAAAAGAACGCTCGCAGAGTCGTTTGCAACATCGATTTTATTGAAATTATTTTTAGAGTCGATAAATTATGGATCGAAGATTTTGATAGAGGGCAAATATTTAACATAGTAAAGTCAATAGTATACGTATACCGCAGGTTAAAACTACAATAATTTGTAAATCTCCTGTCGTTATTCTATAAGAGAACACTCAACATGCACTTGAGGCTAGAGATTAAGAATTGACTGGCATCTCTCCAATCAAGCTTTCGAAGCAAGAAAGTACATTTGATCAACCAGAAGGTACTGTGATCAATGACATTAGTCACGGACTTGCCAAAACAAATAGAAAAACTAAAACATTGGCAAGTGCAAATTCAACAATAGATGAGTTACTCAGCTTCGCGAATGACTTGTTAGAATTATTATTAGATTCAGTTAGTAGTAGCTTTAAATGCGTTCGAGTATTTTTAGCTAAGAATGTTGGTTTAGACGTTCGCTATAGCGCTTACCACGACGGAGTCGATACCAGCCTATGTGGTAACAGAAACGATGATCGAAACGTATTGGTTGTTATAGCTTAGTTCGTGTTTATATAAACCAATCCAATCTAAACAATCACTCAAAAAGATATGTTCTTTATTTTCAGTAAAGGTTTATTATATCTAAGTACATAGGTAGGTACTTTTAACAAGACTGAATTTAAGACATAAGACATAAGACAAATACAATTATTTTCATAATATCCAACGATATGTAATACACCGGAGATAATTAAGATTTTATTTTCTAAACTCCAAACGAAAAGCCCATAAAGTGTTATTTTTCATACAAAACATGCGTATGCGTTTTATTTAGTCTGACACCTACTCAGGTGTTCAAGAAAATCTAGTATCAGAAATTTCTCGGGAATTTACGTAAAAACATCTCATGGTTATATCAGAATGCGAGTGCATCGACTCCGGAATTGTCATAATATCTAAAAATATAGGGTCTATTTAAAAAACTGAGTATTGGAAGTATTGATTCGATTCTCTGAGTTGTGGGTTTTAGAAATATTGTGTGCAAGATCTGCATTGTGTTCAATGTTTGTATTATTGGGTTTGCGATTAATAACATGTAAGCAAGTAAATGTATTTTTTTTACTCCATACCGTATCTTCTTCATCTTTACAACGTACTTTCGCTTTAGGAATGAGGTGACTTTAAGCATAAAATCACCAAAGTTAGTAGATTACTATTAACACTCAGATATTTTTTTCCTCATGTCAATAGTTAACTCTAGGTTAACTAGGTAAACTAGTCAAAAGGCTGCCAATAACCACCAAAATAAATTAAGGTTAAAAAATAAGTTACTTGTTAGCAGACAGGAAATTGCAACAATCCATAGAAATTTACATTACCCACGTGAGGAACTAGTCTATTCTTTGCTGGGAACTACACAAACAGATAATACGTATTATCTGAACAGAGAGCACATTTAGGTAGAGCACGCTAACTCCCGCCCACCGCCTGAGTTATGTTCTGACGATGGATCCGAAGCTACCGCGGTGTGCGTAAGGCGCGTAACTGCACATTCCTCACCTCATGAAAACCACGTGCTTGAGTCGATAAACTTTTTATATACTTGTGTTTTACCGATTAAATTAATGATTAGCAATTTACCGCTTTTAATTGGTTGCTTAGAGCTTGATTTATGAATAAATCCACTTAAAATTTAAAGTAGAGCTGCTTCTATTACTACATGGCATGTGTCTGCCTCAATCACATAAGTTACTAATACCACTAGTTAGCTCTAGCCAGAGAAACTTCAAGTGCATCACTTTAGTTCAAAATTTAAATGCAATGCTTAATTAGACATTGTTGTAAACATAATGGTGTACAAAATCATCATTAAGCTAAATGAACTTCTTATTCCCATGCAGACAAAAGCTGGTAATAAGTTGGAAGCAAAAAGTCAAAGTTCTATATTTAGGTATTTGAATGCAGATTTTCGCGGTAACAAGATTTTTTCATAGAAATGTCGAAGTTGATTTTGTTGAAACAAAAACGGTTAAGTATGGTAGTTATGTTACTAATTGGCTGGTTTTGGAGTAAATTTTTGATAGCAGCGATTTTAAATGCAACATTTAAGTAAAACAAATATATTTTTTTTTTTTTTGTCCTGCTATTAGTAAAGAAAGGCTTCTATAAGTATGTCTGTTTACTTGTAGCATGGATGACAGGTTACTACAATAAATAACTGTTAACATGGATTGCTAAGCGTTACGTTTTTTATTCAAACGTACCATCAGTCTAAAACGATTAGGGTTTATATACCAGGGAATTCCATCAATCTTCATTATTTTCTCAACCTCACAATAAATGTGAGTTCATATTTAAAGGACTATCGTGTGATATCGCTTTCGCCTATGCCTTGCATTAGAACCTGTAGCAAAAAAGTGTTGCTACGCTCCGCTGCATCGACTATCGATTTCGTTCACACCGCCTAAGCTAATTATGTTCCTAAGAAAAAAGGTCTACCAAACTTTTGTGATAAAACAATAGCTTCATTTTTTTAGTATTTGATTTAGATAAAAGAAAAATGAATTGGTGTGTATCTTTCGGATTTTATTTTTGTCAATGTTTAATTATATCGTCCAACTTATAACTCACAATAAAATTTAATAGAGGGTAAAAAAAATTACTCAGATTTACTAACACGCAAGGATTCCGGTCTAAATATAGGTGAAAATTGTTTTAAGATATTATTTAAAAAATAATATATCATGTTTGTAGTTATAACGTCTTGATTTATTCGAAGAATAACATTTTTTTTTTGACTACTTATAAATTTATTTTCATCCACCGCAAATTGGTGTTAAATACTTTTTTTATAGCAGACACAACCAAAAGCACCCAAATTCTTTACTTTCCCAAATCAAGAGGTTTTTCAAAAACTTTAAAAGATTACATAAATTCGTCTGGTGATCGGATATTGTTGTGACGTGTTTTTTCGACGGACACGACCGTGACTAGTCGTTGACTAGCGAGCCAGTCGGTCGGCACAAATTACCGCCTGCCCGGGTGGCGCTACGCTAATGGTTATGATTTTAATTGACCAGCCTCTTGTGAATTATATTTACTTCAATGTTGATATTTGATTTTTATTTGATTCTTTTTTAAAGCCGATGTAGTATTTTTTCGATATCATTCACGTTTTTGTTTGTATGTTGGTATATATTTCATTCTTAAGTATACAAACTTATTGGTATTGTACTATTTAAAGTTAGAATACAAACTAAACGAAATTAACAATAGGCAAGTTTGTGTACCACCCTCTTTAGATAAAGACCACAGATAGAGACGATGCTTTTACATCTGTCTGATTTTAATTCTTAATATTAGGTAATAATAACTATAATTTATAGGCGAGCTTAACTCAAAATCGAGTTCCCTAACAGTAAACCTTTCGAGTGATAGAATGATTAAAACTATTTAATTAGAATAACTATTACTAAATAGTTCATAGCCTCGATTAACATATAGGATACGTTTTATTCTACCTATATATGTCTTCAATATTCTATAGCTAGCAACAAGTAACGAACTTTGTTTTTTTTTTTATTTTATTAATAAATTTCATTTATTGGTCTAATACAGCCATTAAATTAATCTTGTTATTCCATTAGACCAGCGGTCGGCAACCCGCGGCCCGCGGGCCGCTTGCGGCCCGCGGGCGTCTTACTTGCGGCCCTTGAAAGTTTTGTAAATCCATACTAATCCTTTATTACATACGTTAAAGTTTGTAAGGATTTATGGATGATTGTTACTCTTTTACACAAAAGCTACTGTAGTAGAGTTTTTTTTATACAGAATTAAGAAACTATTGTTAAGTTTCTTATTCTTCTTGATATCCTTAATGTGAGAACTTATAGGCGTTAAGATATTTTAATAAACGTTTGAGATATACGTGTTTAAATTGGATGCCACCGAAATGAATCAGTCGGACACCGAAATCAAATAACTTGCCACTGAAATGATAAAACCTATCCACTGAAATTAAAATCTACTGAAAATGTATGTACTTATCAATAAAAGACAGGCTTACCTAAATAAATATATAAAATTGAATGACTGTTTGTAGTACCAAAAGTAAATAAATAAATGTGGTGCTTGGGCGATGCAGCGCTAGAAACTTGTTTTAGTTTCCCGTGGGCCTCTTTAATGAACCAAATAGGTGGAAACAATATTTTCTCCCTCACTTCAAAGAAATAAGACCGCCGTAGTTAGCAACTAAACTAACCAGCTGGTAAAGTGTAGAGACAAGTACTCCGGTGGTTTTAGCCGGTAAAAACCATGCACCTGCCTTCCTTTCTTTAGGGCGGAAAGCCCATACAAATTTCCAACAGGGAAAAAATCTACAGCTGGCCTGTATTTACACCGAAATGAAACAATTACCAACCGAAATGATATAATTATGTACCGAAATGGGATTTTTTTGTCACTCCGGTGGACTTTTTATCATTTCGGTGGACAAAACTGTCCACCAAATCAACGAAATGATAACATAGAAATAAAAACAAGGTCATTAATTAGAATTACAAGAAAACCATTTATAATAGGGTGAAAGAATACTACACAAATAAACATAGTATTATTAGGCGCGCGTTCACGAGTATTTTGTAATTTTATTTTGCTTATTGGAAACCAAGTTAGATCCATAAACGGAAATGAGAAATATGTTGTCCCATGATCTGAACTGATAAATTTAAATTATTGGCGGGAACACGCAGGCAGCTGCGCACTTCATTCTACTACGAACACTTAGGTGGCACTGGTGCATACCTTCAAAGCGCACGAAAGGCGAGATAGAGAGGTTCTATGAAAAAGATATTGGCGTTAAACATTTAACCACCGAAAGTTGCAAGGTTTTTCTGGGACAGATGTATTTAAACTTACAAGTTATTTACCTGGGTAGATAAAAATATAAAATCACTTCGTGATAATAGTATCACTATTCAGGGTTTAAATAAAAGTTACTATTTAACTACACTAACAATAGTTCTTGTTGTAAGAGGCAGTTCACATTGACAAGTAATCATGACAGCCACCGAAATTAAAAAAAAACGTGCTTTTACGTTTTTTTTCCGTAATCAACTGTCACCTTAATGAACAAATATTTAATGCGTCAAATAGGTAACTACCTCTTCTACCTAGAAAAAAATATTAAAATGCTTGGCTTCTAGGGTTTATATCACAAGTGCGGCCCGCGTTTGGTTTAGTTAGCCACTTTGTGGCCCTTGCCTGCCAAAAGGTTGCCGACCACTGCATTAGACCTTAACTGACCAACTTAATTACCACATGGTAGTATTATATATATAATATAATATACTTACTATACTAATACATAAAGCTGAAGAGTTTGTTTGTTTTTTTGTTTGAACGCGCTAATCTCAGGAGCTACTGGGCCGATTTGAAAAATATTTCAGTGTTGGATAGCCCATTTATTGAGGAAGGCTATAAGCTATATAACATTACGCTGCGACCAAAAGGAGAGGACCATAAATGAATAATGTTGCAAAAATGAAAAACCGTTGAAACTAAAACACGCGGACAAAGTCGCGGGAGACAGCTAGTATAATATAATAGTAGGCACTAATGCCTACCTCAAATAATTCCCACAGTTAAGAATCAAGTCAGGAGCCAAATGTCATAAAACACATCCACAAAGCTTGTTTATACTTTTTTGTAGAGTTTTTGCAACTAGCAACACAAACAGTGTCTGTCTGTTTGATAGCTAATATTAATGGATAGCAACGCCTTATTTATAAAAACCGCTAATGGTTCACGCTAATTAATAGTTATTTTTTGTTTTGTGTACTTACAGTTTATAGTTTGCAAAGACTTGTAGTATTGTAGGTATTAGGCAGGTTTGGTTGGTGTTGGGTTGATCACATAGTTAAGTTAACAGGAACCAGCTGAATGAGGGACGCGCAAGACAGACAACAAGGGTAGGCCTATATTCAGCAGGGTGTGATTCCGGGCTGAAATTTGATAATGAGGCAGGTTTACTTAAGAATAACTTACTTTACTAACTATTTCTGATAATAACTTACTCTTCATTTTGATAGATTTTCAAAAAAAAATCCTAGTATACTGTAGCTTTATTTAAAACAAATTATTTTCGAGATCATAATAATATCATTTACATCAGAACGCCTAACTTTTAACTAATTATTTAATAAAAACAGCACCACACATAATATACGCCATATAAATCGGTTACTCCACAAACTGAGGATCAAGACAATCATGTCAAACAAATACGCAAAGCTCCACGTATCGATACTTACAAACAAGCACGCTTTAATCTCTATAAGACCATTCAACGCAACACTCGAGTTCCGAGCATCGAGTATCGACAATTGTTTTTAGATAGCGCATCACTAGCCCTCTAATAACAGATCAGTAGCGGACACGTACTTGAGAAATGAATCATGCGCTGAAGTGGATGAGCGATGAATGTAGGGATATCCCTAGAATAGAATAGCTTATTAGGAATCGAATAGGTAATAAATAGAACAATGGGGTCTTTCTAGTTTGTTTGTATAAGATATTATATGTTCATTCTAAAAATTAACGATGGTTTTTGATGTTAAAACTACGACGAAACTCACTAACTTAAACTTAAAACTCTTCTAAGGACTACTTTAGAAATCCTTTAAGTTCATTCTGATATAGTTATCATAATCATTTATTATTTACTAGCTGTTGCTCACGGCTCCGCCCCCGTGAGCATCGGTTATCGCGACAAAAAGATCTAAACTTAACCCATACCAAGATTAATTGAAATCGGTTCAGCGGTTTAGCCGTAAAAGCGTAACACACAGACAGACAGGGTTACTATGGCATAAATAATATTAATATATATAGTAATATAATTAATATCAATAATGAGCATTTTTTATAAGTGCAAAAGATTGAATTTATCAATAAAAAGCCATAAGCGACAAAAAAAATACCTATGGATTATTCTAAACTTATTCTCCAAAACCAATTACTCTATAAATATTGGACAAAGTTACCAGCCAAACAAACCGCAATCCGTTAGCATCCTCAATCACCATACCATAAACTGACCACAGACTAAGCATCAATAAGAGTTCTAAATTGATTACTGCGTATAAACACTTTATGAAATACATATCTGATTGATCACTACATAAAATTATTATGAACCATTAAACGTCGCAAATACACAGATAAAGTAGATAGGTATAATAACTAAATAATATAAGGAAGATCGTAAATTAGGTAATAACATCTTTTTAGGTACACCAGATGACGCGTTTTAATCTTTAGTGTTAAAATCAAATGTTGGTGCGTAAAAGGGTTTATTGTAACACGAGTAAAGGGATGTTTTTATTGAAGTATCGGAGATAATTAAGTTGTTCAAGTGATGATAATGGCGGCCGCTTTGGTCCGCGTGGATCATTGCGGATTTTCTGAAAACTGCGGTGTTTTGTTTTTAGTCAGCTAAAGTGCAGGCTTATATGGTCGAATTTGTCATCGTCGCGCTGTCCGTTAAGATTTCTTTGTAACAAGTACTAGAGTAATATAGAAGATACTACTAACATGTATTTGTTACGACGATTAACTTTTTGTAATCCTGACAATTAATATATATTTTTTAGTACTTTTGCACTTCTCCTATAGTTTTCCAAGAGGTTATCGATATTAAAACCAAAAGGAGCAATTAACTATGTAAATACTACACTTTTGTATGGCTTGTCTATAAAGTAAAAAAAAATATATATCTTGACATAATTTCAGGAAATAACAAATATTTAACTAGACATTGAACACCAACTGTATCACCTTAACCCCTGAAACCTCACTAAACGTATGAAGGAAACCATCAATTAATGATCTACAAACAAATTAGTCGGATCAAAAGACTCTCCCATTAGGTAAACTCGTTACAAAAGTAAAGATTTACACAATTGGACAACAACAAACAAAAATACTTCCCCGCTCGATGTTAATGTGTTTTTCATCGCTGAGGCGCGTTTGTGTTAGGCATTAAAGTAGCAAGAGTTCGATGAACTTTCACATGAAAAGATAGTTCGGTAGTTAGTTAAAACGGGATTATAGCTATTAATGCCTTGCTTTGGTTATTGGTGTTATAAAAACTGAAAACTAAATCATGTATGGACAAACAGACCGTACCTAATATTTTGTGTGAAAATTAAAGAAACGCGCTCCAAGTATATATTTATTCCTACACTTAACTACACAAAATGTACACCAAGAATAATCCTAAAAACTTTTATCTTATTTAACTATCACTCACAGTTTTATACTGTGCTTCATTCCTTCCGAAATATATTATAAATACTCGTAAATATTTCAGTTTTTCAGTACCACTATAACTTTCAGAAATATTTCTAGTGAAGTCTATCTTTTTAGATTTATAATAGTAAACGTCAGATATTATAAACAAGTTCAGTGTTAGAATACTGTAGGTATTACGAGACATAGACATTAGGTTCTACTGTCCGGTAGACCGCAACTTAGTTTAAACTAGGTTTTTGTTGAAAAGAAAATGACTGCGCAAGTCAAATTTTTACTAGATACTGTTTGATTACTTCCATGATTATTGTATAAATGTGTGTAGTGGAGCCCTAATTAAGGGACAGAACTAGAAGCTAAAGATAAACCAATATATAAAACATCTCAACGAACACAAGTGAGCTTTAATGTAAACAAGGAAGAATTGCAATAGTTAATTATGATATTATAGTTTTATTTACTAAAGAAACTTCTTGTACAACTTTTGATTAGAAATTATTATTTTTTTATTACTGAAATTAGTAATGTAATGAAATTACTAATATTAGTTTATAGGCTTGCGACTTAAGCGCAGGCCACACCGCCAGCTAGCGGGCGGGCGGGCTAGGCGGGTGGGCGAAGCGAACGAAGGAAACTATACAAACTACGCGAAAAATTGGCGAGCTAAACTATGGGGTTCACACCGAAAACTACGGACAGACGAGCGACGGGCGGAGCGCGCGGAGAGGGCGAAGCGGGGGGCGCGGATGGGAGAGCGAGAGGTTAGCGTTCTATCTGTCGATTCTATTCGATACTCTATTCGATATTTATTATTCGATGTTCTATTCGTCGATATTATGACATATTCATCGTTCACAAACGTAAACACTACACTGCTATTCGAAAGACGAGCGTCGAGTAGTCTACTCGAAACGGGGAGGACGGACGAACGAACCGGGCGAGCGTCGAGCGGGCCGGCGGACGAGCTAAGCTAGCGAAGCGCGGGCGCGCCAACGAGGTGAACGAGTAGCTTCGCTGGAATCGTCGGATATTTCGTTAGCTTAGCTCGTTAGGTTAGTCGGTAGCTCGCGGTGTGAACCGAAGTATGTAAAGAGGTGAAACGATGTTCGCCCGCCTAGCCCGCCCGCCCGCTAGCTGGCGGTGTGGCCTGCGCTTTACACCCAAGCTTGCTATAACTTAGTTCCCTTAGAAGAATGCCCATTAAACCAATTATACCTACATATGTATGCATTAAAAAGTTCTTACATTAGCAAAATTTCCGGAACACGATGAAGATTGTAAACAAAAGCTAAGAATGCATATCGAGTGTCCATTGATGCTGCCACAGTGTAGTCGAAACAGTATGAAAATTGACAATTGAAATGTTGGAACACAAATGGCGTACCTACATATTCAGCTTTTCATACTTTAAATAGTTATATGATGTACTTTTGACGACCTCCGTGGTCGAGTGGCGTACACACCGGTTTTCAAGGTGTTGCCAGCTCTGAGGTCCCGGGTTCGATCCCCGGCCGGGTCAATGTAGAAAAATAAACACTTTTTTACATTGTCTCGGATCTGGGTGTTTCTGGTACCTTCGTTGTCTCTGAATTCCATAACACAAGTGCTTCAGCTACTTACTTTGGGTTTAAAGCAATGTATGTGATGTTGTCCACATTTATTTATTTATTTATCTTTAAAAAAATATATATATTTATACTTACAAGATTTTAAAACATTAATTTTGTTATGAAGTTATATTATTTTAAATTGCATAATAAAGCAGTAACAGCTTGGTTATTGAAATGTGTAATGTCTACGTTTAGGTAATAAAATTTACATTTATTAAATGCTTAATTTCCACTTATGAATTAATAAGAACGCACAGGTACTTGGGTAAACACAAATTATTGTACCAAAGTTAGCCATATTGGATAAGTGTTAAAGCTATTCCTTGAAGGGTTAGGTACCTACAAAATATCTATTGTCGTAGTAATTTGCATTAGCATACTGATAACTTTATACTGTGACGAGGTATCATATTAACAAGATAAATGGTTTGTATGACACACTGTGATTTCCTGTCTGTCGGTAGTCTAGACGGCATACACACATACACGTTAACACACACACAAACATATCTTTTACTGGTATTGTACGGTTGTGGTAAGTACCCGTGAAATTAAGATACAGAATAGATTACTTATTACGTGTTTATATTAAAAGGATGGGTCTTTATATACATAGAGCCATGCTTACTAAAAGCAGTATCAAAGATGAATATCAAATGTAGACAAACAATACTATTTCTTAAATAAAACTAAAGTAAATGAGCACCAAAAGTTACATAAATTTAAATCTCTGACAATCAATTTTAAAATTGTATCTAAAATAATATACATAACTCTTTAAAATAACTCAAAAATAAAACAAATGTAACAAAAATACTTGAAATAAACAAAACGTTGGCGAAACGATATAATTCAACCTTGACCTATCTAACGACTAATTACTATTGGCAATGTTACCTAAATACACTGAATACTGTTCAATGGAATACGTGGAAACGATTTGTATCTGCTCTCTGTATCGTGTTACTCATGTTCTCATCTCTTTCTATTATCTTAAGGAAGAAAAGGACGCTTATAAATTTGAGTGTTCGTTTTATTGTTAAGCAGGTATGACGGTAAATTTCGTTGGTAATTTCGCGTGGGCAACTAATGTCTAAATTGTGAATGATTTAATGAAATCGTTTAAAAATAGAGATGGTATTAAAAACACAATGGTAGCTGAGAATAAGTTGTGAAGAGTGATCATTAAGGTTATTTATAAATATGATAAAAGTTACCTGTAGAATTGATTATAATACTATATTATTCACTTAAAATATTTTGTTCTAAAACCGTATAAAAGAAGAGAATCAAGTACCTACCCAAAATGTTTATTTTAATTGAGGTAACATCCCTTTGAATCGGTACTACAACACTTTTATAAGCTTTAAACTTAAGACTATCTTTAACTATAGCAAGGCATTCAGTCTCGCTTGCACCGTATCACTGGCTATCCTTGAGATATGCAACAACCGTAATTTTCGTAAAGTGATTTTTTACTGAATAATTATAATATGTTATTTGCCAGCACATAATGTCTTCCGCTACACTCTTTTTCACTATTTCATAATACCAGCTAATGTCGGTTAACATCAAACTCTGAACTGCATCTATAAAACGCATTCAAATCCAACACTATCGTGCTATCGTGTAAATCGACCCCAGCAAACTACAAACCGAGTTAATTAGCACTAACCGGTGCAAAGCAGTTTTTACCACCATTGTGCCAACGGCTCTATATTCCCACGACCCGTAGCAACACATACGTACTTACATACATATTATTATCTATTTTTTATAGTTCCTTTATCATTTAAATATATTCTAGGAAGATTTCTGTTAATTGCAAGATCTCATGACCGGAGATGGTTCTATTGAACTTGAAAATTCGTGGCAATGAGCGAGGTATTGTTATGCTGAAACAAAATTACGTGGATTTAAATTATTCTTTGTAATCTATTCTATCTTCTATTATATTTTGCCGTTGTATTTTATAATTAACAAACAGATATCGTCCCTAATGCATCTATTATGACCTGAGACGATGATCAAATCTGCTAAATTTTCACACAACATGATAAAAATATCTATTCATCTTCTAGCCTTTTCCAAATTATGTTGGGATGGGTTTCCAGTTTCACCGGATCTTTGCTACCATAGAAATCTTTTTCATACGCGGTATCCATGAAACCTAAACAAAAAACACCTTCCTACCTACACTTCCGCAGCTATTTGCGTAAACTTAATCGTTTACGTTAGTAATAGAGGCGCAGGCGCCGGGGGGCGTGGCCGCACCTGCGCCACCTGGCGGTAGGTACTAGCTTGAATACAGTTGATTCGTTGGGAGCGGCTAAGCTTGTTTAAAGTCAGCAATAATATATGGTTTATTTTGTTTTTGTTCCTACGGAACTTAATTTAAGAAGTTTAAATATCTTTTTCTTAATAAAAATTTAAGCTTTGTATTTTGTACTACACATTGTATATTTCAGCAAGTAAACACTCGCATGTTGTATTTTGATCAATTCAAACATCGTCAGGTGAAGCAAATTTACCTGTAATGCTCCAAATTATTTCCTTACTGAGTTAGTAACTAAGAATAGTATCAAAGTGGGTTTTACTGTTTATAGGTGACTCCTTTAAATTGTTGCAACTAAAAGTTAACTAATGTCACATTTCCTGAACAGTAAATCGACGTTACTTGGAGCTACTAAATTATTAGTGATGCTCCTATCTACTCTATTTAACTTTAGAACAAGAGTTTAATTTAATTCCAGAGAATAATCAAAATGAATATGATAATAAAAATGAGGTGTAATCAAATTTATAGAAGTTATTTAAAGCTACCTTAAAACTCACCAATCATTAAATGTCGTATCGCTGTTACAAAAGAACTCTACAAAAGCTAACCAAATATTACAAAAATAGAACTAGATAGAAAGATCCAAATAATTAATTCCCTTTAATTAAAACAAAATCTAACCAAAGAGACAACCTGAATAACGGTCATAATAACATAATTATGACGTCACCGCGGCATCGTTGACGCGATCTCGTTACATTTCGCGAGGCGGCGCGTGCGCAGCTGCTTCAACATCTGCCGTGTGCACGCGACCACTTGTGTCGAAAAACAAGAAAAAAGTTTGATAACATTTATCATGCAGGCTTTAATGTAATCTATTGAACTGTTTTAAAACATTTATCCAGCACTTACTTGATGGTTATTTATATAAATGCTTGTGAAAGAAATGAAAGAGTTTTGTAAGATAAGGGACCGTTCGGACCCGAAACCAGTCGGGCTTCTTCAATAACCTTTCATAAGTTCAGTAATTTAGGATAATGCAATTGAAAAACATTGGTATTTGCGTGCCCTACCAGTGAAACAATTTTCCATAGAGATAAATGGAAAATTTGCCGTGCTTTTTTTTACCGTTACGAAGTTACCCGTTTTTTGACTTAAAAGACTTAATTTGCTTTGAAATATGAAAAGGGGAAAATGCCTATCAAAATTTTTATTCATTGCAAGCTTTATTTTTATTTAAAGATGGATTTTAAACACCAAAAAACATAAAAAAACACATGTTCTATCGAAAGCAATAAGCAACAAATACATGGTCTTAGTAAGACCGATTGCAAATCCAACGTACACACAGTATTGCTCAACAAATATTAGGATGGATGAATATCTTTGGGTAAGGGTGTTAGCTGAAGAGGCAATAGAAGATAGTAATAAATATTGACGTAGAATGCGCTATAGATAAATCATCATAACAATAAAACTTTATCTAACTATTTTAAACAAGCTTAGATAGTTTTAGAAATAAAAACATAGGGTAAAGGAAATCAATAGGCAAAAAAACTCTTTTTGATTATATTTACAAGTAAGTACATACATATTACTTAGTCTGTAAAGTTACCAAAATCTTATGAAGAGAAAAGCTCCTTACTTTTTGCTTAAAAAGACAGGACAGGGATAATGACGAAACGATTGCTCTTGCAAGCTTAGTTTTACAAATTTACGAGTCTTGAGTATGCCACTCACAGCTGGAACTTCGTTCAAATTGTTCTACAATTTAAGGGGCTCCACTCAAAACTCCTTACCACATATTAGCACGGCACTAGCAGCACTTTGGTGTGAGGCATTAGCAGTTAAATCCCGGCATAGTATAGCGAGTTAAGTCGTGTCAATAAACTTGGCTGGGCGGGCGAGGACCGAAATAGCGCGGTCGAGACGGCGCGTCGGACGATACCGTCTGCAAGGAAAACTGTGGAAACGTTTGGAAATGTCGCGGGGAATTATATTTCTTCCTTATTAGGGGAGCCTTATATGGCAAAAACAAGCTTAATAACTACAACAGTGTAGGAATTCATGAATGCTCATTTAAGAACATGCATCATGCTCAGTCAATTTACAAAAACAGAAAAGTTATCTAGTATACGCAATAATAATAGGGAAACATTTCAAAATTTAATACTGTTAATCAAGTTTTGTGATTGGTTATTTTCAGTACAAACAGAACGACCCCGTGTAATTAAGACACCGCGACTGACACACTTATTAGCTAAGTAGATCACAATTTAATTTGATACCTCCTGTCACAATTAATTTAAACGACATCCACAATTTAATTAGTTACGATTATATTATTAAAAAAGATTATTAGAATTTAGAAATTCACAACCATTCGATGTTTTTAATAAGTCACTGATAACACAGGACATAATACTATTGCCAATTAAAATTAAATTGATTTTATGAATTAAATATCGCCAAAACTTTCCTTACTTTTTTCCTATCTCTACCGAACTTCTTTCTTTTCCCCATAGTGCACATTCAAATTGAGACATTACGTGCTTTCATACAAACGTTAGGCTAGTGGGTGTCCACTTACACCGAGTTTTCATAAATACCCTCCATTACGTATCATTGAAATCATAACACTGGTACTTGAGGGCGATTGCTTATGTAAATACTACTTAAGTTATAATTTAGTATTACTAAGTTGTTTGAACTAAGTTTAGCACTTAACAAGGATAGATTTATCGAAAAGTCTATGAGGGTATACATAAGTTTATTATCAAAATAGTCACGATGTACGACTGAAGATCTGTTTGTTAAGACCGAGTGAAACGACATTATCACTGTAGGTATTAGAAAATGGGCTTTTTAAAATAAAAACTTTTTGGAAAATGACAAAAAGCACATGTTACAAAAAGCTTCAGTATGTAGGTATCATTCGGATTATTGATAGCAGTTAGATGTTGTTTGTCAAACAAAACATTAACATCAGATTGATGTCAGAATAAAGTGTAAAAATAAAACACGATTAACAATCATTCTTGTTCTGAACACACCAAATGGGTTGTTAGTGTTCCTCGTTTCTAAATTACAAATACGAAGAGAAATATTTCATCTGGATATGACATCATTAAAGCATCTTAATTATGTGTGTTTACGTGATATATTTGGGATGTTAATAACTCAACGAATACGTCATTGATTTTCCAGAAAATTCGCCATCTTCGCCAAATTAATCTGAAAAATCCAGGTCACATTATACAGTTGGGGAAAAAACTTTATACACGTTAAAAGTGTCGCACTCGACGATTGCGTGGAACTGACATAAGCCTTTTACCACCTGTCAGCACAGATTTTTTGCAAATACCAATATGTTTTGCTTAAAACGTGGAATCACTGATGTCGTAAAATAAATTAGTTTGAATATATTACTCGTAATATATTATTTAGGTAAAGTAAAATAATGATGTACAGCGAAACATGAATTGTTGCAAAAGAAAACTGAAGCATCTTTTAAATTTTATAATTTTTTGTATAAAACATTAATTTAGGAACATAGTTATGACATTATAAATTATACTGTTGGCATTCTGACTTTGAGTCGAAACGGTATTTTGCAACCAAAATACTTGACGCGACGAAAAAAGTCACTTGGTCTAAATATAATACGTCTGGACGAGAGAGCGAGCGTTTAACGGAATATGAACTGCAGCTGAATAGTTTATGAATGAAAATTTATTGTTGTTATGTAACGTTTTTATCTTAAAAATATTTGTGAAGATTTCGGGGGTAATATTTATACGGAAAGTGCAGTACTTTTTTTAAGTCGAAGTTGTCGAATTTAGTACCTACTAATACGAAAGATATAAAATCTCGTATTTCGTATTTCCTATTCCTTGAGTACTTTATAATTTCTTTTGCCATAAAAATCATCTAACCTATCGGGTTTCTTTCTACCTACTTGTTGTCCAATTAATAATTGTGATAGATGAGAATAAAGGTCGTGCTCTAAACGTGAGTGTTAATCATAATTCACTTTTCCTAGTAAACTGAACTATACGTAAAGTAGTAAACAATTCTTCATAGTCTGGTTTGATAATCTGAGTCAGTATTATACAGAATTCAGTGGTCACCAGTGATTACTCACAGACCAGGTTCGTAGTTAAATCCAATCATATGATCTTATTTATATCAGGTGCTTAAGAAGTCTGCAAAATAAATTATTCCATCTTGTCATGGAACCCTGCTCTACATTTTAAGTACGGGACTCGAATTTACGCACAACCACATTTCTACAATATTTTTACATGAGCTTTATTGCGTCTGAGTCACAACACGACACATTTTAAAAACATTATCTCTTTAATAATTTATATCACAAATACTTAGGGTCCAATAAATGTGAAACTATATTACAATAATAGTCACCTGTTTGGCTGATCTGGAGATAAAACTGTTCGTATTCATAGCTTCTCGTGTTGCGTCGATGGCACTTATTTTGCTGTATTAGTTGTTTATATAAATTATCATAAGCGAGTCACCACTATTTATAGATTTAAAAAAAAACTTGGACCTTCAATTTGTACCTGTTTTTTCCACATGACTACCGAACTGTCTCTTTAAAATCGTGCTCTATCAAGAAGAACTCATTGTCTCAAAAAGAAATCCAGATAGTACCACAATTGTTGGTAGCTAACAGTTGTAGTGTCCAATCGAGGTATAATGCGCAAACAGCAGATGCACGTGAACCTCTAACGAGCGTCACTTTCATCTAAACTATAGAGACTATAGTTAACGTGCCATCAACGTCATCGCAATTAATGATAGCTTCAAACTTGTTTACCCTTAAGGCTTATGGGGTATAGTTACCACCTGTAAGTAAAACACGTTATGGTAAATGACACGTTTAACGGTAACATCATAGTTACCATGTGCAGGTGCATCTGCGTTATCTTATTCATTAGCGAGACCGATAAATTTCAAGATACGAACATCTAGTAATTTAATTGTGTTTTATTTTATTGTTAATTTTAATGTTAGTTTTTATGGTACAGATGGGTATTGTGTATTGTGCGGTGTTCTTTGTTTTATGAATTTTTTGGTTTCATTTGTTGTTGGTACCTCACAATTGGTGGTTGTAAAGTGTTTTATTCACCTTTACTTTCGTTGGCGTAATACGTTTTTGTTTCCGATGTTTAATATTAAAATGGAACTTTATAATCATTGTTTCCAATATATTTACAAGACAATGCATTAATAAATTGACTTTGCAGTTTTTTT
This sequence comes from Diachrysia chrysitis, assembly GCA_932294365.1. Classification (NCBI taxonomy): domain Eukaryota; kingdom Metazoa; phylum Arthropoda; class Insecta; order Lepidoptera; family Noctuidae; genus Diachrysia; species Diachrysia chrysitis. The sequence continues at coordinate 1,107,905 of OW028645.1, forward strand.
TAAATGTACTAAGTTGCTTTTTATCAAAATAAACACTTCCAATATCGTAGAAAAGAAAACAGAAACTATCAAAATACTTTTTTTAACACTTAAATCACGAATTTCAATAGCATTTCATTTCCATCGCAACTTGCACAACATTTATCATTTTTTCAAATTGTTTCTTGTATTGAAGAAAACGTATTTCGTTTTACGAATAGATATACAAGCCTTTGATTTATGTGAGCAATAATGCACCTTCTTATTTTATATACCTTGTAGTAAAAAGCTTAGTAAATGGCCGATTTGTATAAGATTTGGTGCCAACAATTTTATGCGTACCTAAATTTATTTAAAAGGGACCTAGTGTTGATTTTGCAGATTATTTTAATTTCTTTTAAGATTATTTCTTAAGGTCCTTACACCTTTGTTTTTTCTCGAAAATGTTTGTTTTTAACTTTAACTAGCGCTAAGTCAAACAAGAGTAGCAAGGTCATCATAAAACAATCTGACTTTAAATCTATCATTTCTTCACTTCACAATTTTTACTGTATTTACTATTAAATTTGAATTATACCTACTATTCAATCAATTTACAAAATAATATGACAGGAGTCCTCATGAAATCTTAACGATATGAACTTCAAAACGATTTACAAAAACATAAATCAAATTTCAATTCCATCCAGCTGAATACCTATACGCTGATGATCGAAAAAAAAAAGTTTTTATTTCTGTGAGTAATATATTTACGTGGGCTATAAAGCTGGGCTACACCGCACTGGATGAATCAATTTGCGTAATAATAGAAAAAATATGATCACATAAAACTATTGGCAACGTATTCGGAGAGTGCTTGTGTTATTATTTATTAAGAGGATCTGCTTCAAAATAGGCTTATTAATATATTTTGGATGAGTAGGTACCTAGTGGCCTGGGTAAGTCTAGAATACTTTGCAGGTATATACCTACCTAGATAATTAAACTAAAAAAAATGTTGACTCTATGCTATCTCGCTACGCTCAAATCTATGCTAAAAGCAATACACTAACATAATATTTTGTAGTCAATGATTCATCAAAGAATGCTAAGGAAGTCGTAAATTTTTCTCAATAGGTTCGTATATTAGCTTTGTATTACTATGCATAATTTTGCATGTAGAACTGTGCCAATTGTGTCAATCTTACCTAACACTTTCACTTTTATTTATCTTATAAAAACAATGAGCTGTCTGTGAATATAAATGTAATATATACGCTTAATGTCCTGCGCCGAAACAGAACGTGCCAAACCTAAAAATCGTAAATTTAGAATTGCAATGTTTTATTTACACCACGCTGATTCTGGCGCCGACTTTTTGACAGTCGGCCTCTTTGCCGATTTCAAACTGTCAGAATCTAATTACCAAAGTTGGGATTTTATTTTGCTTTAACTCTCGCCTTTAAGTTTAGAGACATAAAATTAGTTTTGGTTTAACTGTCGGCCTTTAATTTTGTGAAGAATATTATGGTTTTTGCTGGCCATTCTTTATAGTAGCGTCGGTGGTTTATTTTTTTATTTTTTGTACCAAAATGGGGTGTTGGGGTCAGTGAAAAGACGGCGCCATGGCTCTTTAAGATTGATGACCTGTTTCGGTTCGACTCCTGAGTTGAATATATTGAAAACTAATTATAATTTTGATTGTTATGTCTCAATTTTATAGCTTAGGACGCTATGAAGTTTTGATGAGCAACAGTATTATTGGTGTTTTGAATTTATATTATGCACCGGCTTTTATTAATGACTGAAAAATGAAGTAGAGATGTATTAATTACAATTTCAAACTAAAAGTTCTAAGCGAATATGAATATAGTTAATTTGAACAACCATCTTAATTACACAAAGAGATACAAAGACTAGTAGGTATCATGTTCCAACATTAATAATACAAATATATTCCAATTTAAAATAGCTATGAGAAAACTTTCTTTGTAATATAAGACTGGTTCGATATAAATTTTTGAAAATTTTAAAATAAAAATTAATAAACAAATGTCGAAACTTTTGAGACTGGCAAAAACAGAAAACAAACAACAGCATTCGCCATTTACGAACAACTTCGCGTACGCAACTACGACGCAACCCGTTCCCTCTGCGGCGCCTTAGCGGCTCAACAAAGACTCTTTGGTATTTATGTAAATGGCTAAATTCCGAAAATGCCAGCAACCATCGGCCAAAAACAATGTGAAATTTGGCAAAAAACCGTGGGAGGGGAAAGTTCGCTTTTTCGGGTTGTGACGCTTTCGCACTTGGTCTGTGATGTCATCGAGTACTTAATGTTCCTTTTGGCTTTACCTTGCAATTGCTTCTTTAAATGTCTTTATTAAAGTTGAGGAACCCTAAAGCAAATTTCGTCAACTATATCCCACTTGGTCAACTCAGTTGTTTTCTGTATGTGTCTTGCTGGTGGGTACTACTGCTTTAATTCTAGTCAGATCTAAACAAACGCTAAAGACATTAATTTTAAATGCTATAAAATGTGTAACATATTAAGACACTGAATTAACTTTAAAATAATTTTATGAAACCAAATGAATGTCATAAAATATCAATATTGATTTAAAACCTTTACCCTTTGCTAAAAAAATTCACTCTCAACTTTTAGTTTCGCGAATTTGTGGTAAGGCGCCTCCGGCAAGGACTAACGGAATGCTTTTTGCTTAACTAACAGTATCTCAATTTTATCCATTGCTTTTTATTCGTTTTATTTTGTCTGATGTTTGATCCCGGTCTTGATTTAGGGATTCAGCGATAAAGATGAAAGACTTTATTGTTCGTTTTTATTATTTTTTCGACGCATTTAGTGTCAATAATTGGATGCGAAGGCAGTGTCTCTATAAAGATAATGATGTGATTTACCTTTTTGTATATAAATATTGAAGGGTTTCAATTATTTTGGCAGCGATAAATAAAACGAGCTTTTACGGCATGTGTAAATGAGATAAGATAACGATTGATTAGGTAGTTTTATTTAAGATTTTAATGAAATATATCAAGTTTATATGCGTAACCATAAATGGCTTGTATATATTTAAGACTACATTAATTTTAAGGATTTTTTTAAATAAAAAAAAAACAAAAACAAAAAAAAAGCTAAGTAGTCATTTTAAAATCCTAAACCTGAATTTTATGTTTTTTTAGGTCGGAATTATACAATGCAAAATAATTGTCAAGGTCCCCACACTCTTGGGTATCGTCATCAATCCAGTATTTAGGCCACCCGACACTATTTTGAATGAGATATATTTATACCATGTCGGTATGTTTTCACCACTTTCCGCTCTTATGCAACAACTAAAGCTTTATTATGTTTATCGAAGGTTTTCGTATGATTTGTAGCGACCACTTTAATTGCATTCTGTTTTAATGTTTCAAATGATTTTGATGTGTTTATCGTTAAAACATTATTTTTGCTTTGTTATCGTTTCATGATTTTTATGTTTAATCTTTAAGTACCTTAAAAAATTAATAGCTAACCATAAAAAAGATTTTTAGGGGTATAATAATCTAGTCGATCGTAACGATATGGTTCATTTGAATAATTTTATAGAAGCCAGACACATATTATCACTTACGTTAAATCGCATTCGCAAATATATTTCACAAATAGAGAGACGCAGAATCTTTCAGTAGGTACCTACGAAAATACATTGCCATCATTATCGAATTACCTTTGTTAATGATAGATTCAGTGAATTTACTACCAACGTAACGACGGGCTGCGTTTAACAAACTCATCATCACCTGAAATACAATGTCCTACTTTGTTATCTAAAGTTCAAAAATTTAAACTTCTGAAACATCTCACAAGTGCCTACGGGACTAAGTTGGCAATTTTATACCATAGAATATCGCCATCCTGCCAAAGTTTCAAATTGTGTCTGCTATTGACAAAAATAGATAAATTTATTAGATTTTGTCTGCTTCCCTACTGACTTCCGGCTGGAAATGTTGCCAAGTTTCTTTCTGAATTTGAAAAGACAATATACTCGGAGTAAGTGTCAGTAAAAATAATAATTCAGAGTTTAATAGTCTCTCAAACGATAACTTTATAACTTTTCAGCCATAAATAGGCTCATCTGATATAGCATTTAACTGAAATAACTTTGGTATTCATTTTAGTGGTCATAATTATCCTTAAGGTAAAACACGACCCCGTTGTAACAAAAATGTACTCAACTAACGAAAGTGAAACTCATTTTGGTTCCAAATACTTTTCTTGCTAAAACCAGACATAACCATTTACCGTTCTCCAACAAAAAGGTGAAATTCCAATATTAGTTTCTGCAATTTGCTAATGCACTTTACTCATGGAAAGTTCAAAAAATCGGCCTCACAGACTGTTTCGTCGTGCTGGCATCTCCCACGGCCGAATCGATAGCAATCGCCTTAATTACCCGTCGATTAAGGCCGATTATGGGCTCCTCAGTAAAAAGTTCACGAAACTGTTTAATTAGACCACTTCGATGTCCTCAAATGCATTCGAATAAGAAACTTAGGATTAATGTTTAGTGACTCAAATAATGCGCTTAAGACAAAAAATATCTTATAGTGTTAGTTAGAGCTTTTGATTGTCAAAATAACAACCATTGACTACTTTTTAATTATGGTAAAGAATGTTAAAAACATTTTCGAATATTTCTATTATGACCATAAGGCAAATTATTACATGACAGTCAAGGTACCTAATCTACAGTAAATACTGATCCATGAGACTAGTCCGCATGTAAGCGCAGCATCAGCCTAACTTATACAAAATGGTGATTAGTAAACCATACACGTTGCTATTGATCATTAAGTGGCGCCGTGTTCAATGTTCATAGTATTGTTGCTATCGCTGAGCTTTGCTTTTGCATTGTTTATTGAATTGGCCAGTAAAAATAGCATACTTAAGGTTTTCTTTACTGCCTTGGATTTTAAGTTTCTTTTAAATTATTTACAAATCCTGTAACAATTCTGATCTCCTCAATAATCAGGTGTACTTTCCAAAACGACAGGCGAGCTCAAGCTAGTCCACATTACCACGTCATTTGCATCACTATGCCAACACACCTCTAATTACAGTAATAGCTGCCATGTTCACCTTTTAACCTACTTGTTGCCAACTCTGGATTCCAATGCATTGTCACCCACTCTCATTTGTATTCTGCCCGTCCTTTCATCACAAACCGCTGTGGTCTCAAGTGTTTCAATATTCTTTCCTTATTCGTCTTAAACAAATTCTGTTTAACCATCTCTTTCTTTATAATATGCCCAATCCATGTGGAAAACAAATACAGTAGGTTCAGTATTGTGATCAAATTTTATTCAAACATCACCATGTGAAGGTTTTCTGGAACTATTGTTCGGTATTTGTTTTAGGAATGTTTTGGTTTTTTAATTAATGCCGCTTTCTTATTATGTTTGCCGGTATAGTTATTTAACGTTCTGTACTTTGCATATTCTTTATTTGTTCAATTGGTTGCTCTGCATTCCTTACATTGGTGACATCTGTATTAATAAGTTTGTTATTAAATTTTGAAATTTTTTAATGTTATCGAAGTTCCATATATACATAAAGCCTTTCATTTTAAGAACAATGTGTAATTTCATAGTTCAATGAGGGAATTATTAGAATACGATTTTCACTATGCAGTGGTGATGTATGCCATAATTAATATTTTTATACTAATGTATTTTTTTATTCTTATTTGATGTTTTTTTTTTCTTTTGTCCTTAGATTTTTTTTTGTTTTATTATTGTCTTTTTATCTTTGATATCTCACTATCTATTTTCGCTGTCATGGTTAGCTTGTCACTATCATTGGAAACAATAATTTCGCGCAATTTATGTATCACCGCACATCCGCGCCGCATCTAATTCGCGTAAATTAGGACACGTTGTTTAACTAAAACATGTTATTTATAAGACGGGCGAAGCTTCCAAAATGTTAATAGTGTTTGGTGTTAGTAGGTACATCTTGTACAATTCAATCGATTGATACAGTAATTAGACATTTATAAACATCACAGTCACGTTTGTGATCCATGAACATTTAAGTAGAGTCGCATTGTTTTATTTTTAAACCTTAATAGAGTCGTTGTCAGTCAGTCACTCTGTGCATAAAATTCCATGGTGCTAAAATGGCTATCAATTATGTTCATGATTTAAATAAGTAATCCAAAGAGTGTTATTATTGGTTCGATGAAATCTTTTCGCTTATAGACTGAGGCTACTATTAATCGGTATAACTTATGCTCGTCTCCAAATTATATCAATGCAATATTCCTCTCATTACAAATTCATGTCGTCCCCAAATTATTTTGGACTACTACATGGAAATCAATAGGTCATTAGTCAGAGAAAGGCAGGTGTGTCATGCTATCACCAAAATTGCTCCCATCCTGTATTCTGCATGGCAACCTATAACACGACCTCTAAACAAAAGTCATCGAACCTTTAAAATATTTCCTAAAATGGTGAACATCCCGACAGGGTAGCCAATTACTAGGGTGCAAATGATCTGTCTTCTGGAACACCATGATAAATTAGACAAATGGATATTGTGACCTGTTCTTAATTTTGCTTTGAGTAAACTATTGTTAGCTTATATGGAAATTGTAGTTTACTTACGTTTGATTTAGTGGTAATTTTAGAATTTGTAAATAATTTAATTCTTAAGTATTTAGAGTATGCCAAAATTTTGATAACGAAATCTGTACAAAATAGCTACATAGCTACAATTAAATGTGGCAGGTGTATACGAAAGTACAATTTTTGCTCTAATTGTACAATCATAGGGAAAATATGATGGCAAAAGGGGTTTACTACTTATTCGTCCAAATCCTGCATAACTTCAAATTTTTTGGACTTTCTACATGAAATATCACGCGATCGTAATCTATCCACAATAAAATTGCTGGAATCCACAAAAATTATACGAAAATTTGCTACCACGCGTGCCCTATAAATATTTAAATTGTAAAATGCCTGAAGGTGGGTATTGTCCGTGAATTTAAAGTATTCCGATGACCTGATGATTTCGTACGAAATTTTATACGGTTATAATGGTGATAATTTGTTAAATGCGAGCTTGTGCGTTTTACTTTCAAGTGAATCTTAAATGTAGCTATAAGCAAGCGTGTTTTATCCGATCGGTATTTTTGATCCTTTTTTTGTGCTTATCTTTAATCGTTTGATTTAAACAATTTAAAAGACATTATGAAGTCCTGAAATGTTTTACAATATCAAACCGTACCCGTGAAATATTTTCGTATAAGTTTTGGTATATTCCTTCTATTATTATTTTACTCCTTATTTTGTATTTAGGCTTTTGTTTTATATTGTATTTCTGAAATGTAGTTAAAAATATTTATTAAAACTTTGACATTAGAAACTATAAGATTTAAAATGGCATCGTCATAAAAATAAGGAAAAACGCAAGTAAAAATAAATAAAAAACAACAATAAATGTATACTTTTACTGTCCTCGGCCGGGATGGGATATGGACTTGCTTATCGTAACTCCAGACCATGTGGGGATGAACAAAAGATTGTATTTATTCGCCGACCACAGCCCACGCGCGAAACACTGGTGCGTTCGTGGAAATCGTATTTACTAACAAAACGTGATCTTGATTAGTTTTCTCCTCCGTTTTTAATTTATAGAGTGTAATAGTCAGGGTAAAGAATTATCTGTTTTATACTAGTTTATTATTTTTCAAATGTCTTATATTTTCATATATTTTTTAATTATCTCAGTCTATTTTAGGTCAGTATTTATACTTTATTATACACATCCTAGCTTATTAAGTAGGTTACTACAAATATTAACTATAGTGTTATAGTACTTGTGAAAACTAGATTTTATTATCCCACAATGCTGTTATGTGTAGTTTAAATTAATTTTTTTCGTCTCCTAATACAAATATACATTACGGTATTTCATTTAGTAAGTATTCCTTATCATCAGCATGCTTCAATAATAACCCGCTTTGAGCAAAACCAATACCCATAAGTCATAAATTTTATTTTAATTCTAGTTTTTGATGCTTAAGATCCTTTAAATAATACCGACCCTCATATGATGTGTAGACAAAAACTAATAAATATTCTATCCATCTACAAATCATTCAAAGGACGCACTACAATGCAACGCGCGTCGCATCGTCTGCGCAAGCAGTCGTCATTTAAAAACAATTCTGCGGGGTTGCCTCTCCAGTGTAACTGTATATGGAGTTGGTACGCCAAACTGGGCGCTAACGAAAAAACCAGGCGCTCAAGTCAAAAGGAAACCCGATTGTGGTAAAAAACGAAGTCATCGCCGCCGTAGCGTAGTAGAATGCCTCTCCTCTCCGCGCGTCGCACATGCGTACTACGTGCTTTTTTCGCCCGCGCCGGCGCAGCGTAAACAAACCGATCGCAACTGCGTTTGTCGTGTGGTTTGTGGGTTTTTTTGTACAAATTTTTGAGATTAGTTTGGAAATTAATGTAGGATGGAATATCTGAATCTTTTTGTTTTTATTCGTAATCGTGCTCATAAAATTTTACTAAGGTATTTAAAAAAGTTTGTGTAAAAATCTAATAGCAGTGTTCAGACTGTTATCAATTTTAAATAAGACGTGTACCTACTAGTACATACCTACATTACGTGAATAACATATATAATTTTGGGATTTAGAAATTAAGTTAATTTACCTACCCAGCAAGTAAAAAGCTTTTATCGCGTTGCATTTTGAAACTATATTGATCGACGATTTTTCTCTTCAATTGCAATAATGTCGCCCCAATAACATGACATAATGCTTTAATGCCAAAAAACTGCTGCCTACATGGTTATGGCACATAAAATTTATTTTTACTGTTTCAATCAAATAAAATTAAACGTTTTGTACCTCGATAATTTGCCCTTTCACTAATAAATGTCAGCGGTCATCGAAGTCAGTGGTCATTCGCAAAATTAATAGGGCTGCGAATTTGCCAACTTTTTAAACGGTTTTAAGACTTGTTGACATTTTTTACAGTGGGTGTGAAAGCGCATTGACCTTTATGCTTTAAACGATTTTGGTAAACACAAATAATTATTTGTAATGGCAGCGACAAATACGATGTCAAATTATTACGGTACAGATCTGTTCGGTAGTGAGACTAAATTATTCATCAGTAAATAAAACTTTATCTACTACAGTAGGAGCTGAACAAAGAAAGTATTTTCATTTTAGCAGACTATTCAATTTGATTACAGCACTATTAAAGCTTAAGAATCTAAGAACTAAGCGTAACTTCTACGTTTTAATTAATTAACTAATTTAAAACGCTGATCTTTTTTTTATTTTCCCGGTTTATATAAAATCATGTAGTGTGATTTAACAGAAAATTCTAAAGAAAATCTGTCTCATTCAATCCGAGAAAAATTACAGCATGTATCGACGCATTTCAAGGAAAACCTGTGACTCAGCGTAACGTATTTTGTTGTTGAGATCGTTACGTTTATATTTACGCATACGACTGTACGATGTCATTTTAAAGCTACAACCTATAGTGGGTGAACTATTTTAAATTTAAAAAATTGGAACACCACTCGTTCGGCAATCAGTCACTGTAATCACGCTCGTTCCGAAGAGTAAATGTATTTGTAATTGCGAAGTTTTTGAACGTGTCTTTTGTAAAACCATATTTTAAGCTGGTTATAATCAATTTAGCTCTTGTGAGGAAACAAGATTTTTAAAGATTAAACATTTCGAATAAGACGTCTTTTTATATGCGTAGTATCTATGAAATTAAGAGAGGTTATTTCTCGGTATTATTATCGGTAAAACCCAGATAAAAGTTTTTATATTAATGATATTTCCAAATATTGTAGTACACATCTGAGTTTGTGGCCATCACGTGAACTATAAAATTTGATGAATATGTGTCAGTTTGGAATAATACTTAATAAATCATAATAAATAACGGCTTAGATAATTACTATCTGAATTTAAGAGGCCATTTTTCATTTCATTAAACGCTTAATATAAATATAATGGAAACCAACCCCATGATTGAATGGTGCATTTTATTATAGAGTTATTACTGAAGCACTAAAAATTTTACGAGTCCTGTCGATCGACCACCGACGCTTTGAGTAACCTGCGTCTATCGGGCAGCACAGAGTTACTGACATTGAATTTTATATAGGCTGACAATTTATATGAGAACATAAAGCTCTTAGCATCATGCTCAATACCTACACTTTGTTTAATACTACAATAGTCTTACTGTAACTCACTAAGTTTTTCTTCAACATTAAGTAACTGTTCTTTTTAAAAGACATTGTTGTGCTTAGGGCTTTGCCATACAGGCAAAAGTTAAGCGGTATGGGAGATGTTTCAGATTTCAGCCGTCACGTCACAAGTTGTGTGAATTGTTCTCACTACGTATTTCAGTACTCTTAGAGGCTCGTTTAGATCTGCAAATAGGTACTTTGAGATAACGGTGAATGATTTAAAGCTAGCTGATCAAGCAATACAGATAAAATCACATATCTTAAAGGATAAATGTAACAAACTATTCTAAAACTGTGAATTAGCAATAAAGAGAGCTCTCCAGCCATCGTCCCGATGAAGATATAAACATGTTTTTATGGCGATTGCTACGCAATTCCTTGCCGGGAACACACACGATGCCACCACTGTTGCTGGAGATTACTTCTGATCCGTAGTAAAATATAAATTGCTGTCGATATTATATTATGTGGGATAAAAATGAACAAGTGCATACGAAGATCGTTCGTAAGGAATGTTTTGAAAGTTAATCTTAATAAACCATTTAATGACTTCATTTAAGATGACTTTGACGTGTTATGATTGATGTAAAGTAGTTTATAGATATTTCTCGCTAACATTTAAATATGATGGAACCCACGTTAGGTAGCAATTACTTCATGATTTTATTGAAGTCAATTTTCTTCATAGATTTCGATTTTATTCAACTAGAACCGCGTACCTAATCACTTTGTAATAAGTAGTTGTATGTTATACCTAACTGTTTCTGTTAAGCATTTCTTTCAAATAATTATGAGACCTCAATGTTAGGTATAAGAATCACAAGTCAAGAACAAAAACTAAAAATTATTCCAATCGAAGTATCAAAATCTTCGAAATCTAACGAAAATTAGATAACAAATGTTAATAGATAAAATCAACAAATAACGCACGTAGCACTCAAACTAAACTGCATCTATTGTGGCTACGGAGTTAAAAATAAAAAGCAGTTTATTTCGAAACTGTCGGCCCGTCTGCGCTGTCTTTAATTACCACTGGATATTTATATCGACCAAGCACACTAACGCCCCTTAATTTCATTGCTGAATAAACAATTTGTTTTATAGTTTCTTTTGATTCGGATAACATATCAATCTGTGATTATTATTCAGCTGTTACTTTGTGTTGCAATATTTTGACGTTCGTTTTGGGTAATGTGAAATTACTAGCGCCATCTGTTATTCGCCAAGCGAAGTTGTAAGAGCCTCTTTAATAGTAATTTACACAAATAATACTATGCATACATGTTATTGAATTTAATCAATTACTGATATGTAAGAAACATCGTTGATTGCAAGTATTTATACTAGATGATATTTGCAACATAATATATGAAAAACAAATCAGATTCGTAACTAAATATATCAAATAGAAGCTCAATAGCTATTTAAGTTTTTCTCATAGTCATAAATTTTGTTTAAAAGAAACGCAGTGTATTTTAAAATATTAATCACGAGATGCATTCAACCGCATAATCCACTACCAGCCACAAAATTCGCCGTTGCCAAGAAACCATTAAAAACTCACTGAGTTTCTGAGGCTTAAGAACAATCAAGTACATCCATCTTCTTGTAATGTCCAATACCTTTCAGCTTAGCAATACTAATTAACAGTACCAAAGTCGCAACAGGTAATGAATCTCCGACCTTCGCCTCTTCAATTGTTTGTCATTCGTTCGCCTCCAACGATACCATTCTGAGTCACTTGGATGGGAGCCAGTTCACTTCACCTGTGATGTTCCAATTCAGTTTCCGTTCAGGATGTGGTCCCTAGCTCCCCGACTATTTATATTAAGTGACGATGTATTTGATTAGCAACTGTCTACGATCGCAGACTGATATTTCTTTGGTGTTTTGTGGAGAAGTGAGGTAATCTGCACCTGTACTAGCGTGGTGATCCGTCTTGAGATAATTCGGTAAAAAATTGAAAACTATGCCTTTTTTCTGCAAATACGGACCATGTGATATACCTCTCAAGCTAAAAGCATCTTCTCGAAGCTTTAACACCAAATTCAGTTTGCTATGGTATCAAAACCATACACAAGCTATATTTAGTAATAAAATTACAACAGTAGATACATTACTGTTGTAAACACGATTACTAGATATTAGTGGCAAAAAACCTGTTGGTTTTCGCCTTTTCTTCCTTATTTTGGATCAAGAAACGCTGAAGCCTTAGGATACATGGAGATTATAAACGACAGGTGGTCGGCCAGAAAATCTGGCGCGTCGAGTAAGATGCAAATGTTCACCTCGATGTGATTTTAAGCTTTATTTCATTTCATTTATAATTTGTTGATGCTCTATTTTTTAAAGTTATATATGGAAAAAATATATTTTTTCTCTGCTTTTCGTCGTTATAACGGCATAAATTCCCTTTTTGGAAGCCTAAATCTACGGGCTAAGCCTGTGACGTCAGGTCACGCTAGACGTGTGTGTGATGGGATTGGCACGAATGCCAATGATACTCCATTCATTTGGTATTATGGCGTTCCATTCACAAAGAAGGACGTGAGCGTATTGTAGCGTGTCGGTTAAGGCTATTAGCAAAATACTGAATGATTTTACGAAACTTTGAATTAAATAACATAAATCATTAAAGTGCATATTAAACAATTTGTAAACAGTTAGAGCGACCATGTAGTAGGATAAATATACTCGTCCATATCTACCTACGGAAACCTTCAATCTAACTACAGGTGATATGAAAACCTTTAATGAAAACGGCTTTAATCTCACTAAAGTCTAAGTACCTATCCTAATGGATACTTCCTATTCAACACAAAGGAGAATGTAATGTATTCTCAGAATGTAACACTTCTCATAAACATTTCAACAACAAACTATCGCAAAACGATTTCGATAAAAGAGCGATCAAAGATTTGCCATCATATATCACATCAAAGTTATGAATGAAATAGCGAGTAGGCGTGATATTGAATGAGTGACGTAATTGTGGTGAGCTCAGAAGATATGGTGTAGGGTGTACGATGATACTCGAGTATTAAGGGACGTAGGCGGTATGACGTCAGATGTTCCTAATCCTAGTTGTGTAGTGTGTGCCAATATTTAAGGAAGCACGTGTCAATTTGCTACCCTTATTATTTTTAGCCTAAAAGTAATCTTCGATAGTAAGGGATATTGTAGATGAACCAATAGTAGAAGAAAAACAAACACCATCATCAATGTTAAAAAAAAATAGTGGTTTAAAAAAAAGATATAAGTTTGGTTACATATCACTGTTAAAATATTGTAGAAAATTTCTTCCTGTCATAAAAATCATAGGAGAACTAACTTTATATCTTTTATGACAGTCTAGAATGAATCTAATTGTGGATTCTGTAAGAACTCACGCATGCAGCTGTTACAAAACTCCACGTAATGCGGCGCAGTGCCAAATTTTGTTAATGTTTGGTCAAAATTTACAATAATATCTTCTTATAAAGATTTCATCGGGCTGGAAGTCGAATTAATATAAAAATATGTATATGTCTAACATAAAATGCGTTCAAGCTTTCGCAATCCCATCTATTCCAACCAGACATTAAGGATGACACATCCTAAAGAAATAGTTAATGATTTACTACTAACGCATTCGTATTTTTTTCTTTACACACTGAAACGCAGCCAATTTTTTTTCCGTCGCCCGTGGATGGGATGTTGTCCGAACGTGTGAGTCCCGTTTAGATAATACAAGTTTATTTCGGTTCTTACATATGTTACTCGTCACACAAAATAATAAGGCCATTGCCCTAATGACAGCGGCTTATTTTTAGTTCGGGACTTTTGAAGGCGACTCGTTAAGTGTTTATGTGGTGATACCTGACCTGACCTGATTGGCGCTGAGGCTGCGCTTAGCTTGCGGCGTCATAGCACGGACACTAACTCATTCGCGAGTGTTTTTGTTCTAGAATCGTTAAATATACATAACCTTAAACCTTGTATTCTACCTACTGCCTAATTTTTAATACTAATTTCTTCGTATCCTCAGGTAGCCCAGCGCGCGTGGAACCAATGCAGTCGGTGAGGACTACACGCGGCAACAGGGTGCGACTGGAGTGCAAAGCTAGCGCACGGCCGCCCCCGCGCATATCGTGGTATAAGGACGGGAAGCCTGTCGCCGATATCGCGTTAAGGAGATTCCGGGTGCAAAACTACAGGTATGAGAAGGTTATAAACGTAGATGACAATTAACACGTCGTATCACAGCACTCTTTCCAAGAATGTGGATGAAAAGATTACCGAGCTAAGAATTATACTAACTCTAATACAGCTTTAAGTATTTGCAAATATCATTTGTCTGCAGTTTTTCGACTTAGTGCTTCAAAATTAATTTGTATACACGATACACGACACATCTACATCCAAAGACATACGAGTAAATATTATCCTTACAACAGTCATAATGATGTTCATTAATAATAAATAAACGCAAGTATCTATCATCTAATAGTATCTACTGTAATGACCCAGTTGACTTCCAATGTTGATCTTGATCCAAAATGGGATCATGTTTGTGTACTAGATAAGTACCGAGTAACGTCAATAGTTACAATGTTGTCTCTAAACAAATGAGGCATGCACTCATATGGTGCCATCATTAAATTGCAACGCACTAATCGCAACTGCAGACGGCTGTCATTGACCGACCTGAAATTGCCTGGAAGTGCAATCCCAGACGAATACGCAGCCTATTTAAACAATATTAAACCTTAAGACAAAGTAATAGACATTTTAGCAGCACCTTTGGATATTAAAATGGATGTATGAAGTAATTATGATTGAGCGTCGCGGACAATTTCATGGGTCGTTGAGTATTTTGATAATAATTTAGATATTTTGTACAAGATGCTTGTGCCCAATGCATCAAATATCTGCAAATAGTTCCGGATTGTTCTTAAGGGTTTTATTAAAAATATTTATAGTAGCTTTATGAGTCGCGCACTTGTTTAATATCTGACTAATATACCTACCTATGTAAGTTTCACGTAAACATGCAAACACACTTGTCACTTAAGTATCGTTCAACAAGCATGTTTACTATTTTTGTAATGTCAATAAGTTTTTATTAAGCCTACTGACAACATCAATATTTAGTTTCTATCGAAACGTAAATGTGTATGCAATGTATTTCAGGAGGCGCTCGGTATTAGTGATAAGGCACGCGCGCAGTGAAGATTCAGCGGCGTATGAATGCAGAGCGCAAGGAGCGGTAGGCCCACCAGCCATCGCCAGCGCCAATGTCAGCGTTCTACCCCCAGTCACAGCTGCGCCTGATGACTCGAGTGAGTGTTTTTGTAATTTCAAGATAACGCAGTTTTTGAATAGACCTACTTCCGCGTCCCACAAGAAGTACCCCTGCCTACAACTGGTATTTAAGGAAATAGGAAAATGGAAAAGACGCTTAGAGGCATTGTTATGTGTGATATACCTCAGATGATTAATGAAACCGAGCTAACGTTTCGATATTCGTGATTAACTTTGCTGATAATTTTATTGTCACCGTCCCAAGAAACCTATACAAGCATTTGATTCAGTTGTTAAACACAAGTATCTACATTTAGATCATCATAAAGATACTTAATTACCGAACTCGATACCCCTATAAAACAGTATCAATGGCAGTGCATAACAAACGAACACAACAAACCATGTCACATTGTTTACTGATGCTCATACCGTTGTACTGGGAACGCTTGTGAAACTTACTGCTTGTTCTGCGAATGTCGCTCAATGTCTGTATACAGGCCAATAGGGTGATCAGTTACATTGTATACCTAATGAGTTAGTTGTATCATTCGCTTTTTATGCTGCTGATCTGTTATTGATCAATCAATTGATTACTCAGATGATCAATCAACGAATGGTACTTAAATATTACTTAACAAGACATTTTAATGGCAAACAAAGGAGGATGGATCCAGCTTTTCGCGGCATTTTAAGTTTTTTGAAATCAGGTTCAATGGTTTATTTAGCAATTTGTGTAATTGTTTATGTTTTCTTTCACAGCGACGTTGGGCTCGCCGTGTCCGATGCCCGACCCGTCGTCTTACTGCCTCAATGGAGGCACCTGCTTGTTCTTCGAAATCGTTCAAGAACAAGCTTGCAAGTAAGTTTTACTATAACTCGCTACTTTCACCGTTTATTAATCGATAGCAGTAAATCTAATGAAAAAAAAATTATATTAATCCCGAAATGGAAATCAACCATGACTTAAATATTGTTTATTCTTTTTTACAGATGTCCGGAAGGCTTCAACGGGCAGCGTTGCGAGAACAAGGATATATCGAACAGAAGCAGTATGTCCCATTCCTACACATGTAAACTGGGCCTCTCGATTACGTACTACTGTTAGCCAGCGAAGCGCAGGCGCATAACCCACCTCGTTCCAATTTTAAATTTAAAATTTTTAGCTCGCGACTTTCCGACGCACTCGGCTGGACTGTGAAAACTTTTACATTTTACGAGACAGATATTTACATCTATTTGTAGGTTTACATTCATATTTCTTAACATTATCAATGTTAAAAATGTTTTTATTTGTTTTATAATTTATGCTAATGCTGCCACATTTTGATAGTTATTCTACTATTTGTTTTATATCACTGTTTACGTAGTTTTCACAGCCCTTAAGCCTAGTGATTCCATCGTGAACGCTTGTAGGAAAAATACGAGAATGATAAAATACGAGCTGTAGCAAATGTTGCGACAGTGTCTATGCTGAATACTTAGGAATTGTTTTAGTTGCCAGCGCGCTTGCAGTGCGCTAGGCATTTGTAAATAAAATATTATTTACTATGAATCTCGAGCCTAAAAATCGATTCTTAGATTCTAACTTATTGATTTTTAGTCGTTAATATCTATCGCTTTTATATAGGTACATTTCATTTTTATATTCGGTAACATTTTAACGTCATGGAGCTTTAAATTATTATTAAATTATTTATACTAATAGCCCAGTGAGATTATAAACTTTTAAGTATATTTCCATTTAACAGTTCCAACAATTATATTAACTATAATTATAATTGAACTGATTTTCTTAACATTTCACGAGTTAAATCGATTTTTCTTTAGTGATAACCGAATTAAGTCCTTTTTAAGACTTCATTTTATATGTATTGCAAAAAGTGCTATTTCTTTAACTTATACTATGAAGCGATAACTTTTGCAATCCATTTGTTCTTCTATAATTGAAGATGTAAATATTTTATTCATATTTGTAATATTTGCAATTTATTATTGTTATTATTAACTGTAAGGTTTGATAACTAGTAGTATGTAATATTATGATAAAGAGACTTGCAACTTATGTACATATCTATTAGGGTAAGGGATTTTTACAAAAATACAATTATAAAATAGAATGGCGTGCTTGCTATGCAAATTAGGAAATCGCTCAAAATACATTGAACTAAACACATGTTTCTAATCCAAATTAACAAAGCTGTCGGTGATGAGGTGTCTCGCTTCCTAATATTTGAGGCTTTAACGATTTATTTAACTACAAAACACTCGTTTTAAGAGTACATAAAGCAATAATTAACTTTATTATAATACCTACTTACTTTTTGAGCCAATACTAAGCATAGCAAGTGTAGCCACAATGTAGTAAAAAAGGCAATTCCCACATTTTCACCGGTCCGTTACATCACCTAGTCAGATACCAGTTTTAACTATAGCTAGGTAGAAATAAATGAATTAATTTATATATAATTTTACGAGTGTGTCTAATTGGACGTATGGTTGTGGATATAGCGATAACATTTTTATTTCACTGTTTCTCTCTAACTCGCTATATGGGACCGAAACTTGCACAATAGTTTTACAATCCTTGTTAATTTCTTTTTTTATTTCATTTTGTATAAAGTTCTTACGAATTTAAGTTCACTATTTATATTATGTAATTAAAGTAGAAAACTGACTATTTATTTTTAATAAAATTTTGAGGATTTTAGGGCATTTATACGTCTAAGATGGAATGGCGTCGTTCGTGAAAATTTCGAACTCTTTGGTAAATATTTACTCCGAGTAATGTTGAACAAGTACTTAAAGGCTTTCAACTGAATACATACTATTTACAATACACTTTTAATACCTAATTGATTTGTTGGTATTTTCTTTGAATGACGTCATTACATTTTTAACTTGAGTATTGTATTCTCACAACAAATATTAAGGCGCGAACATCATGTTAAGTCTATGTAATGGATATACCAAAATCACAATAAAAGAATGAGTGTTGGAATTAACAGAAAGGCGACAACGTTCTGTTTTTATTTTCATTTGCATTTTCCTTTAACCCTTACATGACGTGACGGAACGAACAACGAAAATCAAAAAATCAAAAATGGTATGTATTTAATTTATTCGAAATTTATTTTATGTCGTGCACACGTCTAACCATCCGCACTCATTTTCTAGAAATGAAAAACTGTAACTAATATTTATTTAGTTTAAACTTTACAGTTTTTTATTTTGTTATTCTCCAGACTAACGCTTTTTATGTTCGTCGGTACTAATAAGGGATGCATGCGGAACGCATGTTTCTTACTCTTAAACTTCTTTACTTACTATTTGTTGTGAGATAACAATAATTCGTAGGCATAACATTGCATGCGATTAAATGTTTATTTTATAACTAACATGGTTTTTTCTTTACACAGATAAAGGCGAACCACTGTGGTGAAGACAACGAGACGGTACAACTGTAGCAAAATGTTTTGGCATTTTTTACTTTTAATATTCATAAGAAAGAAGCATTCCTGCATTTAAATGATATAGAATGAAGGTATTTGCAAATTGTTGATATTATTTTGCTTTTGTTTTAGTAAAATTTTCACTGCCAATTTAATGTTTATTAAAAATACTGGTTAGTCAGAGAATTTCATTTCTGTTTGAGAACGAAAATACTTTGAATATAACAATTAACTATGCAGATTGGTTGATAAAACTGTATCTAAGTAACTAAAAAATACAGCTTTTGATAAAACAGGATAATAATAACTTTTATGTAGATAAGTTTGGGGTGTATATTTGATAAATCTAAATATGTATTTTTTTTTTTTGAAATTTTTGCTTGTTTAGGCCGCTTTATGTTTTATAACAAAGATTTTTTTAGTGACTGAGAGTGATGGATGTATACGAAACACGTAGCTCCATCTCTTTTTGTAACGATAATGTCAACAAATCATTATTTATAATTATGGTCCCGAAACGTATAAAAAAGTGTCTATGTTCCGCGCCTAAGAGATAGTGAGTGCTACCTATCTATATAACTTAATTCCTAACCGAGGAAACTAGAGGGATTAAAAAAAAAACACGTCATATTACAGTGCATCTCTATCTCTGCCTTATACAAATATACACCCAGTAAATATTATGATATGTGCTTTAGATATAATTTGTATGATACCTAGTTATAAGTAATGTGGTGCTTAAGAAATTGTGAGTTTTACAAAATTAATTCCACTATGTTCCTATTATTTGAACGATACACGTAGTTATTAAGCAGAAACTCTATTTTATGTTTCTGATTATGTGGACGAATTTAAAGAAAGTGACTGATGGCACAATTAAGCACTTTTTTAACTTACAGTTCTTTTCACTTAATGTCGAGCGAAAAAGCCGACAGTTTTTTGTTTATATACCGGTGTCATGAAACATAAAATAGTCAACATGAAAACATAATTAACGGATATAGGTATTATTGTCCACTTATTATTTGCGGATTTTTCCAATGCCAGACAATTTAGAATAGAATTGACGTTTGACAGATTTTGTAATTAAGAATTGTTATACACATAAAAACTATCTGGCGTTAGAAAAATCCACCCTGAGTATCGTATGAATAAAGCAAACCTCAAGAATTTCCTATAGCAATAATCTCGATACTAAAATCACTTGCTAATAATAAAAAATATAATTTTTTGAACGATTTAAAACAATATTAAATACACAAGCTGCGTCTTACCTATAAACAAAAGCAGTTTAGCCTCTCGTTCGATTTATTTAATCTTAATGAGATAGGTACCTACAAAATGTTTACTTACAAAAAAAAAAAACTATATTCTATATGTTCGCACCGAAATTGTACACACAGTTGCAGTCTGTCTTTGTTACTATAAGGCTCGCCACGAACGGGCCACCGACCACAGCCACCTTGGCCAGCGACAGCGACTTAACACGCTTTTTCATATATTTGTCTGTTGTAGCTAGTGGCCGCGACCGGCTACATGTAGGCAGCATAGAATGTTTTAAAATATAAATGTCCTCCCTAGCGAAGCCGGGGCGAACTGCTAGTACAAAATATATGAAAAAGTTTATTAAGTCGCTGTCGCTCGCCACTATTAGCTGAGGTCGGTGGCTATTTGAGCCTAACTTATGGTGAAAATAAGCGACATATATTAAAGAAAGTTAAGTCGCGTTTGTAATATGCTGTGTGAACGAAATCAATAATATACCTAGATATCCTTGTTTAAATACCCGCAAGATTATTAGTAGGTATAAATGTTAAATTGCTTAGAAAACGCAACAGTTGCTAATCGCGTGCCTTAAGATATTTTCAGCCTTTTGACGTAGTAAATATTTTTATACAATTGTAAAAAGGTAGATACAAAAAAGGATTTAATATTTTTAACACTGGTAACACTTTAGTACTGCCCAACGGTTACTTTATTTGAATTTAAATAAGTTCTAGAAATGTTTTAATCCGACTTTTATTTTCACAAGCTGCCAATTATTTTTGCCGTTTACGTTGTAACGTTATCAAGTAGTTCAATATTAATGAAATTGTTAAGTTATATTAACAGTCATGTACAGTATTATTTGCTGATTAGGTGTTATTTATTGTAGCCTGTAACTGCTAACTATTAAGAGCTTTGTTATGTAATAAACGAAATGTGAATATTGTGTGATGTTTTTATTCCAAACTTATTATGTTCAATTGTTTTTGAGGTTTATATGAAGTGCAAAACTAATACTAATAAAGCCCAAACAAATGTGTAATGCGTCCAAATGTAGCCAGAACTTAAGCTGAATTACTGAACATGTGCAATAGAATCCCCTTTTTTATAAATGTGTGTGTCTGTATAGCGGGGGTATCTCAAACATTGAAATCACATACACAAAGAAACACACAGACAAATGTCTGCCCCAGGCAGAGACCTAAAAATTTAGGGTGCCTCAATATTGATGTTCAGAAATTTATTTAGCGAGATTCTACAAAAGAGGACGTTAGTGTATTGGTTTGTATAAGAAAATAGCGTATTTCAGTCTAAAATTTATGATCGAAATAGAAATACAACATTCAACATGAGTGCATCAAACTACCAATTAGTTGTTTGTATAAGGCTGCCTGTACATGGATTGCTCTAACAGTTAGAGAGTTATTATCGCACACGGACTGCGCGAGCTGTCAATCATTCTCGCGAGTCACGTCCACCTCCTACGTGTTGCTTTTTATTTTTAAAAACAGTTGTAACAAAAGCAGTCAACTGTTTCAAGCCATCCGTGTGCGCGCGGCCTAACTTTCTAGGTAAGTATTTCAAAAATTAGAGTACCTAATACAAGCAGGCCCAAAAATTTGGAATACAGTTATGACATGGCCATACCAGAAAATACTACCATATTGAAAATTTGCTCCTTTTCTTAAATTGATTAAAATCACATTTATTATCTAATGGCTGGACATGAGAATGATGCAACCACTTCACTAGTAAAATTAGACACAATAAAAAAAAAACTAAATAGTTTAATGTGACTCGCTGGGTAAGAAAATTATAAAATGACTTAAAACAAGCAATATTTACAAGCACAGTGAAAGCACATTGACATCTAGATATTGATAAATATTACACTAACAATGAGGTATGCAAGACCATAGCGGTGACAGTAATGAAATAAAATTTTATGAAAACTATGCATTTAGATAATGCTTTTCAACCAATAGGGATGTTTCCTGGGTATGAAAAGTTAAAATCTATTTAGTCCGTCAGTTAGATAATAAAAAAAATATTAGACACGTATTTTTTCTTTTATCAAAACAATAAAAACTTACAAAGATACAGCCCTTAAAGTTTCGGTGTGGGGGCTTATGACGCCACGCCTTGGTAAAAATTGTAGCGAGGAGTGACGTCACGCGTAATTTGCGTTCTCTGTATTTTGATCATTTTTTGTTTGTAGGAAAAAAGAAAAAATACGTATCCAATAAAATGCATTAATCTACTAGGCGGACATAAAAAAAAAAATTAGGAAACATGCCTATTATCATTTTACACACTTAAAATAATATGTACAATAGCTTAGTTTTAAAACTACTAACCATGCTGCAAAATTTCATCAAAACATGACATCACAATATAAAAAAACAAAAAAAAAATGTATTAAAAACGAACTTTGGTAAAATCAATTCCAAAATTACAATTTAATACTGTTCGTAAAACATGATCAGTTTATCAACAAGTTGCTATTTTACTGACAATCTTAAAATACTAAATGTATAGCTAGCTTTCTATCTAAATAACTAATCTACAAACTTATAACTGACAACCGTTTCCATCTTGTGAAGACTAGTGGAAAATGATTTTAATTGTACATTTTGTGCATTCGCTATAGCTACGGGTTCCGCTTCAGCCCATTTCTCAGGTACATCGCAATCTGTTTTGGCATGTACGAGAACATCAAATGAACATCTACAATCTAAGAATGGTAAGTAAGAAATTGTTGCCGCTACCTGCAACATGACATCTCGTATTTCTTGCTGAATTTTCTTCACATCTTTACTGCCTACAGTTTCATTTTTCTCCTTGGACATTGCCGCATCACCCTCTTCGTATTGTACATTAAAGTCCCAACATTCTAGAATTTCTTTGTTGGCTACATTGAGGATTATTAAAGACAGCTTGTCAACTTTCTTGTTGATGATCCATTCTGAAAGATTGAAAAGTAAATAATTATAAGATGAATTTATAATATATATATGTAATGTATCACAGAACATTAGCAGAAATTGCTGTAAATATAACCAAAACAAAAATAAAAAAATCGTTAAAAAATAGACATTTTATAGTCTCACATACTTATGTATTTCGTTTTTTAAACAATTAAGTATCTCTTTATTTTTTAGTTTTTACCAGTAACTTTTAGTTGATATATCAATCTCAAAGAAATAAATAAAAAAAAAATATGGCACACAAAAACAATTTAATACTTGTGTTAAGTACATAATGTCCATTTGTTTTGTTAGCAAAACTTTATTTTTATACCACACAAATGAAACATCGTGAAGTAATCATTGTCTTCATTAAGTTCGTGTAAGAGGTAATTTAAAATTTTAAATGAAAGACCGAAGCTTTAATAAATTAACATTTGTCTTACCTTCACTCTGTGTAAGTAGATTCGTCAAAAAACTTTTAATTTGTGGGTCCTCAGATATAAGCAAAGTAATGCCGTACTGTTGTTCAGCTTTAAAAGTTTCTGGTGGATATAAACCTCTTTGGAACAAAACTGAATTAATTGCGAATTCTGTAAAACAACGAGGTAATGTTTTTAGTTATAAACGTTATTAGTGATTCAATAAACAGATTTTGTTGTTTATTAAATTACAATAAAACTTACTAAGATATTCACAAAGAATTTGAGCGGATCCTCGTAGGGTGATACAGTTCTTTGTTTGTTGTTGAGACATTTTATTTATAGCACTCTAAATAACTCTAATATTCCACGAAAATTACTGTAATATTAAAGTACACTAATGTGTTACACCAAGTTAGAGTTACACAGAAACAAAAGCTGATAAAGTTACACGCGATAAACGTTCGTTAGACTTTTTGACTGTTTATTTTAAATCGTACGACTGCTGCTGCTGCTGCTCTGTTCGGTTTCATAATCTTACTTTCTGAACGGCTCAATCAGTAAATAGACTGAATTCAATATTGGAATTTTGGAAGTAGTTGACTAAAATTAAAAATTGCGTGAACAAAATCAAGTCTGCAGATTAAAAAAATAAATATATTTATTGTTAAAATAGTAGGTAATTCAATAGCATTTAACTTGACGCTATCTCAATTCAAATTGATGAACGAATGTTTTATTGATTAGTACTTAGTACGTTTTGTATTTCTTGTCGTATTATGTTTTGTTTATTCGACTTCAATTTAAAAACATCGTTTAATAAGAGTAAATATTTCGAAATGTTTGCAATAGAATTATTCAAATGTTGTAAGTTATCGTGGTTAGCAAATGAATAACATATTTTTTTGGATACTTTGTGTTGAACTATGTTCGTTGATGCATGAAGAATAATAAAACGTTATCTAAATAACATGTCATGTGTACCACATTGACTGTCATGACAACAAACAAATTCGATTAAATAATGAATGAAGTTGGTGGAAATAAAGCAATTCATGAAAGAGCTTTATTGCATTATTGAATAATGAGCTAGATTTGAACCTCAGCTATGGGCCGCACGCGGCGGAAAAGAAGCCTAAAAAAAGCGCGCGCCTTCTGTGCATGTGACGACCAAGAAGAGATCATATTATTAAACACTTGGCTTGCGGAAAATGGTATGCAACGGAATAATAAGCTAGTTTTAGCTATATTCGATGATACCGGCCGAGGTGTGTTAACGAAGAAGAAAGTACAATGCGGAGAGGAACTGATGAATCTGCCGCTAAACTTAACTATCAACGTAACTACGATTTTGATGGATAACTTATTTTGTAGAATATTTTTAGAGAATTCCAAACTGTGTTTAGTAGAATATAAGCAATCTGTGTCGTTTCAGTCTTTGATGGCATTTTACCTTGCATTTTTAAAATTCCAGAGTGACAAAACAAAGTGGCACATTTACTTAGAAAGTTTGCCAAAAGAATACACTGTTCCTTACTTTTTGCCAAATGAAATAAAACTTAGTATTGATAACGATATACAGTCTGTGATTTCAAAGCAAAAAGATATCATTGAAACATCTTATAATGTATTTGTAAATATTTTATTAAATAATTTAAGTACTGACAACATAATCAAAGATTTTCAAAAGTCCTTCTCTATGTCATCTTATGAATGGGCCTATTTCACAGTAAACACTAGATGTGTGTTTATGGATTTAACAAAAGTGATTGATTTAAAGAATATTGAGAATTCAATTATTAACCTTATATGTGATAATACAAAAATATCATTATGTCCATACTTAGATATGATAAACCATAGTCCAAATGCAAGAAACGAGACCAAGTTGTTGGTTAGCAAAAATGTACAGAATATTGATGTTAGTAATGTAAAAGAGGATTTATTTTCTAATTTACACTTTTCAATATACACTAAAAGTGATTTTGAGCCATATACACAAGTATTTATTTGTTACGGAGATAGTCATAATTTAAAATTGATTACGGAATATGGATTTTTCTTGCCAGCCAATGACTTGGATTTTGTTTCATTTTCATTTGATGAAGTTTCATTATTCCTAAGAACAAATTCACTTAAATTATCGCAAGATCAGATTTCTTTTATCAACAGTCATGGTTTGAATAAAGAATTGTATATTGACTGTAAAGGCCTAAGTTATAATTTCTACGGGCTGTTATTAGTTGTTAAGTACTTCTATGATCAGAGTTCTGATGTAAGTAGGTTGATATACTCTGCAGCCATTTGTTCTCATGATAATAATTTGAATGATATTATTTCACCGATGGTTAAAGATAAGTTAGAGAGTATAAAAGTATCCTTAGATAAACTAAGCACTGTGAACAAATGTGTTATTTTAAATAACTGTGTAGAACTTATGTGTCAATATGTTAGGATATTAGAGAAATTTATTAAATGTTAGAAACCCATTTGGTCTTTTATTACCTGTTTCTGTTATAATTCTTTTGTTTTTTATCTCTTTAATTAGCTAAAGATGATATTCAAAAATAAAAATAAAAATTGTGTAGATACAAGTAAAGTAAAATAAAGGTGCTGAGGCCCTCAATTTTGTTCTTAGTCAGTGATGATGCATAATAATTTAATAATATATTTGTATACCACAATGTGGCAATTTTTGGTAACTAACCAAAATTATTAATTAGTTGAGAAGTATCTTGTTGCAAAAATAATCTTAATAAGAATACCTCCACAAATATTAAGAAATGGAAATATTTAATAGAATGTTGTTCCGTACAGCGCTATCTAGGTTTAATAATATTACTTACAAAAAGCTTAAAACTTCAAGTGCAGCAGCTTAACTATAATTTACAAATTAACTCATAGATGGCAGTACGATCACGAATGTGTGTTTCTGTGGTCAGACAAAAGAGGGAGTTACTAGTATTGTTTATAAAATGTCTAGTACCTAAATTACATACGTTACGTTTTTTAATACTTTTCGGCCAGCCTTTGTTTAGGTAATCTTTTTAGTTTTAGGTAAATGAAGGCGCCGACATCCTGAAAAAAACATAAAAAGGCATCTTATTAAAAAAAATGGTAAATTTTTTGTTGCCCCACTAACTTCCTTATGAATTAGATGCAGTACATCTACTGCATCTAAATCATATTGCGTATTACCTATAATTAAAAATGTAGGTTCGTATGACATAACAAATGTGTAAGATATTTTATATACCTAATTATTAGCTGTCCCAGCAAACGTTATTTTGCCATACTACTTAATAGATAAAAAACTGAAGATTGCCACCTTTATCACTTAGGGGGTTGATAAATAGAAGTCCGATTCGCAGACCTAACCGATATGCACACAAAATTTCTTGAGAATCGGTCGATCCATTTCGGCGGAGTTTAAGTACCAACACCGTGACACGAGAATTTTATTTACTTATTAGATGTACCTAGTTTATGTGGATAACTTTTGTTTAAAATCTGTAATAGTAAGCACACCGGCCCCTCTGTTTTTTATCTTTCCTGACCATGCAAAGGTTGTCTAGAAAAAGTGAAAAATATCGTACCTAGTGATAAGACCGCCATTGATCCGTTTACTGTTGTGTATTAGGTATTTTAATGCTATAACTCTCATAGTGTACAATAAAGAATACCTATTCTATTCTATTCTTATTTCATTCAAGAACTTTAAATTAGTACCTATTTGTATAATAACTTTCGTGAGGAGTACTTATTCATAATTATTTAAAACAAAACGGTTTACTCACGTATAAATATTCTCGGGATGATAACTCTTCCAAGTTCGACTCGCGACACCACGTCATCTCATGATTAGGGACTATTGAGTCTGAAACTAGTCGGGCGATCCCGAGAATATACTTGAGTGAACCGTTTTGTTTTAAATTAGTAGCTAGGTATCTAGGACATTTTTTGGGTTACTTTTTGGGTTATGGTCTACTGGACCAACAATATTCGCCCCTATAAATAAGTGACCCAGCTACCTATTTTGCTAAAGAAGCAAAACACAGAACACCGAATTTCTCTAAACAAAACAACCAGATCGCAAATCGTCCCATCGAAACCAAATCTGTTATGTTCAGCATTTAAAATTTAGGCAAACTTGTTTACCTATTCCCGCAACAACACGAGAGGTCATAATCGTTTACTGGCAAACAAAACAAGCGCCACAAATAATGTGAAAAACAAGAGTATCTGCGCCAATAAGTTGTCAAACAAAACACATAGGTTTGCTCTGAATATTCACGGGTTGAGTATTTAATTCGGGCTCTTTACTGTAGTTGGAAACGATACGGATACGACATGTGGAACAAATGTTACTTACCTACTTTTTCAGAACAAAGTAATGTGTAGGTATCACATTTAGGAAGCCTACATTTACATAGACGGTAGACCTATCTACTTATGCTCTTGTTTTAAATTTTCTTAAATATTTTTTTTTCTAAAGGAGGGTTACTTTATTTATATTTGCTAACTATTAATTACATTAGGTCCCTAAAGATGGTTATTCCGTGTAGGCAACACGCCGCAGAACCGTAGCACTTTGTCGTAGCCGTCTTAACAAAAATAATTGATAAATAGTTTTTATAGGTGTCAGAAACTCCTGAATGTTTAGGCTTAGGTACTGTTTTTCAGATTTACAGCAGCAGGGTACCGTTATAGGGTAAATATTTTTTAATCTTAGCCTAAACATAGATACCTACTTATGGTAAATTCGGGACAATGCAGTCGTTCAGTTTAAACGCACGGAACTTTAGACTCGGTAAAACTTGAAAGCTGTGAATAGTGTTGCGAACTCTGTCGATGTACCTATTCCCTAACAAAACTGGAAAAGGCACAATTATAGGTAGGTATGTAAGAAAGAGAAAAGTTTCAAAATATGGATTTGATATAGGGCAGTCAGACAGAGACAGGAAATAATGTGAATAGGTACTTTATCAGGGGGGACTAACGCATTTAAACTGCATGCAACGTAATTAAAAGTATGTAATCTTGAGGTTTTCAATAAAGAATGGTATCTGGTTTTTAATTTTTTATCTACCTAAAAAGAAATCTGTTCAAAATATAATGAAATCACTCCTATTTTTTTATGTACGTCGTATCTACAGTTTTAAACTACGTCTATCGATATTTTAAACAGAATCTCTAGCATAGTTGGTGAGGAGCGGTTTACGACGGACCCAATCAAGAGGCGACGTCGCGACTAACTACCGATCTCCAGGGAACCTTGTGACGACGGGTTGCACCGTGTTGGTTTTATTGTAAACCGGAGATTAACTTTTGTTAAGTATGGTTTACACACATAAAAAAGAATTATAGCACTTCAAATACCCTTGAAATCAGTTTATAAACGGGGCTGGCCCAATATACCTAAGACACTCTTTAAAAAGTATCTAATGTCTACACACATTTTTCAAAACCTAACCTGGCTACTAGTACTATTGAATGACTAGTTTTAATGACATTATGGCAAATAAAAATCCTTAAGGTTCTCGCTTGCTCAAATGTCCGGTGAAGCAGTCAAAGCCTGCGCTCCGGCTAACAGAGTAGATCACATAAAAAAGGCAAATAAGAATGCCTAAAAAAATATTAGAGATTGTTTATTTTACTGGGATGGGCAATATTTCTAACACAATTATTTAGGAATATACCGATAATGAAGGTTAACCCATGCTCGTCGCGGTTGTTTCGTGGATGGGTGACCATTTGTAAACAAACCATGCCTCAGAAAGCCGCTGGTCTCGACTGTCATACATTCATCTTTGACAGTTGTTAAGCTATTACTTTCCCACAACTTACAACCAGTCTTAGTATGGGATAGGTAGGTTACCCAGTCAAATGGGTTGTGGGGGTCAGAGAGGCAGTCGCTCCATGTAAAATATGGTATGCACCTGAATCCGGTAAGACTGGAGGCCGACCACAACATAGCTCGGGAAAATGCTAAGGCGGAAGAAAATCTATCTACCTAATTGGGAATGTTTAATACTTTTACACAATACTATTTTACGAAATAGGCAGGTACTTACTTAAGATTTAAATAATCAATATAATAAATCGCATGAAAATGTATTTAAAAGAATTATAATAATAACACACCTTATACCCGTAATCCAAAGATTAGGTACGGGATTAGTAATCCCCGACGGTGCCATCCACTAACGAAATTTCGGCAACCAATATTGGTTAATAAAACCATGATCATCAAAACTTGGCGCCGATTCCGACACCATAATGTAAACTGTTCCTGTTAATAAACACACCAAATTTTTAAACACAGTGTCGGTCCATCCTTCTTTAAATACGGACACAGTGAAGCGCAGTGTCGTCTGTTGGAAAGCAATATAGGGGATGAATAATAAGGAATGAAATGTTTGTATACTAGTTGTAAAGTTAATTTTTGTTATCTGTTTATTGTTGAGACTTATTGTGTCGTTTTGTTTAACTAGTTTTGTTGACGAAAATATATTTGAGTGTTGTCGAGAAACTGTCGCTTATTATAGCGGTGGTAAACATAACTTGATTTGATTATTCCGAGTATTTTAGATAAAGTAAAATATAAAGTATGTTTACCTAAAACACTTGCGTTATTTGGCAGTACAACAGAGTAGGTTAAGTTTATATGTTACTTAAATTTATAGCTAGCTAACGTCATAATTTCTGCTGCTATAGTAAAGAAACTGGGATTTATACAAGAAAAGTTTTCATTATATACTCAGTGCTGTCTAAACCGTGTCAAAGCATGAGTTTTTATTGACTTTGTCATTTAGAGAGATTGACAAGTACCTACCTAGATATTACCTTAGAAAATACTAAATGGTTACTTAAAAGGGTATTTCATTTATAAGCAAAGTTATTACTTATTTGGCGAATTTTGCGTAAAAACAAAGTAGAGCCACATAATTTCCGAGTAATATTATTAAAGAAAATATGATATAATGCTTATTTGCGGTCGTATTCTGCAATAATTCATCGATTGTTTTCGTCGCATACTCAATAAGGCATAACGTAAGCTTTGCTTGCAGAATAGCCTCATAATTTATAACAATTGTAAGTAGGTAATCTATTATTTCTTGTTGGATACCTACATAAAAATAAATTATTCGAAAAAATAAAGCTGAATTCTTAGTTAGTAATTAACTAACTTTGCTAATTTGGCATTTAAAGAAACAATATATTTTATGCCAATGTACCTATTATCTATTGTTAAGTACCCTACCTATTTTAAATAAATAATCAATATTATAAACATCTATAAGTTTAAATTACTAAGGAAAACCCTGATTTAGGTTAGAGATAATTCGATTCTTAATTCCATCTAAAGGTAAAAGGCATTTTTTTGTTTTTGGTACGCTCAAAATCGTCTCTCAAATACGAATCAGAAATCGCAAAAGATGTTTACAAATAAAAAGCCTACCCCTTATAATAATATCATCAATCATGATCGGGCTTCTTATTACTCTGTCAAGTTTTCCTCCATTAAAGAAAAACTGTGACTCCATAGATATTATCCGTCAATGGGGAAAACACTGTATCTACTGATTGACCATATAAAAAACCGGATGATTTATCATTTTTATTGCGACAAAAACATGTTTATGAGCATCTTAAGAGGGGCGGAGGGAGAGATTCGGTGCTTATTCTGAGTATGCTGAAATTAATTTGGTTTGATTTAGAATTATTGCTGAAATCGCTAACTTGTAGTAAGGAACCGTGGTGATAAATTTAATGCTTGGATGTTTTTTTTTTTTAAATTAGAACATCAAGCGTAAATTATGCATAATTATGTGAAAAATTTCACAATGAAGAAAATTGTTATGCCCAGTTGTAAGGATTATTCAAGTCAGTTTCACTGCCAATCCTTTTTGTCAGTAGGTACGCTGAACAAATTGGTTTATTTGCGCATAATTACCTAGATTATACTTTCATTAGTCTTACATTAATGCATTAAAACTCAAACACAACTTCTAGTCTCTCTAAGGATACTTCTTGTAATAACACTTAGAAAAAAATGCTCTATTTATAAATGCCACATTGTTACCAGAATCTACCCTCCGATAGCGAAACAAAATAATCATTGGCTAGTTATAATGCCCCGGGGGACTGTTCTCTAACTATAAACGCGATATTGCTTTAGATGGGGTGACGCCGTGTTTTCATCGCTTACTGC
The DNA here is from genome assembly GCA_932294365.1 of Diachrysia chrysitis. Taxonomy (NCBI): domain Eukaryota; kingdom Metazoa; phylum Arthropoda; class Insecta; order Lepidoptera; family Noctuidae; genus Diachrysia; species Diachrysia chrysitis. Next base: position 1,139,773 of record OW028645.1, read on the forward strand.
TTATTATTTTTTTTGTCGTTATTTGTTTTACTTTTGCCACTTGTTTTGCTTCGATTTAAGATTGATTTGTAATGGACAAGTAGCTTAAGAAATTGAGATGAGAGAACTAGCTTTTGCTTCTTCTTTTGCTTCGCCTGCGTGACTGTCATTTATCGCTGCAAATGACTCTATAGTTTCATCAAAATTAGGCAGACTGACTGAGTTACTTTTTAAAATATTTACCAGACGCGATAAATGTATTTATTCTGTTATAAGCATTATTTTGTTACTACCAAATGTGTGTTAGAAATAAATTATCAATTTTGATTTATTTATGCTTCAATATTTTGGCGATAATGGTTTACACATAAAAGAATATGCTGTCACGGGCTTTTTTGTAGGACTATGTAAGATAAACATTTAGATTAAACATTATGTACGAGTAACTCTAACGGTTTTTGCAACGCACGCTAGAAAATCTCGCAGATGGTAGAAATTTTTCCTACTTACTTGACACTTACCTATCGTTAAATTTTGGACAATTCACACAATATCTTTATAAATTATAGCGTATGTGTTGTTCTTATGTATAAGATATATTATTGTAATGTTTCATTAAAATCCATTTTTGCGTGAAAGAGTAACAAACATCCATACATCCTTACAACATTCGCGTTTGTAATATTAGTAGGTAACACCAAGCATTTTAAAAAATCGAAATCCTTGCCTATTAATGATGTCTACGTCAATAAATAATATTTCAACAAACACTTTTGTCGTACAATTCCTCAGTAGGTAAAGAAGCTTCTGATGTTGGTCATTGTAGGTAAGATAATTATTTACATACTACAGTTAATTACACAATGCAATCAAACAAAATGTTACCTCTGAAAGGCCTTAAGAAAATAATATAATATAAGTAACGAAGGTACAATGAATTAAGTTTAGTTATATAAAGACCCGTAAATTATTTTTCATCAATTCATAGAAAATAATAAACGATATTTTAAGTAAAATCGAAGACCCAATTGTACATATATTTTTTTAAATTAGCACTGTGATAGTCAATTTTGAAAGAGTAGATACCGAATTTTATGATACCTCCAAATCAACGTAAAATTATTTCAATTAACCAACAAGCTAGATAACTGAGAAATATTGTGGGGACTTCAAACAAGCGATTTCATGTAAAAAACAACAAAGTTCGCTTAATAATCATTTTATCCGCATATTGTTGAAATGATTTAGCAAGTTTGAAAATATTAGCTAGGTAGGTATCCTTAATCTAATTTTCAACAGACGTTTTATATAACTATAAGATATATCTTAACAAATACAATTTTATTTAAAATGGTAAAGACTCAAGCTCGTGACGTATTCATTGTTACAAAATATAAATGAAAAGAGTTACACCTTTCCTCTACAGGACTTACTGTACAAGCTTGAATACAACAAACCTACTCTTATAATATTTGAATGAACTGGATGGATGTGTAAAACATCTTATGTTTTTTTTTTGTAGTTCAGTGTTTGCACTCGTCTTGCTATTGTAATGTAATTGACTTTCATCAATTCGCTTGTTAAAGGATTCATCGAGTGAGTCCTTAAATGCAGAATTCCAATAATGTATGGCCGATGGCCTTACAGGCCGTTGTTTGTGTGGCCTCAGTCGTAAGTACTCGGAGAGCTGTAACCACGAAAATCTCTGTTCCGCGCAATTAATTTATATAAAACGATAAGGTTTTAAGGCAAGGAATATGCAAGGCGCGAGCCCGATCCGCGTTACGTGATCAAGATAACAGTAGAGAACGCTTCTTGTGCTGCAGGGGTGCTACAACATTGTATAGACCGTTGGTGCTTACTAATAATTCGTATTTAGTCGCTTTTTCACAAACTGTGTTGGTATTGGCCTCGAGTCTCAATGGATATGCCTATTATCTTTCTCAATGACTACGATTACTACCTCAACTAATTGCCCGTCGTTGATACGATAATGTTAACCTTCTGCTTATGCATAATAAGGAATTTGGAGATTTTTTGGTGATTAAGCGTAGGTAAGTATGAATATTTTATTTGTCACACAAAGAAAATTTATGTCTATTAGAAATTTTACTGTTTTTCTAATTTCAGGGATAATAGGCGTGAGATGGCAAAAAAGCTTCCTACATGGTAATCTATGCTCTAACAGAAGTTGTTGTCTTCGTCTTTCTTTTTGTGGCAACCCTAGAGCCAACGCGTTCACCGCGAATCTTGCTAATAAAATATTAAATGCTCACTTAAACATCTATATTGCCACGAGTAATGACTGGCAACACCTTCTGAATACGAGAGCGGATGAAGGTACGCATTCAAGTAAAATATCATGCTCAGTGATAAGGACAGTTTTTAGTTACTGTTTTATGAGAATTGAAAATATAATAATTAATCGGTTGAATGCGATACGGAAAAAGACCCTATTTTGGCACTCACGGAGTAATACCTGTATTTGGTGGTAAAACTGTAAGTAACAGTTTTCCTATATTAACTATTTTCATTTGGATTTGTAAGTCCAAATTTTAAAGAAAATTATTACGATACCGCTTGCTTTCTGAATACGGATTACATTTGTGCTTGTTTTGTTAGCCATGACTATGATAGCATAGTTAGTATACACAAATAATATTGATTTAAAATAAAGAATAAATACAAATGGTTTGTTTCAATATCTGAAACCTTCGTAAATATTTTCTTGTCCAAAACACGGCAATAGAAAACGTAATACAAGAGATTCAGTTCTCCTATCGCCCCCTCAAAAAAATATTCGAACCGAGGCCTCGCATAGAAATAAATAAAAAAAAATCGTATTGCGTAGATATCTCTAAAATCTACATACGTCGAAATATTCTCCCCAAAATCTGATACATGCCGAATGTACCTATTGTTTATCACGAAAAAGTACGCCAGAAAACAAACGTCCCATAACATTATTACAGTCAATAAATCTGGTTGATAGTACAAACGGAATCAGATTCGCGGTGTCGGTCCGTATCTGTTGAAGTTTCACGATAAATACCGAGCGAATCTGCATAACTCCCGATGTGAGTGGCGGCGGTGGGGCGCGCACCAGGATGTAAGGATGCTAAAGATGCGGATGTGGTAATGAGCTAGTTCACTCAGTGTGTGACATTATTTCGGGAGGATCCTATCGGGGTATTAAAGCCTAATTCTATGGAGATTTATATGATTGGGTGTGTAAAATTATAACCTCAAAAAACCTGTAGAATTCTCACCTCACAAAAACCATTACGTAGGTCACCATCGACAAATATAAGCAAGTACTGCTTCCAGAATTTTTAATCCATATCCATTCTTCCATACTAAAATTATGAATGTGAAAGTAACTCTGTCTGTCTTTTTACCTGTCTGTTACGCTTTTACGGCTAAACTACTAAACCGATTTTGATGATACTTAAGATGGGGTATGCTAAGATCCCGAGAAAGGACATAGGCTATTTTTTGCCGCAATAACTGACACCTACGTGGGTGTAGCTGCAGGCAACAGCTAATTTATAATAAAAGTAAAAAATACCCTCAATTCTTTTAAAGAGATATAAGGATAATTGAAAACAATACACACAAAAACATGTGTGTGATGTTGAAGTAAAACCAGATTCAGGTACCAACTTGGTACAAAAATAACTAATACCGAGCATCTGCAAATAAGTAGTTATGTGTGACGTATTTAAGGATAAAAAATTAACTCTAAATTTAAGGATAATAATTATTAACCAAGATCACCATTCATCAACTTAAGATAAATCAAGAAGGCTATTATAATAATATAAATAAAATACCTCCTCCATCTTATTTGTTACTCCGTCCACATCCAGTCGGTTGAACATAAGACATTGTGTGCGGTACCACACTTCCTGAGTAACTCTCGCTAGAACAACTGTTTGTTTGTACGGAGCTCATATACCATATATTATTATGCATATTCCTTATGATATACCGCTGCTTTAATTTATAGGTATCTGGGGTGAGCCACGAATTATACTTATTGTCAGTGGTTACAGGTTCATTAGGATTGTCTTCCTTTCTATTGGTAAGTATTTTTGTATTAGAACTAAATTTAATTCTTGTTGACATACCTAAGATGTAAAAATGCTTGCTTTTTTAAATCTTTACATAGTATAAAACAAAGTCGCTCTCGCTATTTATACGCTTAGATCATTTAAACTGCGCAATGGATTTTAAAGCATTTTTCAGCAAAAGATAGTGATTCAAGAGAAAGGTATATGTAATAATTCATTAATGTTTTGTCAACGTGCGAAGCCACAAGTTCATGTAATATGATTATGTACTAAAAGCTCTCTAAATTTAAAAGAATCAGGCACGTTAACGTACTTGCGCAAGTGTTTGTTAATGAAGACTTCAAAACTCATGAGTTAAGAATATTTCGTACCTACTTAGCCCAGTACTTAGCATCTACATTTCGAAACCTTATTTATGTTATAATACACATTAAAAAAAAACTTCGTCTAGTAGTCTTATATAAAAATGTCGTGTCACAGTGTTTGTTATCGAACTCCTCCGAAACGGCTTTAACCGTTTTTTATTTTTCTTTTTGTGTATATTTGGTTGGTAGATATGTGAATATGTCGTAGTCTATTTTTGAACCCTTAGATGATAAGAATGGCCGTCTGCACTCTGCAGGGCAGCTAGTATATCAATATTAGGTATATACCTAATATCTCCACAGTTAGATAGTCATATTCTGAATATAACATAAGCGACCCAAATGTTAAAATGATGTAACAAAATCGGAAAAAGTGTGACCCTTAGACAATTCCATTTGGTTCCAACAAAAACAATTCACTCTCGTTGGGAAGGTAAGATTGTGCATAAATTGGATCCGCACTGACCCCTCTGCCCTGACCGCCGGGGAAGCACATTGTTACTCTATTGCCTCATTTTTATTGGGTTCGTATTTTAGATTTATTTCAAATCTGAGGTGGATAAATAGGGAAATTTACTTGGTTAGTTAAGGAAGTGTAAATGTAATGTGATGAATATATAAATGTAGACGATAGATAGGATTTTCTATTAAAGACAAAAAGAAAAGTGAAAATAAGAAAATTTTTGCTAAAAATATTGGCAATAAATCCCCATTTTTACATCTGTTTGAGAAAACTGGATACAATCTGTTACATTAGGTAGTATGTTCATTATAATTTTACAACATGCTAAGAAATATGACACAAATAATACACAAACCCCTTTTTCAACTATGAGTAGTAATAATATCTTGGGACACCTCAAACACTCCCATCTGATCCCAAACTAGGCAGAGCCAGTATTATAAAAACAAATGATCGTGCTCATCTCACAAAGATTTGTCTTGGGTGGGAATCGAATACACGACCGCCAGAAGTCAGGGTCAGTAGCCACTAGACCAACCGGCCAGTCATAATATTTTGAATCTTTAAAAGACCCATACAAAGCCTTTCGCTTCCCGTAGGTTATATCCTGAATATCATGTTGCCTTATTTCTATAGTGGCTTCATTTAAAGATATCTCCGTGTGAAAGTAGGTAGCTACCTGGCTATGGTGTACCGAAGCAAGCCCATCAGTGGACCTCTCCCTCAATATGGCCGCTTCTCCGCAACCAATATGTATGTTACATATTTTACGCTAGACCTCTTTCTATTTTTTATCGAGCTCACCGGATTTACAAGGAATTATAAGAACAGGATCTGGTTAGAATAAGAGGTGATATTTCTTATTTTTCACAGGTTATCCTCAGTGACGAGAATACCTGTGGGGACACAGATCCAACATGCAGCGGCCTTGTTGAGAACTTTACTCTAATATGGGATGGGATATCTACCAGGGACCGTTTACCCCTGCTCTAAAGAAGAAAAGACATGAACAGCCCAAAGTATATAATATGTTTTTAAAATAATTTGGTTTATTGTGATGTTAATGTTTTGTGGGATGGTTAGATAATTAATTTTACCGGAAAACTATGTCACCTACCCTTCTACATAGTTTATATTATTTTAATACATTGTGTTTCTTTTTTTTTACCAGGCATCGTAGTCCGCTATTGATAACAGCTCCAAATCCTCCTTCAAAAACTTATGTATTGAAAAATACTCTCTAATTATTATATCATAGTAAGCTAGATAAATGTTATTTATTAAGAGGAATAAGGCACTAACGTATTTGCTTCAAAAAATTAAATCAGAATAATTATCCTCATTTCATAACCATTGATATAACAATACAGTAATATGTATTGTTTACTCCTTAAGCATGTCTTGGCCTGTTCCAGTTTTTATAACACCTACGTCTTATTTCCTAGTTATCACGGAGCCGCGGGCGGTGAGGTAATAGGAAGGCGGGTTCGGGGCGTAAAACTGTACTACGGACTTCATTCCTTGCGACTTGAATATGATAATAACATATTTCAGAACCCGGTTCTGTCGGAATAACCTGCGTAAAAACAGGAAATGTATTGGGTAGGTAAGAACTTGAGTACAATGCAGGTGTTTTCCTATACCTACCTGACCAACAGGACTGAAAGTATAATAACTATCGTGAGGAGTATTTACAATTATTTAAAACACAACTCGGTTTACTCGCGCATATATTCGACTTTAGTTCGACTCGCGACACCATTGCCGTCGCGTCAGCTCACGATTAGGGATTCCTATTGTATTGAGTCTAAAACTAGAAGGGCGATCCCGAGAATATACGTGAGTAAACCGTTGTGTTTTAAATAATTAGTACTGAAAGCAATTTATAGTGATACTAGACTCGTTTTAAACTACCTACATGAATAATTAATTATATAATAATATGGATATTACACATTGCTGTTGATTACAATTCACTTACCAAAAGCTTTTATGGATAAAATCGACCAAAAACCTCCTTTTTATTAAACATAGAAATGTCCGTAATGTGTTGTCGCTGGCGATCGGCTTTATAACCAAAGACTAATTCTTGCCTAAATTTAAACTTGAAACAATGAGCAAAAGATTTTCATTACGTTTCCCTATATAAGATACTTATCTCACCACCGAGTACCAACACTCAAACAATATTCAAATCACAATAAAACCAAAAACGAACTTTTCACATAAAAATTAAAACGTACATCATAATATAGTAATAAACAATTCGCAGCCGTTGAAACGAAGTTGGCATTGAATCACATAAACAAGTCGGTATCTAGGAGTCGTTACATTTACATACGGGGCGCCCGCTCCGGCCCGCTCCGTCCCGCTACGGCCCGGACGCCGGATGCGGGGGCGGAACGGAACTCGCATCGGCACGTGCTTTATGGATGACACAGGTACACTTGTTTATTGAGAGCTTTTGTATATAGGTACGGTTATTGATAGGTATATAATATGAAAGTGTTCGTTTGTTTTTACGTCACAAGTTTCAACTCAAATTTGAACAATAACAGTGTAATTATTTATTATAGGTTTGTTAAAGCTTTCATATTTAGTCATTAGATAGCATGAAGTACGTTATTTTCTGACTAAGTATATATAATCATTAGGTAGATATTCTTTACCAATAATTTATTTATGCCCAATCACCCTCAGATTGCTTAGCTGCTGTAAAAAAACCAAACAAAAATCAAAAAAGAAGGCAGACCATTAAAAAAATATTTAGGTCGTTTTCATGTTTTTTCATCCAACTGAAAGCTTAAGTCTTAACTTATTCTATCCTTTATTATATCCTCACTGCTATGATAACACCTCTTAATACTTTATATTCACATCTCCATTCAATTACTTAGCCATAAGAAATGCGTCGTTATACCTCGGCCGGCCATTCTTATGTACATATGCGAGCATACGGAGAGGCTTTCACGTCGGATTGTTCTCGCATATTGTTGCCAAAGATACAACGAGGTACGAATATATATTTCGAACATACTTATGTAATTTTTCATGATACATACTTAAATCATTAAATTATTTTTATATTTTAATTATTTTTACGCGTTAACGCATGCGGAGTGAATATTTGTAATTAACTTATTTTAAATTAAAATTAAAATATTTTTCCTTTCTGTTATTTGTATTTAATTATTATATTATAATTATTTGTGTCTTTTCCATGAGTTGCTGGACACCTTCAACGAAAAATTTCAATTCATAGATGTAAATTGTTAAGTTAACTTTAAATTCAAGGACTGTGTTGACGCACATATTGGCTCTGTACTTTTTTTGCACATAATTATATTAAATGTTAGAAAAATATCTAGAGTCTGTGCGGAAAGATTTTTGATTTTTATCGCGGTTTATATTTAGATTTTAGTTTCCGACGTTTCACGGGCAGACAGTAGTTTGTAAGCTCAGAAAGCAATATGTTAATCCCATTTTACGCCACGACAGTTCTCTTTTCGCACAGCCTCTAAATGGTTATAATAGATGTTTATGTGTATAATATTACGGGTGTCAGTCAAAAGTTGCAAGACAAGCAATAAGTGCTGTAACAAAAAATTACTCAAACAAAAACATTATAGTCCAAAAATAAATTATAATTAATACAACTAGAGCACAAAAACTCTTATTAACTCTCTCAGTTTATAGTAAACATTTTACCATTAAAAGTATTGTCAGCTCTAAAGCATCGTACATCTGAGTGGCTACGTATTGTCGCCTACCGCGTATTTTATAGCAAGAACTCTTAAAGTTATTGCCCATGTTTTAGTTGACGCTAGCGACAAACTGTTCTCCATTATTGCTGGCCAACAAATCTGCTGTATTTTGTTTATTCGCCGATTTTGTTGGAAAAATACTTTGCCAAAATAATTATGTTACATGTTTGTACACGTATTTTTGATAATTTTTACTGTTTTTGTACCTACTTAGACAGGTAAGACACTAAAGTATTACGTATTGTGCGTATAACAAATATTTTAAAGATTTCTGTAGTTTTCTATGACGTATAAAGAGGCTATAATGGTTCCTCATAAGTCTACAAGGACCTTAGACAACTAACGTTATTTACATAAACACAAAAAAATAAACAGTTTTGTGGAAAGATCAAGTATAAAATCTCCCATCTTTTAGTCACTGAAGGTACCTACAATTCCAAGATAAAAAATAGTTGAAATTAATAAATGAAAAAAATATAGCTTTACTGTATAAAAATAACTGGAACACTTTTATAATTATTAAACTATTCTAAACAAATAAATCCATTCATCGTTTATTGTATACGATGTTAATATTTTAAAGTGTCGTGTCGTGTATTCTGGCCGACACGGCTCGCATATTTCATGCACCCGTCGGCGCCCGGACGGCAGATTCTGGTGATAATATTATTATATTTAGTAATAACTATCAGTGCCCCGCGTTTTTACTCGCGTTGTCCCCGTTCCCGTAAGATATTATTAATTTTTTGGTTTCGTTTTTCTTCAAGTTTTCCTATGTTTTTATAGATACAAACAAAACAACAAATCCAAAATCATGTAAATCGGTCCACCGGTTCTTGTGTTATAAATGGTGTAACTAAACCGACTGTCTTTTATATATTAAGAAGATTCTAACGAAAACATTTAATGCTTTTTGTCATGCACTACCTACATGTCTACGTATCAGATGTTAAGCCACATTTAGTGGAAAAAAAGCCAGGTGTCTGGCTGCATCTTTAGAAATTCAATCGTGATTCGCTTTTTAAAACCTAAAGGTAGGTAAATGGAAAAACACCACAACCTAACATAATTTATTCTTGCTCTTAGATACGGGTTTAATTAATAAAGTAAACACTAACTTAGAACCATATGATTGAAAATTAAGTTTCATCTTTTGTCTCCCTGATAAGTAAAGTAAGAAAAAGTGAAAGATATTAAGTTTAATTATATTTGAGTTGCCAATTATATAGAGCAACATATAAATTTAATAATTTACCTATAATATTTTTACATTAAACTATTTCAAGTAAAACCCTACATCATAGTTTCTACATCCGTATTCCAGAATCAGTCCGCCACTCCGTCCGGCAGTTACCATCATTTTGATTGAAATTTACTGCAGCACAGTGGGGCAGAGGGCGTCGTAATAACGTTACAATAAGCTACTTCGTGATTAAATGGCTTTGTATTGTAGTCAACGTATTGTTTTAGAGTTAGGCGATGATTTAGGAGGCGTGACCAAGAAAATGTTAATATTCTGACTTGTATATTTTGAGGTTTGAGAAGTTTTACGATACGTCTACCTCGCTTTTCGAGGCAAATTAAAAAAACAGTGCATAACAGTTCGAGCGTCTTTTTCAACATTCTATAAAAAGAGGTTGCTTTTTCATCCGATTCAAAGAGTCGTAAGAAAATATGATCCTGAAAATAGTCCAGCTTGAAAACGCTGTCATAAAAGCAGATATAACTTTTGGCAAGCGCTCCGCAGTACGTATGCGTCAGGACATGTGAGGAAATATTAAAAATGGCCGGCGACCCGACAAATATAATTAAATTGGACAACGGGACGCAGTGGACCTGTCCGATGGTTTGATGGGAAGAGCGAGCTGGTTTGGATGTGGTATAAGTGGAACAAAATGGTTATGCTGAAGATGAGTCATATTACTTAAAGAAGGCATTGCGCAAAAGATCATCTAGATAGAGAAGGAAGAGAAGGAGTTGAGTGAAGCATACTGCGAGTAATTGAGAACAACATAAAAAAAAAAAACTTGTCTGGAAGTTGATGTTTGACTATGTCACACGGATCAAAGTATGATTAAAACAAGGAGAGTATGAATAACAGTATATTTTTCGAGGTTACGTATTAGAATAATAATTGAATGTATTTTTCTGCTAATCTAAAATACAACTGAGGATGATACCATATTATATAGTATGATTAGTAGCCTCGGATGACATTGATCACTTCCTATAGGATTGGTGTGAAAAGGCTCAGAACACAAAAGTCTGAAGTTAGACGGCGGAGACCATTGCTCAGCAGTGGAGCACTAAATAGGTTACATAAAAAAGCCTCTGTTAGGAATAAATAGCCAAGCAATATTGCAGCCCATAACGAGATAGTTACAGGATATATACATTTTATAGATGTATTTATATTCAACTGTGTGTGTGTCCTTAACATAATATCCGAACTTGTGGCTAGTTTCTATTACAAATACTTTTAGTAGCTCAATGTACCCATTTACTAGATTGCATTCTGACGTCAGAGTCTTCACATATGTGGTGGCCGACAAAGTTGTCGTCTCAATATGAACAGGTTGTCAGATTCTATATGATCGATCGCGTGCCCAAAATATTGGCAGTGTCAATGTAGCGTCAATATTTTGTAAATTAGGTATAAAAAATAAGGTCTGGTACGGAAGCAAGTGGAAAATCCTAAGTTAAATTGATGTTGATGAATATATAGTACTGGATAATGTAAATTGCTTTTAGTAAACTCATAACTATTATAATACATTAATAGGTAACATAAGTATTTTGCTCTGAAAATAAACTTTATATATCTGCAGTTTATTGTTTAAAATTTTGTGTCAATTTCTTATTATAAATTAATCAATTCAACTTATACCGGTCCACTGCAGCCTTACACGTCCTCCGGTTTTTACTATACTACAAAATATATATTATTTATTATTCATTTATTTCTCTCGTATTTTTAAGTGGCTTATACCATACGAAAATACATATAATGCGTTTATAGTTCCTCTCTCTATGTGTAGGAGTTAAACGGCGAGGAGTAATGGACGGTGGTACATATTAGCAATAGTTACGGGCAATCTGCGCCGAGTGCCGGTAATGAATTGGCCGCGTATGATTGATGTGCTGCAAACGTCATTCACTAATGGGTAGACGCACTAGGCTAGTAAACTGCAGCGGTAAACCGCTGCAGTTGTTGTATAAATACAACTAGAGAGAATAATCGCACCCCCAGTGGAAAAAAGGCATAAGTGATTTTACGTTGAATTGTCGATTTTAACATATTTGAAAAGTACGTTTGAAGATACATATGCTGAATTTTTTTCATGTTTTTCTTGATAAATTTGACGAATTTAGGCAAGAAATCTTGTTTTATGAATTTTGAATACGGTATCTTTTTTCTTAGGGATAAATAGAATAAACGTTTTAACGCAAAAAAAATGTTGAATAATAAGGGGTATTACATCTTATGACGTTTTTCGTTAAATTTTAATGATCGAAATAAACAGTAACAAATATTATGATTCAAATCCGTTTCTTTTTTTTACATAGCTAGTATTGTATTCACGAATACGGCTTTTTTTGTTTTATTAATCTTGTAACATTATATTATAAATGCACATACTTACTAAAAAATATATTTTGATAAAAATAAAGCAGCGATATGAGTGTTTAAGAGGTCATAATCTTATAACTACTGTGTTAAATTGGTAAAAAATCGTGGGTTAACGTGTTCAGTGATGTAATTTGGTTTTGTGACAGACGGGTAAGTCCCATTAAGTATAATTTTAGTATAATATAATCATAATCATACTCAAAAAATAAATTTATGTTCATTTTCTTCAAAATTTTCTTGTGGCATACGCGCCTTCGCATTACCTACATAGCGAAATTGAACTTTATTTGCTAGGCCACAACAATATAATATGTGACTAAATTCTACAATTTCCTAGCAAATGGTTGCTGTCGTGCCGATACTGATAATTTGATTAATAGTACCAAATATTTTGTATTTGGATTTAGCATTTACCTATTTTATGGTAACTGCGTAAAACTTTTAATTATTAAGTAATTTAATTAAAATAAACGAATATTGTTTCAGATAAACCATGTCAAAAAGAAATAGGAAAATGATAATGCTATTTGCACAAAAAAATAAGGTGTTGAGAGAAAGGTTTATGAAAACGAAACATTTACAACGTAATATTCAAACTATCGATCCCGACTTTTTCCCTAGTAGTGATTCAGATGATGATTTTCCATTTTCAAGATACGACAGTGCAAAACAATCACTGGCTCCGATTAATCATGCGTCAAATTATTTCGACTCTGTAGATTTAAACTTTTGATCGGGCCCATTTACATCAAAAGTTGACTATTTCAATCAGCATCAACACGATCAGAACACAGAAACCGGGAACAACAACATTTTCATGAACTCTTTGATTAACAACTGTGCCGATTATTGAACATAATAATTTAACTGATATATCATCGACAGTATTTTGTTCTGATAAACACAATGGTTTTAATTTAGATAGCGCTAGTACAGGGACTCTGATTACACAGACTGCAAATGATCAACAAAGATCCTGTATTTCTCATGTTGATATAGACCAAATATTGATACCTGTTTCCGAAAATACCAATTATACTTCTGACACTCTAACAAATAATTTAAGTGTGTGACGTGCTGAACATGAAAAATCTGTTGAGATTTAATCCCGAGAAAACGAAGTTATAAGTAATGCTAATCTAAGGGACACCGAAAATCTGGCACAAATGAAATAACTTACGATAATACACATGATCTTACAACTTATACTAAAGCAGGTACAATTAGAAAAAGAAAAAAATACAACCAACCACTCAATGTGAGAAAAGAAGCGAAAAAAAAGAGATAAGAGAGAAACATGGCTTACACCCACCCTGTCCAGCTTCCTGCAAAAAGATATGTATCCAGAATATATCAGATGATCAGCGAAAAATTATAAATGAAAGCTTCTGGAATTTAAGTGACAAAGAGAGGAAGGCATTTATGCTGCATCATACTTCAGCAAAATCTGTGAAACAAAGAACAGTAACAAGACCTGAATCAGAGGACAACGCATGGAGTATGCAAAACTTTCTTTTTGACAACTTTGGGCTACAAACCATCTAATGATAAACCTTTACAGACTGCATTGGCCAATTCCAAGGAGACAGTTGCATCGCCAGTAGACAGGAGAGAGGGAGCTACTCCTCACAATAAAATTGACTCAAATCCTATTAAGAAACATGTAATGGGCTTCGAGCCCAGCATATCTCATTATAGGCGTGAATACGCTCCCAATCGCTTATACTTACCCAGTGATTTGACAATCAATGCGATGCATAAAGAATACTTTTTAGAAAAAAAAAACCCTCTCACAATGTATCTTACGACAAATACCGAGAAGTGATTGCGGCGTTAAATATTTCTTTCGTAAAACTTGGCCACGAAGAGTGTGAACCAAACAACCAAAAAACACACTTCAAAGAAAATCTTCAAGAAGACTGTTTAGGTTGCACAAAGTAGTATATGAACTTGGCGTGACTGTTTAGTTCATTTAATATTATTGATCTCATTATTGTTTAAGACATATTTGATTTATATTTAATTATAAGTTTTTTATCATTATTTTAAAACAAAAGATACAGGCCATGTGTGAAAGGCCTTATTTTGTTAACATATCGATAGTCAACAAAAAATAAATACAACTAAATACCTTTTAATAAAAACTAGCCTAACAGTATTTGATTTTGATTTGAATTGAAAGAGATACAAAAAGTGATTTCTTTTTTGTTGACTAGTAAATGTTTCTTGTTAGAGTTTAATATTTTGGTGTATATAGAGTTGCGAAAATGGCTCATTTTGTTATTTTAATAATTTTTACAAGTTAAAGCTGAATATTTAGACATTTATCAAAAAAATATTAGTAACGGTAATCTTCACAGAAAATACATACTATCTTGGCAGTTATTGTTCAATACTGTTATCTACGTTACAAACTTCAATTGTATCAAAAGCTATGCTGATTATTTTGGATATAATAAAAATTATTTGATACAAAATATGAATTTGTTTTTTTTCCATTAGTCGTAAATATTTAGCCTCAGGTAATATTAGTCAATATGCATGTAAAATTTCTATAACAGATAATGGAATAAATCATTATTATTGTTTACTTAAGGTCTCTCAACAAGCCTTTAAACGGAAAAAAGGCGTAAGTGTTGGACACTTAATATAAACAACAAATTTAATAAAAGAAAAAATGCAGTAATCTTACTTATACTAGCAATAATTGACAGTGTTACAAGTTCTTAATTGCTTTAACTGAACATACTTTTTAAAATATATTTAATTTCACGGGAAAGTTTGGCTTAAGTGTTGATGCTTAAAATACCATATTTTTTTAAATTACGAAAAATAGCATAATAATTTATTTCGATGATTCCTAATAAACTAGAAACATTAGCACTAATTTAAAAACAACACGCAGTGTAATATTTTTTTCCCTTTTGTTTGATATAAGAATCTTTCCTCTACGATCAAAGACGAAGTAAATATTTCCATAAAACCAGTTTTTTGGCCGTACTGAAAAATTGACATTTCTGGCTTATGCCTTTTTTCCACTGAGGGTGCGAGATGTCAGCCAATGTCAAGGTATTTATTCAGCCTTTATAAAAGAGTTTAATTTATTTTTGTATGTCAGTGTCATATTAGAACACTTTTAATTGTTTTATAAAATACCCAATGAAATAATAAAATACAAAATTGGGGCCGAGAAATAACCACAAAACTCAGCTACTTAGTCAAATATAACTACTTTTGTATCTCAAAGTTGTACATAAAAAGAAATGGAAAGTTGTTGATTCGGAAACTTTTAATAATACAATTAAAATAATAATTTATATTTTCACGATAAAAAAAAATCATCTTTCTTTTTAATCGCAGCATTATATCTGCCTAGTGCGTTAATCTAAGGGTGCAATCCGCATTTGATTACACAACAAAATATGATTCAGTGTTTCCCTCCGAACCTTGTGAAGACGTTTAGCCAGTGACACTATGTAAGACGTTTTGATTGGATTTGATTTATTGTTGTGTGGACTTTATTTGTTAAGTGATTGTTAGTCAATACTGTTTTATTATATTTTAATTTTGGATGGTATTTCTTTAAATTTTATTTACTTTATTTTCAGGCAGACTTGGGTCATTAGACATTTTCGATTGAACGCTATTGCTATTGGTTGGTAACATAAACTTTATTACTTCTCTTCGCGTCGATAGTACTTTTATTTATATTTGTTGCGCCCAGTAGTTTGCCACATTAACTACGGCGTCAGTGTCTAGGTTTAAATTCTCTGAAGTGCAGGTGTTTGGACACTCAAACAAGTGCTACATTGTCTGGTCCGGAAGACCACAACTAACTTTATTTCATAACGTAATAAAGCAAAAATCGAGTCAGTAAATTACTATTTATTTAGATATATATTTTAGATATTTTATTTTGAGACAATATTGTAAACAATTGATTTTACTTAGCAAAACAGGGCGGCTTAACCAGTTGGTGAGTATAAGGTCTAAACAAAAAGTTAGATATGAGTGCAAAAAACACATTTCATTCATCTGCAATTTATACCTAACGAGAATACGCATAAAATTTTGGTAATTAACAAGCTACCGGAAAAAATAATCCAACTATGTAACATACGTAATAACTAATAAACAACGAATGTTCAAAGTAAGGTCCGTAATCGTGCGAAAATAAAACAAAATCTCTTCCCATTTCAGCTTATTTTCATGCAAATTTCAACCACAATAAAATCGAGCTAAATCCATGTAAAACTGTTTAATTGGCAAACCCTTCCGTTAATGGCTTGAAACGGAAAGTTAGGGCGGCGCCCAAGCGGCGGGCGGGCTGACGTTAACGTTATAGGCGTTTTATTTTGTACATGCTATGTAAAACATTGCGTAGGCTTTGATTCACGTATGTAAAATATATACATACAAAGTTGTTAAAAAAAAGACAAGATTTTTGGAATCGGTGCGTACGCGTTAAATAAATTTAAAATGGTATTCTTTAAAAAGCTTATTTATCTTAAAATACCGAATAAAAATATTCAGTATTAAAGTTACACATTTTTAATAACAAGCTTTGAAATAAAACGTAGAGATACTAAACTTCTGTTGAACCATTTTTGCGGGTCTCTTCGTAGCGCGTAGCGGAGGACTACGTAGCGCGTAGCCGCGGGCTCTACGAGATTGGAATATGCAAATACCAGATCCGTTTTAACTTAGACAACTGTTGTGATGTTATTTAACGTGTTATACTGTGTAATGGAAGTGCTCGCTATATAAAACAAGGTTTATGCGTTTATAAATATAATAATCAATTATTCAAGTATTTCAAACGGCTATGTTTTTTAATAGTTCAATACATATTGAAATTGAAAATACTGTTCGAGTTAATGTTACCCAACGCAAAAAATATTAAACTGGGATTCAAAACTAGGATCCAACAAAAGTGAAAGGTAATTTGTAGTTCTTAATTAAATAATAATACGTACTGCTCAAAATACTTAGCTTATTTTAACCCAACTACTACCAAAATTTAAGATACAATATGAATAATGTTGGACAAATTCACAAACTATATTAAATTCAAATTTACATGGAAAGTTAATAGAAAAAAATATTCGGGAAAACATCTGTCATTGAAATTAGAGTTGCCAGGTGTTTATTTAATAGTACAATTAAATACAGATCCCTACTTAACATGTCATTTCTGGTTTCATTATTTTTTTATAAAAATGTGAGCTATTATTATTATCAATTCTCATATAAATCGGTTAGCGAAGATTGTGTCGGAAGATGACAGTATAACGTGGTTTCAGCGGGTACGCTACCGTTTAGCGGCCGCAACGACTACCTTTAGGGTTGGCATCGTATTTACTGAGAGGCTCTTTTACTTGAAAAGAGACAAATTATAAAGAATAATATTTTTTAAGAGTACAATACATTATATTACGGATCTAAGCCTGATTTCGTCGAGAGGAATGGTCGAACAAACATATTTTAATTAAAAAAATATTTGTAATTCGCGCCCTTTGTCCGCCGTAGAATGTTAGACATGGCGCAATCTCCCGGCTCGACCGTGCGGCCTGCGCGCGTGGTTGCGGAGATTAAAATAGTGGAGTTTAAAATATCATCATTATTATTAAATTCATCAATTATTCCATTGAACAATATAGACTGTGATTATTGCTGTAGCGACACATACATTAACTAGGGCCGCTTGTCCACCGCAAGACCGTCTTTTCATTTGATCTTGACGAGAAATAATCTCATTCGTTGACGTCCCGTTAACGGGTTTGGTGGACAAATGGAGCAAAAGCTGGTTTAAATTTTACTAATTTTTAATGTTCGTGTCTTTTGTACTTCGGTATAAGCTGATTGCAATGCTTATATATAATTTTTAGCTTGCATACCATAGGAAACGTTAGATGTATTGGGAATAATTCTGTCTATGAACCAATTTGTCTATTACCTAGTAGTAGGTCAATGCAATTTACTTTATCGTCATAATAAACTTGTTTCTTTTATTTTTCTGTGCAATTTTGTCATAACATTTCGTAGTTGCTGAAGCTAAAATAAACTATTTAAAACATTCAAAAACTTTACTCGGAATGAATCGGACCTTAAGTGGCAACCCTACCGCTCCCCAGTTATAGCCTAAAGGGTTTCTCTCCCCGTCAAATAGTCGTTTAAAAACAACGCTATTAAACAAACCGCACGCTGATGCGTTTTGCGAAACTCATAAATATTAAACAGACACCGTTCAACCCTGTTGCTACTGCGCTCATATTTGTGGCTAATTTGACACTTTTTTGTTACAGAATGTAGATAGATAGGGTTGTCAATATCTGTCGTATTCAAGAACCGTAACGTATTAATGAGTCGTGTCGAGAATTCAAATTGAAAGCAAAGCATAGAAGGTAGTACTTAATTATTTTAAAAAACAAAATATGGGATCAATGATAGAGGTGTTAGCTTTATGATAGTAGGCAACTAAATTATGACAGATCTGATTTTATTAAGCTGTTTCAGAAGTAAAAATGTTGCAAACATGGTTGGATGCAAATAGGTAAAGAATATTACATGAGGTATAAGTGCAAAATAAAGAGAAACTCTACGATACTTGGGTACCGTAGAGCAAATATTGCACATGGACATTGGCATTATTACTCCTTTTTTCATCCATCGCTTCAAGTTTTTCCTATAGTGTGGGATGTATGTATAAAAGGATCATTGATATAGATTATATTTTTTCCTGTTTATAGACTTAAGTTGACGTAACGATGGCCTATTCCAATATCTTGCAAAGGTCGATGTACCATATTTATCTACTATGTACGGATATAATAATTATTTTTATGTAGGTATATTTACATACCACCTTGAAAACCGTTTGCCCGTTGCGGAGCATAAATGAAAAATGTTGCAAAAATGAAAAACCGTTGAAACTAAAACACGCGAACAAAGTCGCGGGGGACAGCTAGTAAAAGATATATACTTTACGTAGGCAATTGGAAAGCAAATCTCATCATAACGACATTAAAATAAAAGCTCGCGTCGTTCCGTGCCATTTGTCTGAGTCATTACGATATCGGGTTTAACGCGTCGACACACTCGACACTCGCGAGTGTAGGACACTGTTGCGTGTCGATTAGCAGGTGAGCTGGTTAAGGGGATGGCAAATGAACCACTTTAAAACAATGAAACTAATTGCAGAGAGAGAAAGGGAAAGAAGTTTATATTATGTTTGTATTATAGTATGTCATTTTGAATTTGCAAGTTCTCATTATATACCTACAATACAATAAACATTACCATAATGTATTGTAGCCATAATGTGTAGGTATTGTGTGGAGGTCATATTACGCTCGGTAATCAAAGCAATATTATGAAGAAGGTTACTTGTGTGTTTCCACACTCGTAGTGTATTTTGCCACGTAGGTACTAGGCCTTACTCAAGTTCTTAGATCTCTTTTCTTTCCTTTTTTTACGACTCCTCCACTAAGGAATTTAATCCTTGTGTTAATTCACAAACATTCAAGTCACATGCACAAAGAACACCCATAACACAAGACTTGGAACAAGCATTTGTAGTTCACACAGATGCTTGTCCCATGCGGGCATCGAACCCGCAGCAGGTCGCGCACAGTGCTAATTGGCGTTGTGACTCTTTCATAAATTACCTGGAAAGTTTTTGTCAAAAGACAAGTCTGTGCAATCGAATTGATTAAAACAATATAATACCCCTTAACATCAATTTTTAGAATAGGAATTTTGAAACGTTTCTCGGTAAAGTTCGGACGCGTTCGGCGACGGCCGTAACTCGCGTGCTCACTGATTCGTTGCACTCGATAAGATAATGGCCGGAGTGCCGCCTACCGCGATAGTTCGGATTTAAGTACATAATGTTTTGTTTCCTTCTCGATTTGATGTTTTATTTCGAGAATTCGATAATGTTTATGTTATTTCATGAGCTGTTGAGGAAAGTATCAGTATCAGTTAGGGTTCGCTTCGATTTGGAATGATTATTGGTGTTTGAGTTGCATAACGATTTTATGAGTTTTGTTATCCAAACATGGTAGTATATATTATGTAGAGTGTTTCCTGTAATAAGTCATTGGATTCATTTACCACTTTAGTCTTTTCTTTTCGGTTAGATTACGTAACCTATAATAGCAATAGATAAATAGATCACTATGACATAATATCGTTCAACCGGTTTAAAAAAAAATGTTTAGTTAAGTGTTACTAACAAAAACAAACCGAACTTTCAATCTACATCAAACAGACCAAAATTTAAGGGATAGCGACATTCAAAAACATTGAAAGTGCGTTCACACTCCAACGGCATAAGTCATTAACTCTCTCAGCAGTTATTAGACCCGCAAAAGTTCCGGGTTTTGTTTGAAAATGATGTTTTTATCTAGTTACGAGTTTCCTCGTGATTTGTGGGTAATGCGATTCTGTTTGGAAAGTTTACATTGAGTTCGAAATGATTAACTTTCGTTACGTTAATTGAATTAGCTTGTTTTTTATTGTGCGTTAAACCTATATGGATATGGACGTAACAATTTATTAGTTGATACTACACACGCAAGCAATTAATGTTACAATACTCAATCTTGATAATATTATAATTTAAAATTTAGAATGATTTTAATTGCTTTATTGCCAGGTTACGACTATTTAAGATTTATAACATGCAAGCCGCAAATATAAATTTGATAAAAATACTGTCGCTTTGACATAATTCTATATATAGATCTTCTATCTAATTAGTTAAGAATCATTTGCCACATGTATGTCGGAACATCACTTAAAAACGGTTCTACCGATTTTCTGTTGGGTGTGCTTGTAATTATTTAAAACAAAACGTTTTACTCACGCATATTCTCGGGATCGCCCGACTAATTTCAGACTCAATAGGAGTCCCTAATCATGAGCTGACGCGGCGGCGGTGGTGTCGCGAGTCGAACTCAGTCGAGTCGAGTGTTTGTAATTCTCGAAAATTGACGAAACAACGACTGTCGGGTCAGCTGGTTTTGTATATATTAGAATGTTAACATATCTACTGATTAACATTAGAATACAATACCTAAACAAACGCTAAAATCTAAACAATACCAAAAACAATTGACGGTAAAATACAATCGTAATCTAATGCCCCTTCATAATGTATTGGGTGGAAACAAAAGGTATCTACAATTAGTCGGTGTCGTCCGGTGGGCCGGAACGCGTAATGATCGGAACGGTTCTGCGCTCCATTCTAATTCCGATCGCGCCGGAACTGTCCCGGAACGGACGACGCTAATCGCGACTGTGTAGCTTCACTCTTTTGCATCTTGTTTGTTTTGTGATGACAATTGTTTTTTTTTGCAAAAGTTGACAAACCCTATTTATATAATCACAATATGCATATTTTCCGCATCGAAATAGGTTATCTGAACATCGCAAAAAAAGCAATTCGAACAACATAAAATAGAAAACAAAAAAATAATAATGGAATTTTAGACTTTTAGGTGAGATTTTCACGCAAGCATTTTAGTATTAGAACTTCTATATAAAGAAAAAAAAAAGTTTGCCAGTAACTAAATGAGTTCATAACATATATTATTATGAAATATTAAAAAATAAAAAGAATCTTTACTTAATTTAAGGTTTCTTCAGAAAAAAACAAAAGCGATGGTTATCAATTAACACCAATAAATTGTTTAAATAAAACTAATTTGAACGGATTCTATCGCGGTTTATTTTTAGATTTTTGTTACCGACGTTTCGAAATTAGTTTTATTTAAATGTTAAATATTCGCGTAAACCTTAGAAAGCAATAGCAATAAATTGTTTAAATAACATTGTGGTATTAGGTACGTAAATTTTGTAATTTCGCCTGTGAACCAGTAATCGAACTGACTCTCCATCGCTATACTGGTCGTATCTTCCGATCGTACGCGTAACATCCGCAGACTGATCCGTACGAGTAGTATCGTTCACCCTGGAATGACCATTGTTTTACTGAAATATTGCGAGACAGGGGTACGCAACATGCATGGGTAAAAAGATTTTAGTGAAATACTCGATAAACAAAAACACTGTTCTCTATTAAAATGGCTGCACTGGCTATTCGTTACAATATGAAAGCTATTCTTTGTGCTAATTTAAAGCGTACAGTGTACGTGTACAGTGAAGTAATTAGATTGCAAATGGTCATCGTTTGTTGATTTTATATAAGTTCCAAGTACACTCATCATGCACACATTGACTGCTCTCAGCGCCAATATAGCGATTGTCACTAAGATAAAAAAAAATTTATTGATAGCCAATCCTGCAAATTATAATAGAGGTCAGTGAGTGTAATAGTGGATTTGGAACAGTACTCCCTGCACGAGTGCTAATTTGTTTCGTGTGTTCTGGTCATTGTGGATCTAATGGTAAGGTTATTTTTTATTTATTTGATTTATTTCTGTGCAAAAGTATAAAGAAGTAAAATGAAAATCATAGATGGTATAGAATAATAAAAAAAATTACAATATTTTACCAAAGCATTTACCCAAAATAAAATAAAAATTACTCCACTCACCTACGCACCCCTGCTCAGCCATTAATTTACCAAATCGAGTATTGTTTCCTGTACGGCCACCGAAAACGATACCTCTCTCAATTTGGGGTTTAAAATTCTCTCCATCCCTCTCTCGCAGCAAATGAAAGACAGAGATAGAGCTTGTCAATAGCGAACCGTCATACTCGTAACGTTCGAGTGTTTCCGCCACCTGTCGGACAAACCTAAAAAAGCTTTCACCGATGCAATGCACATTAATTTTTGTATAAGATTAATGATAGGCATTTGTTTGTTTTACAACCTGTATCAGGTTTTGTGTTCCATTTCTGTCTGTTTTAAAAACGAAACTTTATTATATTTTTGTTTATTCGATATCTTTTGGAACATTTAGTTTTGGACATTGTATGCAGAAATTAGTTATAAAAATGAGGGTAATTTACTTACCTATATATTATGCTACTTTTTGTCCCTGATACAAGTTTTTTTGGGGCAAAACAAAATGATTTTCCTCACACTCGAACTTAAATCTGTTACACGCATAATTTTCAACTACATTTTATTTTGCCATAACGTGCGTCTAAGTTATGCCAATACGTTGTTTCCCCCACAGTACCTAACCATCTTAGGTACATATGACAGAAAAATACAAATGCAAAAAAAATAAAAAACTATACAAATGCTTTTATCATTTCTCACAGTGTAGACATTTGAACACTACTATTCGTTTTATATCATTTTTCTTTATAAACGCAATATTTGCATGGAGGCTGTCAATATTTTACGGCGCTATCGTGACGGTTCGGTGGTTTTATGTGTTTCTAGAATACTAAAATGTATATTTACTGTTGTGATTGTACCGTGTGTTCATGTTCTTTTGTTAGTATTTTAATAGTTGCTGTTTAGATGAAATGTACCTAAAAGATGTTTACTATAAGTTATGGGTTTATTTCCTGAAAAAACGAGAGATTTTTCGACATTGGTTTCAGAAAATAGTCGTGATTGCCTCAGCAATACTCATTGTAATCTTTAAAAGTTGGATATAATGCAATATATATCGTAAATAGATAAGATATTTTAAACTGATAAATATGATAATATCGTCAGCTAGAGAAAACTTTAATTTTTCATAGTTTTAATTTAAGCATTTGTAGCCTTATTTATAAAAATCTCGATGGTGTTAAGAAAAGCTTAGCAGATTCTAAATTAGAATTCTCTATAGAAAACTTGAATTTAGAATCTGCTAAGCAGTTGCTAAACACCGTTAAGATTTTTATATATAAGGTCATTAATGTCATAGTAATACAGTACCTCTTAACTTACGTAAATGTATAAATAGAACTAAAAAATATATCATTTTTCATTTCTTTCCCGCAATGTTTTACCAGTACCAAAGTTTAGTAAGAAAAATGTCTAAAATACTCGGCAATTATTTCCTGAGGCTATATATTAGCGCGGCCGAGTGCTCTATCAAAGAGACAATCAACTTGAGCACATTCTCACTAATCTATAAATCAGGGTTCGAAGACATCGCGAACGTTTGACAACTAGTAATCATATTTTTATTTAAGGCTCAGCTCGTTTTAGGGGATAAAGAACAGCAATGCTTTTTGGTTATATTGTTTAAATTGAATTGAAGTTAGTTTTCTTAAGGTACCAAAGAAGAATCCAGGTGGACTGTTAAAGATACCATTATAAATTTATTTTCATTACTTGCGAAAAATCGCTTCATAATAATAGTTTTTATCTGCAAGAGATAGTTTGATTTAATTTTCGTGGCGATTAATTCATGATTCTATCTATAGAAGAAAAATGCACCAATGTACTTTGGGTACTATTTTGTAATTAAAGTTTTAAATAAATAAAAAAGAATCTAAAGGATATATTATTTATAATAACCGATAGCGAACCAAGATTTAAAGTAAATATTTTATTTATTCCTTCAATTATTCTGACTACGAACAAAATACTGCATTTTCATAACACTCGCCTTAACATCATATAAGCATCCACATCACTTAATACATCAAGCTAATGTGATATCCGATTTACGATCAAATCGAGCCTTAATGGATCACGCTGAATTCAATTTTATAGGCGACGGACGAATTTGTAGCCCCTGCTGCCAACTATTAAGAAAATTGTCTGCTTTAAAATGATATTTGGTTTAGAATGTTTCAATTTACTGATTTAGTAATGTTTTTATCATCCCATAAGAACAAAGAAAATGCAGCAATTATATATTATTTATTCAAAACTTTGATCCTTCTGTTATAAACAAATGATTGATTTTGTAAAACATTGGAAAGCTGTTTGTTCTGGATTGAAAAAATAAGATTTTCTGAGTACATAACTACACAATATAAACTAAGGCTTTACTTTAGTATAAAAACGTGTTCGAAAAAAAAACAGTTTTACTCCGGAAGTGCTGATAGAAGTGAAAACTTGAACAATTACAATATACATATATTTATATACACTGGTGTCGGTAACGGTAACAGTGACACGAGTTAAATTGTTTTAAAAAAATACACAATGCGCCTAAAAAGTTTTCACTTCAATCATATTAAATTCAAGTAAGATCTGCTGATATTTGTAACAAAAATCGTTACGGCGCGTACAGCAAGCTTACGCGTACCCATATTTATATATATATATGTATTTAACATACATGATCTAAGAGTTGGTAGCTACCCGAGCTTACCGGCGGAACAGCAAGACAAAATATAATGTATTCAGTGAATATTGTCGCGGGAGGCAGCTTATTACTCTCGACTTACTTTAGAATGGGTTCCACTCTGTACTACATGATTTGTACCTATAGTTTTATTAAATGTGGACAACATCACATACATTGCTCTGAACCCAAAGTAAGTTAGCTACTTACTTTGGGTTCAGAGCACTTGTGTTATGGAATTCAGAGACAACGAAGGTAAAACAAACACCCAGACCCGAGACAATGTAGAAAAGGGGTTTACTACTTTGACCCGGCCGGGGATCGAACCCGGGAACTCAGAGCTGGCGCCACCTTGAAAACCGGTGTGTACGCCACTCGACCACGGAGGTCGTCAAATTTATCAATATTAAAAAATATTTTTAATATTGATAAATTAATGTCAAACTGGCAATAATGTAATATGCGGTATGCAGTAGTATCTTAAAAGTAGTAAGTATCTTTAAAGTAAAATTGTTAAAGCGACCTACCCAGGCTTTGGATGGGTAGACAAATCATTAACGAATGATACACACAAACCTTGCTCTTGAATCACTTCTTCATCGTGAATTCCATATGAAAAATCATTCTGTAGTTTTTGAGTTTATCCCGTTCAGATAGACAGATAAATGCAGGGAGACTTTGTTTTATAATATGTATATTCAGTATCTACAATTAAGCACGCCTAAACATGCATAAAGAAGATTCTATAACCGTCTGATAGCAGTTTTTCCTACGATTTATATTTTTATTTAGTAGAATAATATTGGATTCTCGCAGATTTCGTATGGAAGAACTGTCAAAAATTCAAAATTATTCCTCGGATAAAAATATCACGTTTACTATTATGAATTATAAATACATTTTTGAACGCTATGTTTCAGGTTTTAAAACTTCAATATGGCGTCAAAAATTACCTAGTTAAGAGTTGGCAATGACAGTGTATTATATGCATAATATAGTTAAGTTTATAATGAGATACCTACTTTACAGTAAATATAAACTGATCATATTTTACACGAACCTGAAGTTGTCCACTATCACATTAGTATAACTACAATTGAAACCTATCAAGCACTCAATGTTCACATAAGACAGTCCCAAATTACCCAGTCTATAGAAATACAACAACAAAAATCCTTTATTTAATTGTTGCGATTTTTCGCATCATGGTACAAAGCGAACCCCACCAGAGAAGCTCTCTGCCGCATATATCCATATTAATTTAAACCATATTTCACTATATTTAATTCATATGCTAAATAGATGCGGTGTTTTGTCAACCGTTCGCTATATCGCTACCAACTTTATTGTTTTCGTGTTTCACAACGATCATTTATAAATTGCTGGTTACATGTTTATTGTTGATACGTTCTCAGTTTCACAAATCACTCATCATCATCAATAACTTCTATGTTACCCATTGGGCATAAGCCTCCGACATCAAACGTCATTCAGTTCTGTTTTGATCTTCGGACTTTTTTCTGATACTTCAGTCTGACAAATAGGTTATTGACCATAATGTCTTTTGGATGTTTCCTGACTCTCGGTTTTCGATTCGGTTTGGTTCGGGAGTCAATTCAGTATCGAATCGAGTTCGAATCAAAATCAAAAACAGAATCAAACCAGTTGCGGGAGCGACTGTAATTAAACAAGTTTTTAATATCGCTTTCAAATTTGCATAAAAGAACTATGTACGAGTTGTAATTTTCTGTTTATCTATTCGTTCTAGTTTATAAATTATATTACAATGACAAGAAACTCGGTATAACGCGCACGTCATCGACAAGGACATCTATTTATATAATATCACAGAATAAATATTAGTAATATGCTAGTAACAATTTTGAAGGTCATACTTTATAGAGAGCAGAAACAAACTGATTTGATCGCCATGAGTGGGGGAATCATGGCTTCGTAAGTGTTTGTGCTCTCGAGAAAAAACTACGTTTTAATGCAATTACATACAAACATTTCTATTAATAGTATTAAATTGAAACACAACAGCGCAATAACATCAAAAAAATAAATGACACGAATACAAAAGTTATAAGCTTTTAAAGTTAGTAGATGACGCATGATCTATTTCTTTTTGCAAAACGACGACTTGTACGGGGCAGCCCCAGATTAGTGTGAAGAAAAGTATAATGACGTCCCATTATGTTATAGCTCGATCTGTATAATTAACAATATTAAAATGCTTGTAACTAGTTGAATAAGAAAGTAATTAATCCACCTTTTTTACAACTCGACATAGTTTGTGATATATATTTTTTAAATGAAATAAAAAAAATCTTGTCAAACACCTAATTGCGAAATCTACAGACATGTTCTAATTCAGGCATGAATGGAGTCACTAGCACTATATGTTATATTTTTACATGAAAATGTACCTCCAATGTGTCCACATATTGGAAAATGCGTGCTATGTTTATCGATTGACGTCTATATATTCAATCCATTCACTGGTAAGATAGCTTAATTTAAACAATTCAATTTCAATTCAATTTATTCATTAACAATTTACATTGTGTTTGAAATAATCCTATAAAATAAACATTTAAATAAAAAAAAAAAAAAAATACAATTAGAAACTAACAACATATTATTTTAACATTAATAACAATATTATTCAAAGTCGCCTTACTAAAATTAAAATAGAAAAAAGAAACGTTTCAAAATTAATACAATAAAATGCATAAAAAAAATCGAATAATAATACATGTGTCATTAAAAATTATGTCCTTAACATAGGCACATTAACAAATATTTCAATCGACTTTATTAACATACTACCTACATGCTGACAGGAGAAAAACGCATGGTCATAATATTACATATCGTCAACGGAGTACAGACACTTATCTAGTAGGAATGCTTGAAGCTTTGTTTTAAATGAAGATGTATATAAATTTTTTTTTAAGTTTATTGGTAACTTGTTAAAAATTTGCACTGCTTGATATTGTGAACTGTGCTTCACAATGTTGAAGTGAGGACTAATCTTACTTCTCAAATTCATCCTACGTGTGCTCTCCCTAACCAGTCTTTCCACATCTGTCTCATATTCGTGTATGTATTTCTTAAGGTTAGTCAGGAGTACTAGAATGTAAAGACTGGGTACTGTAAGGATGTCTAAATCTAAGAAATGTGGGCGACAGCTCTCTCGTTGTGAGATACGGACAATAGTTCGTATAGCTCTTTTCTGAAGCACAAAAGCTCGTTGGCAGTTGTAATTATAACTATTTCCCCAAAATTGTATACTATATCTTAATTTAGATTCAATTAGCGCGTAGTATACTATTTTTAATTGTTTAATGTCAATTTCGTCTCGAAGGGTCCTTAATGCATAACACGCGGATGATATAGATGCATCAATGGCGGCTAGTTCCTTTTTCCAATTTAATGAGTCATCTATGAGTACTCCTAAGAATTTTGCTTCTCTCACGAGTTCTATTTTGTCATCATTAAGTCTAATTTCCATGGTGTCTTTATTACGAGCATTTGTTTTGAATAAAATTATTTTGGTCTTAGTACTATTAATTTTTAGCTTATTTACAGTAAACCATGAATAAAGGTAACTTAGAGCTACATTAACTTTATCTGTGAGTTCTTTTGAGTCCTTTGCCCCAATGACAGCATTTGTGTCATCCGCAAATACCACAAGTTGTATGTGGGGTAGAATTTTGTTTATATAACTTATTAAATCATTTGTAAACAAAATGAACAATATGGGTCCCAATATCGATCCTTGCGGAACACCGGCAGAAATATTAAAAAGAGGTGATTTATAATTTTGTTTATATCCATCTTGCATCTCACTGATCTCTACGAACATTTTCCTATTTTTTAGGTAGGAAGACAAAAGTTGGGACGCCTTGCCTCTCACTCCGTAGTGGTTTAGTTTTGCGATCAGTAGATCGTGATCAACAGTGTCAAATGCTGAGCTCAAATCTAAAAATACACCAGCTACTCTCATTTTATCATTTATTCTATTGATCACTTCATTAACAAGAGTATAAATAGCGTCTCCTGTGCCAACATTTTTTTGGTATCCAAATTGTCTTCTATGTAATAATTTGTTTAAGTTTAAATGAAGCACAAGTCGAGATTTAATTATTTTTTCGAATACCTTTGAGAGCGTCGGTAGCAAAGATATTGGCCTATAATTTTTAGGATCAGTCTTTGTGCCTTTTTTATAAATCGGTATGATCCTGGCTATTTTAAGCTGCTCTGGGAATATCCCATCGTTTATACACTTATTAAATAAGCAAGAAAGCGGTTCAGCAAGAATACTTAAATGATCTTTAATGACAGAGATAGGAATTTCGTCATATCCACAAGAACGTTTATTGACCATCTTTCTTACTATGTCAGAAATTTCTTTTGGAGTAGTAGGAGTAAAACAAAGATCATTTTCGACCCGTTGTGTACTCTGCTGTAGTACTAAAGTCGCTTCTTCATTTTTATTTTTACTAGTGAGACATTTGTTATCAAAATGTTTTGCGAGGGTATAAGCTACTTCTTGGGGATCATCAACTATTTTGCCGTCAATTTTAAGTAGTAATTGTTCCGCATGAATAACTTTAGAGCGGTTTGTGCAATTGTTAACAATTTGCCAGATTTCTTTGCAAGAGTTTGCTGAATTGTAGATTTTTTCCCTTACCGTTATTTTCTTAGCTTTCATGATCACCCTTCTATAAATTTTGATGTATTTATTTTTGTAATTTAAGACACTAGATTCAAGATTATTACCATTATAAGCGCATAATATTCTTTTCATTTTGCTAGAGGTTTTTACCCCTTTGGTGACCCATTTTATTTTAGTACTCTTAATCAGGTTTATTTTACGTTTCTTGTTTTTGTAACTATTTTTAAAAATCTCTGAGAACTTCTTTAGAAATGTATTGATTCCCATATTGCTCCAGTTTTGTCTCAATAATCCCTGCCTAAAAAATGTGGCATTATTAGAACTGAAAACTCTTTTATTCACAACAATATGCTGATTATCGTTACTGGACTTCCTTGCGAGAGTTTCCAACCAAAATTTACCTAAAAGACCTCCATGTCCATCAGCCAGTCCATTGTGGTCTACTTCACATTCCTTTATATAATTTTTGGGTAGATTAGTTAGGATGTTGTCGATGCACGAATGTGAGTCGTTTCGAATAAAAGTTGCAGTTTTAACAAGATGCCTAAAATTATAACATGTTAATAAACTGACGAATTCGGTAGGTTTCTTATTATCTAAAAGTAAATCTATATTAAAGTCTCCGCATATTATGCAATTCCTTAAAACAAACAAACAAAACATATAACGTATATTTCAAGCAAATAGTAGTAATCAAATATAAATAATACATATCTATAATATAAATCTTTGAGCTCTTTCGCTAGATTTTGAAAAAAAATATTTATAAATAAATTCATAAGCAAATCTGTTTCTCTGTTGTTACTGGCAATGTACAAACTGATTGTCTACCATAGGCTTCGTGCATTAAGTTAAAGAACAATAAAACATAAATGAGTAAATAACATTGTGTCACAAATATTTGCACATTTCAATATATCACAATCGTGGTGGCATTGTAAATGTATGTTATTAAGTAGAACTAATTAAAAGTTAGTGTGAATGGTATTGCTTTGTTATCAGTGCGAATTGTTATTCTCTTACGAGTAACATACGTTTATAAATTATGTCAATTAAGTGCTTTGTATCAAATAATACAAAGTCTAACTCGCGCACCCAGGGTCCCGTACAAATTTTGCTAATCGACACTACACGATTAATTCTGTAAATATAAGTTTCGGTTTTTTATTAACAATTTTCGACGGGAAGTATATATATTATAACCCTATAGGTTATGAGTTACTCGGATTTTTTATGGCTTCAAGAAACCGTAGAGTTGAGTATTTCATATTAATTTCAACATGATACCACTTCGTGTTCCTGAGAAAACTCGCTGTTGACAAATAGGCAGACGGACTACCAATCGATCCTATAAGGGTTCCTTTTTCCTTTTGAGGTACGGAACCCTAAAAACGGGTTTGTACAAGTGTATAATCCATTTTTAATTTAAAAACACTGATGTTTAACTGAATGCTTTATTATAGGTTATATATAAATAAGAATTTGTTACAGCATTCGTTGTTATGTCATATCAAGTTGGCAGACGGTTACAATGTTAATTTTTATTTATTTATTAAGTGTGGTGTGTGGTCTGAAGGCTGTAGTCTATGATAGTATAACTGGAAAACCTGCCACTGAATCTCAGTTGCATATCTATCAGGAGAGAAATAATCTAGAGTAAGTATTTTTTCAGCAAATAGCGACACGACTTCGATCGCTATTTACCAGATTGGTGGGAAGCGGCTTCAGACAGAGAAGCCTGGAGCAAATTTGGGGAGAGCTTTGCCCAGCAGTGGGACACCTGAAAGGTTATATAAAAATGTATTTTTTTATTATCATCTTCAATGTTTAATTCGCCTATCTGACTCACTCTAAGCAATAAAAGAAAAAAACGTATAAATACATTCTATATATAATATTCAACATTGTGATTGAAAAATTAAAACATTCTCTTCAAATTTTGAAACGTTGTAGTACCAAAAATCTAGGAATCAGTAAGTTAAAAAAAAAACTATGTTGTGAGTTTAGGTCTAGTGGCATGTGTGTATTTATTAAAATGTGTTTTGTTTTATCCTTGCGTTGTCTTTTCAGTATATGCACAGTTGATATAGAGCCTTGTGACCCCGATGAATGGAAGCGGTTGGATGGATCATGCAACAACCTTAAGTATCCCAGCGTCGGCACGCAGCGAACTCCTACCAATAGAATTTTACCTCCAATATTAAATCCGAGTTAGTATTTGTAGATTTATAGATACAAATATTATGCAAAGAGTAACTACGATACTTAAATATTTTTCGCTTTGCATCTTGATAAAACTCACATCTGCGATATCAAGATAGGTTAATTTTATAACGTCTTTTTTCGTACCTGATGGGTGCCAACAGGACCCAATTACTAAGTCTCCACGATCTGTCCGTCAGTCTCATGTCAGTCTCAGTCATGAACCGTAATAGCTAGAAAGTTAAAATTTAAACACCGTTGTGGACTCTACTAGAAACGTGTTTTTAGCTCTATTTAATGGCATAAATCTTGTACGATAGTGTGGGACCCTTCATGCGCCAGTCTGACTCGCACGTGGCCAATATTATTATTTTTCTTCTGATTTTACTGATGTATATTTTCATGTTACAAGGTCTAAATGAACATAATTGTGTTGTTAGATTATGACCCCGTGGACACGGTGGATGGCGAACCGTTTCCACTCGCGAGGAGAGTTCGCTGTGAACTTTTGTCCGAAGGCAAAGCTTCTGACCTGTCGACCACGCAGCTCCTTTCGTATTATCTTCTATTCGCATTAGCTGATATTAATTCCCTTGGTGATATATGTAAGTATAATATTTTCTTAGATTTAAAAAAAGATCTTGACTTATTATTTTTTTTGCACATGCTCCCATGTGTCATATTATGAGTGTCGAACTAGTCACGCCATCTTTGCTTTGTTGCCTTTAGTGATCTGTTTATTTTGTTTTAAATTTGAGGCATCTAGATAATACTGAAGCTTTTCGTTTAAAAATAGTGACGTTTTTCGGTCGTACCCTTAACACAAACAAGTGATAATTTCACGTTTGAGAAATAGACAAGATCGTGTTCCTGAAATATGATGTTTATAAATAATATCTTGGGACATCTCACACACGGTCATCTGATCCCAAACTAGGCAGAGCCTGTGCTATGGCAACCAGACAACTGATAAACATACTTATATATTTCTAAATACTTACATATTATAGATAAATTACACCCAGATACAGAACAAATGATCGTGCTCATCACACAAAGATTCGTCCTGGGTGGGAATCGAACCCACGACCTCCGGTTTAGCAGTCAGGGTCACTAACCATTAGACCAACAGGCCCGTCAAACGTGTTTCCACTCTCCTTTCGATTCCCATTTTCAGTTAATTACGTGAGGGACATTCCATACTGTTGCGAGCCAAAAGGCAAGGCTGAGTATATGTGCATACCAAACAAGATTCCAGTGGATGACCCCGTGCACCGATACTCTGGAATCCGATGCATGAACCTCACTAGACCGCAGAGTTTCCAGACCAATGGATGCCTGGAGAATGGTACTACGTTTGTAAGAGTATGTACCAACCATACTTAACACTTTTATCCTCGCAAAAAAAGATTCCTTTAAGTATGAAAGACCGTTAAAGAAGAGAAAATCTACTTATATTTGATTCATTTCCAGATGACCATCTCAACACCAGTTTTTGACCTATCTCAAATTTACAACGCTAGGACAACTTCTGAAGACCTGAGGGCCTATGAGAAGGGATTAGTAAAAATCGAAGAAGATAATGGGAAGTTATTTCCACCTTCCACTAATGGCCCTGGAGATTGCTTTTTAAATCGACCACCAAGAGAAACAAGATGTAATCGAGCTCGTAAGTTGGTCTTCGATT
This sequence comes from Diachrysia chrysitis, assembly GCA_932294365.1. Lineage (NCBI taxonomy): Eukaryota > Metazoa > Arthropoda > Insecta > Lepidoptera > Noctuidae > Diachrysia > Diachrysia chrysitis. Next base: position 1,173,835 of record OW028645.1, read on the forward strand.
TCAGTTCATATATATTTTTTTAATATTATTTGAAAAAAATACATAATCACAAATAACAAAAATGGAAAATTTCATCATTTTGCAAATAATGTTTTTGCTTTAATTACCCGATTTTGAATGCAAAATAAATAAAATATAACGTCATGTTATGCAAGTTGTGCGTACATTTCATGAAAAAATACTAAACTACGAGACTTTGTTGTTTTCGTTTCATTCAAACTCTTGAATAAAATCGAATTTTGGTTAAAATATGTAAGTAAGTTAATTTGTTATCGATTATTTATTTATTTTTAAACTTATTATCATCAGCAGTGTCATCGACACTTTTAGATTAATCCTTCCTTTTGACTTTGCCAAGGTCAAATAAGTGACAGTAATGTATGTGCCGTTTTGAATACATAAGTATAATATTTACAGAATTTAATACAGCCGTCGGTCCAACATTCTTCGTGATCCAATTCTATAGGTACCACAATTACATAGCAAATGAGTTACACAAACTGAACCCATGTTGGGATGACGATCGATTATTTTATACTGCTCGAGATATAAACATAGCTGTGTCAATACAAATATTGTATTATGAGCTACTGCCTACCGTTTTCGGTGAGTATTGGCGATAGTTTCTCTGTAACATAAATAAAATATAAATCATGAATTAATTAATAAAAACAACGGTTTTTTTTTAAATGTTAACGATCGTTTAAAACACATTTTGATAAAGAATTCAACATGATGATTTTTATATTTATTTTTACGTGTGTAAAATAACTTAAACGGTTTATAAAAAAACTTTTAAATGGATTACAGGTAGAGAAAACATGATTAGAGATGGGATAATTTCTGATTATGATGGATTCAGAGATATGTACGATAAACATGTTTTGCCACAGATGTCTGATGAATTTCCCTATGTGCTGAGGTGGTTTCATACCATACAAGAAACAGACGTTAAGTATGATATTGTATCAGGACATTTCGTTTTAGGCCTAAAGGGAATATGGTTTGCTTATAGTTATAATTTGTAGCATTGTAACTTCCAAACGGATTCAAAAAAAATTAATTGTTTTATTTGCAAGTCTTTGAAGACTTCGGAAGCTTTTGAATTTCATATTGAACGGGAATTAACGCAAAAATGCAAATATATATAACATATGGTTACAAACTTATTCAAGACGAATCAGCATGTGACCTGGAGTAACAGTGGCTTGTTGGCAGAGTATTTTTGATCTTATATTTTACGGTTATAACCCAAAAATGTTTTAAACCGCATGATACTTTCTTTATTTTTTCAAGCAATAAATATTCCTTATATGTATAACTTTTATAACAGGTTGTATGACAACGAAGGATTTTATTTGAACTCCATTCCAATGATAAACATATCGTTACGAACTGGATGGCTACCGAACGATGGAAACATGGAAAAGTTTACTCATGGCAGCTATATGCAATATAGTGGCGCTTATGATTATATGATAGATTTTGATGTATGTACCTACATAATTCTATATTTTGTCTATAAGGATCTGACTGCATTTGCATATTTTTTTACTTAATTTACTCACCTTCGCATTTATGTGGAGAAAATTAATTACCAATTTACTGTATTTGTTTTCTACTAGAGATGAAAATTTGCCGAAATTTAAAACTTACTTATCTCAAACTCTATATCTAGCTAGAAAAATCGCAGATGAATAGTACCTACTTATGACTATTGTTGCTTTTAAGGAACTATGTAAAACGATTAGATTAAGTGAATGCTTTATTATAACCAAATGATATGTTTAATTGCTTGTTTTTATGTGACATTGAATCAAGTTTCAGTTTGTAACACAAAGAAGAAATTATCTTTTTTCGCAAAAATCTCGTTCCTAATTTTGAAAACCGTGTGTGTTATTTTAGTTATGTTATGCTTATATCAGATGGCTGAAAGAGTATTAGGCGGGGTGAATCTTGCATCGGACGTAGCAATGAACGATTTATCCAAAGGCCGGTACTTTGGGTTCCAGTCTTATTTGAACTACAGAAGGTTTTGTACTGGTCGGTCTTACAGGACATTCTGGGACCTAAAAGATGCTATAAGTACAGAGGTAATATTTAATGTTTTTTCTTGGATACTCTTAAATAAAGACGGACTGATGGACAATATTATGTCTACCTAGTTTGGTGGTCATATTGAATGGATTTGAGATTATTATTTAACCCCGGTGAATATAATTAAATCAAAATAAAACTGATCAAAGGCAACACTGATCGCTCGATAAAGTTCACATGTACTACCTACAATTTAGTATCAGAGAAGCCGCCCGAACGGGATTTTTTTTATAGTACGTATGTTGAACCATGAATACGCCTTCATTGGATCGGACAGGGTTTTTTGTTACATAATGTATATCAGGCTGTAAGTGTGTTCTTAAAATTTCAGAATAATGACAGTCAAATGAAGTCGCAAAATACAAAGAAAGAAGTCTATAATTGTCCTAAATATGTCTAATCAGTTCCGATCTGCAGCTTATTCAATCTAATTATCTCCCGTTGATTTCCTTGCATGTATTTGTCTATCCTGTTTTCATATAAAGCAACAAGGAGTTTATGAATTCTATTTTCAGCGCATTTACCGTCTCATGAAGATGTACAAAGATGTCAGAGATGTGGAACTGATGAGCGGTTTATGGGCTGAGAAACACGTCGCAGGAGGACAAGTCCCTCATACCTTGTACTGTCTGTGTGCAGAACAGCTGATACGTTCCGCGATATCAGACAGACACTGGTACGAGAGATCGAATCGACCTCACGCTTTTACATTGGGTAAGAACTAATTACAGCAATTAAACAAATATTTGAGGGTTATTAACAGTAAGGTGAAGTAGAAACGGAAAAGCTCTTGATTGCAGTTGGTCAGAAAAGCAACGTCCAAAAATTTTAATGAAAAAGCCACGTATTTTTTGTAACCATTATTTTTTTGAACTATTTTCATTATTTTAATATTAGAAAGACAATAAATAAAAAAAAAGTACACGAGCACTTCAAAAGTAACAATTGATTCATTAAAAACTCAGATCTCCAGAATAAATCCACTGCTAAGAAGTACTGCAAAGACTGGACGAGCGTCATAGAAAATTTATTAACAGTAATTTAAAATTTAGATTAAATTTTTATACAATATTATATTATATTTCCAGCACAATTGAAAGCAATACGAAGGGTCACGGTAGCTGGTGTTTTGTGCGCCGTTGGTGATTCTGTAACTCGGATACAGCCACACGCTTTTGAAAGTGTATCAAAAAGGTACGCATACAATAGTACATACTATATAACTCACTAACTTGTAGAATACGATAAGCAAGGTCATCAACGATTTTCTTTTATTATTGATTTAAACGTTCTTCATTTGACAATAGGGATAAAAAATGGGTATTAAAAGTTGATATCTAATTAGTCCGTAAGTTCAACAATAAAAAATATTAGACACATATTCTTGGTCTTCTCAAAATAAGTGAAAGCTAAGGAGGTGATGCGAATCAAAGTTTAAGAGGGGGATAATGACGTCACGACCTTTCACAAAACGTACGACATTGTGACGTTAAGCGACATTTGAAATCAATCTATGGTATTGAGATTTTGGTTCCAATAAAAAATGTGGTTAGTATTTTTTATTAATCGATCTGACGGACATCAAAAATTAAAGACAACATCCCTATTTGCAAATGACTGCTCACCCTACCCTTTTGTAAATACACGAGTGCGATAGATGACTAAGTATTGTACAAAAATAGACCATATTTTATTTGCTTTATTTAACCTTAAATAATCCTTGACTGAAATATTTGTACAGCTGTATAAATCATGTCTTGAAATATTGTTTTTGTTTGCTTATATGGTTTCTTTTTACTTTACAGAAATCCACTAACAAGTTGCAGTTCATCAAAAATTGGAAAACTGGATGTGTCTGCTTGGAAAGATCATGAATGCTGTTGACAAGAATGTTATTTTGTTTTAAATTGTAGGTATATTATTTGCAAACAAACTCGTATAAACTATTAATAAATTCATTTATGTTTTCATATTCCAAGATGCAGTCCCAACGAAATGTAAATAAGGCATTATAAATCAGGTTTATTTTGAATTGTATCCGCTTTGGGCCAACCATCTGCTAATTTGGTGAAAACAGTCGCTGTTTTGAATTGTTTATTTTGTGTATTTATTAAATGCGAAATGGAATATATTTATTTAAGAGGGTTAATTTAATATAGAAAATGAAAGTTGAATCTTTTTGAAATACTTAGGTTAGTTAACTACTTATCGTGTTCATAACTGGCTCATTTCAAAACTACCGCATGACATGATAATAAGCTACAATAAATTAGGATCTAAAAAACAAGTGAAACATGAAGGGTTGAAATTAAGAGTGTAATAATTGAGTGCACGTTCAACTGTTTCACCCTACTCATAGAACGAACGAACTTAAAACATAGCATATTTTCACGGCAGAAAGTCTCCTTAGATTTTAGAGCGTAAACCCAAAATTTCTCAGAAATAATTAAAATAAATTCATTCCTTGCAATACCTTCTATTTTTAGTCAGATAAAGCAAATCCTTATCTACTTTGCTCCAAGTATAAAATAAAATATGCATTTTATGTATTGTACCTACATAAAAATAGAAGCCTACGGAATAAAGGCCTGAACTACAATCAAGTACAACGGAAGATCCCAAAATATGAGGCTATTGTATTATTGTTAGTTTCGTCACGACGGATGGGGAAGTGCGTTAGTTCCTCTTATTTACGATATCCCATTGTCTTAATATTTAAAAGGTACGGTTAAGGTAAACAATGTATGGGTTTCTGGGTTTTGAATGGGGGTGAAAAATTTGTTTATCAACTTCTCTTAAACGGATATACAAAATATTAGTTTTCTTCGGTATTATTAAAATTATAATCAGCTATTAAACTATTAGTTGTTAAACGAAACAATTTGCCTCGGGTCTGGGTGTTGTGGTACCTTCGGTGTCTCAGATTCCATAACACAAGTGCTTTAGCTACTTACTTTGGGTTCAGAGCAATGTAGCACATTTATTATGTTAAATATAATATTAAATATTATAATATTAAATGCTATTTTCTTTATTACTCTACCTGTCTTGGTTTAAGTAACGAAAGTCTCCATCCTTTCCTATTACCTATCGATTTTACTCACTTTCTCATCACCTAGTTCGTCTTCATTTACAATCTTCACACAATCAACCCTTTCTTCAATCTCCTTGCTCTTTAGGACATCTTAAATTAAACATAATGAAGCTTTAACAAATACATTAGAATATTTCGTAACAATTACATCACAAGTATCTTGTTCGGCGAGCGTGTCCAATGTTTTCCGTCTGTTCTTGCGTTGTTGCCCACCCTATGTCTGTGTAGGAAGTGCTCATTGCTATTGTTCCTTTTAGTTATGGTAGCCTGGTACTATTGTGCTCTTGAATATAATTAGACATAATTTGCTAATGTCTCATTGGAATTATTTACGTTTTTGTAAGTGGTTTTTTAAGATGCTCTTTGGATTTTGTGTTGTAATTGAAGTAAGTAGCAAAACGACTGAACTTTAAATTGATTAAGTGTAATCTGTAAGTTCATTATTGGAACAATATTTACAACCAAAATAATAATAAATATTGTTATTAATAAATATTTATTAACAACTTTACTACAACACTAGCTGGTTCCTTAATACTTTCTTAGCTAGTCTTCTGTTTAATACTGCTATTGGTTAAAATAAAACGAAGTAAAACCTACATAGACTTTATATGACACGGTTGTGTTTGGTTAGAATGTAGGTAGTACAGAAACGGCAGGTATATTTAGAAGCATAGTATTATCTGTATCGCAAAGGCAAAGAAGAAAATAAAGTTAAAAGAGCTGTCAATTTCGGGACATAAGATATAAATACCTCATTAACTTAAATGAAACAAAACAATAAAGAAACTTCAACAAAGAGAGACATTCATCTAAACAATCACTAAACGCCGACACTTAATTCAATAACAGAGATCCCTATCAAGCACGCCCGGTTATCTCTTCACCCCACGCACCAATTTACATACAAATACATACAAATCGGGTACGGAACCATAATCGGTTCCGGGTCACGTGGCCTCCGTGGTGAATCGGTTAAAGAGACCATTCGTTCACGGTTAATAAAGTCACAATCTTCTCACAATACAAAACAGGCTGCCTACTGCCTTTCCCTTGCCTCGAAAAAAAAATATTTGTGAGGGTAGAACAGATTCGAAATTAGAATTTGATTATCGAAGTGTGCCGACTATTTATCATTTGTAATGACGCGTTCGCTGCGTGAGGACTTGCTCGCTAATATTGTAATCTTGTAAATGCGTTCTGCAAAATACATATTTATTATTTTTCGTATTCTGTGTAGCTATTTGAGTGGAAAATATTGCTTTTGCATTGATTATGCATGACCGTCTAATGTTTTGAATGATTCGTCTAGTCATTCATATCCATCTGTTTGTAGTTTTTGTAAATCATACGTGGACTAAGAGGTCAAGAAAAACTTTTTCTTCTATTTATGTATCAAAACTATTTTTTTACGAAAATAAAACTTGCCAAGTGCGTGTCAGACTCGCATATGTAAAGGATTCACTTACACACAAAGATTTATAACAATATGTAGGTATTTTTTATTTGTTGTTAATAATATATTTTTTTTTGTAGCAGCAACAAATACACACTCTGTGAAAAACTGTCTACGTATTAGGTTCATGAGATACAGCCCGCTGACAGACAGACAGTGGAGGCTTAGTAATAGGGTCCCGTTAGAACCCTTTGGATACGGAACCCTATTAAAGATTCTTCTTTTATTTTTATCAACAAAATAATGCTCTACCCAACTGAAATCATGCGATATTGTTTGAAGGGTCCACCTACTTTTAGGTTCGACTGGGAAGCATTATCATGAGCTTAAAATATATAATATTATGTTTCAGGCATTATGGCGAATAATAGGAATACTGAATCTAACCAAAGTTATAAATTAATTTCTATTGTAGTCTGTAAATCGTAAAATACAAAATGGAACTATATATAACAAATCGCCCGACATCCTTCAGCCAATAGTCTGCGAAAACATTCCTTAAGCTGATATTTCGCCAGTCATATGGAGAAAGTCCGAAGTAAGCTGAATATCTTGAGCGTGGGGCTGTACCCGGATATACCCGGGTGTTCAAATGTAGCTGTGTGTTACGCGACACATCCGTCTTACTGCTGGCGTCTGCTTACCCGGATGATACAGGGTGGTGAAGAAAAAGAAGTGGGTTCTCTAGATTTGCTGTAAAGTGTTACACGGTGACCAGTTTCTATACCTATTCAATATTCATGAGCAAAAGGACCAGATTGAAATCTGATTGAAAAAAAAACAAACATAATTGTTTTATAAGGTTATTTAATTTAAAGTTAGCGTCGCTTTCATTCACAATACTTAACAGCCCGGGTGCAGGCCTCCGCTCTTATGTATATATTTTTATTAGGTAAGATACTAAGTAGTATGTATTAAGATACGTATTTCACGAAAAGTGCACATTACAATATTAAGCAATAATAATAAAATACAAGATTATTACCTGGTCCTTTATAGTATTTAAAAATGCTAATTATATAATTATGCTTAACGGTATATTTAACGGCAGAAAAATAATATTCTTCTGATTTTTATTATGTGTTAAGACAGGAAGTATTTTTTTTATTAATTACTACATTCTAGTCCGATTTGGTCTTGAAATTGATCTGTTATAAAAACACCATACCGTATAATCCGTAGTGGGGCGCCGCGCCGTTCTTGTCCCCAGTATGAATATTTTCTATTGAATTACTCACGGTTCGGCAGACCACCAAAAATATTGTCCTCTCCGCACTTACCAGACACCCTGAACTTTACACATTCACAGATGTACTTACAGTTACAGTACGTAGATATGTTTGTCACAAGTTTTCAGTTTTAGAATACCATGTTATGCGAACGTTGGCCGAAATAAAAGTTGAGTTACGGGATTTTGTTAGTTTGGTCCTTTGGTACGAGGTAGATTGTAGTGCTCTAGTTATTTTGTTCTGATGTAAATAAACATGAGTGTTAAAGTACATTGATTGGGTTTTATCAAGGTATGAGGTAAATGATAACACTAAGAACTGCACAGCTATTAAAATAAGAACCTGATTTAACTAGTTATAATCCTAGAAGCCTTAAGGAAATTGGAATTTAAAACAATTTTGTTGTGTATTTTCAATATATACTTCCAATATAACCATACAAATATTATAAATATGAAAGTAACTCTGTCTGTAACCGCTGAACCGATTTTAATAAAACTCGGTACGGGTAAACTTAAAAGATCCCGAGAAAGGACATAGGCTACCTTTTGCCGCGATAACCCATAACCACGTCTTCAGGCCTACGGGCAACAGCGTGTAATAATTATTATAAATATGGAAGATTTGTATGTTTGTAACAAATAAACTCATAAGCTACTGGACCGATTTGAAAAATTCTCTAACCATTAAAATGCTACATTAGTACCCTAAGCAATATAGACTATAATTATTGCTGTGCTACCTTCGTGAAACCGGGGCGTTAGTATATAATAATTTCTTACGTGTAGTTAAGGAGTAATTGTTTAGAGGTTAATGTTCATATCTATCAATTATAAAAATAAAGCATTCATTCTATTCTGAAATGATGAGCTACATCATCAGAATAACACACCAAAACAAAAACAAATTACATTTAAACACAATAAACTTTCCCATATCTTCTCACAATCATCAAATCTGGTCCTAATTTCCCATAGCGATTCACCACGGCCGTCCCGCCAACGACGCGGACTAACTTACATTGGTGCTAACGTCCGCGACACATGAGAATCGTGGTGTTCGCAAGGATTTTGTCACGGGTCCTTAGTTCCGCACGAAAAATAGAAGGGAAGTGACTTTCAATAGAGTCACAGAACAGAGATGATGAATCTGATTATTGATTGTGTGATGTGTTTTGAATTTTCTTATGTGACGAAATACTCTTAGCAATTAACACACTGAAATCATAAATACTTAAAAAAGTTTAAAATAATAGATATTCAATAATTCAGATAATTATCAGTTACTGTTATAAAAACAAAACAATTTTAAACTTATAAAATGTATCCAGTTTAAATCAAATTGTTTAGAAATAATTTCAATTTGAATTTTTTTACTAAAATCTGTCTAGTCAAGTGTAGAACACAAGATTTAATTGTATTTCGTTTCAGTAGGTAGGAAATCACATACCTTAATGACTTTATTTACTATAACTGTCATTAGTAAGTTTCTTGAATGGTAGACACGTCCTTTGTGTGTTGTATTCAATGATACAAGATATATTATGGTACTTTCGTTGTTACCGACGTTTTAAGTCTACTCGCGCTAGTAATGTCACGCTGTTATCAAGTTACATACACTAAAGACTATTACAAAAGATAGGATAAGCGCATAAGTAAATGATGAAGCTATAATGAACAAAACATATTAGGAGGGGTAGAGTTTTCAAAATGCGAGCACTAATAACATATCTGCCTCATTTTTACATATATTATACAATTAGTTGTATTATTTATGTCGTATGACTCGTATGACATAGTTTTATTAATCAAGCTGTGTTCGCATGAAGATGGATATAATCTCAGCATGTTGTAATAATAAATATAATGTGGCCAAATTTTTTAATCCAATTAAAAACCTTTACCCGCAATCTTAAAGTATTACCAAATAATCTGGCTATTTTACATAAATTCTTTTTTGCCTAAGTTTTTCCTCACATAAAATAAGTCTGAATCTTCACACCAATACGTTGCTCACCCTAAAAGGGAATAAAAATCATAAAGATAACAAAATAGGACATTATTTTAAATCAAATCATTCAAAACAGGGGTACTGTGACGTCTATATCTGTCGCCCCACGCATAAATTCGGTACGCTTCGCCTTGTTAGCGAGTCTAATGCTAACAGGAAAGCTATGCATCTCATATATTTCATATCGGTAGGGGTGTGTTGGTAATCGTTGGAACGATTATAAAAGCCGTTTAGTTAATTAGATTTTGGCTATTTTATTGGTCTATTGTTCTCAGGAGTCCATTTCTTGATTATTTAAAATTTTATTGTATGTATAAGCGATTTAAATTTTTTAAGATTTAAAGATTTAGTTTTTGATTTTTATTGAAATATTTTTATAATATTAATTACTGTAATCATTCTTTACATTGAATTTTTTTATATACTCCTCAATAAAATAGGTAATCGAGGGATAAATTAACAAAACATTGTTGAATTTTAAATCTCTGTAATTATTGATCCGCTACTATAACTAATATTTACAAAATTAATACTTAACAACTAATATTGCACATAGATTAGGTGATAACAACAATTAACATTATCGAAACAATAGCACAGACTCAATCGAGACACGTTGCCTATTTATAGTCATACTAATTTTATTACAATCGTCCAAAAAATCTGTAGACACAGACGAAGAATCATTTACATAACGAGTGTCATGAAGCAATTTCATTTCAAAATTGAACACTAAATTTTAAATACATTCAATTTTATAAGATTCACTTATTGCTCAGTTTAAAGACTTTAATTTGAATTTAATAGCGGTTTTGGGTTCTTTGTCTACAAGTTTTATTTATGTACAAGAGAACCGCCGTTGTGTGAGAAAAATTGTTTGCTCTTCTTACTATAACTTTGACCAGCTGGAACTTCGTCCAAATCACCTTCTTTATCTTGGTGAGCTGTCATATGCCTAGTTAAGTGATGTCTCTCCCTAAAGCTCTCGTTGCAGACGGGACATTTCAATTTCTCCTCCCGTTTTCTTCTATGAGGGTCAATCGCCGTCTCGCTCTTATGGTGAGTGCGCATATGATACACCAAGTCTGATGTCATTCTAAAGCTGATGCTACACTTGGCGCAAACGTTTTGCGACGGCAAAGAAAATGCTGCCAGAGTTGGAGGTAACAACGTACTTAAAATGGCTGCAGCTGGATTAGCTATCAAAGGATTTTCTCTCGGTGGTACTGGGAACTTCATGAAATCAGAGTTAGGTGGCTGGAAGTTTTGTACTCCAAAGGGATACGATGACCCAGCTTGCAGATACGGTATCTCGGGCCGGAATGGCAAAAAGTTCAACTTATTCGGAGACATTTGAGGAGTTTTGGAATCATGTTTATCTTGATACTCCAAACCTTTATTGAAACTTGATGATCGATGATGGGTCGCTGTCTCTTGAAAATTTGGTGACGATGGAGGCATGGTTTGTGCTTTAAAAAAGTGACTGCCATTTATTAAATGAGCTGGTGTAAGAAGATTATTAAAACCTGGCGCTTTGTTAAAAGAGCTTGAGCATGCCGGAGGGCTGGCCGCCGACAGCGGCGGACTCACCGAGTTTTGATAATGCAGGCTGTCAGGACTGACTGATGGATTCGGTGATCTCATAGAAAAGTTAGATACTTTAGTAAATGCACTTTTTGGCGACATGTCCGACTTGTCTGAATACCTTTCGTACCTCGCTCGTGACTGCATGCTTATTAATGTTGGATCGTCGAAAATCTTGTTCTTATATTCTGGTAAAAACTTCGGCTGCCGCGCTGCACTTTCATTTGAGTTTGGGCGACTCCTTGAACGCTCAGAATTCTCAGAGTCACTGCAATACATAGATTTGCTTGGGAACTCATCTGTCCCGACGTCTATATTAATATCGGAACCGAAACTGGGTGATATGTTGTTGTTGACACAAATCCGGTCATCATCTTGATCTTTCAGATCCATTGAATTAGAGTACTCGCTGTGTTTGTATATTTCAGACAATCTTTTTGGCACTGGCTCCCATTCCTCATTGTTAAAAAGTTGCTTCGAAACTCGTAATTGTCTTTCCGGTGGTTTTGGTCGTACTTTTTCATCCGGCATCATCAGAAAAGCAACATCAAATGATCTCTTTGTAGTTTTTCCTGGATTGAGAACAGTTGACTGCATCTCTGGTTTTACTTGCGAAGTTCTTGCACTTTCAATATTTAAATTTGTTTCTTTATTATCAGGAGAAGTCTCTTTATAATTTTGATAGCTATTTTGAACGTCCATTGTCATTGTTTACTCATTTAGTTAACAGCACACAAACTTAAAACTTTTCGCACTTATATCGCGGCGTATGAAGCGGCGGTATGGTAAAGTCGCGTGCGTACCACCCGACGGCCACAATACGAATGTGACTAACATAAGGGTGAAAAATATATAAGTGGGGTTTTGATCTACCCTTAACAGAGCGTTTGAAGTTGTGAAGGCGTGGCGAGACAGACCAATAGGAGCCGAGCGGGAGGCGTGAAAGGAATCGGACGTCCAATGAGAGCGCCTCACGACGATAGAGAGCAGGAGAGCTCAATCACCAGGTCAAGATAATAATAACTGCTGTGAATTGAGAGCGCATTGAGTTGTGGTAGGGTCAGCTTGACAATGGCGGTGCGATATTGAAAACTGTGGTTTATTTTGCTTTTCAATGTGTACAGTCAGCAAAACTATTGCATCCTACTATAGATTTTGTATTTTTTGATTCTTTGTTTCGTGAAAGTAAAAATTACAGATAGTGGCAATTAAAATGATTTAGTCGAGTGGAATTAAATTGTTAGTAATTGTAAAATAAAAAAGTTTTAACACATATAATAAGCAATAAAGTTCCCACAATAATAAACTGAGATAAATAAAAAATAAAGTAAGTTAATCAATAAAAAACTTTTTCCAAACATTATCTTCTATTTATCTCAACCAAACATGGCACTAGAGAAACTGAAACGATTATGATTGCAATAAATATGTTTTATATGTCGCATAAAAAATGATACTTCATATAGTCGGCCTAACCCCCGACTGTATAGATGAGATTGCGAATAATGCTATTAACACAGACGCTTCTCCTCAAATTGATATCATACTCGAAGATGTTGCGAACGAAATTGAGCTTAAACGTGAAAGTAATAAAATTGTATATCCTATATCTGCGAACGAAGCTAATGCCATAAAAAGTGGCAAAGTAAAATCGGTCATAAAAGTCGGGACACAGGGTGTAAATTTGAATGATGGGAAATATATAGACAAGTTAAAAGAAGACCCAAATGAGTTCTGTTCGGTAGTGGGTAACGATAATAAGATGGGCACAGACGTTAAAGGAAAACCATTTGTCAGATTTTTGCCATTTTTTTGGCCATTCGTTGGATCTCAATGAAAATCTGTTCCATTTATTTTGGTCGGCGCGTTAATGAGAAAATTTTAAGAAATATTGCTCGGATTACGTGACGGTTGCGAAAAAAAGGTTGTTACTCAGAATTTATTTAGGATTCGAATAAATTGTTTCATACTTTTGTTATAAACTTTGCTAATACAATAAGTTGTAATGTAGATATTTCTTTTATTTAAACGTATGACTTTATTTTTAATTTTAATCGAATAATTAATGTACAATTAGCACTTAAATGAAGTAAAAATAAAAATATGGTAATAAAACTATTCAACAAATATCTTTATCCTCTCATCATCATGATAACAACTAGTAAAAAAATGTGTTTGCAATGGACAAAAAGAAAATGAGGCGGGCTCACGAGTCATTTATCTTTGCTGCCACAATAAACGTGATTCGTAAGCAAAAAATGAATATCTTTGTCGAAAAATAATATGTTTCTCCTTCCATATATACTTACATACTTTTTATGTTCAGAGGCTATACTGTAGCATGTTTTATAGTTGTTGTCTGGGCTTGTAATTTTATTATTATTCGAGTCTGCTTAAGTGCAATTTTGATAGTGTTCCCTCCTTAAAAACTTACCTTATTTAATAATTGTATGTATGTATTTTAATTTGATATCTAGAATTATAAGATTATTGTATTAAGCTACGAAAGTATTTATAGGTTCGTAGTCTCTAACATTTATTTTCTTCACCTTTTTTATAACAAGTTTGACATCCTATTCTATCTTCTACAGAAGGATTTTTTTAGACTGATGTTTCTTTAACATTTGTCGGTGTTTATCCGTAATAAGATGTCAATGTTGGGGCTGCTGCACGAAGATAGATGAAGTGATCTAAAAGAACAAACGATTTGTAACGGTTAAAATTAAATATATGTTTAAAGATAAGCCGATAAAAATATTGTTTTGACAGCAAGCAGTTTTAATAATGGCTTTAGGTAGACTGTTTATAACAGTCATTATAGTCAGAGATTTATGACCTTAAAATAATACTTATAGAGTAATATTTTATAAAGGTATACATTATATTTATAATAAAAATATTTTACTAAATTAATAAATTTTTTATGATAATAGATATGTAAATGTAAATGAATACAAAAATGTTGAAATAGACGAAAATAGAGAAATGTCTTAATAGAAATGCGCGTAAAGCCACATCTTCTGATTAAAAAAGTGAAAATAAATCAAATGTTTTATTTAATAATTCCCAGCTTACCCCGTTGATCATCGATAGTAAATCAATATTATGTCAAATACCGATAAATTATAAATGATTCCCGATCTTAAATCGTTTACCAATGCGTCCTTTAACCTCGATAAGTAATTGTTGGCACACGCCATGGATCTAAGGCACGTGCATGGGGTAAACGGTACCTAAACACCGGATTCAAATGTATCGTTCGCGCCAACATTATCCTATTGAAATAGCAGATTAGAAGATTATTTATTACGAATATTGAAAAGGGTTGAAATTTAGTAGATTGCTTGTTTTTTTTTTATTTATGGGCGATCAAATGATCCTGCATCAAATAAGTTTTATGCAATAAATGAATAATTATTGTTGACGATCTAATTAGTTTCTAATTTTATACATCGACTGTCTTTCGTGAGTGCATCCAAAGTACTGAAGGTTCTTAAAAATTCTAAAGGTTTAATGAAAATCAGATTAATTATTTCATCAGGCGCCTATAAGAAACAAAGAAACATTTGACAATATTTGCAAAATCGCTTCGCTTCACGAGAAACAACCCGTTAAGGAAAACTCAAACAAAATTAATCTTACTTCAGTGACGGATGATGTTGGAGCAAAGTTCACATGTGCAAGTTTGATTGCGATCGTTCTCGGACATCTCCCGATAGATTAGCTGCTACTGCTAATGCTGTTCCGATTGGACGATCCTGTGACGTGTCCCTTAGGAGCACAGTCGATTGTATCCAGACAATGATGAAGTGGGTGTGAATGTATTGGCTTTGTTTTAGTTTGATTTGCTGGATTTTATTAATGCCTGTTTGCCTTGAGAGGTGAAAGATAAACTAATGGAAAAAATTAAAGGATCAAAAAAAAAATCTAAATTTTTAGGCGATTTTCAACAGGCTCTAACTTTGAGAGAAATGGTCGTACAAGAAAAAAAAAATAGGAAATTGTAGCTCCAAGTGTCTACTTTTTGGATTAGAACTTTAAAATTTTTTAGCGTCAGCAGTTTTTGAGTAATCTTGAAAGAACCAGCGACAAAAAAAATTTCAAATTTTTTTAATTTTTTTTTTTGGTCTACGGGCGTGGAAAAAATTATTTTTGCTTAACCCCTATAAGGGTCGGATACCTTCATTATTCAGCTTTAATTTCTTATTTTATGGACCTTGATACGTCCACTTCTCGCCGAGATATCGATCTTCAAATGGAAAAGGATCCTTTTGTCTTTGATTATCGATATCTCAGAAACCAATGATCGCACAGAAAGTTAATGGTGGGTTTTAAAAACTTGAATAAATTCCCTTCAACGATTAGCCATTGCTTTTTTGAAAAAAAATTTTTTTCCTATCGTCACATGAATTTAAAAATGCAACAAAAAAAGGGCTTTTTGTGTTTTTTTGGAAAATTAAGCGCTGAAACGAAAATAATGTGGAAATCGATAATGTTGACTGTGCATTTTACAGTTCAATATGTCCACAAAAACCCTGCAGAGAGCCAGAATAATCCAACCAGCCGTTTCTTTGTTTCACGCTATCAAATTTTAAAAAAAATTAAAGGATCACGTTTTTTGCTCTGAAAAGCTCATAATCTATGACAAAATGAAAAAAAAAAAATTTTTCGAGCTTTGTCCAAATTTTTATTGTTTAAAACTGTTTAATTGTTTAATCGTTAAAGGGAATTTATTCAAGTTTTTAAAACCCACCATTAATTTTCTGTGCGATCATTGGTTTCTGAGATATCGATAATCGAGGATAAAAGGATCCTTTTCCATTTGAAGATCGATATCTCGGCGAGAAGTGGACGTATCAAGGTCCATAAAATAAGAAATTAAAGCTGAATAATGAAGGTATCCGACCCTTATAGGGGTTAAGCAAAAATAATTTTTTCCACACCCGTAGACCAAAAAAAAAATTAAAAAAAAATTGAATTTTTTTTTGTCGCTGGTTTTTTCAAGATTACTCAAAAACTGCTGACGCTAAGAAATTTTAAAGTTCTAATTCAAAAAGAAGACACTTGGAGCTACAATTTCCTTTTTTTTTTTTTCTTGTACGACCATTTCTCTCAAAGTTAGAGCCTGTTGAAAATCGCCTAAAAATTTAGAATTTTTTTTTGATCCTTTAATTTTTTCCATTAGTGTAGTTTAATGGACCTCATGTAGAAAATGCCTAGTATCATAAATAATATAATATCATTTGCTTCAATAGTTGTTTGAATGGTGCATTTTTCATAAGAATAAACAAATTCGTATGATAACTTTCGTGAGAAGTATTAATAATAATTTAAAACAAAACGGTTTACTCACGTATATCCGAAACCAGTCGGGCGATCCCGAGAATATGCGTGAGTAAACCGTTTTTATTTAAATAGTTATAAACAAATTCATTTATAAAGTTTATTCTAATTGATAAACTTTCTAAAGCTTTATAATAAAAGTCATATTGATTGAACGAATTAAAAGCTGAAGGAAGAATCAGAGTAGCGTTAATATTATATGCAAAGGTAATCTATCTTCTTCTTATCGATAAAAATGTATATTGTGTCGGCCAGAATATTGACCCGCGAACTGCATTATCAGTAGATTTTGTTGAATTGTCCAGCGTTTGCATTGTTTGCATTGTTGCGGGGTTAAGGACATGAAGTACAAGGTTACTGATGTTTCATGGATTTGGAAGTGATACTACTTAATACCTTAGGTTAGATGTATCCATGTATCACAACCTAGACAAATTATTTATCTTAGCTTCGACCAACCTGAGTCCCAAGTCGGTTCAGTATCAGTGTTGTATAATTATCATATTAACAAGACTTTTTTTGTAGTAGGACCAAGGGATTAGTTAAATTGGAGCTGTTTGTTCACTTTCTGGGACTTATCTGCGAGTTTTCAGAAGGGAGAGGCACAGGAATGTCTAGTGTAAAGGGTAATATAGGTATAGGGAGATATATTAGATTAAAGGTAATATAATATAGATTATCGTAATATATTATCTTTCAGCATACTTCATTATCAATACATTGCATGCTATTCATCAAACAAACAACATTGCCGCAAATCAAAACAACACCTGTACTACTTATTGGAATATGCTCAGTTTAATCTCTATAATACAAAACTCTTCTAATACCAA
Organism: Diachrysia chrysitis; assembly: GCA_932294365.1. Lineage (NCBI taxonomy): Eukaryota > Metazoa > Arthropoda > Insecta > Lepidoptera > Noctuidae > Diachrysia > Diachrysia chrysitis. Next base: position 1,191,481 of record OW028645.1, read on the forward strand.
CGTACCATATGGTGTCCTGATCAACAATAATACAGCCCTGCTACGTAATCATCCCTTTTGTACTCTCAATGGCCTTTGGATCATTCACCCTATTAATTGTAGAAATTCTTTTATGGTACCTTCAAAGCAAACTTAACCTTATTTTCAAAGACTTAAGAATTAGATTTTACTGATATGGGCGAATTGACAACCTCGTTTATGGTAGTTTTGGCGCGTTTAAAACTTGCACTCAATACTTTTGTATTTGTAGTTAGGTTTGCTTCGGTTATTTTAAACCTTACCTTTATATCTACAGGGTTGATATTAGAACCATCATCTTAATTAATCAAATTACAGTTAGTTTTGAAATGATTATCAACTGTATACTACGAGCGCTAAGGTTCAATATTGCAATTTACGGGTTTAAAATGCAAACGTATGAGTGATCAAAGAGCATTAAAGTGGGATTTGGTGAACACTTGTTTTTGAATTTTTAGACCATATGGTGTAAAAGCCGACTTGGACAATACGCCCCCATGGTGGTACCCTATTACCATATGCGTCGCGTTAAACAAGTATTTCAAGAGAATCGTATTGCGCTGACCCTAAAAGTTTAGCGATCGATATAATTATGAGGTTATGATGGATGGTGACGGTTGCATTGGAAGAGAACATTGACAAATACTTATATGGGTTCTTTTTAAAATGATCCAGTATAAACAGTCATGCAAATAATTTCACGAAATTTTTAACGAATGACACATATATTTATGCTACTAGTTGAACAACAGTTAAAAAGATTTATAAAAGTAAATACCACTGAAGCCAAAAAATGTATTTTCGATTTAAATATTTAGATAGTTACAACATTTGCAGAAGTAAATTTACATGTTATTTTTGTGATCGTTATGTTCGTAAATGTAACTTAATCTAATTAGAAGAAATCCATCAATTATAATAATACAAACATATATAATAAGACACCCACTTGTCGTGTTATCCTGTGCATGTGCAAATAAATAATGTTTTGGACAATGTGGCGCAATAATGCATACTGTGAGCTGTGACAATAGCGAGCATTGGATTTTGTAGGTTAAACGATTTTGATCCTTTGGTACTTTTGGTGCTTTTTTTGGTACTTTTCCGTCATAAAATAGACCTGAATATTGAAATGCTATACTATAAGACTACTACTACGTAATTTAACGCAAAATGTAAGCTTCGCTGAAAATCGTCCAAGCATATATTTTGTAAAAACATAATTGCAATTTGCCTTACATTGTACCATTTTGTTATATTTTCTTACGTCAATTGACCTCTGTATACAACTGTCTATTTCTACTATGCTAAATTATCGTATTTCTTCGTGTGCTGTCACATATTACTGGCAGGTTTGTCTTAAACCAAAACAACGAAATATCCTAAAACTCTTGTAATAGCAATGTTGATAAACAATATTAAAATCAAGTATCAAGACTATTTAGCAGCTGATTGTAAACGTTACGATCACTCAACATATGCGCTGGTGTACTGCCATTTGATCACAATAAGTATAATGGTCGCGGCCTATCCCCTAAGGCTAGTTATCGTTGTAATCAGAGCTCTGGTTTGAAGTAGTCCACATTTATGGCAAAATCATTTATGAATGATGAAATAAATTTTATTCAGAGCATTAGAAATATATATTACGTTATTATTTCTGTTTCATTGCCGGATTCTGTACCACAAAAGGTAAAAAAAGGAACCCTTATAATATCACTCTCTTGTCCGACTGACCGTGTGTCACCACCGATTTTCCCAGGAACGGGTGGACCTAGCAAGTTGATATTTATACCAGATACTGAGGTCTATAGTTCCCATAAGATGTATAAAAGGAAAATATGTACATAAAAACCGACCAAGTGCATTATCTATTAAAATTAAGGTCCTAAGTCAACATAATAAAAAAAAAATATAAAATTTGCCTTAATTTTCTACTTACACTTGGCCAGTTTTTTTCCTTTTATAATATTAAAAGTTGGTGAGTTTTTTTGCTGGTAGATAACGTCGCTGATCAAAACTCTTATGTTTTAAATATCAAGACTCAAAACCAAACCATACAGAGGACTAACATTAGAATAACTAAAATTTCTAATAAAAACATGCACTAGTAGCTCAGAGAATTACTAAAAGAAACAACAACATTGCACAATCTACAATGTACAACAATTTGCAACCGCAGATATTTTTTAGGACAACTTGTGAAGGGCTGATACTCAATACGACTCGCATTTACACGCCATATGTACCTTTGGGCTTAAAGCCCTGGGGACAACGCCCTACGCTAATGAAAAAGGGCTTTTAATATTGTTAAATGATAGTAGTGTTGCTATTGTTGTAGCATCTTTCGTTTTATTTATTTCTAATGTGAGTGCTTGCAACATTAATAACTTGTGTTGAATTTGATTTCTGGCTGAGACAAATCAACGATTTTGCATGTAAATTATACTTCAAGACACCTTTGTTTTTCATATTGCAAAATCTGTTTACTGAAATATTTATTAATTAAACACCTCTCTTAACTCTATCAAAAAATATTATTATACCTTTGAAACTTGCACTGTCAAACTCATTTTTGGAAACAAACGCATTGTCAATCATGGCAAACATCTCCCCCCTTAACCTCACTGGCAAAATATATTTTGCGCATCATCAGATAAATATAAAATCGATATCGAAAAAGCATAAAAAAATAAAAATACTCAAGTCTCATTCGTTGATTATCGATATTTTGAGAAAAAAAAATCCACCCTAACCTCGCAGTGCATCTACTGCCATATGTCGCGAAAAATTCAGCTGTAATTGCATTAAGTAACCCCAAGTCGAGTGGTCGGCTTTTAATTATGACGACCCACTTAGGCATATGTGGTGTTTAGGGATAGTTGTTGTCAAGCTGGTTTTTGAGGGTTAGAAGAACTTTTAGGATAATATTTATTTTTTAAAAAAATATCTAAAATATGCAGTGACCAGAAAGACTCTAAATGAGATGGCAGGATGGGATTCTCTCTTAAAACTACCAGAAAATGACATTGGACCATACAGATTAAAATGTTTATAAGGGGCCATTGCACTGTAGTGTAATGATAGCGACTACGTAAAAAAAACAGATTCAAATTTCATAATGTTAATCAAGTCAAAATATTACGTACATACAACGGAAACAAAATAGTCATTCAGAATCATTTAAAAGAACTCAACACAAAAGAAACCTTAATAAAAAGAGCGAACAACAAAAACCTTCTAAAATGTTACCTTTGAAGGTAAAAACAAACTCTTGCTGAGTCTAGATGCAAATTGGGGACAATATGAATGTGAAATATGGGTTCAAGAAATCCTGAAGCTAAAAAAAGGAAAACAAATGAAGAGAAAAAGTTCCCTGGAAAAAATACAATGCCGGTGAACACAGGGCAGGAAGCACTGCGTGAATAAGTGCCCCCCATTCTACAGGAAAGTGGGGAGATCGCCGAGGTTTCTTTTGTAAATAATTGTGTTATTCAATGTTTACCTGTTTAAGTACTACTTGAGATTAACTAACTGAAAGTGTAAGAAGTCATCATCCGTTAGACGTGCATAGCTCTGAGCTTTCTGTATGAAGAGCCGAGAACGTTTGAAATAATATTCAATGTGATAAACTTTTAAATTGAAGACAATGGAAATAAAGATCCCACAAAATTAAAATTATCGTTCGGTAGGTACTTTCATTTCATAAAAAGTTCTGTGCTTATAACCTCATTGAACTTTGATAAATACCGTCAATAAATAGAGCAGCTTAGAACTGCCAAAACACGTCATAATATCCACAAATAACGGGAAAAAATAATCCGTACGAACGATAAAAATGTGGCCGGTAACCCTCAAAAGAAAGGTGGCTCATTACGTATTCAGAATTCTGCGGCCCGCCTGTCTGCCCTCTATGATTTATGAACTATTTTTTGTTGATTTTCTCCCCCCATTGCCAGAGAAGGCTCTGAACTCTGCCAAGTAATGTGAGAGCATATTGATAGAACCGACTTAATTAATTCTGCAGTTTTTGGCGCCAAGTTTTTTAGTTATTGCCAAGTTAGCGGCGAATGATTTTTATTTTTTGGAGTGATTTGCTTTACCAGATTTGCTAGCATAAGTGTAGCTTGACAGTCGAAGTAGCAAAAATTGTAATCTATAATGTATACCGTTACTAGATGATATCCGTCGGAAATATAGATTTTATTTATTTTAAATATTTTGCAAGTTATGCACAGGTAGACTTAAATGCCATAATATCAAACTTAAATGTGTACAAACAAAATATATTTTGGTCAGTGAAGTGGTAATTAATTATTATGGGGCTTCAGCAGATACATTCCATTTTTATATGATTTTCTATGGAGGCCATTATTGTTTCTGGTGATTTACAGATCAAGAATATGTACATTTCCTATTATTTTATTGTCTTCTACAACTGATGTAGTAATGATTTCCGTCAAGCCTGTCATCAGCAATCGCTAATCTGAATCTCTACATGGATGTTCCTCTCGTCCAACCCATCCATACACTTTAGACACAGTTCCATATTTATCACGGTGTCATCCGTGTTAACCATTAACACAAAAGGCTCTCAATGTTAAATGTCTCAATTTAATGTAACAACCGCGTCGCCCTCTCGGTGCGGTCGTTACGACCCACAGTCGGTTTTGTAGGGTTAATTCGATGGAAAGATTCTTGCTAACCGCGCAGTTGTAAACGGGTTGTCTTTGTTTAATAATATTAATGGTGGCTGAAAATGGGACATATCGTTGGTGATAGATATTATGTTAGAAACAATAGGATTGTGTATTTCACAATAGCGAATTTAAATCGTGCTTAAATTAACACTGTGACTTGGTTATCGACTTTTAGGTATACGTGCATTTGAAAATTATCTACCTTAAACAATCTTTTTAAGTCTTCAGTCCCATATTACGATACGAACTCTACAAAATTCTAGAAACTTATAATGGGAAATTTTAAAGTAAAAAAGGACAATTAAAGTCTATAATCTAGACAATCTTGTAAATATGGTACTATTTATCATATTTTTCATACTGATGAACCAGAATAAATTATATGGTTACACACTACATGATGTTGAAAAACAAACATCCACATTTCATATTACTAGATCTGGCTATCAGTAAAATATGGCTCCAAAGTGCAACCCTTTGGAGAACACTGCCATCCTTAATAATATCCACATGGCTACATAACATAAATAAAGTGATAACAGCTTTGCATTCACAGACGGTTGGCACATCAGCGTTCTGTCTCCAATGAACTAGATCTCATGAATCAAACATGAGTTACATTTGCGTAGTTCTACCTTGCTCCATGGAAACCTTGTTTGGTGATTTGTGGTTCTTAAAGATTGTTCGTCGTCATCAGAATGGTCATTAAATAATGGATGAATCATTTGGGTTATTTCTCGTAAGAGATTTTTTGTTAACTAAACAGTATCTTTGTAATCTGTTGTAAATATGCTGTGTCTTAATGTAACACTTGTGTGTAGGTTGGAAATTGTAAAACATAAATGATTAAGTACTTCTGTGTAAAATAAGGCGTGGAGAGGACAGCTTGAGGCTGATAAATTAGACATATCTTGAGTGATAACACCACACACTTATTCAACCCTTCGCACATTCAGCGTCCACATCCGGCAGTAACTTAGAGCCACGCAATCCTGCTGTCCTCTACTAATTAAAGGAAATGGTCCAGAAACAAGATTGCGATATTGTTCTCTCTAAATCGTCACCCGTCTCTGTCCAGCACACTGTATTAGGTATAACGCCGTCCTGTTCCCTCTAAACGGTGAGTGGAATGTCACTCATTATGCTAAGTATCTTCCCCCCTTTGTTCGTTGAGATTGGCGATAAAGCTTTAGGATTTTTTTTCTTTTTCAACTTGACAGTTGGTATATGGAAGCAGATTAAGATAATTCGGTCGAGGTGTTTTTATAATGCTTAATTTTATTGTTTCACTGATTCGCTGCTGGTGATTTTCTTTTAAGAATATTTTTGAAGGAACTTAGCCGTGCAACGTTTAAGAAAAATGTTAATAAAATATTTTTCAAAAACTTGTTTGTATTTTGGTATTTTGTTATTCCATTCTGGTAAAATGTTTTTTTTTTTTGCAGGATTTGGAATCGGCTTCATTGAATCTCAATAATTAGCGCACCCAAAGTAATTTACGCACATTTTGTAAATTTACAGTTAGACGTAACTTTTGTTATTAGTAGGAAGATATTCGTGTTCAATTAGAACAGCTATTTTAAAATCGAATGTGAACAAAAATGAAGCAATAAATTTGGAATTGCAGCCGCATATTGGAAAACGGGCGATTTTTTAATAAATCGTCTGAAACATTCTCCATTACGAGCAGAAATACCTTATTTCATTACGCCAACCGTTCCATTAGTAAGATACGCCAAATTCTATTAAACTCTTTTTGTAAAAACAGCGCTTGAAGCAAATTCACCGCTTGAAAATATTTGAAGCTCACCAACATTGGACATAGCCCGCTGCGGCATTGTAGCAAAAATACGTACTTACTCCTTTGTAAGAACTCCATTGCGCAGTTAGTTAAATAACGGTGCACACTTTTGTCTACTGAGCGATTAATGTAATGAAATTTAAGCTTTAAAACCAAAAGCGTCGTTTTAGTAGGTTGGGCGATCTGTTGTCGCTTACACCGCTTGATTTTTGAAACACAAAGGGTTTACACCCTACGTTTCTAAATTTAAATTTATGTTTTGTTAGATTTGATCGCATTTAGCGGCATGCGCTGGTACAAATGAACTGATAGGCATTTTTTTAAATATGATTTATTCGAGCAAAGGGTTTTTTTAAGCGATTTGTTTCGGAACAAATAGGTTTTATTCAAGCATTTAACTAATGACCGCATACATTTAAATATCATTGGAGCTGATTAAAGAACTAGGTTAGTTTAATATTCCAAGAAGTCTTTAATCCACTAACCTGCAAAAATCGCTTATCTCCTTAATTAGACGATAAAACATAAATTCGTTAAAAAAACTGAAATCTTGTTCTTTACAATAGAATAGTCGAAACATGGAAACGATTCTATGAGGATTTGATACGAATTAAAGTAAATGATACCATTATTAGCTAAATGCTTTACCCCTGTCTCAGAAAGTCGTTTATAATAAACATCGATGGTAAAGGAATTATCCTCGTTTCCCATAGTTATTACCTAACCACTTGTTTACTCTTCCGGGCCCATTAAATATGTGATTCCAACTTTATTTTTCCATTCAATCGCAACTACAGACACTCGATTCAATTCAATCAGGAAAGCCATTGCGAGTACATCACACTCCTCAATATTTCCTATCACTTCCGAACAGTTGTTCCTCACATTTCGTATAATATAACCATTAAACTACGCTCGATTGGGCAACGAACTCGATATTTACAAATTCAATAACGATTTTAATTCGATTTCATATCGATATGAGAACATTTGCGCGATTCTCGGTTTGTAATGAATGGTGGTTTGAATTGCTCGTGATTTTTGGTGGTATGGTGTAATGTGTTTTCTGAATTGAATTTTTATTTTAATTTGTGTTGGATATGAGGATTTTAAACAGAAGTAAAGAATAACATTAGCTTGTTACTGGATTGGCATGACTTTCAATATCATAATTCTGCAGATAATTTGAAAAATAAAAATAAGTAAAAGGTCCTGTGAATTATTTTTCATGACTTTTGATAGGTTGTCTTCACCCCGAATAGCAGAATAACTATAAAAATATCGGAAAAGTCACGAAAAAAAAGGTGTCTTACGGGAACGAAAACTACTTATTCCTCTTTAAAGGATGAGTGCTCTGTGGGCTACGATGGTTTGTCTAACAAATTATTAAAAGAACACAAAAATATAATTGTCCCGCACCTTACTTATATTTTTAACTTGTGTTTATCCAAAGGTGTCTTCCCTAAAGATCTCAAAAAGGCTCAAATCCTTCCAATCCATAAGAGCGGTGATAGAGACCGTATCGAAAACTACAGACCTATTTCAATCTTACCTTCGCTTTCGAAAATCTTGGAAAAAATCATTAACAATAGATTGATCAACTATCTAGAGAAGCAAAACATTTTATCTGATCATCAGTTTGGTTTTCGTCGAGGAAGATCAACTGATGATGCAGTTAACAGTTTTACAGATTTTTTAACAAGCAATCTTGATAGAGGTAATAAATGCGTTACGATATTTTTAGATTTAGCCAAGGCATTCGATACGGTCTCTGTTCCAATCCTCTTGTCCAAATTGGAAAGGATTGGTATAAGGGGAATTCAACTTCAGCTTTTAACAGACTATCTGAGTGACCGAACCCAATGTGTTACGTTAAGCTCTTACACGAGCAACGAAGTTTCGGTGACTTATGGCGTCCCACAGGGCAGTATTCTTGGTCCAACTCTTTTTCTCGTTTACATAAACGATCTCCTAAGTCTACCCTCATTCCATGGAAAAATAATCTCATATGCAGATGACACTGCCCTCACATTCACTGCTAAAACATGGAATGAGACATTTCAGCTAGCCCAAAATGGATTTGACAGGGTTAGAAAGTGGATGCATGACAACATACTGAGTTTAAACGTCGACAAAACAAAATACCTTGCCTTTACTATCCGTGGTTCTTTAAAAACTAGTTTAAGTTTGATCGCACACACTTGTCCTACTGGTGTTCTGCAAAATAATATATGTGCTTGTAAAGCTTTAGAACGCACAAAAGCAATTAAATACTTAGGCGTTACTATAGATGAAAATTTTAATTTCGGAATGCACATTTTACAGTTAAGTAAAAGAATACGTAAGCTAACCTATATCTTTAAAACACTGAGATGTGTAGCAACTCCCACAGTTCTCAAACAAATTTACTTTGCTCTAGTTCAATCGCTAATTAATTACTGCATTACTTCCTGGGGAGGTGCACCAAAAACTATCCTTAATCAACTTGAGATCTCTCAAAGGACTATTCTGAAACTCTCCACTTTCAAACCCTTTCGATATCCTACAAAACTTCTGTACGAGTACTGTGAGGTCCTCACTGTGCGACAGCTTTTTCTGCTTAATATTGTAATGAAACAGCATACTACACTGAAGCACACTATTCATTCAACTGATAAGCGGAGAGGTCACTCAGTATGTGCGCGTTTGGTTCACCCTAAAACATCATTTATGCGTAGGTTTTATCCCTTCTTAGGATCTTTCGTATATAATAAAATAAATAAGGTCATTAATATCTACACGTTGAACAAAATTAACCTCAAAAAATCTGTATCCCGATGGTTGGGCAATTTGTCTTATGATGAAACTGAATCTTTAATTACCGTTTTGCAATAATAACACCTTGTGGGAATTTTGCTTTGTACGGAATCCTACGTTTAGATAATTTAACCAACCTTTACTCACCCTCTGACAAACACTCACTCATCTCTGCATTCAACACACCCAGAGGACCCCTACATTATCCCTTACAATATCTTAGTTTTATATACTTTTTCTTTATTATTATTTTTCCAAGAACACTAATTTGTTTAAAATTTATATGAAATTGTAATGTGGGCTGAACTATATATACCCCCAACCGAAGGGTAGAGGCGCCGTATGCTGAAACACAGGTTTCCAACCTAGTTCGGCAACGGAGGCAATTAATAAGACACACTTGGTATATTGTTAAGCTTACTTATAATTGGATAATGTTGTCAAAAATTGTAAACTTTTACTGGAATCAATAAATTAAATTATTATTAATTATTATTATTATTACTTATGGGGCTGAAACAGCGAGGCGCCGCTATCTAACAATAATAACATATAATTATATTTAAAAATAAAAGGAGGTCTCCATACAAGATAGGAACGTGTTTTTTAAAGGTTTTTTGCTCGATTTTAACGGCTTAAATATATTGTTCCATGGTACGGGACCCTCATGCGGGAGACCGCCACGCACTTGGTCGGTTTTTCTCTTTAAGGTACGGAATCTCTTCCGTGCAAATAACATTAAATTTTTTGTATTAATTTTTAGCAATATAACTGATTCTCCGTAGAATCAGATTATCACTATGTTTAATTAAGACTGAGATTATACAGGGTGTGTCCGACCGTCAGGTGTGGCCCGACATGTGGTTCCCACCGACTCAGTTTACATAAACCCGTGTATTGCTGCGTCTTGAATGTACAGGATGATGACTTTTATCTGGAAATAGAAATATTTGTAATTTTGATAGTTGTAAAATACATTTTTGTCGATAGAAATATTAATTTGTTTGCATTTTATAACGTTGCTTGAAACGTAATATCAGTAATTTTTTTCTTCTATTTATTTAATTATTTGCTCAACAGTCAGGATTGTAGACCAATAGAAAAAAAAAAATATAAGTAAGCGTTTTTGGTATAATTGAAAACAATTCATACTAAAACTACTATTTTCTTCTAAATCATGATAAACATCATACTATACCACACCATACATATGCGAAGGCCGGCTCAGACTACAGCCTCTAGAACACGATATTGTAATTCAATCTAAGATTAACATCCTGAATATTGTACCGTATTATATACCTTCTTTAACCCCAGTCAGGGAAAGATCCTCAGTTAGACCAGTCGACTAGGTTGTAAGGTCTAACTATAATATGGTCTATAGGATATACCAAAGTTACTGAACATTTGATTGTTTTTTATTTATATAAAAGTAAAAAAATCGTTTATGTTACGTTTTAAGCAAAAGAAGCATAACCTAATATAAAAATTATAGGGATTTGTTATCTAATTAAATGAATTAGAAACGTGTTTTTTTTTTTATTTTGGGTGTTATACATGTCTAAGTAGAAAGAGCATGACGTGTAACAATTAAATTAATCATAAACTTAAGCAACTTCTAGAGACAACCTAGTCTTAAAAGACGATTAATTTACTGCCTAACACAACTTTCCCACAAACCTTCCTACAATAATTATCTCCTTATTTCCTGATTAATTAAATATCCGCAAAAATAATATCCGCACATGTCCGCGGCGCAATAAATTCCCGCGCGCGGCTAATCCCAAGTTTTGCGTCGGCCGGCGGCGGCCCGGCACTATCTGTTTGCGGCACGCCGCAACCTTCCGCGCATCGCGCAGAATACGCACCAACTCGTACTGATGGCAAATTAAAACCATTTTTTTTAATTTTTAATTAAATTAATATTTTTCTATGCTAAGATAAATGAGTAACTAAATAATGATTAAATGGAATAACGATACGTTTTAGCGAATTTTTTACCTGTAAATCTTCCATGAATAAACTAAGTAATTTAAAAGATTTTTGATGCTGGCCCATAGAACTGGGAAGTATGATAATCATATTGTGTTAGTCATACGTAAGGCAACTACATTTAAAAAATATGTATAAAAAAAATCAATCAAACAAATGCCATTATTTATAAAACTGTATTTGTGTGTGAACTGAAAACATTGTCAGAGCATATCGCGCTCAACTCTGATACCTGATACACCTTTCTTTACAACATGAGAAAGAAAATGAAGACATTGTAAAAGGCTATATACCTATTAGATAAATGTGAGTCTGTTAAAATACGGTTAAATTCCATATAATGTAACTCCATGTTTGTCCATATAATAAATGTTCATCATTGTTTTGCAAACGGTACGGTCCGTCGGCAGGACTATTAATCATGGTTTATCGAGTGCTAATCCAGGTTTAAACAGATAACTATTCAGTCGGGCCATTGTCACGCCGAACGCACGGCTAGGGCTGGCTAAAAGACGTATAATACTAGGTTTCATTACATTGTTCATTGATGTGTTTTTAAGTAGTTTGATAAATGTATTTTAAAGAAGCTTGAGATTAAAGTCTTAAGAAAATTGTATGTTAAGAATATTTAAAAAAATATTATTTTTTATTAATTATAGTGTGCTAAAAATGACTACTCTGAAAGTTAGATAGTGTGATTCTAATTAAAAAAAATATGCAAATTAATTTGAATATTGAAGCGGTGTGCATCTGTTATCCTTTGAAATAATTTAGTTTTTTTTTATTATTCTATTAATACAACTTTTTTTTTATAGGAAAAATAATATTCAAAGCTAACTAAGGACATAATTAAAGCCAATTATTTTGCTGGTAACCCTCAACTCAAATACGTCTTAATTGTCTTAACAAAGCGGTTGTTTAGCGCCCTTCGTAGTATTCTCGTTAACGTCGGGGTATTTGACATTGGTTTCTAGCGTACTTATTTAGAAAACTTTTACTTACAAAGGAAGCAATTCCAGAGAAACAATTTTGGTGTGTTCTTTTATTGTTTTAACTTCATAATTATTTATAGCTAGAGAAATAAATTATATTCTCACATATAACGACGCTAGGATTATAACTGAACATAAAAAATAATTATTAAAAAAAAATATGTACCAACACTAATAAATAAAGACAAAATTCTCGGGTCCAAACGATATAACTCAGCCAGGGCTGTCAAAAGCGTCCTCTGTACTTTTGTCTATTTAGCAAAAAATTTAACTATGTGGGCTTTTATATTATGTCAGAACCCTGATTTATGGCTTAACACCTAGTTGACACCTGGTTTGTTAAGGTTCTATTAAATGGGTGTGGTATAAAACACTACGACTTTACTTATGGGTATAAGATGCCCGACTGGTTTATTAATCTCGATAGTTATGAATTAAATGGGCTTGCGATGGATATTACCATTATGCCTCTTTTAATGTGTATAAAGTTTAAATGAATTAATATTAATATCTGAGGTCTGAAGATCCTTAAGACTTGGTGTTGTCTACCGTACTTTTCATCTGTTCAAGTTTACTCTATTGTATTTTTTGGAAAAAATGGAAAGTTCATAAGGTGAAGATTTTCTAAACTAAAATTCATCCATGGGGTACCTACTATATACCTAATAGATTATTGGGATTTTCCAAGTAGACTGGACTGGACTGGAAGCCGTCCCCAAAATAGCTTGGAAAAAAGGCAATGTACTATATATTTATGAAATGAAATGAACACGTTAATAATTTTTTTATAAGCACCTATATTTCAAATATAAACATGAAAATAAATCGAAGAAAATGACTACTGACTTAATTTTAAACAACGACCATAAATTACCTTGTTAATTCAACCAAGACGTTTCAAGTTCGCTCGTTACATAATCTATTTAAAATATTGTTCAAAAGCCCTCAATAAACATACCGAGCACATTTCTTATAAGCCTCTTACCGTCCGCCATCTTATTCGGGTGACGACGACAAAATGGCGACGGTCTCGGCGCGCCGTTCAATTTGAATATAGAACAGCGTATGTCGCGCGCGCTCTGCGACACTAACTCATCGGATTGAGCGTGATGGCGTGGCAATCGTAAAAATATATTCGTTCTTCTAGAATAAGAAAGGAATGGAATAGCGGATGACTCGATTTTTTTGCTCCGTTGTGGTTAGGATTGGTACCGAACTTAAATAAACCTGCTGGGCTCAGGCCTCTTCCCATATAGACAAGACACGATTGATCACCACGCTTGCTTATTGCGGGTTGGCGATTTCGGATACAAATTTTTAGAATCCAGGTTTCTTCATGATGTTCTCCTTCACCGATTGGCAGCGGTGTCTTAGAATAATTAAGAAAGTACATATAATTTTGAAAAAGTCACATTGGTACTTGCCTGTAATGGGTTCAAACCTGCAACCTTGTGCACACAAATCCGTTCATTGAACCACTAGGCCACCACGGCGCTTACCGAAAGTTTCTCTAACCAAAGAGGTGAAGAGTACATCGGGTATAGTCAGTTTTCAAAATTTTACCTTAAAATGAGTTAATTAAATAATTGATACCTAATTTTTCACATCACTTATTAGACACTAAAAATCATAACAAAACGTGCCACTACACTATGAAAGGCAATATCTTTGTGTCACTAGCTAAATGTTAAGAAACATTGCTTCGGCGGTCTGAATATAAATTCCGGTGTCGAAAAATTTGATATCAATAATTTAATTTTCTCAATTTGAACTGTAATTATGTAAATTGATTGATTGATTGACAGATGTACTCTTCACTCCTTTTGGATAGATATAACCTTTCAGTAACACCCTGTATACAATATAGTGGGATTTCAAGGAGATTTGAAAAACGACCCCGTTGACTTGTTCTCATTGCATTAAATGGTATAAAAAACAATGACGAGTTTTTTTAGCTTAGATCAGTGGGATTCTAATTTCATTAAATTAAATAGAGCCTCTGTATTTAACATAAAATGTTGTTGAATATGGTATTGAGTATACCACTGGCATTTTTTATACCTTGACTTGACTCTTACAGTTCAGTCATTATTTGATGTAGCAAAGAAACGTAAAACTTATAGTTGTAACCTACTCCATGCCTCTATTCCGAGGTTCGTAAGGCGAGCGCTAAGAATATGTCGGTCAAACCACGGACGCTGGAGATAGCGCGGAAATCCGACACCCTCCAATGTTAGCGCCGTAAAATATATACCTTATTAATATCTACTACAAGCGGTACTGTTTTGATGCTGCTTTTATATACTGGGGGCTGGGTATATACCTAATAGGTATAGCTAAATGAACGATAGACTTATGGTGAGGTTTTGTGGATATACATTTATTATGTGTTATAGTATCTTTGCCTTATACTTCACGGTACTCGTACATTGAAAGAATTGAGATAAATGAGTGATAAAAAGATAAATTGGTAAAAGAAAATTATCATGGGTCAAAACTATTGTAAGTATTGTTTTAATGGTAATTATGTGGTTGATTAAACGAACGTCCAAGAGCTATAGATGTTCTAAGAATTATAAAATTACTGCCTTTTAATAAAAATATTTTTTGACTGCACGGATAGCCGAGTGGTGTAGGTCACCACGCCAATAACCTCTGTGCGCGACGTGCCGTGGGTTCGATCCCCGCATGGGAGAAGCATTTGTGTGACCCAAAAATGCTTGTTCCAAGTCTGGGTGTTCTTTGTGCATGTGATTTGAATGTTTGTGAAACCCCCCGCGACACAAGGATAAATTCCTTAGTGGGGAGGGTAGGAGTCATTTAAAAAAAAAACTTTTAAATTAATAAACACACGAGTTCTTGAAAGAACAAGGAAATAAATTAACCTAACAAACACAAATAAATTATGATGATGTTTATTTATTTAAATAATATATTTATTATAACAAAGACAAGGCAAATTATTCATTTCTAATAAAATAGTTATACATCAATGGCAGTAACGGTCTTTTTTATGATTCTGATATCGACTCAAAATATAATAATATAATATAATGTTCTAAAGTGGGTTGCAATTATGTCCTATGTAACCACCCCTATAAATAATTCCCACCAACAAAACTTAAACAATACTTCTTTTGTGCTAAATTAATACCGAAATCGTGTCGTCTTGCAACCAAAACCTCTCGACCAATATTTTAAGTGTTCTTCAAAAGCCATTTTTCCGATAACCACTTACACTCCCCACACAAACTTAATTGTGCACCCCATGAACGTAAAAATAGCCCTTAGTATCAAATGAATAGAGTTTAGAATTTATTTTTGGGATGGTAAATAAATTTGTAAAGTTTTCAACCCGTGCAATGCGATAGGTGCTTGACTTGAATTGATCAAAATAAATGAATAAAAATGTTCTATAATTGTAAGAGATACCGGCTCAGTGGTTTCAGGAGAGTTCGTATTGTTTTTTTATTAATTTTCCCGACATTTGTCCCACTGTACGGTCATTGTCGGTTTTTTCCTGTGAGAATATTGGTTGGAGTACGTTTTGTATTAAAACCAGAAGTTTTGGCCAGATTGTGTGAAATTAATCTTGAGAACTTTTACGACAAGAGTTCTGCAAAATAATTATAAGAACGTATTTTGAATGACTGCACATAAATATGATATTAAATATGAATTATTAAATAGGTAGATATGATAATCCGAGCATGAAATATATATAAAAAAAGTTTAATAATTATTATAGTATTCAGCTATTAATCAATATCAGGTAAAGCTTTTTTTTTAAACAAAGTTTCAAAAACTTGTCTTCGTTCCTTAAATCAATCACTTAATATCTAACAAACCTACTTATGCGGTTGTCTTCCTACAAAAATAATGTTTTTTAGACCATTTTTATTTATTATTATAGTTTATAAAAATATCTTATAGCGAACTTAACTTTATATACTAGATCGTTTACTTTTACGAACTTAAAACTATGAAATAAATCAACACTTTTTTAGCACCCTTAAACAGCCATCTCCTAAAGCCTCCGGTCTTACTGGGGCACTATAGTAGTCCAATCAAAAAATCAATCATGGGGCACATTCGACGGTAAAAAGGTTCCGCACCCAATATTTTGTGTTATCGGACGACAGTTGAGCCTGCGAACTCTAAAAACTCAATACAGTATTGCTTTCACAGCGAAGTAGCTATGTTGAACATAAAGTGGATAAGAACAACAGTTATTATTAATTCTTCACAATATTATTTTGTAGATATTATGTTTTTAAATAATACAGGAAAAACTTTAAATTACTCATATCATCGTATCTTAGAGATGATTTTATCAACGCCAGATATTTTATGTTCATGGAAAACAAAAAACTAACGTAAAAGTTTTACGGTAATGGTACTGAAATTCATTTTTTTGTTTGTTATTCGAATTAGTACCAATCATTTTTAAAACCGTTACAGAGATATTCGTTTGTTTGACAAAAGAATTATCTTGTATTAGAAAAGAAAAGAGTCTACATAAATCAAAGAATATAATATGCAAAAAAATACCTAAACGCATTATAAAAGTTAACATCTTTAATCTTTAGATGCCCATGGCAGTGGAGCTTATTTTTAATCCTATAAATATAAATTGTAGATAAAAAAATAGTTTTGTAACAACTGCTTCGCTTACATAAGCTAGAAGTACCCAGTATTTATATATAATTATATATATACAACTTTTAGATTTCGACTATAAAAAATATTCCTTGAAACATCGGCCAGTGCAACCTTGCTAAAACATCCAGTTAATTTAATGCGAATATTATTGCTATAAAATAGGTCTTAAATTTTATAAAAAAGCAGTTACTTATCCACACTATTCTGCCATCTGCTAGGTCAGCGCTACAAGGCGAGTCGTGGACACATAACGAGTTTAACAGAATATGATTTTCCCACTCCGGGCGAATGAGAGACGTTTTAGCGTCAATTTTTATCAACCCTCCTGGGACCGAGCTGCAGACTGCCACGAAATATGCAGCCTGTATCAATTGTGAGAGAATTGCGAATGAAATGCTTCTTCACGATTTTACTTATAACTTCCATAAGTAAAGTTAAAATGAGGGGACTTATGTGCTTGTAAGTAATGTTGTAATAAGTAGTTTCTGGAATTTTTGGGTGTTTTTTATGTGTTTCAACTACTTTATTTCACATAACTACAATTCATATCCACTCTACCATCATCACTAGTTACAAAAATTATCAAAATCCATTTTAAAATTATTAAACCGATCTGTTGCAAATTTAATGCCAAAACCTATGTAACTTTTACATAGTAGAATTCGATGACTATAAATTCCAAATCAAACACCTTTTTTAAAAAAATAAAAAAAGACGTACTTAATTCTAACCGTAAGACAACATATCCCAAAATACTGTCAAAAACCCCTTAAATCCGGTAACATACTTAAAGCGATGATCGTGCGACACAATATCATAACACGGCGATTTTCTCCTAAGCCGCGTTAATTTGGCCGCTCTCCCCGCGTCCGAGCGAACGTCAAATACAATTTTACGGTACGCCGGACACTGAGCCGATTGTGAGAGACAAGAGACAAGCCTGCTGGGGCATGGATGTGGGGTGACGTGGATGTGGTATGTGATGTTAATTGAAATACTAGTGGGGTTGACGCTACGATGAAGCCTAATAAACGATGCAATCTTTGTTAAATAAATTATTTTTATATATTTCCTTTTTGTTAATAGTATATTTACTTGAAATTTAACAGGGTAAATTTTGAATAAATATCTTTATAATAGAAAAATATAATGTGTGTCTATTGTGAACAACCATATTTGTCTGTAATTGAACACTCGATCGATAGAAGTTATCTCTAAGTAAAGTTTGGTTCGAAAATATGGCCAAACATTACTAGGTTCACCTAAGTATGTAATTGTGTATGATAACTGTTTATCATATGAGAGTATCAAGGTAAAACTTTGTAAAATTTTAACTTAACTGAAATATATTATACCACATCTACTATCTGTCCTAGCTCGCACCACATAATGCTTGCGGTCACGTATTGGTTAAAGGGTAGGGCGGGGTTGTTCGCGGATTATATTCTAGCTCACAGCTCAAACGCGTTGCTATATCGGTTAGCTGCCACAGGATTACTGCCTTACGGAGCTTAGATTTCAAATCTATTTTGTGTTAGGTCAGTTATAGAATTAGCTATATTTGTTTCGGGGAGTTAACTGTACGTACGTTTCGTTTGGTTTTTCCATTTTGTTTTAAGATGTGCATACTGTACATTTTACTGTACATAATGTTTAAAATAATTATGAGTTTCGTATTTATTGTATGTAGAAGAGTCTGTTTTCAACAAACAGGTATATCAAATGAGAAACAAAATAAATTACGACTATATAAAACGTAAACTTGTAGATAAAAGATTAACATCTATCGAAAAAATGATAAATAGGATGAATATAGGTAATAAGTCGTGACTGCATTACTTTCTGTGAATATCATACTTTTTATTAATATTATTTACTGTCCATAAAAATAACATCGTAAAGTCAACACTTGTTCCACACTCACTGCACCTGTGTCCGCAAAAAAACTCATTTTCATTATCAATAATATTTAATCAAAATAAAAATCACTCTCATAAAGAATGGAACATTCATACAAAATCATCGCAGTGTAAAAACACATCAGCTTACTGAACGAACGAAATAATAAAATTATTTTATTTTATTTATTACTCCGACCAAAAACCGATAAAAGATAATCAGATAAAGGTTTTAATTCGACGAGAAAAAAATAAATTAATAAAGTTCGCGTATAGTCTGTGGGAATGTTGACAGTTGTGTGCGAGCGAGACGGAAGATAAAATAAGTTGGGATGACACAAGTGGAGGAGATTAGGGTGGATTATGAACGTTATTTTTTAATGAAACAACAGAGCTTTAGGCGTTATAGATTTCATGCTTTTTAAACTTTGCTCTAGTATTATAGGGTTTTAAGAAAAGATGGAAAGAACATGTGTGTATTGCGTGAAAACCGATTAAACATGTGTGTATTACGTTAGATTGGCTCATTAAGTTATCATTTCTGACATTGGCTGGGCAGTAGGTAAAAACCAAAACTCTTACTATCACTCTCCCATTAAATTAATTGTGAATAGGTAATTGAATTTTCCTTTTCTTTATTACCGATTTGGTTTGCGTTGAAACATATAATAAAAATTATCGAGGCTCAAAAAAATCTTATGTTAACGAAAATTTACAATAACATTCGTAGACCTCCATTTCTCATTCAAAGAATATAATCTCCTTTCATTTATACAGGCATCCCTAATCACTTAAACCTTTATTTAGGCTAACAGACCAGCAGTATCGATCCCCAATCAGCCGCAAAAGTGCGGTCTGTAAGCGGTTTATCACTTGGCAACTAAACCCGCTTGATCGAGTTAAGCTCCAAGATTCGAACAATTGAAGACGCGTCGTTCTCGTCTCGGATTCGTTTGTGGCGCGTGACGTGGATGCTAAAACGTGGAACAGTACAAAGTTGACACTGTAGAAAGAGCGTTAGGGTGTACGATACGGGGACGTAACGATTTTGTTTCACAGCCTAAACATTTCAGAGCCCAAACAAATTTTCGAAGTTCTCAAAAACTTATTATATGGCACCACCTTTTTTCAATAATGGCCTCTGCCTTTTGAGGGGTCTCAGGTAGTAAAAGAATATCATTATCAGTTTACAGAATCAATTTTTATTTTATTTAAACTAAGATGAACTATTTCAAATAACTCAATAAACAGTATATCGTAAATTGATAAACTTGCACTGCTTCAGGATTATAATTTCGTTATGGCGAGCACCTACCTAACGATTAGAATAAAACTCCATAAAACTCAATTAGAACATTTTTTTACATCGCAAAGTATAAAAGTATTGCACACCCAAGCGGCTCAGTACAAACTAGGTTCGAGTGTCTCTAACAACCGGCCGCAGCTCCGCAAATACGGATTTACTTAAGTTTGTCCATTTTATCCACTTTGCTCACAAAACTATTATGATAATCTCTTCGAGAGGCGAACGCTTTGGATAATATTTCGAGGAGCTCTTCGAAGAGAAAAGAAATGTTATCGGATGATATTATAGATTTTTGTACCTACATAATTCTTATTTTTGTTTATTTATATATTTGTTGTTTCTGGTTTTTTTAAAGCAGTATAAATATTTGACTTTCTAAAAAATTCTCCGATATACAATTGATCATAGTTACTTGATAGTTGTTGGTAAGTGTTGACTATTATTATGAAGATACCATTGGCCACAACGATAAAATAACCTCCACGGTTATGTAAAATTCAACAGACTCAAATATTTCCGAAAAATAAGTAAACCTTTGATATTTTCTATTGATTGCTCCACCTTTAAAGGCTCATTATACTTCGAAATTCGAGCGGAAAGGCGAGCCAACCCGTCAAATTTGAATTTCCGTACCGCAAATTAAGAGAGGGAAGGGAGATCTGCTTGAAGCAGACGAAAGGGAGACAGAAAATGTTATTCAGAATAAAAATGTGACTGACGAATTCAGCTACTTACATATTTTTGCGCCATCAAAAGGAGTCGATGGTTCGCGAATAATTTTCAATTGAGAATACGCTTTGGCGCCAAACGCCTTTTGTGCAATCAATATTCAATGTTGGCAACACTGCTCTTCCAAGTTTGAATTTGAAATCAATCATTTAGAATTTCAAACGAAGACGTTTCGTGTGAAAATGTTCTAGTAATATATTCGAGGTCAAAAATAAAAAGTAATTTGGCTACTTCAATTCAAGAATAAAAGTAAATCAGCACAGAATCTGAACCTAGTTATGTTAGTAAGTCTTCTTCTGGTCTTATAACAAATTTACAATAGGCGTATAAAAAAAACTGAAAGACACAAAAGTCGATTTATGCAAATTATTTTTCGATGTTTTACCACCGAAATGTTTAAAGATTGAAATCAAAAGTAAGTTTTGCATGTTTGGAAGTAGGTTTACGATAATACCGATTTTTCTAATTCGGTACTAATATTTATTCCTTTGGCATATTCTAGCAAAAAATTCAAGTTATAACAGAAGGACATTTTAAAGTGTTTAAATATATGAATTTACCTTCTTTAATTAGAATGAAAGTATATTCAAATAAAAACTGCAAAAAAAAAGGCCCAGGCAACGTTTTCAGGACCATAGTAGCTAGTATTGCCATCTATTCGCATAAGCGATGAACTCAAACAATATGGTGTACCAAGCAAAGGTTGAAAACGTACGGTAATAATAGCAAGGGACTAAGAATAAACGACAACCCCATCTGAAAATAAATTTACAGTCTTATCCACAGATGGCGTTGTCGTCAATCTCAACGCCATCTATTGACCCTTAGTTAACAATAAACTTTATAAAGCGACATCTATGTATTCCATTTAGAACTACTTTGTACAAACGGTACTTACATTTAGTGGAGAGCTTTTAAAAGCGACGTTGCGAGCTTCGTGGCGGCTTTAGGAAACAATGGAGCTTTTGCAGATGTTTTAACATAGATGGCGTTGACTGTCCTGGAAGCTGAGTGAAGTTGTTTATTTATATCGAGTAGTGTTGTTAGTACACGTTGAGCTTTGTTTTTAGGTTTTTGTGTATCAATAAATTGCATAGATCAATTGGTTTTGTGGCCAGATCGGTTAAGATAGAGAAGGTTTTCAAAAGCATTGTAGCGTTCTGACATTAGGAAAACCAAATTCATAATTTCATAAATGCCAGATATTAAATTGTATTTATTTAATATTAAAATATGAAATGTGATCATTACAGATATTTGTTTATCTATATGCTAGTTTAAGTTAAAGGTTATTGACCTCGAACTTAATTCAATCCTAATGAAACCTAAATTGTCTTTAACTTCGAGCTTCACACGCTAATTTCCTCGTTCTCTTAAATGTATTATTTACTTTTCAATTGTTCCAATTATTATTCTCATTAGTCAAAAAATTACATTATAGAACATAATTAATATTAATTAGAGCTACTCTGCACATTTTATGGACACCATACAATGTATCACCATAACGTATGGGGTAAGTTCAGTATTCCGCGGAGAGCCGCGTCGCGCGCACGCTTTTACATTCATTCGTTCGTTCAACAGTTTATCAAAAACATCGCGTTTTGAGTGAATGAAGTTATAGTGAATTGAAACAGTGATGTTTTGGACAAGGAGTTGGCGGATTTCATTTGTTTTTGTCATGTGTGTTAGAAATGTAATGAACGGAGGTAAGTTAGCTTGTGATTATTATCTTACGTACTGGTCATTTAGTTTTAAAGGGGCGTTTTTGTAACCCTTTGAATGTCGAGTCACCGATGCAGGCATTTATTCGTATAAAAACTTTTGCGTATTTATAAATAACAAGTTATGTTAATCTTATACCAATCAACTTGGTATAACAGAATGTAACTTTAAAGGACGAAGAAAATGAATAAGATAAGCAAATAATGCAGGCAACAAAATGCATCATTATATTTTTATTATATTTACAATATGATTATTAAAAAAATAATGTCATCTGAATTAGATGAATACTTAATTAACATCTGAGTTTGACATAAGTGAGTAATTAATAAATCGTAGTCACCTGCGGATAATTAATTAAATCTTTCAATTTTGTATAATAACTTTCGTGAGGAGTATTCATAATTTTATTTAAAACCAAATGGTTTACTCACGTATATTCTCGGGATTGCCCGACTAGTTTCAGACTCAATAGGAGTCCCTAATCAAGAGCTGACGCGGCGGCGGTGGTGTCGCGAGTCGAACTGATCTTTAAATTTTATTCTGAGAATAAATTTTGAAAATATAGGTACATCGTTCAGGAGATATTACATACCAAACCGTTATTAACCCTGTAATTTATAATTCTGCAATGAAATTTACCAAATATGTACTTATATCAGATCATCTACGAATCTATGAAATTAAATATAAGAATATGAATACAGAAGCTCAATAAAAATAATTGCTTTTAACAACGGGTAATACATTTTTAAATGTTATCTCGTAACTTTACAACGACTGTTATATTATTATTTGCGTTACATTGAACATTAGCGAACATGTTATTAATAATTCAAGATCTACAATAAATCATGCGTGTCTGAGTATGAAGTCACTGGCCATTGACCATTGAAAACAGAAGCCACAAGATATAACCACTAATTGAATCGATTACCACTTGAACCCACTTCTAATTATAGCATGAAGGATGTACCCATTAATTATAATCATAATGGAACAACCGTTGATTCACACCTCGTGTAACATGTTATAATAATAGTTACATGACCATCAAGCCATTATAAGGGTTAAATTGAATGCTAGATTGGCATGGAAATTATTTATAACTGTAAGACTTCTAATGGTAGTGTAAGCATTGAAGAAAAAGATAATATTAAAGAACGTAATGGCGCAAGGATGAGAGAATAATGTTATAATACTAAGAATAGACACGCAATAACAGTTTAATGTCATTTTGTTACTTGATTGGTAAAAAACATAGGACATTAATTTTCGTTGGATTCCAGTTTAGATTCCAATTTTGAAGTATACGGTAAAGAAATTACTTGCGCGGATTTATATTGTACTAGGACGGTTTTACATTTTTGCAACATTTTTCATTTATGCTCCGCTCCTTTTGGTCGCAGTGTAATGTTATATAGCTTTTTATATAGCCTTCCTCAATAAATTGGCTATCCGACACTGAAAGAATTTTTCAAATCGGACCAGTAATTTCTGAGATTAGCGCGTTCAAACAAACACACAAACTCTTCAGCTTTATATGTTAGTATAGATAAAATAGAAATAAGTGACAAGAAACACTGTACTGCTCTGATATTCACACAAATCTACAAAACGTCCAAACGTCGTCGTTAAGTACCTATACCATAGAAATTAAAATTATCATCACCTCTATCTATACATTTAATAATGTCAGGCGTACTGGTACACATGGAAGAGAGCCGAATTCCCGTTTGTGGAATTCAGTGTGCTTTATTATTGGGAACAAAAGACTGGCGCCGCATCAACGACTGCACTTTTATTGCGCATTGACTGCATTCATCAGTCACTCAGTCACTATCAGGTGATATGCATGCGTTGTTCACTGTACGTACTGTAAATTATAACTCCTAAATGGAGTATAATTATAAGATGGAAGAAATATAATCTCTTAATTAAAAAGTTAAAAGAAAGCATTGATTAAGTCGTTCTTTATGGATTGGCAATCTCGAGATATTATATTTAAGTTTAATTACATTATTTAATTGTTGAGATGTCTTAAGATAGCTCGAAAAACATTAAAATTTAATTGATTTAATTTAAACATTTAATTTAATTTTATGTACTTATAAAAAATATATTAAAACGAGCAAGTACATATTCATTTATTTCTACGAACTTGTTGCTGATACAACTATCTGATCAAAAAACCACTAGACCACTATATCTATAATATAGAATCAAACAAAAATACTGTGAAAGGATTAAAAAGAATACAATTATAAATACATATATACGCCTTCCTTTCATTTCCCTTTGAACAGTAACCCGTCAAGGATCGCAAAGATTTTTATGGGGTGAGACCCCATGTGAAGGATTTGTAATTTGAGTACGAGACTGTCAATTGTTAATGTCCACAGCTGTTTACCCCACCTGTCTCTGTACATGTACATTACCTATTGTATTTTATTAAAGAACAACAAAATAATAAATCGAAATACACTGTTACTAAAACCCGACTTGACGCAAAGGTCTTCAAAAAAAAACTACTTACGTTAAAAACTTTCAGTTTATCGTGTACTCTAAAATTCTCAAAAATTATCAAAATTAGGGTTAAATACTCTCAATTAGAAGTCAAAAAATGTATTATTAGTTTGACTCAGCCGAAAATTCGAACCAAATTTGTCAAAATAGTGCCACATGTTATCGTCGTTCCTATTATTTTTAATTATTTATTACGCATTAACGCATGCGGAGCGAAAAATTCTAGCAAAGGCGTCGAAACGTCGGGAACAAAAATCTAAAATAAACCGCGATAGAATCCGTTCAAACTAGTTTTATTTCAATGTCTAATATTCGCGTAAACCTCAGAAAGCAATACGAAAAATTCTATTTAAAGTTTGCAGATTTGAGTCCAGCCTGAGGTTAAAATTTTTTCTTTCTACTATTTAAACACATATCTTCGTTCTCGTTAATTTCGCAGTAGCATTTAGGTTCTAATAATCACCTGCAGTGGATCACAAATTCCGGCAGGATGTCAGTCCATCGCTTACGTGCGTAACCTGTTCCTCTGAGCTGAACACCCGTGCGGAATACTAATTGATCGATACATTCCATACTCCATTCATATCGGGACAAATGTATGGCCGGAGATTTATATTGCTAGTTTATTAGGAACTTAAGATTAGTTGATGTCCTGAATTGTTATTGCGGAAATAAAATGTAGATTTTTGCTTAAAGATTAATTTGGCTTGGGATTTAAGGTGATGGAGTTGCAGATGATGATTTTTCTAAAGAATATAATTTGTTCAATTATTATTTAAATTATAGTTAAACTTATTATACCTACATAATGATGTTTATTGGGTAGCGGAATTCAAATCAAATCTAATTAAATTTATTTGTTAAACATTGGTAGGTATTGTGGTAAAAATGATGGTCTTAAATGTAACACAGTAGGTTTGCTATGTTTGGTCATAGAGATATACAAATTTGGCGATAAATTTGGAATTGTAAAACAACGCTGCGAGTAATTTCAATAAAATTGGTAGATCTAATTACAATTAATACATGTCATCTCAAGCCTAAGAGTATCATGTGTCTGCCATTAAATTAGAAAATAAAAATTGTGGACATTACTAAAATAATGTATCTAAAGTTTCCTCAAGTCTAGTCTATTTTCTTATTCAAAATTAAATCAGAAACTGACATCATTTTATGGATCCCATATACTTAATGTAATAAAACACCCACCACACTTAAGTATGTATGACTACTTACTCATTACTCAACACCCAATAGCTGAAAGTAATAAAACCGACATAATATCCTGTTTTAAATATGTATGTTCTATAATATTACTTAAAAGGAAGTTACACAAGACGAGTACCTACATCTTTAATGTATTAAAGTCAATTACTAGACGAGGTTCATCCTCTGATTAAGCGCGGACGTAAGTCGCGAATCAGCTAAATGTTTTGTCGCTACCATTTGTAAGCGGACAGGATAAATGAGACAGAAAAATAATAGTAATGATAAAGTACCTACAGAAGACAATAGATATACTTAAGATTTTTTTTTAGTAGTGGTCTATTGCAGTTAGCCTGAGCTCAGGCTTTGACTGCTTCATCGGACTTTTTGGTGAGAACCTTAAGGGCCAAAGATCAACCTATGACAGTCAGAACCAACGGCTTAACGTACTTTCTGAGGCACGGAGGTGTCACGGTATGTTAACAAATGGTCACCCATCCACGGACCAACCGCGGCGAGCGCTGCTTAATCTTTCACTTAGCCACAAGCCCTTCAATTGTTAAAATAGTTTCGAAACTCAAAAGTATTCTGCAATTGTTGCAAATGCTACAAAACTTTCGTTCGATTCTATGCATAATAATACCTCTTTGGGTTTATTAATATTCGTAACATAGTGTCTTAGTTTTTCATCTGTTTTCGTCTATGGCAAAGCTCAAAGAAATAGTAATATTTCAAAGCATCCTTTATCCAAACATCAAAAAATCACCAAACAACATACATTGTAACAAATGTCAACTCGTTTATTGGATAATCATAAAATTACATCGTATAAGTGCTTCAATTACAATTCTAAAATTAAGTTTAAAGACGGCGTAACGAGTGCCCGCTGCGACGACTATTTTCAATTACAGGGTAGCGACACGCAACACCAATTATTTCATCGGTTTATTTTCAAATATGTAAATGCTAGTTTATTTTACGATGTAAAGTATCTATGTTTATGGAATTTACATGATTATGATAATGTTAAAATTGTTTCCAGAGTAAAGATACTTTTTATAAACTTCATATTTTATAATCCAACTAGCGGCCCGCCTCCGCTTTGCACTTGTAGACCAACCATTAATTAATTGTAAACTAAGATATTCCTCTTAAATCACTCTATCTATTGCCAAAAATTGCATTAAAATCTGTTGCATAGTTTAAAAGATGTAGGTAAGCGTACAAACAGCGGAAACGACTTTATTTTATACTATGTAAAAATATTGAATGCTAAATATGGTAGCCAAGATTGTTTTATTTTTAAATTTTGATGTGTATCTATAATTGGTTTGCAACTCATATATTCAATCTAATAGCTGTTACAACGCAACAATCTAGCAATAAACGCCAAATAAACGGAAGCCCAGTAATTGAATTGCTATTTCTTAAGTCATTAATTAATTTGGTATCAATAAAAAAGGCATAAATTTAAAAGCGTAATGCTTTAAATTTGGGTTTCATGGTCTTCTTAGTAGCTCAAATTGTTTTATTTATAAACGTTTTAGAATTACCTTCTTCTAAAGACCTCATTCGGTAGAAAAAAATGGTTCTATATTGGGTATTATTGCTTACACTGCGATATATACGGTTATCCTAAAGCTGTTTGCGGTAGTGTGTACGCTTATAACGCATCGTTGGATTCCGAATGTAACCGACCGTATGGGATTGACAGGTGGTTAAGTATATAGGTATCGTAGGGTTGAAATACGATACGTAGATAGTAAAAACAAATGCAGTGTATCGTGTTTCATAGTAGAACTTAGCGGACTATTGTTAATGAAGAAATTCTTGGAATTGTTGCATTTTGAATATCCCACAAGTAGACGTAACGCAAAGCTTAGTATTTAGGACGATTATTAAAATTGGTAAAAAAAAATATAAAAGAAGGAACAAAGTCATGAATAAAAAACACATTAAAAAGTTCAACTTATTAAATGTTACTTAGTGATTCCATGTTACATGAATCATTCATGTATGCATCCTTGATTACACCATTATCTAGTTTATTTTCATAGCACAGATACGCGCGCTTAAATATTTATGATCTTAGTTAAAAACATGTAGTGGCCCCGGCTTGGTACTCGCTGTAATATCAGCTATTTATCAACGAAAAGACAGCTACTGATGTAGGTTAAATGCCTTCTTTGATACACCGACAAATGTAAAGTAAAATTAAACTGTTTTTTTATTAAAACTTCGACCGTGTTTCGTTCTAAAGCCTAGAATTTAGATTACAGGTCATGATCTTAGTTGAAACCATCGATCCGTAATAATTTATTTGACAGCAGAGTAATGCTTTTGTATTAATAACATAATCATAAAATGCAATCTTAAAATAAAACAGATGGGTGTACGTCTGCCATTCCAATAATAGAACTTTGAAGTACTAAGGAAGGGGATTGATCGAAATGTTATTAAATACATTGATAAAATAGTGAATAACATCTATCTTTTACTTTGTTACAGACCCAGAACACACAACAAAAGAAACCAGACCAGAATACATTCATCCAGATGGATTGCTCAACTTTGATCCTTATCTCTCTGACTTTAAAGCTGAAAGTGACGAAGAAGATGATTACATACCTTTACCAGAAAACGACGAAACGATAGACGGCCTACCCATATTCTTACTGGAGCCTAAAAATTCTTACGTTCAAAGAAACAGACCAGCTAATTTGCTTTGTAAAGCTGCTAATGCTCTTGAAGTTTATTTTAAATGTAATGATATAAGAATTGATAAGACTGTTCAGTTAGAACACGTAGATCCTCATAATGGAGTAAGGGTTGTAGAAGCAGAGCTGAATGTTACAAAAAATGAGCTCGATGGAGCCAACAAGAAGTATAGCTGCGAATGTTACGCGTGGAACAGTAAAGGCAGGATACGAAGTCAAGGTGTTCTCATTGAATATGCATGTAAGTATTTCTTGTACTAAACCTTCATTACTATCACCTCAATGAACTATTTCCATCTCTACTACATCTTACATTTTCATCAGTTAAGTGTTTTGTAACTTTAATCAATATGCTACATGCTATTATAATCTTTATCTTCTCGTTATAATTATCATTATCCAAGTACGACGACTCAGCTAACATAAAATCGATGCTCCTGTCATAGTTGGCCCCAGTTCTAACCGGCTCGATGCGCTATTCGCAATGTCGTTTGCCGACGACTTTTACAAAGTGTTTTCGCCGCCTACAAGTCTGTTTCAAGTTAGCTGTAAAGTTAAGAACTAGGCCTAAGTACAACATTTGAGACATTACTTCAAAGATGAAGAAACTAATTATAAGGTTTTTTGGGAATGTATTCTTTATCATAAACACTGCCCATATGAGGTTGTATAAAGAAAAGAAATTAAATTCAAGCCTATAATTAAAACTCAGATATAGCAATAAAACATCTTAATATACCAAGATAGATGATAATTAAGTCTTACCAAAAATTTATACGTTGACGTTATTTATGTTCTAATAACCACCCACTCTTAGCAAACGGAGAATTATAAAACTAAGCGTAGTTGTCTCTATTGACAGTGTTATTGGCTGATACTCGCATCTTTAATGATTTTATAGAGCTTAAATTGTGTTGGTCCTAGGATGGAACCCTTGGGAACCAAGCTTTATTCAAGTTCTGGACTTGACATCTAATCGCATTTTATGGATTTTATAGACTTAGAAACTTTAGAACGTAAGGTGGTTGAGTTGGTACATAGTTTGTCACAGGTTGCATCCAATATAATTTTTGTCTTGATTTAAATATTTAGTGTATACGGAGCATGATGCCCTTTCTAATCAATATTCTTTAACAGCAGGTAATATTTAAAACTTTATGGCTATCGTCAGCCGAATTAAAAACCATGCCGCGTATAGTTTTGTTTTTTACTAATAGGCATATTTTATTTCAACAATTTAGTAGTTTCCGTTGCTTAACGATGTTCTCATTTGATACCGATTAACATTCAAATGTTTCTATTATTGAGGAGTCGATAGGCTTCGAGCGATTTCGAGATCAAATATTTTTTGTTTATACTAATGAGGCGATTTATCAATTTTATAGGAGCGACCGGTTATTGATTAATTATAACATAATCGATATACCAGTGGTCGTTTATGTGAAATGATTCGGATCTTAACCCATTCCTTCTGAAAAAGATTAATAGGCAGTATTCGTTACGGGTGGATAGGTCTATGTGATTTATCACTAATTATTCAATACACTCGACTTGCCTATATGTATAGTTAGACTATTTGTCAAAAACTAAGTCGGAATATCCTCACAACCGAAGACCATAACCGACAAGATTTATGAATTGAAACCACTACGGAAAGTTTGTTTGTTGTTTCAAGTCTCGTGTGAATAAACTAATGTTATGTATTTGTTCGGCTGGCACTTTATACTGTTAACGTTGAAAATACCGACACCGTCAACATTTTCTTCATAGAGTTTGTCTGGTACAAGATTTACAGCGCTGTGATTATCAATTACTACGCCCTTCTTATCCTTGTAACCAATGAGCTGTTGTAAGTGGTCACACTAGTTATGTCAAAGAAGTCACTTACATTTAAAAGTGTTTTGTTGGGTTAGCACGACGAGCTGTGTTACTTGCGAGTACTAGAACAGGTTTTTGTAAGGCTAACATGCACTAATGTAGAACATTTTAGTTCAGTGATTATTGCGACTGTTTATTATTTTGTGCAGTTTAAGTGTAACATAATATTTTCTTTTGAAAGTCTGCCCAGATTATTTGCCAAAAGATTTTGCTAATAAAATAATGTTGCTTGAACCTTTTCATAAACTTTTCATCAAGTTATTTTATTTACCATGGCTTAAGACATGTCTATTTGTTATGTCGGTAAACTTAGAGCCATAACTTACCTTGGTGTGCCTAATAGAATTATATGTCTATTATTGCAAAGGTAAAAAAATAAAGATAGCTAGCACACTATGTAGTACATGCGCATGTAAAAGCAGAACGCCTCAATTGATCTTGCTTTGTTTTCTTAAGTCAAGTCTAATGTTAGAAATTAAACTGTTTATGGTACGTACCTGATACAAATCTAATGAGAAGTTCTATAATAATAGCATCAACTATGAAAAGACGCGAAAAGCAAACGGAAAAATAGGAAAAAAATTACAATTATGCCGTCTTAATTAAAAGTCAGCAGTTCTTAAAAATAAAACAAATACAACAAACAAACGTAACACAAAACTCTGAAACTTAACGCATAAATTGTAACAATAAGAAGGAGACGAAAATAA
Organism: Diachrysia chrysitis; assembly: GCA_932294365.1. Taxonomy (NCBI): domain Eukaryota; kingdom Metazoa; phylum Arthropoda; class Insecta; order Lepidoptera; family Noctuidae; genus Diachrysia; species Diachrysia chrysitis. Next base: position 1,223,137 of record OW028645.1, read on the forward strand.
AGTGGAGTGCCGGCAATTAAGGGCACGCCTATTGTCTAGAAATAAACACCCCACGCCGCGACTCGCCATGTCAACGAAAGAAATAATCAACAAAATGACATTTCAAACTGGTGGAATATTTTAACAACTTCATTACTTTTCGATGGAATTGGGTGTGACTTTGAAATTAAACGCAAAACAGGAAAGGTTGGAAAATACAGAAATAAAACAAATACGGAGATGTAAAAATAGACCGGAAAAATTGAAATCCCATGTTTTAGTTATAGAAGATGAATTATTATATTGGAAGTAATATCCAAAATCGACTACCCATTATTTCACAATTCTCCAATTCTATCAAAGAAAATATAAAACTTTTTGGTCAGTAAACTTTTTCCGATTGACCGTTTGAAACACGTTTATATTATTCTACCATATGGATTCCTTTCTAAAACGACATAGTGATATTCGGATTGTCATAACAAGATAAATTAGGTTTATCATGATTGTAACGTTGGTTCACACTTTATTTTCTACTGTGAAATACTTCCTACCCTTTCAACGCAGATCTTTTCAAGTTATGTGTCCAAAATTTTTTTACGACTGTTTTTATTTTCATCCCCCGTTTTTTAAGAGGGTGAGTAACGGAACCATTATATGGAGGAAACATTATTTCCGCTCGTTAACTCGAGCACTTTGCACTTTGATGAATGCTCACTAGCTTTCTATTTGTGATACGAGGGTGGATCTTCGTTTGTTCTAGTGAAAGTCTCGAATGAAAGTAGTTCGACGATTTTCTATTTGTTGTTTGATTTCACTTGACATAAGAGTCCATGAAATGCGGTATTTCTGATTTTCATGCTAACTAATTGTTTAGCTGTTGAATGCTATTTGTTCTGAAAGATTACTTTTCTTTATCTGAATGTAGATGTTTAGCTTTTCTAAATATAAATTATTTAAACTTGCTCATTGTATAATTATTTGTTGCAATATTATTGATTACATAATCAAGTTATACCATCTACAAATACTTTCGAACATGTGACTCGAAAACTGTTCAATTGAATATCAACTTTGTCCGACAGATATAAAGAAGCAATTTCTACAGCAGCCTCTATCAGCTACGGTAGAAACGGGAAGATCTGTGACCTTCAGATGTGTGCCGCCGCCAGCAGCACCACCGCCAACCGTCAAGTGGACCAGGAATGGAGTCACTATTGAACCGACTGTTGAAACTCTTGTGTTGCCTAAAGTTACCTTACAGGTAAAGGTTTCAGAGGATTTAACAATGACATTTTGTTGTGACCTGTTTAATTAATTTTTGTTTTATTTTTTAAAAAAAAGAGGATAATTCCATGACGTATTTGCAGATTTATAAAATGCTAGATTAACTTAAGTAGACACTTGACTTGGATGAAAAAAAATATTGTCCATTAGTTATCAATTTAACATACGCAAATAACGTACTATCATGAAACCGAAGACATGTGTAATTTACAATGAATATTGATAGGACATGGCGAACTACAGTTGCGTGGCAGAAAACATCGCCGGGCGTCGAGAATCCGACGTCGCTGTTTTGTCTGTCTACGGTAAGTTTTCATAACTTTCATCATTATTATGAATGGCCAAGACGCCTTTGTGGTGATATAATTTGTGCTCTATTATGATATCATTTTTATGTATGAGAAAGACGTTGTTTGTTATGTCATTTACATTTTATACCTTCTTATTTTATACCTCAAATTGAACTAGGTGTAAGTTGGAATCGAAATTATTTAGAATAATAAATTCTGTTCAGATTCATAACCAAATTTATTGCAAAAAGTTTTGTTTCAAAGGAAAAGTTATTTCTACTAAGTGAGAGAGAGTTTCGGAGATCTGTGTATCAGCTTCAATAAGATTATTTTACCTAATACATATTTTCGTATTAGTGAACGGCGGTTGGTCAGAATGGTCGTCGTGGGCACCGTGCCGCTGCGGGTCCGCGACGAGCGGCCGGAGGCGCGTGCGCAGCTGTACCGAGCCGCCCCCCGCCAACGGCGGCGCTCCTTGCAGGGGGCACGCCTCGCAAAGCGACGAGGATTGCGTATCATGTCAAAATGGTAGGGATACTTCTTAATAACCAATTATTTGGTAAAAATTAAAGTGAACGACAGCGAGAACAATATTTGAGAATTATGTAAATAAATTATTATCAATGCTTGATTACCTTATTCACGGGAAATTGTCGGGGAATCGTTTTGCAACTTTCTTCGATATGTAATCCTCAAATATTTATGTTGTTGTGTAAGTTAATGTGGTCTTCTAATTTGTTTCAGATTTTTTCTAATCACCAGATGTCAATATTCTTTTTTATGGGTCAAGAATGGTTCTTATATCATTTTCGAGAACTGGTTTCTATATCTATCGAATAAAAAGAGTTTAAATAATATAAGGAATTTGTTATAGCTGGTTCCTGGGCATCTTGGAGCTCGTGGTCTACCTGTAGCGTAGACTGCGTCAGAATCCGCAGACGCCAGTGTTCCGGTAACAACTGCCAGGGCTCTACGCTCCAGCACGCTGCCTGTGTAGATGGGATGTGCACCACTGGCATGAGTAAGAGTAAAATGATTGCTTCTGAGCTAGTCTTTTATTCATATCATGTAATTTGGATCTTTTTCTCTACTCAAGATAAAAATCGTTTACAATTATATTATATTTTCATTGCACTCTTAATTTTGCTAGACAGTTTACTTAATATAGCTCATGACACATGAGAGTTGAGCTAGTCAATTACGAACTATATTTTGTAGATTAATAAAAAAAAACATGTTAGGTCTGCATTAATTTTCTTAATACTAATATTCTATGTACAGGATTCTACACAAATAACACCACTCTCTACGTCGGTGTTGGCATTACAATTGCCATGCTCATCGCTGGGGCTGCCATCATGTATGTGTGGTGCAAGTATAGAGGCAGACCCGGGTACTCAGCTGGGAGGATTGGTAAGTGTTGCGATATCAAATATATTGGCAAACTACTACAGTCGGGGTTACGTTTTTAAAGTGACCTTAAAACAACCTCTAACATTTGTTTGATCCTTGTTTTTTGTACTTTTAACAACTGAATTATTAACCAGGAATTCTTAAAAATATGACTTTTATTACACTTTACTCAGTGATTGGGAAATGTTGGTTGATCAGATGTTGTGTATAATGGTTTAATGTTCATGTTTTCCCTGACATGTAATTTCATAAATTTTCTTTTTTTATATACCAAATATATTGTCCCTTTCATTTAGCAGAACCATTTATACAACACATAGGTATACCAAAGACAACTTCAGGCAGGGACAAGGGCAACGCGGCGCCGGACCTGACGCGGACTTGCAATGAATACTGGATGCACGGACCTGATAACCACTACGACATGCCCCATGTTAGAGACAGGTGAGACTAGAAGATGTATCTTACAAGATTTCTAACGGGACTGTAAGAAAACTCAAAATACAAAGTTTGCATTACTATGAGAGTATCATTTTTGGCAATACCTATGAACAATTTGGATAGCGTATCTTTTTAAAATAGTAACACATAGTACATTTTAGGTTTTTAAGATTTGTAATATCCGTTCAAAATATATGAAAATACTCAAAATTAAATATATCATTTTAAAAAAGTTTAAAGAAAATGTTTTTTCTCGAGATACAGGCCCAGCCCATTTTCAACCCTAAAAAAGGCCGTAACATAAAAACTGATGTTAGGAGATATTGCTGTTTGTATAGTAATAACTTTTCACATCCATTTGGTTTATGCGCCATTATTCTTCCGCCCCTAGCTATTCATCCCCATTTGGGAACCGGAGTAGACATCAGTCGTCAGCTGGAAGTAACCATTACGAGATGAAGCCTTACAGCCCTTCCGGGGAGTCCGCGTCCAGTTGTTACACCAATTGTGAGTACTGATGATGTACACAACGCTTTGTCGTATCGCTCCTATTCCGGTTGAATAATATCGGTAAAACTTAAAAAAAAAAACTTTTTTTTACTTAGGCATTCTCAGCGTTCTTTAAATTGAGTACAGTAGCAAAACGATAAGCATGATACAATAATAAAGTCTTTGATCTTCGGAAGTGATAAGTGAAACTTGATATTTAAAAAGGACAGCTGCAAAATTCGAATCCTATTCGATCCACCCCTCTTATGGAAATCACTGGACCATATGTTTTTGGTGTATTTTTTGTCCATTAAGTAATATTTGCTTCATTCAACAGTAGATTCTCACGTCATTAAATTTTACTTTGCTCACCAAAGAAAAAACAGTAATATTTTGTCTTCTATTTCCTGACTGTTCTAATAAAATCTAATATGTGTATAGTGTGAGAAATATATAGGAGCTTAGTTATAAAACCATATGATTAAAATTCGCAACATTATTTTTATGGCAAATTTAAGCTGACGTATAATAGAAAACTTATCATCAAGAACACCTTTATAAACAAATGTCTCCATAATAAACATTGTTTAGAAGTTTGTTTCATTTGTTTCTGCAGCTCGAACAATGACATCGAGGTCAAGTGAATGTTCGTCACAACTGGCGGAGCTGGTGACAGCGTCTCCAACCTCGCTGTCTAAGGTAGATGTAGCGGTCACCCTACCCACTGGACACCTGGACACAAGCTATAGAGATAAGATTTGTCTAACTATTGTAAAATAGATGGTATTAAGCGGTTGTTTGGAACTAATGGGCATTCATCAGTTGTACGATGTAAAGTTTCTAGATTTATATTCTCAGGTCTTACTGTTTCCATTAACCCTTTTTTTCTATCTCTGGCAATTTATTCAGACATTAGACTTCAACCAGTTTTGCTATCTATTATATTTACAGCAATACTTTATTTTATTTTGATTCTCTTACGAAAATCTATTAGTAAATCCCATTAGTTCCGTGGTATGTGCCTAGCAACAGGATCGATTTGAGCTAATATAATTATTAACGTCGAACTGTTTATTCATTAGTGTTATTTATTTATCTTTTCTATTTGTGGAATCTTTAATGTTTTTTTTCCTTAATAAAGGTTGTAATGTTTTAGTTTAAGTAATAATGTTAATAAATAACTGTCATGCATCTTAATTGATTATTTGGGCTCGTTCCGAATTGCGAAAAGTTTGCCCGTGAAATACATGTATGTCAAACTTTTTATTTTGCATCAGACCAATTTATATGAGTTCAAGAAATTGATATGTCTAATCTGAGATTTTTAGTTAGTTTTTTTTTTTACCACACTTAGGCCTAAAAATCTTTATATAAAACGTATTTGTTACTCGCGCTGCGATTCAGTTACCCGCGTATCTTCTGTTCATGCGGCCATAGCATAATGTATGCGTTATCTTATTTTCTATAAAATAAACAAAAATCTAATCAATTCCTTGGCGATCGCTTGATATATATGTGCTAAAGAGTAGATTTCAATAAAATAAGTACAGTTTCTTAATTGTACAGAATGTAATATATACCTACTATATACTTTTGTTCTAAGACTGATTGATTCAATGAAATAACTGCCGTTTTAATACGCATTTATGATTATTTTTTATTAGTAGGCTTTGTATAATTATTATACTTAAATGAATTCAATGAAAATATTAGGAAATCTTTAAAATAGCTATACAGAATCTTCATGCAAAGTACATGTACCTACCACTTTAGACTTTTAGGTTTAAATAACTTTTCGAATTTAATTCTTAAAAACTACTGCAAAAAATCTGTAATTTTTAAACAATTTCAAAAAAGAGGTTCTTAATTTGATGATAGGGTGTTTTTTTTTGGATGTTTGTTACGCGATATCTCCGGCAATTGTGGATCGACGTCAAAAAAAATATGTCATCGATAGGGTAAATACCTCAGAGGTAGTCTTGTACAAATTTCATTGAAGTCAGTCCCTTTTTACATTTATTTGTGAATTTATGTCTTCTTATGTTTTCATTGAATGCATTGAATTGTTTAGCTAAGTATGTAGATACTAACTTAATGTAAATTTTGTATCTAAATCTGTGATATTAAATAAATTAATTTGTAACATTTCCTTTGTTTTTTATTTACCCCGTAGTTTCAGAAACCTAAATAGAAATATTAACATCGAATTCTTAGACTGAATAAGGAGACGCATGGGTAGGTAAGTAAACCAAAAAAGAAATACCTACAAATTACAGACTTTTGACTGTTTAACAACAAGACAACCTAATCTCGTAAATAAAGTGTAATTACAAGTACTTTACAATAAAGATACTTAAATCAAAAAATATTTTTGTTTTTAATCTCCAAACATAAATTTTTACCTTCTTTACTTGAGTTATTCTGGACTTACTCAAATACAACAAACAAAGTTCAAATAGTGCTAATGCCCTTATCCCGTAAGTAGCGAACCATAAAGACGCTATACCAGTAGCTGCTTTAATGGCCGGTTACTAATTCTCAGTACCTATCTAATTAATTTTACTCTGATGGAACTCAGCGGGATATTATTATGCTCAATGTATGCAAGTGTATATTGATATATGATATTATGTATGTATAAACTATGTACATGAGGTGTTCGTAGCTAAGTGTAAGCTGTAGGGTTTGACCGATAATAAAGGTTAAGCCGCGCTCGCCACGGTTGGTCCGTGGATGGGTGACCATTTGTAAAAATACCAAGAACCTTTAGTGTCTTGTCGTTAAGTCATTAAAACTCTGACAACCACTCTTACTATGGGATACTGTGTTACCGAGTAAAATGGTTTGTGGAAGTCAGATAGGCAGTCGCTCCATGTAAAATACAGTATTCAGCTGAATCCGGTAAGACTGTAAGTCGACCCCAACGTAGCTTGGGATAAGGCTAGGCAGAAGAAGTACTTAAACTACATAAAAAGTATTAAAAGTGTTGTTTTTATTTTTGGAAAAGGACTGAACGCTGGCTTTGACTGCTTCACCGGACTTTTTCTTCACCAGCTAGAGCAATAGAAATACTAACTACGTTAGCAACGTTCATTAAGGGCTTCGACTTAGTGCGTTGCTAACAATGTTAATAAGGCAAAAACAGCAAGGGAGGGCTGAACCTAAGTGTCTCATAAAAGTGACGTGCAAGTGTGTGGTTAAGAGTTTTGAGACTGGTCTTTACCACCTGTTATAGGAAAATTACATTGCGTAAAAATTAGCGGTCAAAAACAAAGACATTTATTGCTCAAACTGTGTGTGTGTATAGAAGTGTTTTTAAATAGTTATGGTATCAACAGCTAACCCCATCAGGCATTGTAATATTATTGACTTTAAAATAAAAACTTAGTAGAAGTATTAATCCATGGATAAAATAAATACCATCCAATAAAGACAAGTTATAAGAAACACAAGAGTAACAAATAATTATTAGGTAATGTAGTTGGAAACTAGTTTTTTAATTTAACTGTCTTAATGGCAGTCAAAGGTAAGATAAAGGTAGTTCTAGCTTTTGCCCGGGGCTTTTTCCGCTTGAAAATAGGTTATCGCGGCAAAAACTACCCTCCTTTCTTAGGATTCAAGCTTATCCCATACCAAGTTTCATAAAAAAACGACTCATATTTTTAACCTAAGATTAACTAAAAACATCTCCCTGATTTATTCAGAGTTACATTTGCATTAATAATAGTGTTACCAGTATGGATATGTATTTGGGTAAGTTCATATTTAATTTAATATCTGTTACAACTCACTAATTTAGCAATGATGAGTTAGGAAATAGTGTATTGTCTCTCACGAGGCTATCTACAACTAATACTTACTTACTTATTTCAACAATACTGACAAATATAACTATAATATACCTACCTATCTATTCTGAATGCAAATAATACAAAAAAAATATAATATTTTAAAGGCAAAGAATAGCTTTATGTTGATACTTTAACTTGTGTAACATTTTAGATGTATGACTATTGTAACATCAATAAACAGACACTACAGCAGTGTTCGGTCAACCACTTAAATTATTTTTAAATCCTTTTTAACTATAGATAAGAGCTATTTAATAAGGTCATAATGCTGTTTATATGACACGACTTTTATCGTTCAGACTGGAATTGAATATAATTATAATATTTACTGGTGTAACATGTGTAGTGTTACAATATTTATGTGGAGACCTGGATTTATAGGATATGGTTGCCTGAATGATTGTTTTAATACAGGCATTTTTGTAAAAGTTCTGGATCCGGTTTAAATGGTTTTTAATTCCTAATTTATTATTGGTTTTACTGGTTAATTCAAAATAATACAAATTAAGACATCTTGTTAATAAATTGTACAAAAAAGCGCTCCTACTATTTAATATTACAAAATCGTATCGTAAACGTAACGTCACTTCAAAACATATCTCCTCCAGTAACAAATCAAAGCTATTTTGGTCCATCCCATTAGTCAAATTGTATGACTAAAACAAGTTCAAAGTTCCTTTAACTGCTCACATTTGTCACTTAAAACACACTAATTGGGACAATTTAAGTACTCCAGTGTCATAAACAGAGTTTTAGATATTTGAGTTTTTAAGAAGAGTATTTATTTATGAGAGGAATGAGTTATTTTAATTGTGAAGCTTTAGAATTTAAAAAAAAATACAAATTTTGATTTAAACCTTAAAGTTTGTTAAGGCTTAAATAAAGATATTATATTCTGCCCCTTTGTATGTTGGTCTAGTTTAAATTTTTTTTTTAAACGACTTTTTTTTATTATTTAATCATTGTATCGCGGAGGGTAATTGGCGTGGTAGCCTATATATCTTGGCTATCCATGCAGTCAGTTTGTATTTCTCTAAAGCAAACCAATTAATAAACCAATTAGTATAAGGCACTTGGATAAAAACGTAGAAGTGTAGAAGAAAAAACAACTAAAGAGTTACAAATTTTAAAAACAACAAATCAAGTATAACACCAGCTTTTTACTTTCCAACGGAAAAAAAAACAAATATGTCTAGTTAAAAAAGTACTTATACCATGGTTAACTTAATAGAATCGATATAATCTAATTTCTAAAACAATTGAGATGTCTAAAAGGCTACGTATGACCTTATTGCCATGACTAACCTACTTGTAACTACGATTCCGAGAATGAGTAACACAAACAAGATTATTAGATACCCGGAATAGACAATGACTCAGAATTTTCCAGGATTTGTGAACGATCCATGAAATAATGCGTGCAAAAGACTTTATTGTTCCTGGATGAGATTTTTCAAAATTAGTTATATTCTTTATTGTAACCTATACCTAAAGGTACATTACTGCCCGATGGAGCCCCGCCTAGCATGCATGACTCCGGCAAAGGCAAGGACGGGACCAGGGTGTTTGTAGTCGATGCAAGTCCAACATATCCCCACTTCGTACAACTGTCAAAAATTCAAAATTATTCCTCAAATAAAACTATCTAGCGTTGCAAAGGTCCTCCCTCAAAAGTATAGCGGCGAGCTTACCTGAAAATTAATTTTCCCTAAAGTCAGGAGAAAAATAAAAAGAGGACTCATAAATAATTATTAAAATAATATCATATTTTTTACCTACATAATGGGTTACTCATCTAGGAAAAAACATTTCTATAAACGTTAATTACAATCGTAAATTGTCGATAAAGTTTCGACAGAGTGCAATTACACGGCCATAATAATAGGCTCAACTGTATGATTAAGTAACTGTAGCGGACGCATCTAATAGGAACCACTAATCAATCAATTAGACAATTATGTGGCATGCGTGATGTGTGGTATGACGGTATATTGATTTACTGGTTGGAATAGGAATTATTATATACTGGGAAATATATTGTGCCAAAGCTTTTGCATGACCGATAGCATGGAGCATAATTATCTATATCTGTACACTAGCTGTCCTCCGCGACTTTGTCCGCGTGTTTTAGTTTCAACGGTTTTTCATTTTTGAAAAAAAAATCATTTATGCTCCGCTCCTTTTGCTCGCACTGTAATGTAATATAGCTTATAGCCTTTCTCAATAAACGGGCTATCCAAATTTCAAATCGGACCAGTAGTTCCTGAGATTAGCGCGTTCAAACAAACAAACTCTTCAGCTTTATATATTAGTATATAGATTTTTGAAGTAGAAGGCGCTCGAAAACTAAATACTGACTGAAACTAAATAAATTTTGTATAATAACCACGTTAAATATCATCGCATATTAGCCAAATGTCTAACAGATATGATCACCTGCAGGACATAAGCTCTCAAACAGTGCATTCCCGGTTAGAGACCCTAATACCTAAATCAAAAAATACACATTCAAATGGAATTAATCTCATTTGTATTCAGCATCTACGATTAATGATTAAATTAAAATAGCATATCTGCCTATGGTACTTAATCGCATTGATAAACAAAACAACTAACAGAATGCATCGCCAATTTGCAAAAGACTTGTACTACCTGCACAGTCTGTACACAGCCGAGACGCGCCGACTGCGACTGTTTGTTAAACTACCCGCATATTCATTAAGTTAATTGTTTCGCCGGTTTCGGGAAACTATTACTGTAATAACACTTTCCAAACGAGTAATAGATAAAGTTTGTGTCTGTGTTTACAAAGGTTTTAAAATAAACATGATGATTAAACAGATCTTTAGCACTAAAAAGGCTGCTTCCGATGAATCCTCTAAGAATTCATGTAAAAGTTTAAGCGTGGAGAAACCCAATCTAATTCTGCGTATAAAAATAGCTTAATTTAATAGTAGTTCTATATAAAAAACAAAGTCGGATTAGTTATAACATTAATAACTCAAGAAAGGGCGGACCATTTTCATGACCTTTGATTTGTTGGATTCGTCTCCATAACGAATAGCATAATAACATTAAAAACGCTAGAAAATATCACGAAAAAGAAGTTTACGGGTTCTACTTACGCGGGTAAAACCGCGGGGCGACGCTAGTTTAATTGGAATTGAAGAAATGTTTAAAACGGCTCGTATTAAGGTAAAGATTGACTGATATTCAGTAGTACAAAATGTGTAGGTAATCCAAGATTCAGCAAGTAATAAAAATATTTATAAGGTGCAAGAAGGCACACTCCTTTTGTCTAAACAACTTATCACATGTTTTGACCATACGAAAACCGTAACACTTATTTTATTATGTTTCCTTATTTAAAGTATTTCAGAAAAATAAATAGCTGATATTGTTCCCCCAAATAAATTGACGATTAACCATGACTTCGAAGATAAAACTTAAAATAAAACAATTTACAGTTGAATGAAGACAAAATGCTTGAGACAAATTATTCAATGGGCGTACCTTGTCTCTTACAGACAATATTTGGATGGACAAGAAAAGGGAGGGCTGAAATAAATAATATTAATTTATCTTGAAGGCTTTGGTCGTAAACATGATCAGTCGCCTTTAAGAAGAACGATGTCCAAGTTGGGAAATTTTTGAAAGAAGGAATCTGAATTCGTGCTTGATAAATGGATACTCATTACCATAAAGGTCCTATTCCTTTCGATTTAAGTGAAATAATTATCTATATTCTGATGTACGTATGAAAGAAAATCTATTTTAATATCATGATCCATTTTTTTTCATGAAAGAGTAGGCAACAATCACACATTCTCTTACTTGTACAATTGTATTATTTATTTAACATTTATATTATGAATAGAATAAAATTTTAACCAAAACAATGTCGAATTCTATTCAATACTGTGCTTTTCTCATTTAAGATCCAGCTCCATTCAAGCATTTTCCCGTGAAACATTCTATTGAATCGCGTCTAATTAGCCTCGTCCTAATAATCAAGGAATTGCCATCCTGGTATTGGAAACACAAGAATCTTTACGCGAAATATCCAGAAATGATGCTCCATTCACAACTATGCACTGACGCATTTCTCCTTGCAAGCTCTCTGATAAATACCATCGTTACGTAACCTATTTTAAACCCTATTTTTAGAGTATTAGGGGTAAATTTCCCGTGGATTTAACGACCGGCGGTTATCTGTTATTCGGTAGTATAACCTACAGAATGTTCCGGAGATGTTCGATTGCAGCGGACTCGACGTGCCGACTGCGAATTTCGGACTGAAAGCCACTAAAATGCTGCAATAAGCAGCAGCCGTGGAAAATGTCTAATGTAGATTAATTGTGTATGGGTGTAGAGTAGTTGATTAATAAAATAGAACCCTCGGGAACCGACGTAAAGTTGTTTGCAAATAACAAAAATAGCTTCGTTTGATAATCTAAACGAAAATTCTTTTTTGTGTCAAAACAGTTAAATACAAATTTCTTTATACTTTATAAATCCAGTAGAAAAACAACGAACTGCTTGGTTGCAAGGAAGTCATCTTATTTACCTTTTCTAGTTACACCCAGTTGTCTTACAGTTGAATCTGATAGCTCTAGCTGATCTCATTGCTTCCTATTAAAGCGTCATTTTATCAGGCAGTTTGTCTCGGATCGTGAGACATGCACGTCGGATGCGTCTGTCCACAACATACGTGAAATACACGAGACAAGTCACACTACGATACACATCCAATAATGTTATAAGGATTGTGTTGTCCTTTTTTTGTATAATAACTTTCATAATTATTTAAAACGAAACGGTTTACTCACGCATATTCTCGCGATCGCCCGACTAGTTTCAGACTAAATAATGGTTCCTAATCATGAGCTGACGCGGCGGCGGTGGCGTCGCGAGTCGAACTGTTTTGTTTGGTCATGCAATACATTCGAACTGAAAACTTAAATACAACTAGTAGCTTTGGTTTTGGTTTATTGATTTACATGTAATATTCAAAAAATTTCTTGCGTGAAATGCGTGTCGTTCCATAGTTACTGATTTTACGTTGTATCTCGAATGAAAAGAACTTCACCACTAAGCGTCATTTTATCACCATCTTAGTATATAAGTGTTGTAGTAGCGCCAGAATTACACAGTGGATATGTCTGCGATTGTCGCGTACGATCGCGACAGACGTGGAATGTCTCCGACATGTAGCACTCGGATTGACACAACTTAGAAACCATTGTATTCAACTAATTACGGAATATTCACAAAAATACATAGAAGCCTGCTCTGAAACATCCGTTTGAATCGTCCAATGGAAACATGCTACTGATATTTAATAAATCCTTTAAAATTTATGTTATGAAGTCTGATTTAATCTGTCGATTCGCTTTTCTGTAAAAACGTGACAAACATATAAAAAACATATTCTGAAGCTTCGTTTATTTTATCTAATAGTAGATATTGTTTGCTAGCTTGGCATGAATAACAAGATATAAAACTAGCCTGGTCTGAGAATAAACGGCAAATAGGTATAATTCCACAAGATTTTCTATTTTCCCAAGAAAATATGTTATTATGAAGGCTGGTTCGGTGAATAGATGACAATTATTTCGTGAGTCATAGCATTAAAGATGATAATTTATGGGAGTTACTCCAAAGATTTTATGAGTCACATTGACTTTCGGCCCGATAGAGTTATCAAAATTTTGGTGAAATGGTACTTCTCAGAAGTATTTCAATAGAAACTCGGTGAATAACAAATTCAGGAAGACCAGTGGCCATTGCGACTTCGACAAAAGAACAAGGTTATAAATCGTCCCGTAAAAGTAAATAACTCATTAATTCTCGTTTAGTTTATTAGTTGGTATTGGAACATTTGCCTTTTAATAGTAAACTCCCTTTTGATTTAAGACTTTCATATCCACTTATTTGGAACTTGTTGAAAATTAGATCAACATTGTTAAGTCCACACCAATGACTGATATCAGCTGAAATTCAGTTTTCATCTCCATGCCTGCCCCAGTAACTTCTCAATTACATCCCGATACAGCAAACAGCGGCAAATGACATCATCACGGGGCGGCTGCAATACATTGTTTGTTGGACTCTTGTGGCGATGTGTGGTGAGCGGTGTACGTACATTCATGACCTTATTCTAAGTAAGCATCTGTAGTTTTCTCTGCTTGAGATAGGAGCTTGACAATAATACCATTTAATTGGCAATTCTATCTTTGCCAGAAATAATCTGTTCGTTAGGCTGTTAAGTTTGGATGCATAACTATTTTTATTGGTATATTTACTTTTGTTTTTGTTCCATAGATATCACCCGCTATTACCTCAGTTACTTCGCTAGCTGATATTTTCATATGTATTATAAACTGGCGATTTTATGCATTTTATTAGCCAAGACCATAAGTGCGTATGGTGTTCTCTCGATAACGCGATATCTGTTACTGCGTAAAAACTACACAATATTTGCTGAGCCTACTTTTGTAGGCATTAACATTCGACTATCTGTTCTGATTTATTTCGCATGTTTTGTTCGCTAATAAAAAAATTGTTACTTTTTAAAAACTATATATTTTTATTTTTGGAACCAAATCAAGTAGGTAGGTAATATCGAGGGTATAGTGCTCAAACCCAATAAGTATGAAATTGTCACTTTCGAGATATTCAATATTTAAGTTTTAAGGACAAAAATACCTATTCTATTCAAATAATATCGTTATAATGAGTATTTGTGGTAAAAGTGTATACATTGAATTAGTGTATAACAGTATTATTAAGTTTCCAAGGTGGTCCATTTTATCATAAAAAAGTGTTAAGTGGCGAAGGGTACCGACTTATTGGGTTTTAGGTCAAAAGAAATTAAACATATTATAATTTAACATTACTTTAATAAATGGTTTATTTCAAGAAACAGAAAAGAAAACATGGTGAATTATTCTTTCGAAGGCTGTTGGCTTGGTGTACGTCTTCATACCACGTATCCATGCGTGGAGTTCCTCTGATATGATTAGTTTTTCGCACATATTTTGTAGATCCTTCTTTTTAGCAATGCTAATTGGTAATTGACCGGAATGTAATTGGACGTATGGAATATCAGATTAAGCGACACCTGGGTCAAATTGAGATATTTAGCTTCAAAGTTTTCAAAATGAAAATCACCGCTGTGTGTAGATTTTTTATGTTATGAATATAATTTTTAGTTTGAAGGTATAAAAATGTGTATAGTTTAGACTTATTAAGAGTACGAGATTTCGCAATAACGGCCTTTTTTCCGCTTAATTCGTTAATACATTTTTTCTATATTCAGACTAACTTAATTTGTCAACAACGTATTATGCGAGAATTACGGTGTTTGATTCGTTAATGCGATTTGACTTGGGTTAAACAAAGCGCAATATAAGATTAAATCCATATAATTTTAATTTGATTTGGTCAAATTTTAGGTAACTTCTAATCATCAGAAACTTTACAACGCTTTTCTTACATTTTTCATCCTTCTCTTGTTTCCAAATAAAATATCAGTTATAAAAAAGGGGGCCGGGTCATCTCCCACTTGTTATACATGGACGACCTTAAACCATTTGCTTCTTATAAATTCCAACTATTGAAGTTACTGAAGATCACTGAAAGCTTCAGCAATTCCATTAGAATGGAATTTGGTGTTGACAAATGTGCAGTCATGCATGTAAAACGAGGCGGGATTATGAAATCGCAGGGCAGACAGCTCTCGGATTCTATAAACCTAAGGTCGCTCTCTGCAACAGAGACCGACAAGTACTTGGGTATGTCAGAGGCGTTAGGCATCAACGTTGCTGACATGAAACAATCATTACAGACAAGTTTCTTTGGCCGCCTGAACAAAGTACTGAAAAGTCTTGTGTCAGGTGGCAACAAGGTGCGTGCCTTTAATGGTTGGGTCATGCCAGTGTTGATGTACTCCTTTGGTACACTCAAGTGGACTCAGATTGAGTTAGACGCCTTGGATAGGAGAATGCACCACCCACGGTCATCGGTAATGAGGTTATTATTCCGTGAAAATGTGGGGGTCGGGGCTTTTTGAATGCGTAATCCATAAAATCCATAATCGCGAGGTATGTAACCTCAGGGAGTAATTCCTCCAAGTTGACGTGGGGATGCATCGAGATGTGGTGGTAGTGGATAAGAGCCTCACACCGCTCTCCTTTGGCAAGGAGAACTGGCGCAAACCTGTCGTACTAAGTGTCAAGAACCGCAAGGATGTATGGCAAAGCAAGGAGCTAAACTGACGCTATTATCGGACCCTCCATGGGCCCGACGTAGATTTCCTAGCGTCCGTGGCGTGGCTACGCTTCGGTGACCTCTTCGGAGAAACTGAAGGGTTTGTATGTGCAATTATGGATAAAGTTATCATGACAAACAACTACCGAAGTATATCATAAAGGATGGCACAGTTGACATTTGTCGGGCATGTCACTGTCCGGGTGAATCCTTAAGGCATATAGTTTCGGGTTGTTCTTGTCTTGCTAACGGTGTATACTTGCATAGACATAACCAAGTGGCCAGGATTATCCACCAGCAGCTTGCTTTGAAATACCAACTTGTGGAAATAGAGGTACCGTACTACAGGTATGTTCCCGACCCAGTTCTCGAAAATGGTCGTGTCACATTGTACTGGGATCGATCTATCATCACTGACAGGACTATTATAGCCAATAAGCCTGATATAGTGGTGATAGACCAATCAGAGCGTCAAACAATGATTGTTGATATCACTATACCCCATGACGAGAACCTCGTGAAAGCCAAAAAAGAAAAACAAATTAAATATTTGGATTTAGCTCACTTTACCTGGTATCAGCGGATTAATGCAAGCTAGTTGCACTAATTTTCTTCCTCGATCACCCATCGATCGTAGCAAACACAAACATTAAACAGAAGAATTTCGAAAACAATTGGCGTAAACAGTATGCGCGTCGCAAACTGACAACAAGTAGCGCAAAAAGTTGATAGGTCTAATTAATTTATTGGGTTCTTCTCCCAACAAAGTTTGAAGAAAGTTAGTTGACGAAGTGAGCGAACACCATATAACTAAACATAAATTGTTTCTTTTGAAATATAATCGTAGAATAAAACCCGACAAACACATTTGTTTTGATTTAGCTTTTGGTTTTGTTTGTTTTCTTACCTATGTATGTAAAGCTAAAACCCGATAAATACAAATAGTGGTTATTGCCTTTATGCCGTTGAGTAATTTTAGTTGAAATCATTGAACACTCAATACCAATAAATAGCTTTATATGGTTTGATCGTGAAATAAAAATATTATTTATCAAGATAACACACTTTATAGGGTTTGAGATTTTAAGTTTTGACTAAACGCGGTCACTTTATTGGGTTATTACCTCAAGTACTTTTCTTTCTACTGCGAATTCCACTTATTGGATTATACCACTGGAAAGAGCGTAAAAAATGCATTAAGATTTTTTAATAAAACGATTTTTGATTTTTTGGCACTTATTGGGTTTTAACACTATACCCTCGATATACTTATTTCCTGTCTTGTGAAAGGTCAGGCAATATTCGAAATTATGTCTTTTTCAGTTTTCTAATTTTAAAATATTCCAATGTACTCTAAAACAGCCTACAATGTACAGCCACGACATTCGATGCCGATGCGCGCAATGACGCCTAATTAACTGTAGGTCATTAGTAGCTATTGATATGACGTATTAACGTATGGTAGCGACGCCGAATTCAAATGATGAAGTGTTATTTCGTACGGTCGACTGGCGTTGAATGCACTGTCCGTAACTAGTGTTTGTATTGTTTTGAAGTTTTACGCTGTTTGGTTTTATAATTCAGAGGTCGATTGTCTATTGTTTAATTTATACTTATTTGACAACTACTTTAGTAAATATTTGTGTCATCGATAACACATCGAGCAAAGGCTTTGATGATGTGAATCGTACAAAGAACGTTCCCTTAAATAATATTTGATAGATTACACGATTTTCGGTGCATCTACCACGTTCGTTTCTGTATCTCCTAAAGGTCGACTGGTAGAAAACGCTTCTTGCATTAAGTACACTATGCATCAAGTATTAAATAAATAAATGATCCCAGTAAACGTAAAAAAGAAAAAAGGAAACGAGATGCTCTGATAATAAAACTGTCAAAGAATTGAATATTTGTAAAGTTTAAAGTTGCCATATAGCAAATTGTTTTGTTTTTTGTAAAAGTATTTTCTAGTGAAAACTAGGGCGCCGTATAAAGACAACGTATACATATTCCTATAACGTCATATAGAATCCTAATATTCCCCAAACATTATCCTCTTGAAACACAAGACATAACGCCCGAACAATTCTGATATTGAATCAGTAATCGTTCCGATTGAATCGAATACCGTGGTCGAAACCAACTCCCCAGTGCTTTGCGAAGGAATATTCAATCGATTATCGAATTGTTTCTGACTCGAACTAGTATCGAGATGTTCCGAATATTAGATGGGTTTTAGATAGAATTGGTAAATGGCTCGATTGAAATACTTAGGGCTGGCTGAGAGTAAATCATGTTAATAAATTGATGACAGACCTTAAGAATAACTTTGACAACACGAATATATTAGAAAAAATAATGCGAGAGAAAGATATTTATTAATAATAAGGATGGTAAATAAATGCCAATGCTGAATAACAAAGAAACATGATTCATCTTCAGCCTTGTTAGCCACTCCTGGACAAAAACCTTCTTTTGCTGAAGTTTCTTGCTACTCCGACGATATTAAATATTGCAGGTCAAAGGTAAATGTGCAACTAGCCATAGAGCAGAGAAAATTGCAAACTACCGAGTTAATGTAAAAGCGGCAATAGCCTAATGGTTAGGGTGATTTGGTGCCTTGTGATGGAGAGGTCGAGGTTCGAACTCACCCATTGCACTATTGACGTGAACCCACTCCAGACACAAGCACATTTAGCTTAGTTGGAGGGTTTAACAAGATTGCTAGTAATGTGAATTCCACCCATATTGCTAGTAATCTTAAAAAATAATGTAAACTAAAATGTCTATGTTTACCACTAGATTACATCTTATTAATATATTACTTAAATGCTATATATTATTATATATTAGTTAAATGCTAACACGAGGTTAAGTTGACCGTTTGTACACAATATTGTCAATTTAATCTCGTGTTAGCAACTAACTCTGAGTTAGGTTTTTCTTACAAGTAGTCCTAAGTAACGTTTAGGTACCTCTGCTAATCAGAAAACTTAAGTTTTGGGCCATACTATTTAAATCTAGCCATCGATAAACGTCAAGATTAGAAACTAAAACTTTCTATCTATACATATACAACAGTATTTTATGTATTGTATGTAAAGTAACGCAGTAAAATCAGCAGTCTTATTAAAGATATAACAGTCGTTTAACAAACGAAGACATTTGCCGAATGACGTCATAAAGTCAACATAAAATGTTAAATTTATGTGAGCGTTTAGTAAGTTGGGATGAAGCTCGCCGTACTGACGTTTACGTAGTCATAAAGCGTTTATAGTCTGACAGTGAGATCATATTGTGGTGCGTATGTAAGAATGTTCTAAGATAATGGACCGTTTAATTATTTAAGTTGTTGATAGCTTCTAGAGACGCCTTCATTAAGAAAGCTACAATGTAGGTTTCCTAAGTCATGTCTTTACTGACTTAGGCCACTTATCTGTAAGAGAAGTTTTTTATAAACAAGTATAGTTACCTACAGCATCTTTTTCATTTGCGGCGAAGCCAAAAAAAAGTGGGCTATGTGTTTGACCTGCACCTATGTATGTACGTATATCCGTTTTCATATCCGCTCATAGCTACTGAACGGTTCAAGCGATTTTGAAAAATTATATCATTAAAATTGCGGCTTTTATGCGTATTATATGCAAGCTGATGATGAAATTATTTTTCTAATCCCTTGTGTGGGGTAAAAATAAAGGTCTTTAAAAGTCGAGTACAAAATATATATGTATATATAAAAGAATATTTCCCAAATGAGCAAAAATTATATCATTGCTTTAATTATTACAATATAGGTATCAATTTGAGGAACTTAAAGAATAAGTTTCAACCTATATAATTATAACTTTAAAAACTTCACTAAAACGTGCAAAATAAATAATTAATAAAAATTAAATTTAACCGTTCACACTTTTAAATCTAAGAAGTTCCCCAACTGGAATCACAATTAACGAATACAGCTTGTTTTCTTACTTTTATTAAGTTTCTCGGCAGTCCTAATTTTTTTATTAATTAGTTACAAATGAGAGTGGTTTTATATTAAAAAATGTGGTTTGTAGTTGTGTGTAGTTAATCAATAGAATGATTACATCGTATTTGTGTACAATGTAGTTTGACTTGTACAACATGACATTAATTATAACTATAAAAGTCGGTTAACTAATAAAACAGAAATCCCTATCCCAAGCAACACGTTTTCTCCCCATCGCCTTTTAATTACCCCAATTTCTCTCACAGGCAATCCAAATTTACCCAAATAATAACATCTTCATTACAACCACAGGTTTACCCCACGAATTCAATCTTACCCTTTAATCAACCCCCTAATACTAGGTGAGGACAAGGGGATGATCACGAGCCCCTTAAAAACTTCAGAACTGCAATTATGGTGCAACGATTTTATATTGAAAGTACTAATTTTGTAATTTTCCAAATTGCTAGGGGATGTTTTGTATACTGTTATTAGGGAGCTTATTTCCTATGATTTGGAAGAAAATTGTACCCTTTTATGGCATCCAACTGTGCATGTGAAAGGAGTGGGTTTGATGACTTTACAGTGGAAGCCGTAGTAATAATAAATTTAAATAAAGCATATCCTTTACTACAGACCACATACAGAGACTGGTGTAGAAACGTTGTACTTATTAAAAATACAAAAATTGTTTACTGTGCTCGTAGAGAATGTTTTAAAAATAAACTTCAGTAAAATATTTAAAACTTAGTAGGAATAGAGTAGAATAGTTTTTTTAAATGTCTAGGCAAGATCCATTTTCAAGTAGACTGCACAGTTGGCCGAGTGGTAAAGGTCATCACGTCAATTACCTCTGTGCGATGTGCTTTGGGTTCGATCCCCGTATGGGAAAAGCATTTGTGTGATCCACAAATGCTTGTTTAAAGTCTAGATGTTCTTTATACATATGATTTGGATGTTTGTAAAATCCCTGATACAAGTGATACAAAGATTATATTATACTATATATAGCATAAAAATTAAAATGTTTTATTTTCAGTAAACCCTTACGTGTGTATAAGAAACGGAAAGATGATTATAGTTATAAAGATCCAAGATATGAACGACAGTTAATAAAAATAAAAACAAACACCAATTAACGAATAAATAATAACAAACAAAAAATCTTGAATCTTAACAATCAGCAACAGGAAATCTTGGTGCTCAAGTTAAATCACATTAAGTCGACAAGGCTTTTTAACCTTCCCTCGTCGTGAGGGTAAATAACATCGCGACAGCCAACGGAACCGTGGTCGCCAATAAAACACTAATTTTTCCCTGTTAGGTCAGCTGCATATAAAAAGCGATAATGGAAATGCAATTTTACCTATAATAGAGAATCGACTACTTTTTTCTTATTTACGCGTCACGTAGATATTAAAAAAATATTAGACACATATTTTTCCTTTTTTAAGTAAGCAAACGATGAGGAAGATACAGCGAATGGAAATATTGCGTGACGTCACTTGTGGGTACAATTTACACGTGACGTCAGAAGCCTCTACTCCAAAACTGTTTTAACATTTTTCATTGATTGGATAAAAGAAAAAAATACTAGGTACTTATTACTTTTTTTCTTTTTTAATCTATCTAGTGATACATACACATAGATATTTCCTTTTCATACCCAGTCCGATCCGCTATTCAACATAATGATATCCAGATAGATAGATAGAATGGTAACCAGACTACGTAAAATTGTTAGTCGTTCAGGGACGCGATGGGTTAACGATGTAGCTAAAGTGAAGCATATTTCAGATTGGTACGATACCATATAGAATGGGACATGAGAATCTTTCTACCTAGTAGACGGATGTCAAAGACTGAACAATGACATTGAATCCACATCAGATCTGTAGTAACAAGATGGAACGATGGTGGTTATGGTTCGTAAACTTGATATTAATCATTAGATATATAAGCAAAACCGTTTGTTTTACTAATCATGAACGACTTTTTAATGAGCTAGCTATACTAAGCGAAAAATCTATATCTTCTGAAGCAGTGGACAAAGTCCGTCATCTTGTAGATTGGACGAAACAGGAAATTAACTTTCACCCTCTCGCGTGACAAGTTTATTAAGAACAATTTCTCTGTTTATTCTTTTTTATTTTTTCTTGTTTCATTAAACACCGAGACGCCGGTTTGGACGGTACTTGCATTTTTTAATTAACTAATTTTCCTTTAAATGCCGACAGGGTATATTTGATCCAGGTGGAGGTAAACGAGTTGGGTAGTAAAGTTGCTTGGATGTATTTATGTTTTGTGTATTTTGCTGATTAATTTATTTTGTTTGTTTATTGTTTGTTTAGGTCACATTTACTGTAATTAAAATAGTTATATTATAGAAAGATATATTTAATAATATTTTTATATATCTTATTCTCTTTTTTTAAGCTCACGGAATATACAAGTAAGTTTGCAAGGAGTGAGAAATGTAGTTATTTCTGAACCTTCCTTAGTAATTAAGAATATAGTATACATAGGAAGGTTAATTTTTTCATTTCTTGTCTTCCACGTCCTCGCCTCATGTATATCGTCCTTGTTTTATGTACCAACACTGACAATTAAAATAAAATATTTTTTCAATCCATAGACTATTTCAATTAGATATTTTACACTTGGAAGTACCTGTTCCAAGTTCGATGATCTCTTCTCGGACATTTATCGTATAAACATACCAAAAGTCCCATCATCCCATTTAACCCGTTTTACAAAGGATTACCCTAAAAAAAATAGAAATATAAAAAAAGAATATTCTAGCGTGATAATTGTTATAGGTCCGACTATAAGTTCTGTCCCACTTACGGATCCAGAGCAGGGAGGTAAAAAGGTATCTACTTAACATTTAACGTCACTGTCCAGTTCCCTGTAGGTCTTCAGAGGAGACGTTAAACTGATTTACGACGCGGAAGCGAGACGATTCTCATAATTCTACGGAGTGTTGTCAAAGATCAGGGACGAAAGATATGCGATGTTGATATTCTACGCTGATGACAATTTATTCAAACTTTCGCAAAGTTATTTAGGCTTCGTGTTGTGAAATGGAGATCTCAGTTTTCGTATTATATTTTATTAGACTTTCAATTCATAAATTAATAACTGTATGCCTTCTTAGTTTTCTACTTTTACTCGTGCGATATTTATGAGCAATAAAGCATTATTTATGATCAATGAAGAAATTCAAAAATTCAAATCCATCTATCTACTCAGCCTGTTGTGGTCTATAATATCGCTGAGTCTAGCCTAATAAAGCTTTACTAAAATCGTCATTATCATAAATGTAAAACCCCGTAATTTTTTTTGGCATTTTTTTGAAGAATGTCACAGTCAAAAAATGTATAAGTCATTTCATCCTCAGTAGATCCAATTTTTATATAGCCTAATTACGCGTCTACAAAAATTAATCTACATATAAAGAGTACTAGGAATGAGAAGCTTTGAGTTGGTGATATTAAGAATTCAAAATTGTGCATACATAGAGACATTGTTGCAACCTGTGATGTAGCTGTAAATTGTGATTTTAGACTTCTGTTACTATTCGATGGCTACTTTGACCTCTTGAGGTACTTTGTAAACTATTGATGTAAACCGACCTCAATAAGCTTTTGATATTTCTCTTTCTGTATATTACGCACTACTGAGAAATTTGTAACAAGACTGAATATTTTTGTTGATTTTTTCCAGTTCCGTAACTTAAAAGGTTGAAACAGAACCCAGGATCACTCGTGTGTATGTCCGTTCGTCTGGTTCTGTTCAGTTCCAGTTTGCTCCGAAACTAAAGTAGTAATTTGGTACACATTATGTTAGTTAGGGATCCAAAGACGGACGTTTAAAGTAAATAAATAAATTATAAACATGGATATCACCGTTTACCTTATATGTACCTTTGGGGGAATAGTTAATAAATTAGAAATTAAAAAAAAATCCGTAACTAGCTAAATATGGCAACGTCAACATTTTTTAATACTCAAGAACTCAATGTACACAAATTACGCAAAAAAATATTCTTTCATTCTTTAAATCTCCATATTACAAATTGCATGTGTCATAAATATTTATACTATATCCAATTAATAATATTATATCGTATTGCAACAAAATACAAAACCAGAAAAAAATAACAAAATGTTTTTTTCTAAATACGGAACATTTCTCAGGCTAACCAGTTTACAGATTTTTCCGGGTGCCCCAGTGAGGGACAAAGTAGCGCCATCTGTCCTTATTACGGGAAATCACAGATATTAATTCTGGTATTACAGAGACTTTGTTTTATTGTGGACACGAGTCGGAAAGTAACCACAGTTTTTAACACCGCCAACACGTTTTCTATGTAGTTTTATTAGATAAATTAGATAATAATGTTTATTGATAAACTCTGTGGTCGAGTGGCGTTCACACCGGTTTTCGAGGCATCGTCAGCCCTGGGTTACATCCTCGGAAGGATCAATGTAGAAAACCACTTTTCTAAATTGTCTTGGAGCTCGCTGTTTGGTACCTTTGTAGTCTCTGATTTAATAACACAAGAGCTATTTTCTTTGAGGTCAGAGAAATGTATGTGATATTGTCCACATTTATTTATTGTTAGCCTCTACTGTTAATATATTATATTATTGCAAATAAATATTGAAATTGAAATATTAAATACATGTTTCATTGTATCTAAACAGTTACCTACTTCAACTTCGCTACTTTAGTTGATAATACCTACCTACTTGACATTTTTTCTCTATAACTACACAAATCTATCGTTTACAGTTGCATAGGCTCTATAATGTTTGTATATTTAAATAAATAAAATTATTGAATGCAATTTAAACTATGTGTTTACAAGTGGCGTGCTTGATTTTATGCCCAGGTAGGCAAACATTTGGCAAATTACACAAAAAAGAGAAATTACTACAAAAATTAAAGAAACAAATGTAAATATAATTTTCTACTTACTTTTTGAATGTTTTTTATTTCTTATTCCGTGGTTCTGGTGTTAGCATACAAAACTACTACTATATTTGTTTTGTCAAAAAACGAAAACATACTAAATTACTTGAAAGGATTTTAGTTGGCACCCAATTTATTTACACTTTAGATTTTTGCTACAAACTACGCACTGAACATTTTTCCATGTTTATACAGACACAACAATTGTTATTATTATGTTTTTAACACTTCAGTAACTTCACAAAACAACGATAAATTTCAAACATCTAATAATTAAAAAATAATGCAAACAACGCTCGCGCCATTCGAGAATAACTACCTACAACAGAACAGATTATAAATATCAAAAGACAAGCAAGTTGCAACAGATAAAAGAAAACAAAATCTAAAACAAGTTTACATTATTAATTGTGTTATTGTTAACTTTAAAAAATATTATATTTAATTAACAAGTTACCTATTAGTATTTTATAATATTAGTTAGGTAAATTAAAAATATGAAATTGTTGTAGTTTTTGAAGTTATACTTCTTTAGGCGCGTTATGAAAAAATGATGAGAGTGAAATTTTAAGATGCGCGCGCATCTTTCACAGTATGAAGTTAGTCGCGCATGTTGGTACGCTCGTCAAAAATGATGAGAGTGAAATTTTAAGATGCGCGCGCATCCAGTATTAAGTTAGTCGCGCAGGTTGGTACGCTGTCACCTCTGATCACTGTTTTCATATTTATAATATTTATCAACATGTTTCTAGTTTATACATTCACAACACGTGTTTTAGTTTCATACAAGTGCGAATTATATATGTGCTAATAAATTATATTCAGTAGTGATTTAAATTGAATATTTTGATTGATATTACTAATTATTTGTGAATATTTGTGAAAAAAATTGTGCTTATATACTTTTTCAAGTGCTCCAATATAATTGAGGTTAACTATCCGTATGTATTATTTATTGATATAAATTAAAATACTTTTATTTAATATAATTAACACTAAATATTATTAAATTATTAATGTTAAATACCATATTATACCAGTTTATGAGAAAGAATTTTATCTTGTTCCGCCAAAAAAGTATAACTTCTTACGTGCGTACATAAGTACACACACACTTTTTTTATCTGTTGCAGCAGTATAGTCAATACCTTTGCATGCCTACATTGGTCTGGAAAATTGCGAAGGTCAAATGTCAGGGCGCTACGCATGACTAAAATCAATTTTGGCTATCGCCGAATTTGAAGGAATAGGAATAACTGAACGGCTGAATAGGAAGTGTGCGTGCGTATATAAATACGTCAAAATCGTTCGAGTGTGTGAGTGTATATAGTAGGCACTGGCGCGAGTGCCTACTGCACGACGCATTAAAAGTTTTGTATTGAATGTGACGTCATCATTTATTTGTTTGGTAAAGAAATGATTGGTTATATAAGTTTTATTAACTTATATAACCAATCAATAATCAATCATCAAAAATCAATACCCATCAGGTATTGACTGATTTATTTTATTTATATTTTTATAGTTAAGGATATTTAGTTGGATCTTAGGAGGTGGGCACTGCCTAATTGCCTATATGGTATGCACGCCGCCTGAATTGAAATGTGAGGTTAACTATTAGATTAATTGGCAATTGTATAGATATAAATCTGGACTATACACTTTGTCAGTCGGGAGCCCTCGGATCTGCTGCGATATCGCTTGTTTGCATGTCCTTCAAACTGCAGAATGCGTACAAAAACTGTGAACTTAATAGAAGAAAGAATTATATAAAATACCTATTGGCAGTCAAAGATCTTAATGTGACCTTTGGTACCTACATATTTACCACTGATTAATTTTAAATCGTGCATCCCAATGTAAACAACTTAAGTAATATTAGTTATTACACTTAAAACATGTCTTTTATTTAAACTATATAAATTTAACTAGACGCTGATGTCTACATTCTAATTCCGATAATTATATTTAAGACCTTTTACCTCCCGGGAAGGTAGTCGTTGCATATATAATTTATTTCCAAAAACTAAATTGCAGTTTTTAGTGTAGGAGAACCAAGATAAACATTCACAAATCACACGTTTTGCCAAACTAACCGCGTCGTTGTCATAATGAAAACGATGTCATAAGAATTAAAAAATTGTGTCGTCATCAAATCGCTTGAAATTTTTCACAAACAATTTATCGTTATGAGATAGCTTTGGTAATCAAACCCCTAGCTTAGTAAAGCTGGGGTAAATTGGTAAATTACCCGCAGTGGGGCCCCGCTGTACCCCCGCTGTGTACCTTGCGATCCCCTTGCCCTTTTCGAAGCTACCTTGCATTTTAGTTCAAACAGAAAGTATTGATTGACATCATTAAACTTTGATGGAAGTATTGTTGTGTATCGATTCTTCGAGTGGTGAGGGGTTTGGAGTGTTTTGTTTGATAAGTAAGCGTTTTTTAATTATTATTTTTTTGCCAGCGATAAGCGCAAAAACTTAATTTTTGCATTTTGTAAAAAAAAAACTAATCATTCATAAATTTATTTTCTCCTACCTATTATTTATATCTATATCTTTTGTATTATTTAGTTGTGTCATATGTACTCTTAATGTTATTCTGTTGCCTATAATATGCAGTTTTCATTTTTTTATTTATTCTTAGTTACTAAAAGATATTTCTTTGGAAAATGAGCAGTAAATTTGTTCTCTGTTTTCGACACCTGGTTTAAGGTTTAATGCAAAGTGTGTTATTTTAATCCTTACTAATATTATAAATGACATTTGGAACACAGATAGCCTAGAGCCTGAGAAAGTACATAGGTAGGGTTTTGCAGCGATAACCGACATCCACGCGGGAACCGCGGAAAACAGATGGTTTTAAATAAGAAATTCCATTTTTTTTAACATTTTTATTTCACTATGGGGAATGTAGTAAATATCAATTCGACAACACTAACACGACACAATAAAACTTATAAGTTAATAGGCAAATTAAATATTTACCAAATCACAGATTGTACGAAATTGCAATAGAAACTATTAAGAAAAAAATTGCGAAATTGCGATTAGTAAAACATGTTGTGTTGTCTGTCTCAGATCATAAATATTTTAATTTATTGAGCGTCTTTTGTCTAATTGAACAGTCAACTACTTGGCATAATGATTAATTGATTGATTAATGTTGACTAGTTTAGCATTTTTTCTCGGCCCATTTGGTGAAGTCGATCTTGGGGATATCCTCACAACTGACCAAGGGGTTCCTGTAAAAATAAATTTGTTTAAATATTGTTGGTGCTTAAAGATTTTTTATCAAACCAGGGTCATAGAAGAATTAGATATCTGATTTCAATTCAACCCTTATCAAAATTATTAAATATCTACGGAATGGTTACGAGTGGTTGACATATTTTTTTTTAATTTAGTTATTTTTGAGATCTAAATATATGAAAAAGATATAGGATCTACATAATTGATATTTTAATTTGATAACATGCAAGAAACTAGTTAGTTATTTATTATTATAAAAGTTATTTAAACAAATTAATGTTTAATTCTCGGTATAGTCAAATGTTAACACTTAAACACGTCACGTGACAAATACTAAAAAGTAATCTTACTCTTTGCTGATTCTGAGGAAAACGTTAGGTTGTATTTCCTTGACATCGTCACCGACGGAACACAACAGATTAGCTATAGATGCTTTTCTGACTTCTTGGAGTTGATCTGAAATTTAACATAACAATAGTCAAATGTGACGGGCCTGTTGGTCTAGTGGTCAGTGACCCTGACTGCTAAACCGGAGGTCGATTCCCACCCAGGACAAATCTTTGTGTGATGAGCACGATAATTTGTTCTGTGTCTGGGTGTTATTTATCAATAATAATATGTATGTTTTTAGAAATATATAAGTATTTTTATCAGTCTGGTTGCCATAAAACAGGCTCTGCCTAGTTTAGGATCAGATGGCCGTGTGTGAGTTGTCGCAAGATATTATTATTAAGATATTAATGTTGCAACTATTGTTTAGGCATCTCTTCTCTTTTCTTTTATAAATAAAAGGATTTAGTAATTTACCGTCGTTGAAGGCGTGCGGTCTGTCGCATCTTTCGTACCAATGTCTGTCTCCCTTCATGGTCATGTTCATGCTGTCCATCAACAAACATCCTAGTGTAGGAGGAATGTGCGCGTCTTCTGCGATAGTTTCAGTCCATAAACCGGCCATCAGATCGATATCACTGGGATCTTCATAAAGATCTTTAAGGATAGTAATTTTCTAAAAATAAAATATTTTATTAGTAATATTACTTATTATTTGACGGGCCTGTTGGTCTAGTGGTTAGTGAGCCTGACTGCTAAACCGGATGTCGTGGGTTCGATTCCCACCCAGGACATATCTTTGTGTGATGAGCACGATCATCTGTTCTGTGTCTGGGTGTAATTTATCTATAATATGTATGTATTTAGAAATATATAAGCATATTTTGTATTAGTTGTCTGGTTGCCATAATACAGGCTTATAATAGTTTGGGATCAGATGGCCGTGTGTGAGTTGTCCCAAGAGATTATTATTTTTGTATTATTATTTCCTGTATTTAATTAATAACATATAAAATACATTTAAAAAAAAATATACATTTAAAAATACAAAATATAGTGTCCACCCGGCATCTGGAACAAGGTCCAAGCTGCCGGTGGTTAGGGCTCCAGAGAGAGGCACCTCTTCACGATTCGCGCCTTGTCGAGAAGTACCGTTAACATTATTATTATTAGGGCGATATATTTCAAATAATTAAACATTATTGAAGAGAATATAGTTACCTCGTCGGGAATCATTGTTTTTAGGTCATCAAAGGTGCTAATGTTTTTTTTGAAACAGTATTTTACGTAGTCGATGTATGGGCTCAAACCGAATAAACGGTTCTTGTGCAAGTCACTTGTGATAATGTCAGTAGCGTCTTGGAGATTAGGTAAACCAAGTTCGGCCATCTGAAATGATAAATAAGTTATATTATTGTAATCCTTTTTATGAAGTCACTTTACAACATTTTATGCTTGTGATAACGTCCTTGTTTTCAAATTTATCTCAGTAATGAATGACCTTGTTTCTTTAGTCGCTTTTTTATGACGACATCCGTAGTCGAGTGGCGTACACACCGGTTTTAAGGTGTCGCTAGCTCTGAGGTCCTGGGTTCGATTCCCGGACGGGTCAATGTTAAAAACTACTTTTCTACATTGTTTCGGGTCTCAACTTCATACTTTAGGTTCACGACAATGTATGTGATGTTTACCACTTCTTTTTTTTTTTGTATTCATATTGGACTTATGATTGGTAGATAATAGTGGATATTTGATAAGAAAACTACTCACGTCGGGATCAACTCCAGTGTTGGCTTTGGTGGCTTCTTGTCTGAATATACCCTGGGTCAAGTAAATGATGTTCTTATCTTTTCCTAAGAATCCGGCGTTAAATGTTGAGTTTACTACACGGTGTTCCTTTACGTAGTTGCCTTTATTGTCAAACATTCTGGAAGATTTTAAGGAAATGCATAACAATATTTTTATGTTAGATACTGAATAGTACTTAGTCTATTTACCGACGGATTATAGTAAGTCTAAAAGAATAAATAATTCTATTAGTTAGAAGCCAAATAATTAAACAAAAGACACGATTACAGAATAAGACTTATCACAGTATTTAGACTAGGTTAACTATAGTATGTGCATAAAAATACTTCATAGGCTGCAAAGAATTTAAATGTCCATAAAAAATACTTAGTTTAAAATACTCACTTTGCGCTACCACTCTGGATCAGATGGAACCAGCGGTATACGATGACGAATTCTAATGTAACTTGGGGGTACGCATTTTTGTCATAAGTTTCCCTGCATTTGGTGCTTTCGGAAGCTAGACCAAATTTCACCAAAGTTTCCTTTCCTAATAAATAAAACACAATACTACTTTTAGAGTTCAACTTAACTAGAAATAATATACAATGCATTATTAATAGATGCGAGAAAATAGTTAAAAAGGAATTAAAAAATATGTAATTACCGAGTAAGGTGGCAAGCCATTCGTAGATCATAATTTGTTGGACGTAGGCAATGTTAATGTCTCTTGCAACCATGTATAATTTTTCGTCGCTCCATGTTGGGTTGACCTTAGCCAGATTTTTGGCCAAGAAGTTGTGGTGTCTCACGAACCAGACAGCGAACATTTGAACGGGGAGCAGAGCGTTGGAGTCTAAAAGTTCAATAAACATTTTGTAACATTCGAAAAAATATGAATAATCAGATTAAGAGATGGCGTGCTGCCGAAAATTATTTAACTGAGCCGATTTTTCTTTACAGCAAGAACAGTCCGAAGCGGTAAATGAGGTGGGCGAATTTGAGTACGATCTATAAATTATTTAATGCTCGTACCTGCTCTAAATAGCCTTTGCCCAGTAGAGGAAAAGTTACAGGCCAGTATTATATAAATTCTTGACCATAAATGCTATATAATAGGTAGCCTAAATAAAAAACCAAATGTATTTTTTTTGAGTTACCCTGTACTTTTTTTTAAGTTAAAGAAAAAAATGAAAATTTTTGCTTTTATAACATAAAAGACAGTGTCATACATCGATGTATAAGAAAGCATTTTTTTAAACAGCACTGTTAATTGATTTTCGAGAATATGATGATGATCAGCAAAATGTGTGATCAGACTCGTACTTGTCCAGATTTTCTGAATCGATAAGATAGTTAGACTTACAGTTCTCAAAACATTTATCTCCAGGACTCGTCGCGGGACAATAGCCATTTCCACTTGGTGGCCAGACGATGCCATTCTCGACTTCTACGAGAAGCTCCCCACCCTTGTTCGTTCTAACTGGAATTCCTACATTGTCTTCTTCGATGTAGATAGCAGACAAGTCATAGACGGATGTAGCTTCTTCGATCTTCAACAGAAAGATTATTTTAATTTCTTCATCAACACGCCAATTTATTGAAAAAAAATCTTTGTTCTATGACTTTTTGAGAAACAATAATGTATTGTTTTTATTAAACTTCTCTAGACTAGTTATTAACGGTTTTTGTTGTAATGCCGATTAATTCACAGATCACCGAGCGAGCTTTGGATTAATTTTATTTCTTCAATTTACTTACGGGTGCTGGAGTAGGGTCTTTGGTGCATCCGAAGTACTGGAAGTCGAGTGGCCTAGTTAAGTTCATGCAACGCTTGCCAGAGAAACGATGAACGGGATCGTCTTTTGGGATCAGATTGGGAGCGCAGAGGAAATGTTTCTGTCCTTCTTCGGTACAACAATCAGTCTTGTTGTCCATGAAGAATTCTGGAAATAGAGTTTTTTTTAATCGCTGGTTATCAAATAAACCCATTTATTTTATTTTAGCACCCCCATAGATGGATTAGTTGTCAAGTATGTAATTGCGATGCTGCGCAAAAAGTCTAAAGTTAGACCACCGTCCTGGATAAATTTGTTTGAATTCAGAAGTGAAAAATGGTGTCTGATTAAATTGAGTCTTGGTGTTTCTTGTTTAAAACAAACCCGACAGACAAGAAAGTAAGTATAGTGTAAAGCATTAATAACTATTAAATAAATAGAAAAATATCTTACTGATGTCGTGAACTGTTCCGACGTCTCCGAAGGAGAATATTCCGAAGCCGGGTACGGCTGTGGTCAAGTGCTTGTTAACTGAAATGCCTTCACACAGAAGTTTGGTACGGATTTCTCTCGGCAGCCTCAAAGGTTTGCCAGACTTTGATCTCCTTTCTTGGTTGCCTGTAAAAAAATATTTGGTTTATAGTGTTTTGAGTGATTTCGAATTAGCTAAAATGAACTTTAAGGCTGTACATAGAATTTATTTTACCGTTAAAGTAGCATGGGGGCAGGACTCTATGGTGAGGCACTGTCACGGTACCCCTGGATGGATGTTTTAGGCTGTTGCAGGATCCGTCAAGACGACGCCTTTCAGATTTACTACAAGGCAGTACGTCAATGGTACATTTCCTAAAAAAATAAAAATAAAATATTAGTTAGACTGATTCAAGATCTGTCTTAGATGGGTACATTTTAGGAGATAAAATTGGTGCTGAATAAAAAACGAGTTGATGTTTCTGTACATAATAAAAAGAAAGAAAAAAAATTGTCTAAGTATTATAATATAGTTTTAAAAAGTTCTTACTCTAAAGTGTTGTTTGCTCTATATGCTTCCAACTCACTGGGAGTGACTCTCTCGTTACTGTATCTGTGGTACCTCACTGCATAGGTGAGCTGCACGCAGCAGACTAGTCCCAAAATGCTTTTTAGCAACATATTGAACGTTTTGCCGAAAACGGATCACTGTTCCCTACCAATAAAATTTTATCTTATATACTGAAATTAGTGCAAATATTAAATAATAATTAGCTGCATCTGTGTAAAGTATCCGCAAGTATTTTAATTCTATTGCCTGATATATTTGTTAGGGTTGGCAGAATTGATATTTTTTTCTTAAAACGTTCCAATGGTACCCTATTACTAAGCCTCCGCTGTCCGTCCGTCCGTCCGTCCGTCCGTCTGTCAGCGGGTTGTATCTCATGGACCTTAATAAGTAGACTGTTAAATTTTTAAATACAAATTATAATAAAAATACATATTGTTGTATATTTATCTTGTACGAGGGTACGGAACCCTTAGTGGGTGAGTCAAACTCGTACTTGACCGGTTTTTTATTAGTGTTATATTCATATCAAGATTGTACTTGTTATATATATATACGGGCTCTTTTTTCTTTGTTATATATATTTACGAGCTCCTTACACTGGACAGTACATGAATCGGTATAAAAAATCGCGTTAAAGAAGCTATCTTCAAGTGAAGTTCAGGTGGCACAATACAAATAAAAGTTATAAAAAAAAATCATAGTAATATTTTGGGGTCTGTAAATAGTGCCTAAAATATGGACTAGTATTGTCATTTATTATTGCTATATTACTATACTGTCATAATCAACGAAGAAAGAGAAGAGAAGAAAAAATAACAACTACCGCACTAAGAAATTTAATCCTTGTGTCGCGGGGGTTTTGACAAACATTTATATCACATGCACAAAGAACACCTAGACTTGTTCCATGCGGGGATCGAACCCGCAGCACGTTGCGCACAAGAGTAATTGGCGTGGTGATGTATACGACTTGGCTATCCGCACAATCACCAAGTATTTTTATAAATAATAACATACTGTGTGTGTGAGATAATATGTTCTTTGATTTACAACCTGTCTCTAAAATCGGACACTCTAATCTATAAATATAAAAAGAGAAGGCCAGATTATAGTATGTCATAACACCTACCTGCATGCCAAATTTCAGTCCGATCCGTCCAGTGGTTTGGGCTGTGCATTGATGGATCACTATGTCAGTCAGTCACCTTTGAGTTATTATATATTTGGATTTGATAAAGGAAAAAATACGGGCTTTTATCTTTTTTTATCTACCTGGTGGACTAATTATATATATCCTTTTCATACCCAGTCCGCTCCCCTATTGTATAAACATGAGAATTAATATTTGCGTATGTCATAAAATTGAATGTTTTTCGTATTCTGTTGACACAGATATATTATGCATTGGCTGTACCCGTGTATGGGTCATCTGTGTAAATGAATATTTTGGCTGCAATTAATAAGTGCGGTACAGAGTGTAGCACTAACTACATAATGCGTGCTGCGTGTTTTTTATTTAAAGTTCTAATAACCCATAGAGAAATCTGAAACTACTTGATATCATACATATTTTTCTGTACTAAATACAAATTTAAAGAAGACGAGAAACCTAGAATTCCTTTGAAAAATATTTTAAGACACGTGTTTTAAATTCTCAAAGTAATGGATAATAACAATTTCAATCTAGTGATCTAGTGGTATCAAACCCGACTACCAAAAGCGAGGTTTTGGGTGGAATCGCAGGTCGGGACGTCATTTGTTTGAACCACAAAGTTTGGAAATGTTTTCAAATAAAATTGTTTTATTTATGAAACAAAAAGTTTTACATTAGTTAGTGATTGGAGCCTCCTTTTAAGCAAGTAATGCCTTTATTAGGAGACTCCGGTCATCCACGGCAGTATACAATTTATTAAATGCCTCAGAGCAGGGGCACACGATGCGTTGAGGCGCCGCACCGCAAAGATTTCACCGTGTCCGAGCGGTGCGGCGCCGTAACGTTATTATGTCGCAGCGGCGCCGTAGCAGCGTTGGACAGTCTGTTAATGAAAATGGATCGTAAAAGACGTCTGTTGTTGGCGCTACTATTACGGCAGTTAGAGAAGATTTAATTAATAGTAATAATTTTGGCAATTTGCTCCAATGCTTTTATTTTTAAAGTCTTCATTGGACTTATCCCAAAGGATTTTCCGTTCTTGGAGTAATGTTATTAGGTAGTCTTTATCAATAACATCTAGGTTGGCACTAATTTTTTAAAACCTCAATTACAATAAACAAAATTATTTAGAAAAAAAAATCGAAACGAGCGAGCGTGTGTCTTTCCTTGTGACGCAAAACAACTGAGCGGTGCCGCTCCGACGTCGCAACGCATTCACCCCTCCCCGCCTCCTCTTGGTAGTTGCAAGTCCGGTGCGGCGCCGGAGCGCATCGTGTGACATGCTACAGATATTTCTATGTAAGACGACGCAGCGACACCGCTCCGGCGCCGCACCGCCGCCGCAACGCATCGTGTGCCCCCGCTCTTAGATATAAACAGTGGAATAGGAAGAGGAAGGCCGAAAAAAAGGTGGATCGATTGCGTGAGAGATTATATGAGGGAAAAATCAGTGAATGACAGTATGACGGAGTAGAATGTAAGGAGAAAACATTGTGCGCCGACCCTAAATAAATTGGGAAAAGGGCAGGAAGAACAAGAAGATATAAACAGTATGTTTGTGTATATATTATAGTAAGTAGGGCATATGTGTGTGTTTATGTGTTTGTGTCAGAGTGTGTGTGCATGTGTGTGTATCATTTTTTGTGATGCAGTAGTGCCTAAGTTCTGCGTAATTTATTGTCTTTATCCAATTATTTAGATATTTTTTTACACGCGTGTAATTATTTATCGTGTATAATATATTTTTATTAATCCTATTATAAAGTTTACATGATAGTTTATTGTACTGAATGGCGGCAAATTTTGTTTTAGTTTGGAACCCGTGCTATGAGATGTTTCTGTTTTCTTGATAATACATTTGGATCAAATGGTAGACTCTATACATTATTTTGATTACAGCAGGTTGTCCTCGTTCAACATGCATAAACTTTACACCCCCACGCCTCCGATTGCACGTAGTAAAGTCGTTGGTTCCGGCTCTCATTATAATCTTAGACAGTAGTTAAGTCATTTCAGATTAACAAAAGAAATTATATATGAAATTATAATATATACACACACATGATATTAGAACAACCTACATAATAGAACAGATGTACAAAGGTCCTGTTTATTTCATCAGAAATCAATGCCAGTAGTCCCGTAAAAAAAGATATTAATAAAATGCATTAAAGAGTTTGAAATACTGAAAAAAAAATAGTACAAACACATAGAATATTTATAAGTATTATTTAGAGTCAGTAGAGGTTCTATCTGGTTAAATCAGACTAATAACTAACTAATCTATCTGGTTAAATCAGACAAATAAAAAAAAAAAAAAAAAAAATGTTTTCTTTTTCGGTTTCGACAACGACAACAGTAGCTTCTATTAAATTGTACGACTCGCTGTCCCATTGGTCCGGGCAGGCACCGACATGGCAAGTATGTTGTGGTCTCCACAGGCGTCGGGCCGGCTTTTTTATGAACTACTAGCTGTACCCCGCTCCTTTGTCCGCGTGTTTTAGATTCAACGGTTGTCATTTTAGCAACATTTTTCATTTATGCACCGCTCCTTTTGGTAGCAGCGTAATGTTATAATATAGCTTATAGCCTTTCTCAATAAATGGGCTATCCAACACTGAAAGAATTTAGCAAATCGGACCAGTTGTTCCTGAGATTAGCGCGTTCAAACAAACAAACTCTTCAGCTTTATATATTAACTATATAGATGTGTCGTCATTTCCATGTTGTGTATGTTACACACGCAAGTTTCTGTGTGCGTGTGAGTTCCGCGGCTCTTATAATTAATTTGGCGCGTTTAGAAAAACGAAGTTTTTATGATTTTGGCCTCTAATAATATAAGACGTCTTTACACTTTTTGAAATAGTGGAGTCAAAACCCAGTCGTTGGGTTACAAAATCAGAAGGATCAAAAAAAAAATAACAGAAAAAAATTGGGTTTAAGTCATTGAATTTTTAGAAGATAGATGTAGGACTTCATTCGTACACTTCAAGCTTGACTGATCTTATATAGCCGTCGTTTCGGACTGTATCGGTGTCAGTCAAATAAATAATGTTGCTCCTGGTATCGGGTTGTTGAGGACGTACTGTGGGTGCCCCACCGGGTCGCTCAATGAAGAGACGCTCGCAAAACGTCAATTTTTATGAATGTATACCAAAAACTCTGTAAAAAATTTCATACACACTTATATTTCTGGCATGGAAATATTATGTAAAGTCAATACATTTATTTGTGATGTCTTGTGTTCCAAGAGTTACACTTGTGTCAAAATTACATACTAAATATCTACAAATAAATTCGATGAGCTAATAAAATTATAGTTTCATAATTCATTAGCATTTTGGCCTTCATGGTGTTGGATCGGAACGTGTTGCGTTGAACGTAGTGAAAAGCGTAATAAAAGATTTGTATTTCGTAAGATTTTATTTTTCTTAAAATAATTTTCAAACTATTTATGTAACTTTTCACTTACAACTTTGAATAGAATTTGCACCTGTTTAATTTTACAACTGCCTGTATACTGGCATATTGTTTACATACTTTCTTTTTTCTTCATTTTGACAGAAATCGGTTGACGAAATGCAGTTCAACAAAGATGTAGTGTAATGCAGTTAATCCAAGAGAACCTACCACCAGATACGGAACAACAATAGATGCTGTATTTATTAGATATCTTGATAATGTTATGTCCAATACTTTTGTAACATACTTCAGTTACCATCGACCAATATTGTCACAGTAATACCGTCCTCAGAGACAACATCGAATATAACTATTACCGAAGTCACTGATTGAACGAATTAAGTAGTCACGATTTGAAATAAATTCGTAAATTTTTGTATTTATTAATATAAATGTTTATTCAATAAATAGTCATCGTTATCTGGAAAAAAAATCGTACTATTTTATTTTATCATTATGACATATTTAGTTCCTATCACAATCTGTTCTTTTCTGCATATTACTTTTACAAAATAATGTTGATGTTTCACATCTGTCAGGCGTCCCGTGACGGCTCACATTTTTTGTTTAGGTAAATAATAAAATAACTTACTCAAGATTATCCCTTTCCTGGTATTTCATTATCTGAGCTTTAGTGGCAGGTTTTCCAGTTATACTAATTATATACCTATAACACAATTAAAAACAACTTAACAGAGTCAAAAAATAAATAAACATTAACATTTTAATTGCCTTTTACCTTACATAGGGGTCAATTAGAAGTAGCTCTAAAAATACTTACTTATATGTTATATAGAAATACCTTGACTGAAAAAAAACACCGGAATAGTTCGAGTCTGACTCGCGCTCCGAGTGTTCCGAACAAATTTTGCTTATCAATGTCATAGAATACATCAAATCATAGATTTTTTTTTACGGCGGTTAGGTTAGGCTTAGGCTTAGGTTAGAAAAAAATATACATTGACATTGTCAAATTTCCAACTGCAAATATGAAGCAAAAAAGCATATAATTAGGTTACAAAACTACAAATAAACAATCATAGGATTTTTCCTTTACTTGTTTCTTAGAACTATTCAATATCATAACAAATGTGATTTTAATTTGTTAAACGTTGACATAGAAACTTGAATTTTTTCCGCAATTTCAATATAACAGCACCATGCGTTCCTGAGAATAACATTTTTGACAGACAGATAAATAGACGGACAACCACGTGATCAGTGATCAGTGGGGCAACTCCACAGAAGGACAGAAAGCTTTTCTAGCACATAAAAAAATGTGTCCGAGCCATTGCTGGCATGCCACCCTGAGAATCCTGCAAACCACTTTTCAAAAAGTTTAGAATTCTTACATTAGCATGTACATCCTGGAAGCAGCGAAGTTTGTTAAACTAAACCCTCATTTGTTTAAAACTACTAAGGACTTATACCCTAGAACCACTAGAAATTCAAACAGAATTGTTTTAGATAACAGACCTAGAACAACAAAATACTTAAAAAATTGTAATGTTATGTGTGGACGTATATACAATGCTATTCCTGATAATATTAAAGATTAACCCTTGAACAGATTTCAAAAAATTCTTAAAATGTGGCTTTTAGAGAAATCCTTTTATTCTGTATCGGAACTATTACAACAATAAATATAAACGTAAATATTTTGCATGCTGTGTCTAAACCATTTGTTGATATTATTATTATATTGACCTAAGTAAGCGAATGTAAATTTTAAAATATTTTATGTGACTGATGTAATTCTGTGAAAAAATTTGCATGTCGTAAAGTGACGAAATGTATCTGGTACTGTAATTATACTTATCCACCTATAATGTAACCTGCATTTTAAGCAAATAAATAAATTATTATTATTATTATTATCACAAAAAAGGCTCCGCTTTTCTCTTTCACGTACGGAACCTAACAAACAGGTTTATAAAGTGATTACCTAAATGCATACAGATAAGTAATAATGCAAATTTATAATATCTATACTTCTTTACTAATATTATAAAGAAGTAAAGTTTGTGTGTTTGTTAAATTGTAAGGGGTAATCTCGGGATCTCCTGAACCGATTTTAAAAATTCTTTCACCAATAGAAAGCCACATTAATGCTGAGTGTCATAGGTTATATAAAAAACCGAAAAATAAAAAGGCTTTTACGTAGTAGTCCGTTTTGCAAAGTGAATCGAAGAAAAAACGGTCGAATGAAAGCGTTTCTTACGAACGCTGCCTTAACTATGAAAGATATATTTTTGAGTTCTAGAGAAAAGATGTGGAGCTTGAAAATGCCTACAAAAAAGTCAACGACAGCATATGTCTAACTTTTATATTTAAGTTACATCAAGTAGTTTTTTAAATATTAGTATAGATAATTTAATTTTTAATATTAATAAAATAATTTAAATCGTTAGGTCATATGTATTAAAAAAGGATTATTAACATTATGCCCAACGAAGTGGGCACGGGTCAGCTAGTAGTGTAATATGTTTAACTGAGTCTTTCATTTTCATAGTTTAAACTATTATGCAAGCAGTATAATCGAGTAAAATTACTATGATATGGATGGTATTTTTAAAATCAGCCATGTTAGAGTAGTATTTCCCTGAAATAAAATTACTTTTGAACGGATTTTGTCGCGTCAACCGCAGAAAGTAATATCGTTATTTTCTTTTAATATTTCGCCCTCAAACACTTGTTTATTTGGCGTGGTCCCTAAATGATCTGTATTATTATTGTTAACGGAAAGACAGCATGCTGCTACATAAAGAGTTTGTTGCGCCGTTACTTCTCCACAGCTCTTAGGAAGCGGTGAAAGGTGGCCGAATCGAGGTGCTGTCCACTGTAATATTGACGTTTGAAAAGTGCTCTTTTGTCGCCTCTTTAAATAAAACGGTTTTGAGTTTGAATTTGATACCTTTATTGAAACACAACGCCTTTTAAAAATCAGACTTACAGACGGAGACCTTAAATTACGTATAGCATAGAAATTTCATGTTTGTACTGGTTTTGTTGATTTTTGAAAAGAAACAAATGATTCAAATATAAGAATAAAAAGTTTCAATTAAAAAAAAATGCATGATGTAATTAACACTATCATGTGTTGATTAACGTCAACGTATTTATCTTCTTCTATACATAATTACCTATTATAAAAACTAAGTCGCCCGCCGGCACCGTGTCTGTCTGTCTAAACGCGATAAACATAAAAACTACCGAACGGATTTTCATAAAGTTTTTCCCAATGGATAGAGTGATTTACGACGACGGTTTATGTGTATAATTCATTTTTCCACGTCCAAGTCGGGGCTTATCGCTTGTATAATATAAATATTTATTGAGTGATATTATCACGAACTAATTTCAATAAACTAGTTTAGTGTATAAACAGGACTATAATTATAAAACAATGTTCTCGGTAGTATATTGTACACAATTGAAACAATTTTTGATGTTTGCCTTATTAAATTGTGCATACATTTATTACGCATTTGGTGTTTTGGTGCCCCTACCACTTGTTTTACTCCAGTGCCAGCGCTGCCAGCCGCAAGGCAATATGATCGACCAATATACATTACAATTGGGTAAAATACAAAAGAAAAAAAATAGCAACGAAATTAGAGCTATCAACATCCAATACATTTTGGTCGTTACAATCTTACTAAAAGATGGTCTAGTGGTTTGTGACCCTGACTGCTAAACTAGAGGTCGTGGGTTCGATTTCCACTCAGGACAAATCTTTGTGTGACGAGCACGATCATTTGTTCTGTGTCTGGGTGTAATTTATCTATAATATGTATGTATTTAGAAATATATAAGTATGTTTATCAGTTGTCTGGTTGCCATAATACAGGCTCTGCCTAGTGTGGGATTAGATGGCCGTGTGTGAGCTGTCAAGATATTATTATTTTTATATAGAACCTAGGTGCCTACGTAGTTTCAAAACAGCATAAAAGAACACACATTTTGGACAGAGGACATCGGAAGACTTCATGCCAATGAGCAATTTTTGGTCACGGTTATGATGACACTCGGCAGATAAATCAATCAGTGTCAAACAAAATTCAATCGAAACCAGGTAGATGGTAGAATAGATATGATATACAATCATTATGACGACAGTTCTTTTTGACTTAACTCTAGCTTCCACGTCTTATATTAATTTGTGTATAGTAAAACAAAGTAAAACCATTTTTTTAGCGAATCAAGATAAGAGATCTTGATCTAGAATCAAGAGATTTGTCAATGAGTTAAATACTATAAAATT
The DNA here is from genome assembly GCA_932294365.1 of Diachrysia chrysitis. Classification (NCBI taxonomy): domain Eukaryota; kingdom Metazoa; phylum Arthropoda; class Insecta; order Lepidoptera; family Noctuidae; genus Diachrysia; species Diachrysia chrysitis. The sequence goes on from OW028645.1 coordinate 1,265,173, forward strand.
AAAAAAAAAAAACAATTTTAAAATATTTATAATTTTTAAATATATATAAGGAATGTTTCAATGATAAATAACACAATTGAGTTTCTCTGTAAAATAAAGATTTATTGTATTAAAAACCTAAATATAACAAATATTTAAATTAAAGCATTTACAGTAACGAAACCTTACCTGTAAAATAAAGAAACGACATTTAATGTTATTTACACGGTATAAATCTAAATTATGATAAAACGAAATCATTTTAAATTAAAGACATTTTTCATTCAAAACAATTGACACATTGTGCTTTAATAGACAATCGTTCGACAACAGATTGTTGTGAGGCCGTCTATCACGATAAAACCTTCTTAAAATAACTAAAACTAAGAAAATTATATTTATATTTTTTATTTCTTTCAAACTACTTAGGTTTAATAAACTTATATTAGAATTATATAACCCTCTTTATCTCTCTAAAAATTAGCGGGCTCGACAGGGTCCACAATGATATCACAATTTAAATGTCATCAAAATAATTGTTGATCTTAAATAAAACTTTTTTATTTTTTGTGAATCTTTCATTTATTTGTACCGATAGCAATAAACATATAACGTGATAATCGCTACACTTAATGCAATGTGTAATGGTCCCAAAATAGTTCCTTGGCGAAATCCAATCAAAATTTTTTGTTTATCACTGATCCTCTCATAATTTATTTTGTGCTAGAGTTCTTTTGTAGAATTAGGTGTTGCTTGCTGCTATGTATTGCTTGTCGGTTTACGCTTTCCATTTGGTAAAATCAAGTGCGGGGATGCTTTGATGATCTGTACAACTGACCATCGGATTGCTGAAAAAATAATCGTGTTAATGTAGAAAAAAATAATGTCCAGATACTATAGTAATTAATTAAATAATGTTTTTGTTTTCTTATTGCCTAGAGAGAGTTAAAGAATTTTAGATTTTTTTGGTTACAAGATTTAAAAAAAGTTAGAATAAAAAATTATTTTATATACTATAAGATATACGGTAAAAAACAGAAGAGGGCTGATATTTTAAAAATCACTCAATGCCTTAGTAAGTTCCACTAAATAAGAGTACTTACTTAATTGACGCCATCTCTAAAGCACGTGACTGTATCACAGTTACACCATCACCAATGTCACATAACATACGCGATACTTTCGCTTTTCTTATTTCTGCCAATTGTTCTGTTAACAATAAAAAATATGATTAGTACAAATACAACAATATAAACCTTTTAATATTCTATTCGTGTTATTCTTAATGCTGGCAACATCTACACAAACTTAACACTTAGCTTGAACATTGTAGACAAAGTATTGAACGTATTTGTCTGAAGAATTTTTTGTGTATGTAACTCCGGATTTGTGTTTAATGATTATTTCATAAGAATCTGTCAGATATTATTTTAAAATTATTTTTCTTGTTAACCAATTTTTTTATACAAAAAAAATACTGTTAGCTTACCGGGAGTAAAGGCATTTGGTCGGTGTTCACTCTCGTAAAAAAAACGATCGGAATGGCAAGAATGTTTGAGTTGGTCGCCTACGAGGCAGGCGAACGTGGGAGGCACGTGAGCTCCAGCCATCTGCTTCTCTACCCATAAACCAGTTAACAGTTCAATGTCATTCACATTTTTGTACAATGATTTCAACTGTGTTATCCTCTGAAAAATATGAATAATTAAAATTATTTTTCTATAGGTACTATTTAATTAAGGAACTTAGCTTTATTTTATTTATATTTTATAGGAGCGATCTTTGTGAATATTCTACTAATGTAAGAATTAATTATGTCAATTTACCAATGAGTTAAGAAACAGTCAATCAAGCGTAGTCTATAGAACCCTATAGACCACGCTTGATGGACTGTTTTACCATTTACTTCAGTACTTTTATTCGATTGCTGTTATTGCTTTATGTAGGTTAACATATTTCTAGATTGATGTTTTCGTTATACATCCACTTAAAACAAAACTAAACTAATAAAATCTCTAAAAATAGCGTCAAAAAATTCATCCACATCGCTGTCGACTGGAAGTGTACCCAAAAGGCTGGCGGCATTGCCACGTTGTATGGCGATTCAAATTCTTTGTCCAAGGTAAAAGCCAGCCCTTGGGTCACGCGAGGAGTCAACAAGTAAAAAGTTGTGCACTCGGACCCCACGGTCAAAGTGTTAAATATAAACAGAATATTAGTACTATAAATAGATTTTACCTCTTCATCGACGATGCCAATCAAATCCTCGAATGAGGTTATATCTGTTTTGAAACAATGTTTTCTGTAGTGTACGTAGCCTGGGAACCCAAAGTACCGGTTCTTGGCAAGATCATTGGTCATAATGTCATTCGCTTGTTGCAGTTTTCCTAAACCCTTTTGCACAATCTGGAATTAAAAAAAAATACGATCAGGTCCAAGTCTAACGGAACATTATATTTATCGGTTAAGTTTGTTGTATTTTGTTATTCCACTTACATTGCTGGTAACCAGTAGTTTAAAAAAAATATATAAATAGATTAAATTAACATCAAAATTTGGTTCGAAGAGTTGAATTTATTTTTTATCAATAAAAATACTAAGTATAACCATTACAAAAAAAACATCAAAAGTCATTAAAATAATCGTATAATTGAATTTTAATAATACTTAAATAAACATATTTAATAATGTCTTTAAAATATCCACTCACATCAGGGTCCACGATATAGTCTTTGGAGTTCGCTGTGGGCTGTCTAAAGCATCCTTGTGTAACGTAGTCCATATTATCGCCTTCCTTCAGGAAATCAGTGTTGGATGTCAGATCCACAACAGGGAACGTTGAGTGAATGGTTCCATTAGAGAAGTACATTCTAAAAAAATATATCGAATATGTTAAATAAGCTAACTAGCGACACCGTCTTTCATTATGTGATTTTTAGGACTTGTAAAAATTTTAGAGAGAACTTCTAAAATCGATAAATCTAAATGAAATCTCTTTCTCACTATACTTTTGCTTTGGCATATTATAGTTCTATACTAATATATAAAGCTGAAGAGTTTGTTTGTTCGTTTGTTTGAACGCGCTAGTCTCAGGAACTACTGGTCCGATTTGAAAAATTCTTTCATTGTTGGATAGCCCATTTATTACATTACCAACCAACCAGAGCCCAAAAGAGCGGAGCATAAATGAAAAATGTTACAAAAATGAAAAACCGTTGAAATTAAAACACGCGGATAAAGTTGCGGAGGACAACTAGTTACCTATAAGCCTATCCTAAATCATAAATGGTGGTATGAAAACACAAAATTAATATTAAAATAACAATAAACTTGAACACCGACCTTAAATCTCCGTCTTGAAGAGTATGTAACCATCTTAAAACAACAGGGTATTCCAGGGATATTTGCGGCTTCAAGGTTGCATTGTAAGTTTCTCTGAAGCCTTTACTGCTTGAGATAATGCCTCTCTTTACTAAGTAGTCGTGTCCTGTAAATCAAATAAGTATGGATGACTTTAATAAAAAAAAAAACAAATTTCAGGAGAGTAAAAAATACGCAATTTTGTTTTAAGATTCTTGGTATTTTTTTTCAATTATTTTTGATTTAAAAACCAAACTACTTCCGAGGTATATCTTATATGCCTCATTATACATTTTTTTTTATAAATGTTACTAGCAATGTCTGAAGAATTCACATTACCAGCAATCTTGTTAACCTCTCCAACTAAACTAAATATGCTTGTGTCTGGAGTAGGTTCAGGTCAATAGTGCAATGGGTGGGGTTCGATCACAAGGCCGTCACCATAACCAGTAGGCTATACCTCAGAAGTGCAAACATGAGGATTTAATTGATCCTTACCTGCTGGATGTATGTCGTAACAAACATGAAAAAAACATACAGTCAAATTGAGAACCTCCTGCACCTGAAATCGATTAATAATCAAGCATATAGACTCACCCAGTAATGTCGGCATAAGCTCGTAATATAATATTTGGTTCCCATAGGCGATGTTAATTTCCCTGGCGGTTGTAAATAATTGCTCGTCTGTCCACGTTGGGTTTACGATTGCAAGCTGAGTGGCGATGAAGTTGTGATTTCTCCAGAAGAAGATAATACCAAAGAAGTTTATGCCAAGAAGGAGACCAATGCTAGCTGCAATTTAGAAGAATAAAAAATTTGAAAATTACTTGTAAATAGATTATATCATTTAAAACACCACGTAGGTACTTTAAATGGTTATTTTCCTATGTATAGTATTTTTATAATAAAACGAAAAAATAATCACGCGGCTATGCATGTAGGCATCGTTTAATTCCTTTATTTTCAAGGGAAAATATAAAATTTTACTTAAATTACTTTATCTAAATAATTATTGCAGACATATTTGCCGATAGTTAAATCACAAATACTTACATGTGTCCGGGAAAGATCTGTTATTGACCTCGACAGTTTTCAACTTTCCTCCAGAGAAGGTACGTCTGGCAGGCTCGACCACGTTCCCATATACAGGAGACAAATCATGAGTAGGGGTTGCATCTACAATCTGGAAATGGTAATTTAAGTTTCAAATTATTGTGTATTCAACCATTTTACCTTTGTAGTTCTGGAATATAATGTGTTCTATTTATTATAGACTCTTTCAAATTATTATTTTTTAAAACCATAGTTTTTTTATATAACACTTTTTCCAATCACAGTTTTCTTATCAATTCTATTTTTAATTTCCTTAGTACTACAGATGAACTAGTAAACTCGAAATATTTTTGGTAAGAATAAAACAAATCTGAAAAAAATACAATATTGACAGCCCAATACTAACCCTCAAAGGTGTAGTGGTTGCAGGTAAGCATCCAGAAGTTTGGAAAGTCAGAGGTCTGGTCATGTTCAAGCAACTAATGCCAGAGAAACGATGGACGTAGTCAGTTGGTGGCACTTTATTGGGAGCGCAAGCGGTGTCCGCCGCGCCTTCCGGTTTGCAACAGTATGGCCTCCAAGATACATAGTTAGCTAGAATAGAAAAAGAAAACTTTTTAAAAATTTTGGAATCACTAAGAACTTTTCAGATATTTGCAATTACTTTCAAGGACAGTATAATTTAATTTAGGTTGGTCTGATTAACAATACATTTCTTGAAACATCGTAAAGCCCTTGCTTTAGGCAAACATTCCGAGAGATCTAAAGAAATATTCAGATTTTATTAAATCAATGAGAGCAATCTCCAAAGGCAATGAGAAATCATTAGAACGATTACTTACTGGTGTCACGGGTGTTTGTTATGTCAGTCGCAAACATGACAGCTAAGTGAGTCAAAACGCTCGTCAGGGATGTATCATCGACACGGCCTTCAGCAAAGATGGTAGTTCGGACCTCACGAGCCAGTGGTAGTTCCTCACCAGCTACGGTCCTTTGTGGGTCAAATACTGTGGTAAAAATAAATGGTTTTTAAAAAGGCCGTTTAGTTACCTAATTATCCAAAAAAAGAAGCAGGATGGAGAATTCAACCGGGCTATTTTTATAAATTTCGGTCTCGTACATACTATTTGATATGTTTCATTCAATTTGTCAGTTTTCAATCGATAAAGTATTCCGTTAAAGTTTTTAAAATCTAAATAATTAGATTATTTATATCTTAAACATATTTGATAACTAGGCCAAAAATTAATAACTTTAAAGATAAAGTAGGCATGTATGATAATAATGATAGGTATATTAGTTACCTGTACTACTGGGCTTATAGTATTTGGCTGGCAGTATTCTGTAGTAGGGAGTGCGTGTGGCTCCATAGGAAGGGAAGTTCAAATTGTTGCATGTTCCATCAATACGTCTTCGTTCGGTAGGGTCACAGGGCGCGACCAAGTTTGTGCAGTTTCTGGGGACGAGGCATAATTATTTTCCTTACCAGTTAGTAGTAGACTAATTGTTTGTCAGTGTGAATACATGTTTGAAACAATCGGAATTTTGGATCGGAATATTTCTAACTTATCTTTTAATATTTACTAAACTGTGGTTCTGTCTTTCAACATAAAATAGACATTAAACAAACGTAATAATTTTTAGGCTGATAAAAAAATTACTTGTTTACATTTATTAGGTAAGTTGCCTATTAAATGTGTAGTAAAAATCAGAAAGGCAGTCGCTCCATTTAAAGTACTCTAGCATTCAAATAAATGTAATTATACCCAAATTAGGAACAGGTTAAACAAAAGAAAAATAAAGCCACTTACGCCAAGGTACCGTTTGAGGTATAATGGTCGACGTCAGTTTGGGTTAATTTCAGTCCATAGTATGAGCTGTAGTAGTTAGTGGTTTGCGCCAACACACTACACAGTGATGTCAAGACCAATAAGTATACAACCTTCCCCATCTTTCTGCTGAAGTGTGAATGGCGAAGCAATCAACACGTTCGCCTTGTATATATTTCAGTTTCTTATTTACTCTGTCTGTATTTTACTTTGTGAAAATATGGTGTTTGTATTAAGTTTTATTTGGTTTGTAGATTCTCAATTCCTCGGAATCAATTTGAGGGTTCTGTACCTCAAAAGGAAAAAGGGAAACCTTCATAAGATCACTTTGTTGTCTGTCTGTCTGACAAGACTTCTTTAAAAACGCGTATTGGTATCATGTTGAAATGAATACACTTAGGTCCACGGACCCTTGATGCAAAATAAATCCAGGCTTTTTAGAGAAATATTCGTGATGATCAGCAAGGAACCCGGAACGATGCGCGAGTCCGACTCGCACATGTCCGATTTTTTTTTCCTGTGTGTGTTTCCCGATTACTCGAAGACGCCTGGACGGATTCGGAAAAATCTCTTTTTGTTTGTAACTTCTTGCAATAAGAATATGATATTACCGGTCTTCAAATGAATCGGTAGCGGGAATTGCGGTGGTAATTTTTTTTCCACTTTCAATAATACATATTAAGGTCTTCGTATATTGATATAATAGCTGTTTCCCGCGGTAAGATTCGCCTTGTTTTTCTCCCTTCCACGAAGAAAAGGTTAAATAGTCTAAAGCCATCCTTAATCCTTCATCCGAAATCCTTGATATTGGGGCTATCAAAGGCAAAAAAAAATATAGTTTTTAAAGACATGACTCCATTCTGGCTGATCATTATGCTATACATACACATCATGTCCACTAACCAAATATTGATTAATAAAGGCGTCATTGTGATATAATTAGACACACACGTTGCAGAAAACGTGCTGGTATGGAAACGTGAGCAGACTTCAATTTTTTTTCACACGTTTTATTTTTTGTTCATATTTGAACTAATTATTTTAAGAAATTACGAATTTTTTTAACCATTTTATTGTAATATAAATAATAAAATATTATGATGATTTTTTCTACGCATGCTGAGTCGGATACCGCATTTTGTCGGATGATCTTATTCATTAATTCTTATTTTTACTTATTTTATCTATACTAATATTATAAAGAAGTAAATTTTGTGTGTTTGTATATTTGTTAAATTGTAAGGGGTACTCTCGGGATCTACTAAACCGATTTTAAAAATTTTTTCACCAATAGAAAGCCACATTATTGCTGAGTGTCATAGGTTATATAAAAAACCGAAAAATAAAAAGGCTTTTACGTGGTAGTCCGTTTTGCAAAGTCAATCGGAGAAAAAACGGTCGAATTAAAGCGTTTCTTACGAACGCTGCCTTAACTATGAAAGATATATTCTTGAGTTCTAGAGAAAAGATGTGGAGTTTGAAAATGCCTACAAACAAGTCAACGACAGCATATTATTATGTCTAACTTTTATATTTAAGTTACAAAAAGTAGTTTTTTTAATATTAGTATAGATAATTTAATATTAATAAAATAATTTAAATCGTTAGGTCATATGTACTAAAAAAGGATTATTAACATTATGCCCAACGAAGTGGGCTCGGGTCAGCTAGTAATATATATATACACACAAAATAGTAAGATAATACATAAAACTAGAAAAATACATGTAATTTTATTTAATTCTATTTAGATGAACTCACAAAAACTGATAGCAAGTCAATTTTTCTCATAAGAAAGTTCGACAACCAAGTCTACTTCGTCCACAAATCATTAAATCACAAACTAGATAATTGACACAGCTTGCATTGGTTACGATCGGGCCTCCTCACTCAAACACTGGCTAATGTTTAACTGAGCCTTTCAAGAAATAGTTTAAACTATTACGCAAGCAGTATAATCGAGTAAAATTACTATGATATGGATGGTATTGTTAAAATCAGCCATGTTAGAGTAGTATGAAATCTGCGTCGAAACGTCGGGAACTAAAACCTAAATACAAACCGCGATAAAATCCATTCAAAAGTCATTTTATGTTAATATCTATCATTTGGTAAACCTCAGAAAGCAATATCGTTATGTCCTTTTAATATTTCGCCCTCAAACACTTGTTTATTTGGCGTGGTCCCTAAATGATCTGTATTATTATTGTTTACGGAAAGACAGCGTGCTGCTACATAAAGAGTTTGTTGCGCCGTTTCTTCTCCACAGCTAGAGCACTTAGGAAGCGGTGATAGGTGGCCGAATCGAGGTGCTGTGCTGTCCACTTTAATATTGACGTTTGAAAAGTGCTCTTTTGTAGCCTCTTTAAATAAAACAGTTTTGAGTTTGAATTTGGTACCTTTATTGAAACACAACGCCTTTTAAAAATCAGACTTACAGACAACGAAGGCTTAGTAATAAGTTTTCGTTGAATACCCTTTGGATACGGAGACCTTAAATTACGTATAGCATTGAAATTTAATGTTTGTACTGGTTTTGTTGATTTTTGAAAAGAAAGAAACGATTCAAATATAAGAATATACAGTTTCAATAAAAATCAAATACACGATATAATTAACACTATCATGTGTTGATTAACGTCAACGTATTTATCTTCTTCTATACATAATTACCTATTATAAGAACTTAGTCGCCCGCCAGCACCGTGTCTGTCTGTCTAAAGGCGATAAACATAAAAACTACCGAACGGATTTTCATAAAGTTTTTCCCAATGGATAGAGTGATTTACGACGAAGGTTTTTGTGTATAATTCATTTTTCCACCCGTGCGAAGTCGGGGTTTATCGCTTGTATAATATAAATATTTATTGAGTGATATTATCACGAACTAATTTCAATAAACTAGTTTAGTGTATAAACAGTACTATAATTATAAAACAATATTCTCGGTAGTATATTGTACTCAATTGAAACAATTTTTGATGTTTGTCTTATAAATTTGTGCATACATTTATTTTACGCTTTAGAAGTAGTGCCAGCGCCGCCAGCCGCAAGGCAATATGATCGACCAATATACATTACAATTGGGGACAAAACAAAAAAAAAAATAGCAACGAAATTAGAGCTATCAAGATCCAATATATTTTGGTCGTTACAATGTTACAAAAAGATGAAGAAGACAATTTAATAAATCTGACGGGCCTGTTGGTCTAGTGGTTAGTGACCCTGACTGCTAAACTAGAGGTCGTGGGTTCGTTTTCCACTCAGGACAAATCTTTGTGTGATGAGCACGATCATTTGTTCTGTTTCTGGGTGTAATTTATCTATAATATGTATGTATTTAGAAATATATAAGTATGTTTATCAGCTGTCTGGTTGCCATAATACAGGCTCTACATAATATATACACACATTTCGATGAGCTAATAAAAGTATAGTTTCATAATTCATTAGTATTTTGGCCTTCGTGGCGTTTGGATCGGAATGTGTAGCGTTGAACGTAGTGAAAAGCGTAATAAAAGCTGATTCTTACCTAACTGCGCAAGAAGGAGGGATATGGTTTTTGAGGTTTTTTGAGTTTATGTATGTACTAGCTTCCGCCCGCGTC